>CM042075.1:25602838-26802838 GCA_023509865.1 Trypoxylus dichotomus | reverse complement strand
CTACAGCAGCAGTAATGACGAGTAATGACTAAAGCTGTAGAAACGAGTGCTTTCGCAGTAGCGTACGGCTCGGTTACTATTAATATTAAAAATAATGAATGTAATTATTTACTATTTTAGTTTGATTGGATTATTGATATAGTGTGACGCAATATTCGCTGTAGCATTGTGTCATTCTGTGCTGATTCATACCCTTACGGTGAGCTGAAAATGTGTTGGTGTATTTAGAAAAGGAGCATTCTAGGTCTAATAATGTGGTGTTCGCGAATTTAAAAAGGTTGCTTGCATCACGTTCGCACTTTTTTTTATTTACAGCCACCTACAATTTATCGGTTGTTAATCTTCTTATACTATTAGAGTTCCCAACTAGGCTTTGTGGTAGTCGATCATATTTAGCGCTTCATGTAATGACAACTTGGTATACTTTAATTTGGAAATAGTATTTAAAAGAATTGAATAATTGATTTTTTAGAAATTTGCTCTATTGGAGTATAGATTTTGGCATCCGAAACCAACGCTGGCTTACTGAAATTGTTTGGGCTTCCTGCGGATTTAAATTTAAGATACAACGTTTAATAATGTGTAAAAATTTCCATATTATAAAACAACTTTTAGCCACGTTCCCCATTTCGTCAATACCGGCTGCGGTGGCTAAGCAATACCCGTACAAATCTGTTCAAACTTACGAATGCGTTTTGGAGATTTGATAAAAAGTTTTTTAATAGAAACTATAAATTGATCTACTTTTGAATAACTGTTTCTAATAAATTCAGTTACAAGATGACATGCATGGAGCAAACAGGTTACATGCAGCAATTGAGGATAAGTTTACTTTAGTAGGTTTCCATGTTTGAACTTTCATCTTACAAGTTGGGTTGCTCTGCGCTTATTTTATCCATAATCGTGTTTTTCACCCGATGAAAATTGTACTGTAATTGAGCTCTTGTTGGCAATCTTCATTCCGGAACGTATTATATTTTCCCAAAAGTTTTCAAAATTCTTCATTGTCTACCATATTTTGTGGAATGTTGCACTCATTTAACATATAAATAAAGTCATATAGAAATTTATGCGCATTTAACCGGTGTTTTTTGCCATTAACATGCTTTTTACATACAAAAATACTGTATGGTAAAATATTGATATTATAAACAATAGATTTAATAATAGTGCCAGTGTATTCCAATGTCGGAAATCGATTAAGAAATCTATTAACACTCGTCGAACATAACAAAGAACGTGGTCGATTCGCCATCATCATTCTAATCCGGTACTGATACACATACTAACCAAACGCGTCGGACTCTCAACTTCGGGTATGTCTGACTGCTTTTGAAATATATCTCGCCGCCAATGAGTGCGCATTCGTTTCTGCAGGCTTATTAATTACCATATCTCTTATTGCGACTAAGAGTTCTAACTTCGTTAGGTACAACAAGTCAAAAACCACCTTGTAGATATTATTTCAAATAAAATTATGACTGAATTTGCTTTAAATAGGAGTCCTGTTTTTATAATACATTAAAGGAAGATTAGCTTGGAATCTCTTGTAACAGATTAGTTTTCAGTAAACACTCATCAGATTACTTTATTTAAAAGTTTATCTCTTTGCCCGAATTCATAAAACGGCTTGTCAACATGCTTTTAAAAATAAATTTAAAGAGTTTTTACTTTGCAATCAATTTTTTAATATAGATGAGTATCGTTCTTAATTATTTTTGAATTACTGTAATTAAGTACGATTGATCGATTGATTTATATTATATTATATTAACTTACTTATAAATGTAAATGTAATCATTTTCTTTCTTTGTGACGTTTTTCAACCTTGTATTGTCTTTGAAAATATTCCTTATTATATTATTACTACAAAAAAAAGGCATGAGGTAACAGTAATAGTGGTAACAGTAATGTCAACTTAAAAACAACAGTTAGGATTGACCATGTTTAAATATGTCTAAGAATGGATTCAACAAAGTAAAAAAATTGAAACAAATAATTTTTCTGACAATTTCTAACAAGGCTTTCAAATTTCTAATACAATGAAAAATACATAAATAAAAGCATTCCATTCCATTCTAAGGAAAACAAGTTTTTGTGTGTACACTGTTAAGAGAACCGGGATATATGTAGATAGTTGTTTTTTAAAGAAAGAGAAAAGTCCTGAGAGGTGCCAATATTATCATCGATATAAATATATTAATCTATGGAGAAATCATTGAAGGAATGTCGTAATTTATAAATTTACACCGAAGTGCACCGTGTAAAATAGCAGATAGTTAGATTAGTCTTTGTGATTTATCAATAACAGGAAAGAATGTATTTGGAAAAAGTCTAGAAATAACGCTTCAAATTATTTAACATTTTAAACGTATAATTAATGTTTAAATAATCTATACAGTAATCTAAACAATAACTCTAAAATATCGTAACATTAGTCACAAACGTTTGAAAATACACATTCCTGAATTAAAAACATAACAATGTTAAAATAAAGTGAATGTTATAAATACTTTCAATACTGAACGTACATACAATTAATAATATTATGCTCCGATTTCTGTTTGTTTGGTTAATAAGGGAAATATTTATTAAGTTTTTTAAAAAGTATATTTATTTCTTTACACTGTGGAAGATTCTAGCTTATCATATCATGTGGTGCACAACACACTGACTAAAGAATTAGCTATGAAAAAGATGAGTGCAGGATGGATGCCCCGAATGTTAATGAATTTTAATCATTGATCAAAAAAAAAGCAGGTGTTGATTTGTAAGAGTCTTTCGGAAAGGTACCAAGCAAATAAAGAGAACTTTTATGGTCGGTATGTGACCATGGATGGGCTAGGGGTGCACCAGTATGATATCGCAACCAAAGTGCAAAGTGGAAACATTACGGTTCTCCTCCTCAACGCAAATTTAAGGTCGTGCCGTCTGCTGAAAAGGTTTTTCTACCTGTGTTCTGAGATGCTCAGCTAATCAACCTGAAAAGGGACAGAGCATTGCAGGGGCCTACGTACAATTGATTTCTAAATTACGAGACGCTATTTAAGAGAAGCTCCGAAGAAAGTTAAGGCACTGTGTGCTGTTCGAGCAGAATAATGCTCCCAGTCATACATCTGGTATTGCTATGGCTGCTATACACCAAGCAGACTTTGCATTAGTAGAGCACCCGCCATATTCGCGGGATCTATCCGGTAGTAATTTCAGGCTATTCCTCAAATTAAAAGAAATCTTACGTTGGACAAAATTTTCCTGTAATTATGAAGTGATGCAAGCTTTGAGAGGTGGTTTGCAGAGGATGGACAAATTTTTTTCCAGGAGGCTGTTGAGATGTTGAAGCACCGATGGACCAAGTGTATTGACTATGAAGACTATGTCGAAAAATAAAAAGTATAATACCACTGTAGTTTTACTGTAAGGGGTACAGCGTAGAGGTTCGCCCTCGTATATTAGGAATTAACTGAAAAGAAAATCATCATTATCATCATCAACCAGCCTCTACAGTCCACTGCTGGGTAAAATAGGCCTCCCTTGCTTGCTTCCATAACTCCCTATTCTGGGCAAATTTTATTCAGTTACTACAGATACGCCTTAAATCGTCATGCCTTTTGGTTTCAGAACGGCCTCTGCTCATGATTGCATCTTGTCTTGGTCTCCATTATATAATATTCCTGGTCTATCGATCGCCGTTCAGGCTTGCAATGTGCCCTGCCCAATTCAATTCCAAAGTAGTTTTTTTTTCTATGGCATCCGTCACTTTTCAGAGTTAATCCCAATATTGATCCTTCCATTGCTCTCTGTCCGATTCTAATTTTGTTCTGTGTTTTCTTCATTAGTGTTAGTATCTCTGCACTATACGTTAGAACTGCTAGTACGCTCTGATTAAAGACCTTTCTTTTTAAGCATATCGGAAGTGCACTTTTGAAAACGCATTTAAGTCGCTCATACGCGACCAATGTCAGTTTTATCCATCTAAGTTCTCACGTTTGGTTGTCGCGGCTTATATGTATTTCGTAACCCAGGTACTTATAAGCAGTTGTTTCCTCAATTTGCTTTTCATTAATATACATTCCACCTCCAATTACTAGATTTCTCATTGGGTTTTTGAGATGTTGATTTTCAATTCCATCTGTTTAGAGGCCACGGTCACTTTTTGTAATATTTTCTGGGCTTTATCTATGCAGTCGGATATCAAGACAATGTCATCTGCAAATCGAAGGTGGTTCAGGTTTTGGTGATTTATGTTTATACCAAGTACATCCCATTGTACTTGTAATTTTGGGGAGATGGTGTCGCCTTGACCCACACCTCCTTCCATATGGAAATTTTTAGCATCTTCATGAAGCTTAGCACAAGCTGTAGCGGTCTCGTATATATAATAATAATAATAATAATAATAATAATATTTAATGCCCAACAGATACAAATATCCAATTACAAGGCAATGTTAAATAATGTACACATGCAAATATAAATAACATAAAATTAAAGTATGTCAAATTAGAAAACTTAGTAACTAGTTGCTTTAATTTAAATTAAAAAAAAAAGTAGTTTACCAGTGGTTAGCAAAAGAGAACGGAAAAGTATTCAACTAAGTGTAACGCACCTGATCTACATACCGTCAAAAGGGACGGTAAAGTGCAGGTATGTATATCCAACTCGGCAAACTCCACAGAGTTGAAATTGCTACACAATCTGTGTATTGGGGACCTGATGGCGATGTTTGTTCTAGGTGCGAAACAGTAAAAGGTATTTGTTTGCCTAGATCCTGAACGTGGTACAATGAAGTTGATTTTACTCAACAACTCAGGGACATCAAGACCATTATGAAGTAAAGTAAATAGGAATTTACACTCAGCCTGTTTTCGAAGTAGTTCTAATGAATCAATATTAAATGCCTCTAGCAGAGCACTGTGGCTAAATCCTTGTATCGGGTAAGTATTAAATTTTTTAAAGTACAAGAACTTCAAACATCTTCTCTGAATCTGCTCTAGAAGATGTATCTGATAGATGTACATAGGTGACCAGACCAAGGACGCATACTCCAGTCGAGACCGAACAAAAGCAAAATAAAGAGGAAGAATTGCTGTTATAGAAGCAAATGGTCGTGTAACACGTATAATGAATCCTAACATACTCAACGCTGATGTACAAATACTGGATATGTGCTCCATAAAGGTCAGTCTAGAGTCAAAGACGACGCCCAAGTCTCTCATAGAGGTCTCCCTAGGTAAAGAAGATCCAGCCAAGTGGTAGGTATATATAATTGGAGTCGTCTTACGAGTGTAGGTGACAATTTTGCATTTGTTTACATTAACTGTTAGTCTGTTGTTGACACACCACGTGTGGAATATATCGAGTTGGCTTTGCAAATGATTGCAATCCTGAGAATTATAAATTGTTGAGTACAACTTCAAGTCATCTGCGTATAACAACTTTGGACAGTTCAGTTGATAGCACAAATCATTTATATATATGAGGAACAGAAGTGGACCCAAGTTACTCCCCTGAGGAACTCCAGAGCTCGGCGCGAAGTAATCAGACTCAAATCCCATGTATGTCACAAATTGCTTTCTATCAAGAAGATACGATTGGAATAAAGACAAAAGAGAAGAATATATGTTTAATCATAGTGATGTATCGATGGTCTATACGAGATTTAACTAGGAATTTTAACATTTCCCGTTGGTTGATGGTATCGAATGCCTTTTCATAGTCGACGAACACCAAGACAGGAGGTTTATTGTATTTGACCGTTTTCTTAAGCAGACTTTCTAGAGTTTGAAGGTGGTCGTTTGTATCATACTCTAATCGGAACGCGGCTTGGTGTGGCGGTTGGTATTGCTCTAATTGAGCAGTCAGCCTATTGGTACTTATTTTAGTGAAGAGTTTTTATATATATATATGAGACAACAGGCTAATCGGTTTGTAGTTTCCAAGGTCAGTTATGGCCTTTCTTATGTATAAGAATAATAGTTGCATTATTCAATTGTGTTGGTGTTATACCTCTTGACAAACATTCGTTGAATAGCAGTTTCAGTGCCTTTAGCAGTTCTTTTCCTCCTACTTTTATAGCGTCGACAACTACCTCGTCTTGCGCAAGGAATTTGTTATTTTTCATTTCAGAGAGTGCTTTTTCTATTTCGTATGTAGTTATTTCTTATTCTTGCTAGCCTAGGTTTACCACTTTGAGTATTCTCGTTTCAGCATTCTTATTTTATTCTCTATATAGTTCTGCATAAAAATGTTCTATTATTCTTGGAATTTCTTTTTGTTAGTTGTGATTTTTCAGTGTTTGTCTCCTGGGGGTGGTATTTGTTCATGTTCTTGGTAGAGTTTTTGTCTCAATACCATTAAGCGATTTCCTTGCGTTTAACCAACGTTTTTAAATTCCTGAAAAAATATCAGTCACGGTAGGATTTGAACCCACGACATCTGCGTTACTGGCGCATTGTGCTACCAACTGTACCACGATGCTGAATCTGAGTTCCAATCGGTTTTAATACCTAAATGCCACAATGTCTGTAGGCATATCGTAATATCTCAGCATACACAATATTATTAAATCCAATTTCTTACCATTAATATCAATATACAGTTGGTATTAGTAAACCGTGACTGATATTTTTTTAGGAATTAAAAGCGTTGGTTAAATGCAAGGAAATCATAATTTTATCATTACTAATACCAACGGTAGTGTCATATTAATATAAAATTTAATTGGAAAGAACTTGCCTAATAATATTGTGTCTGCTAAGATATTACGATATATCTACAGAGATTGTGTCATCTAGGTATTAGAAGCGATTTAAACTCACATTCACTTTCGTGGTACAATTGGTAACATAATGTCTCGGTATCGCAGAGGTCGTGGATTCAAATCCTACCGTGACTCTTATTTTTTCAAGAATTTAAAACGTTGGTTAAATGCAAGAAAATCGTAATGTTATCATTACTAATACCAACGGTTGTTTCATATTAATATTAGTTACGATCGTAAAACTTACGCTTAACAATTTTGAGCCTACTTTAGGATTGAAATAATATATTGATTTGTAATGACAATATATCAGATACATTGTTTCCCAACGTTACGCAGATACACAACGTATTGATCCATAATACCTACGCTAAATATGCCATTTGATATTACCAGTACTAAATTTGTGTATAACTTTCCTTTCAAAAACAACGGAAAATATAACTTTTCAAAAGCTAATTTCCAATCACTGCATAACAGCATGTAGCAAAGGTTTGATTCTTCGTTAATCCATTTTCTAATGTTACTGAAACTGTTTCCGCATTTTACGATTAATTGCTTAGACATGGTTCATGCTTTTAGAAGAAAACATCTAAAATCAAGACATTATTACTATATAAAATTGAAACATAAAAAGTGAAATACATACCAGAGGGAATTTCCATATTTGAGAAGTTTGGCTAAAGTACAGATTAGGAAGGCTATCGCAAAAATATTGAAAATGGTATCGCCAGTAATTCAGAAGTATTCTAGAGTTTTGTTAACTCTAAACGCCCTACTTTAAAGATCTCAAATGTTTTCACACGCAACGTTTCTACCAGTTTTAGTGTGTTAAACAAACTTAAAACGACGACAGACGTGATAGATTACCAAGTTTTTTCATTCTGTTATTATTAACTTGGAAATTCCTATGGGCGTTTTTTCTTTCATCGCAGGGATTAGTTTTGGTTTTTGAACGGGGCACCTACTTCATATAGACGTTTACGAACTGCATGCCCCGACATTTCGCATCGTCTTTCAGCATACAGTTGGGTAATGCCCCTACTAAATAGTACCAGGAAGATATCCTTTTTACCATAAAATGACCGCCCCTTGCTGGCGCAGGGGATATTCTATTTTAAGAAAGCAGTAACATGTTTCACGATTTATCTACAACACTTCTTCTTTTCTTGTAATTTCGTGTTGTGAGTAATTTCCTATGCCCAATAATGCATAAAATTTGACTAATATAAACAAGAACAACGCAACAAACAAGGTATTTTATTAAAATCTAACACATAAACGATAAACTACGGCGTGATCGAATAATATTTACGATGCTGCTCAGCAACTGCAATACAGTTAGAAGTATACAAGGACTATCAAATATTTTGTAAATACAAATGTACCGTAATGTCCACCACAGAACTTTCATACACCTTCCATTCGCACCAAACGTAAATATGCTAGGCTCATATAAGAGGTCTGCGAGAGTTCTGACATCTGAGATCAACATTGCTGTACACAACACCACATTAAACAAATCCCCGTTACATGAATCATCTACTTTTAAGAAATATTATACAGAAATTAATAAAAATATTCAAAATTGTTACTACGTCGATCAGGATAAATCCTCTATGTAGGTAATTTTGGCATTCTTTTAAAAATGTGTTTGTATTGATTTCCATAAACATTGCGTAATCGTTCGATAATTGTCCTTTAACTTTCAGCTTCTGAGTAATTACTTTAATAAAAAAAATAATTTTCTTTACTAGTGCCAGTAAAGTCTTTTTTGACAGTTGGCGATATTCGTCTTATAAACAGCACCATTTAAACTTCTTTTGCAGCGCTGAATCAGATGTCATTTCAATAAAAGTTTCGTATTCTTCTACTGACGTGGTGCATTGACAATAAGTAAATTTTTAATACACAATTCATTTTGATATAAATATGCAGGTTTCCACCGCCTGATTCATAAACAAACTATTTCTGGATTTTGGCCTTGTCTTGACAAGTTATAAGAGGAGAAAATAAAATAAAAGTAAGAGAAAAGGAAATAAAAAGGAAAAAGGTGAAAAGGAAAGGAAGACAAAAGAGAGAAAAAGAAAAAGAAAGCGTGATCTCGGAGGTCTCTCTAAGAGAAAAGTAGGGAAATGCAAAATTTCCTACTTTTTCTCTTTCTTATTTTTTCCTTCCTTTTCCTCTTATTTCAATTTTATTCTTTTTAATCATTTATGCCTTATCATGATACGGCCCAATTCCTGAAAAAAAAATCGTTTATTCACTTTGATGTTTAATTTGCAGTCAATGTGAAAAATACTGATTCCACTCAAACCTTTTAGGTGCTGAATAATGTTTTCAATAAATGTGTTCCCTTTTTCAACCCCTACCCTTTCTGAGAGTTTTTTTATTATTGGAAGGCAATCGAACTGGTTGGAACGTACACAAATTGTCCAAAAAATCTGTTGCTTAAAAGCAAAAATGTTTTCGCGAGCAGTAAATGCATTTACTAGTTCGTCCTTAGGGGTTAAATTAAGATCATTGATCTTTCTAAAGATGTCGCTTAAATAGGTAATTTCTATCAATCATCTTTCAATTTGAAATTGAGTTCTAAAAAAAAGTACACATCTTGTTTCTTAGCTCAAAAATACGGATTAGTTTTTTCCTCATATGTGGTTACATAGTATTTAGCTATTTAAATGAATATTTTGTAGCCGAGATTTTATGAAAACAATTACTTTGACGACTGCGGAATAATTCTTCTGCAGCTATTACCTGTCTATGGATCATACAGAGGTCAGTAAAACAGTTTTTGGCGATATTTTTAATAAGCTGTATAGCCCCTCGATACAGATATTTTATTCGCTTCAAGAATAAATTTAGGAAATCAAATATTTCTACTTCAATAGTATATGCTGGTAAAAATTTTGATGACAGAAGATCCTTCAATGGTGCGTTTGTATACCCACAGCTAACAATGACGTGTCCAACTGGATCCGTAAATTTATTGTATTCATTTATAATAAAAATTGTTCATGATTTAAGATAAAAAGTAAGTTAATTCTTTTATTGCCTATTAAATCTCTGATGCACTGAGCTACCTGGTAATTCGAAAGTGAAATCTTTTCTCCCTAATGGAAGGGTTAATAAGATTGGCTTCGCCGCATGGACTTGGATTTTCATTCACCATCTTTTATGGTTTGGGCCGTAAGCGTTTTTAATTTTAAAAATCTTTTTATACTTACGAATCAAAAATATTTTTTTCTTTAAGCTCATCATAAACAGATTCCAAATGGCTACACAATTTTGGTAAAGCCAAACAGCTATTTGAGGGAACTCTGCAACATACAGCGCACTGGGAATTATCATTATTGTTCATGAATCCGAACGACGTACTTCTTCAGTTTTTTATCGAAGTACTAATTGGTCTAGCAGCAATATTTTCAAACAAATGCGAGGGCACTGTGGTTCTTTCTTTTTCTCACACCTATCACATGTGATAGTTTGTCGCTTTGACATTTGTTTTTAATTTGTCTTGTAGTTTGTAGTTTGAAAAAGAGGACAGGTGTCTTCCAACCGTTAATAACTGCTATATAGAAAATTGATAATAAGTTATTGCTTAAATTTGGCCATTTGATTTTATTGAATACAGTGAAAATGATGTTAAGACATATATATAGCGGGAGCTACCCTTTAAACCCGAATAAAGTTTAAGCAATTACGTTGACATCACTGACAAACTATTAATACAATTTCTGCGAAAGTAGCATACTTCATGATATGGAAGAACAACTCTGTATATATTTCATGAAGAATAGTAATATACCATTGTAAAATAGGGCTAACCAAATATTTTGAGTCGAGTCCGAACTTGGATCGCCGAAAATTTAACCAATCCTAATTATTACTACAGTATATATCTCATATCACAAATTAATTATCATTCAAAAGTTTAAAAAACATACGACGTAGTTCATTTGCAAACTACAAAAAAAAGACAGTTTCTCTGCAATATTAATGAGTATTAAAGACATCACCAGCTTGTTTACTTAACCTATTACATAGAATTGACAATAATGGAAGCAACAATAGCGCCCACTTAATTTGAATCAGTCAGAACAAAGAAAAAATAATCGTGAGAATATCATTATTGAAAATGGTTTTAAACAACTTCTCAATAACAATATTGCAATCACAAAAAAACAAATGCTCTTTCAAAATGTTTCCAATGGAAAAATATTGGCTAATAATGCTTGTGTATTTTTTTAAAGCTGTCTGAAATGTATGATCTGCAATTTATTCAAAATATTTTAAAACCTAAAACAGAGTAGGCGCAAGATATTTAAGTTTTAAGAAAAAATCAAAATTCTAGAATGCAATGGAATAAATTTTGTGCTTGAATAAATTTCTTCCGCATTTATACCTGCTTTAAAATTCATTGGGGTGTTCTTCAAATTATGTTGCTGTACGCAAAATCATTTAAACTCGCTAAATGTTGTAATAGGTAATCAGCGGCATGTTACACACACAGAAGCCGGTCTATTTTTGTCCCTGCGTGTGAAAAAATGCTCCGCTCTCAAGGCTTAATGGAAAGCATCTTCAATCAAACAATATAGAGAATTCGCGTACAATAAATTTCACTTATTTGGAAGCTTGTCCGCATAATTAATTGACAATGTTTAGATAACTGGAACATCACAATGCGAATACTTTCCAGAAATTGTGACCGTACGTCTCTCCTTTGTAATCGAGAAAAACATGCCTTTGATAAGAACAAATAAGATATATAAACTCGACCAAGATGTGATTTTGGTCAAATTAGTTCAGTGAGCGACAAAGTGATTTTTTGTATTTTCTTATTGAACAGATTGTCATCAAACCAAACGAGAACTGAAGATCATAACATGAAGGGTAACAGTAAAATTACTACTTGGAGATTTTCTTTCCAATAATCGATTTTCTTTCATTGTTGCAGTGTTCCTTCTACTATCCACTGTGCTGCTTGCAGCACATCTGGGAAGTAAGTATAAGTTCCTATTTTCTTTACAGTTGCATCTATCCGTATTACTAAAGCTATCTATTTTTTGACGGTAACTAATATAATTAAAAAATCAGAAAATAAGATTATCAGAAAGTATAAACCATAATTATTATTTAGAATTTTTTATAATATGGAATGGGTGAATGAGGGGGTCTTTCTCTTAAAAGCGTTTGTTGTTCCTATATACATATTTTCAAATGCACAAAGTTGGCTATTTTTACATTTTCAATTAGAAACATTTCATACTATAGTCTTTTATGTTACCGTATTTTTCTGTTTATATAATTAGGAAAAATGATAACATTTATACTAGACGCAAGATCTACAGTATCTATTAGAACTAATATTTTTGAACTAGCTTTCAAACTGTTAATACCTTTCGAATTTGATAGTTTCTATTAAATCATGTACCAGTAGCAGATTAAGAATAAGATATAACTAGAAAAACGTATTGTATTTCAATGTAATTCATCGTCTTTTATCAAAAAGAACAAGGGAGATTCTATTAATATCCTTTTCAACCCCATATGGGGGGAGAGAGCAAGTATAATTTCACTAAAGCTTTTCACGTTATCGAGTTTCATTATGATAAATTTTTATTTTTATTTTCCACGATGTCTATACTTAATTTCTACAAATATCCACTTAAAAAGTATTTCCGACATTTTGACATATGTCTGCTATATGTAGATGGTAATGTATTTATTAACTTGCAAAATATTTTTATAATCTTATTAGATATTGTCTTTTATTGCTTGTTTACTCCGGAAATGTTCGATTCTATTACTTGCATCTAATTGAAAATATTTGTATTTTTTATATTGTTACAGCAGTTTACAGTATTATTATATATCGTTATCTTTTGAGTATCATTGATGATGAAAATTGACTTAAAACGCAATCTGCTATTATTTACAATTTATTATCAAATATTTTTACGGCTGTTATGCTCGAAGATAAGCATCTATATCTCATCTTAATTACTCTTTAATTGAATTGGCCAATTCACAATAGCTCAAAATTGCCATATAAACATCTAATCTTAGTATCTTGCCTCTTTCGCAAAGTTCTAAAGACTCTTATGTACATAAGCCAATATCTTGCAATCTGAACATCTATTGAGATAAATCGTATTATCGTTACTAATTCTTTGCACTTGCGAACATGAAAGCTGACGTTAGCAATAATTGTTTACGCGAAGACAAAACGAATTTTTGTTCTTTCAGGAGCCTCTCCGGTTGGCACTTGCCCGGCCGTGAATCCTGAAGTCGATGTTCGCCTACCCGATAGCGAGAACTGCGCCATCTTCTACAAATGCGACTGGGGTACCCCGGTTTTGATGAACTGTCCACCGACGCTGGCATTTAATACGATTACGAATGATTGCGACTATCCTGAGAATGTAAATTGCGATCGTAATGGCGTCGTCGACGGTGGTGTTGACGGTGGTAATCCTACTGGAACAGGGCCGATGGTTGAATGCCCAACAGAGAGCGTATATGCCACTTTTATTCCGGACAAAACTGATTGCACGATTTATTATATTTGCAACTACGGTAATCCAGTGGCACAAAAATGCGCTGATGGACTTTACTATGATGGAAATATTTGGGCTTGTACATATCCAGAACAGGCACAGTGTTTTACATACAGCCCATTGGAAGGAGACAATGGCGGTGGTAACAACGGTGATGGTCCTGTAGGCGGTGGAACAGGTATTGTAATCGATTTCAACTGGTTACTCGATGATCCTTTGAAAAGGCTTAAAAATAATCTGACATGTTCTTTTGAAGCTTATCTGTAAAATTATTCCCAAATTGTACAAGACTACCACCCGCCAGTTTGTTTAACAGCTAATACGAGCGTTTAAGTAATTTTGTTCAGTAGTTTCATTGTCTTGAGGTTTTCAAGACTACATGGAATATACCGGAAATAACCCTGAAGTATTCATTTGTAGCGCGTACGGAAAAAAAACATTGTGAAAGTGGTATATCTTGTAGATAATAACTTTGGAAAACAGACAATTTTGGAAGAAGCATAACATTATTTTTTACTTGCCTGAACATCCTTGATAAAAAAAGAATTGTTCCCCAGCGTTCGACGAGATTCGAGAAAGCAAAAAATGTTTTAAATATTAATAATTTTTGATATACATAAATTTACATTATGTGTTACATTGTGCAGGGGGAGTAGTTGGAGAATGTCCAGCAGTAAATGGTCTAGAGGACGTTCTCTTACCCGATATTGACAACTGCGCCGTCTTTTATAAATGTGATAATGGTATTCCCGTACTAATAAATTGTCCTGATGACCTCTACTTCAACTCTGAGACCGATCAATGCGACTTCCCTGCAAACGTTAACTGTGATCGTACAGGCACAGGAAATGGCGGAGATAATGGCAATGGTGGTGGAAATGGCGGAGATAATGGAGGCGGTCAACCGGGGGGAAATGGAAGCGGTCCGCTTATTGCCTGCCCAGCTGATGGAACTTATCTTCCGGACAAAACCGATTGCAGTATCTACTATGTTTGCGCATACGGAACAGCTATCGCCCAGAAATGCCCTCAGGGACTTTATTACGACGGAACCATTTGGAGTTGTACATATCCGGACCAGGCTACATGTTTTACCTACACGCCATCAGGTGAAGATAACGGAAATGGTAGTGGGGGACCCGTTGGCGGCGGAGCAGGTATTACAGTAGAGATACTTTATTAATATAATTTTTCTTCATAAGTTACTTCAGTTTAAAACAAATGAACAAATACATCCATACCAAAAAATTTAATTGAACGTAATTCATTTGACTTCTCTTTCAGTTGGAAGCTGTCCTGTAGATAGTGATCCTGATGTCGAGGTCTTCTTGCCTGACTCTGAAGTGTGCGGAATATTCTATCAATGCAGCGGTGGAGTTCCGATAGCCCTTAGCTGTCCTGAAGGCCTTAACTTTAACACTGAGACCGATCAATGCGATTATCCTGAAAACGTGAATTGTGATCGTACAGACGCTGGAAATGGAGGCGGTAATAATGGAGGCGGTGATAATGGAGGCGGTGATAATGGAGGCGGTCAAACCGGGGGAAATGGAAGCGGTCCGCTTATTGCCTGCCCAGCTGATGGAACTTATCTTCCGGACAAAACCGATTGCAGTATCTACTATGTTTGCGCATACGGAACAGCTATCGCCCAGAAATGCCCTCAGGGACTTTATTATGACGGAACCATTTGGAGTTGTACATATCCGGACCAGGCTACATGTTTTACCTACACGCCATCAGGCGAAGATAACGGAAATGGTAGTGGTGGACCCGTTGGCGGCGGGGCAGGTATTACAGTAGAGATACCTTATTAATATATTTTTTCTTCATAAGTTACTTCAGTTTCAAACAAATGAACAAATACATCCCTACGAAAAAGTGGAGTCGAACGCAATTCATTTCATTTCTCTTTCAGTTGGAAGCTGTCCTGTAGATAGTGATCCTGATGTCGAGGTCTTCTTGCCTGACTCTGAAGTGTGCGGAATCTTCTATCAATGCAGCGGTGGAGTTCCGATAGCCCTTAGCTGTCCTGAAGGCCTTAACTTTAACACTGAGACCGATCAATGCGATTATCCCGAAAACGTGAACTGTGATCGTACAGACGCTGGAAATGGAGGCGGTAATAATGGAGGCGGTGATAATGGAGGCGGTCAACCGGGGGGAAATGGAAGCGGTCCGCTTATTGCCTGCCCAGCTGATGGAACTTATCTTCCGGACAAAACCGATTGCAGTATCTACTATGTTTGCGCATACGGAACAGCTATCGCCCAGAAATGCCCTCAGGGACTTTATTATGACGGAACCATTTGGAGTTGTACATATCCGGACCAGGCTACATGTTTTACCTACACGCCATCAGGCGAAGATAACGGAAATGGTAGTGGGGGACCCGTTGGCGGCGGAGCAGGTATTACAGTAGAGATACCTTATTAATATATTTTTTCTTCATAAGTTACTTCAGTTTCAAACAAATGAACAAATACATCCCTACGAAAAAGTGGAGTCGAACGCAATTCATTTCATTTCTCTTTCAGTTGGAAGCTGTCCTGTAGATAGTGATCCTGATGTCGAGGTCTTCTTGCCTGACTCTGAAGTGTGCGGAATATTCTATCAATGCAGCGGTGGAGTTCCGATAGCCCTTAGCTGTCCTGAAGGCCTTAACTTTAACACTGAGACCGATCAATGCGATTATCCTGAAAACGTGAATTGTGATCGTACAGACGCTGGAAATGGAGGCGGTAATAATGGAGGCGGTAATAATGGTGGCGGTGATAATGGAGGCGGTCAACCGGGGGGAAATGGAAGCGGTCCGCTTATTGCCTGCCCAGCTGATGGAACTTATCTTCCGGACAAAACCGATTGCAGTATCTACTATGTTTGCGCATACGGAACAGCTATCGCCCAGAAATGCCCTCAGGGACTTTATTATGACGGAACCATTTGGAGTTGTACATATCCGGACCAGGCTACATGTTTTACCTACACGCCATCAGGCGAAGATAACGGAAATGGTAGTGGTGGACCCGTTGGTGGCGGAGCAGGTATTACAGTAGAGATACCTTATTAATATATTTTTTCTTCATAAGTTACTTCAGTTTCAAACAAATGAACAAATACATCCCTACGAAAAAGTGGAGTTGAACGCAATCATCTGATTTCTCTTTCAGTTGGAAGCTGTCCTGTAGATAGTGATCCTGATGTCGAGGTCTTCTTGCCTGACTCTGAAGTGTGCGGAATCTTCTATCAATGCAGCGGTGGAGTTCCGATAGCCCTTAGCTGTCCTGAAGGCCTTAACTTTAACACTGAGACCGATCAATGCGATTATCCCGAAAACGTGAACTGTGATCGTACAGACGCTGGAAATGGAGGCGGTAATAATGGAGGCGGTAATAATGGAGGCGGTGATAATGGAGGCGGTCAACCGGGGGGAAATGGAAGCGGTCCGCTTATTGCCTGCCCAGCTGATGGAACTTATCTTCCGGACAAAACCGATTGCAGTATCTACTATGTTTGCGCATACGGAACAGCTATCGCCCAGAAATGCCCTCAGGGACTTTATTATGACGGAACCATTTGGAGTTGTACATATCCGGACCAGGCTACATGCTTTACCTACACGCCATCAGGAGAAGATAACGGAAATGGTAATGGGGGACCCGTTGGCGGCGGAGCAGGTATTACAGTATAGACACTTTATTAATATAATTGTTCGTCATAAGTTACTTCAGTTTTAAACAAATGAACAAATACATCCCTACGAAAAAGGGGAGTTGAACGCAATTCATTGATTTTTCTTTCAGTTGGAAGCTGTCCTGTAGATAGTGATCCTGATGTCGAGGTCTTCTTGCCTGACTCTGAAGTGTGCGGAATATTCTATCAATGCAGCGGTGGAGTTCCGATAGCCCTTAGCTGTCCTGAAGGCCTTAACTTTAACACTGAGACCGATCAGTGCGATTATCCTGAAAACGTGAATTGTGATCGTACAGACGCTGGAAATGGAGGCGGTAATAATGGAGGCGGTGATAATGGAGGCGGTGATAATGGAGGCGGTCAAACCGGGGGAAATGGAAGCGGTCCGCTTATTGCCTGCCCAGCTGATGGAACTTATCTTCCGGACAAAACCGATTGCAGTATCTACTATGTTTGCGCATACGGAACAGTTATCGCCCAGAAATGCCCTCAGGGACTTTATTATGACGGAACCATTTGGAGTTGTACATATCCGGACCAGGCTACATGCTTTACCTACACGCCATCAGGAGAAGATAACGGAAATGGTAATGGGGGACCCGTTGGCGGCGGAGCAGGTATTACAGTATAGACACTTTATTAATATAATTGTTCGTCATAAGTTACTTCAGTTTTAAACAAATGAACAAATACATCCCTACGAAAAAGTGGAGTTGAACGCAATTCATTTGATTTCTCTTTCAGTTGGAAGCTGTCCTGTAGATAGTGATCCTGATGTCGAGGTCTTCTTGCCTGACTCTGAAGTGTGCGGAATCTTCTATCAATGCAGCGGTGGAGTTCCGATAGCCCTTAGCTGTCCTGAAGGCCTTAACTTTAACACTGAGACCGATCAATGCGATTATCCTGAAAACGTGAACTGTGATCGTACATCCGGCGGAAACGGTGGTAGTGGTGGAAACGGAGGAACTGGCGGAAACGGCGGAAGTGGCGGAAACGGTGGAACGGGTGGCTCTGGAGGCGGTCCGCTCTTCAGTTGTCCTGGAGACGGAATCTACCTTGCGGACAAAACCGATTGCGGTATTTTTTACATTTGCTCATTTGGAGTTGCAGTCCAACAACAATGTCCTGAGGGTCTTTACTACGACGGAATAATCTGGGCTTGCACATACCAAGATCAAGCCAGGTGCTACACCTACGCTCCTCAAGATGAAAACAGCGGTGGTGAACAACCTGGTAACGTCGAAGGTGAGTTTTGCCTTTCAGATATCACATCCAATTTGCTTCTCTACGATGTGATATTAGTCTCACTCACAGACGCTAAATACATATTTTTGTTGTAGGATCTGGACCAATTGGTGAATGCCCCGCAGAGAATACGGTACCCGATACCCTTTTACCGGACGGAGAAAATTGTGCCATTTTCTACAAATGCGATTGGGGCGAACCGATCTTACTGGTATGCCCCGATGATCTCCTCTTCAACGACGTAACTGGAGAATGTGATTTCGCTGAAAATGTAAATTGCGATCGGGATGCTGATCTTGGTACCGGTGAGATAGTACCACCACCGTCAGATGGTGGTAGTGAACAATTATGGGTAGGAGAATGTCCTGAAGTCTCGGACACAGAAGTCTTCTTGCCAAGCAGAAATGATCCGCACAAATTTTACGTCTGTGTCGGTACAACGCCGGTAGAACTTGAATGTCCATCGAACCTTGTCTTCAATCCAATATTACAACAGTGTGATTACGCATGAAAACTATATTTTAATCAAAGACGCTAAGATTACTTTTTATTATTTGGTGAAGAGTGGTATGGCATTTTATAAATTGTATTTGTATTTAGCTTTATTTATTCAATAAAATTATTTTTGTGCTTTGACTTTTGTCTTTTTCCTGAAAAAGAAGCTTTTCCATTAACCGTTTCCCCCAAACAGCTGTCAGAAACGCAAAGAGGATATTTTGAATCGAAACGCATTAGATAGATTATTTTATTCCTTTAATCGTTCTTATAATTAACGCAACGATCAGAAAATTTTGTTGAAGGACACATTTGAAGTTTAGAAAACATAAATTAACATTAATTCTATCCACAGTACTCAGCTATATACACTACCGTCCATATTAGTTTGGACACCCACTGAAATGTTGCAAACTCTACTAAAAGATAATATGCATAATTGATTTTATATATAAAGAACATTTATAATAGGTCCTTTATGAAGTTCATTGTTTATTAATTGTACAGACAAACTTCCAAGAATATCGATTAGAGTATGATTAAAATCCTATTATATTTTATGACCCAATATAGTAATTTTCAGAATAATCCTCATCGCCGCAAACAGGATTATTTTTGGAACAATATTGCAGGTAATAAATTTACAATACTCTTTGAGGTAGGAGCAGGCCAACCGAAAGTGTATTGTGTATTGATAAACGCTTTAGTTAAATAAACCTGCCTGTGCGTGAGTTAGTGCTAAGAGCTTATCTTTTTGTGTGTACCTGATTAATGGTATTAAAATGCGGAGAGAAAAACCGACAAGTTTATAAAAGCGCTCTGTAATTGTTGCTTTTAATCAAGAAGGTAATTCAATGCATCAAATTTCCGAAAAAATACATGTTAATAAATCGACTGTTAGTGACATCATTCGGAGACATCAACGCACGGACAGTTTAAGTGATCGGACGCGTTTAGGTCGTAAAAGAATAATAACTCACGCCGACGATAAGCGTAAAAAATTGCTGAGCATGCGAATTAGGAGACTAACAATGAATCGCCACTATACAAAAAAATTTCTGTTACTACAGTGAAAAGAAGATTAAACGCTGCGAATCTTCAGGACCGCATTGCAACAAGAAAACCCCTACTTTAACGGGGAACCAGGCAAAAATGGCTAAAGCGCGCAAAAACACATAAAAATTGGATAGTGGATACTTGGCAAAGGGTGCTATGGACTGATGAGTCAAAGTTTGAAGAATTCGGACAATCAAGGCGCGTTTTTATAAAAGAGCGAAAAGCCCAAGACTGTTGCACGATTGTGTAGTGCCAGCTGTCAAACAAGGAAGAAGTTCTGTGCTGGGGTTGTTTTTCCCACTGCAGTACAGTAGACTTGAAACGAATCGAAGGTATTTTGCAAAAAGACGCTTATTTAGAAATACTGCAAGAAAATGTAATACTATCGGGGCAACGTCTAATCGGCGAATATGTTATATTCATCCAGGACAACGACTACAAACACTCAGCAGTGGTATGTAAAAATTTCTTAAATGAAGAACAAAATAATGACACTTTACAAATAGTAACATGGCCGCCGCAAAGCCCCGATCTAGCTGGTATGAGATGAATTGAACAGGAGACTCCGAAAACCATGTCCTACCTCCGTACGCCAGCTGTGGAACATTTTACAAGAAGACTGGACTAAAATGTCAAATAGAGTTCCTCGCGAATAAGGGAGATTCTTTAATGAACGGCATGTGTTTCTTTAATTTTCGTTAGATTTCCTTTTTTTACTTTTATACTTTAATTTTAATCTCTATTAATAAAATGCAATAAAAGTTTTAAGTTTTGGGAAAATGAATGAATATTTTCTCACTTTTTAAAATTTATTTGCGTGTCGGAACTAATGTGGACGGTAGTGTACGTACACATACATTGCAATTTAGGCATTCCAATTTCAAATTTATCAATCTGCAGAATTGAAGTTATAAAGGAAATACAGACTTGGCCAATTGTATTGGACACCCTCATAAAACCCCAGTACTATTACATCTCTAAGAAAATAAACACTGAATTAATACTTGTGTGATAAATTAGACAGGAGGGTTCGAAAAGTATCCCCTACCTCTGTAGGCTACCTATGGAATATTTTACAAGAGGAATGGAATAATATGCCAAATAGAGTCCTTGAAAAACTAGTGGAGCGAATGCCTGGGATTGTGAAAGCTGTTCCTCGCACAAAAGTGGGTTTCTTTGATGAACGGAATGTTTAAGAAGTTTTTGTTTATTTTTCGTTAGAATTACTTTTATACTTTATAAAATGCAATAAAAATTGGAAGTTTTGGAAAAATGAGTGAATATTTTCTCGTTTGTTTTTTAATTTATTTGCGTGTCCGAACTAATATGTACGGTGGTGTCAAACACCTGAAACACCTGTCTTCCAAAATGTCTACGTAGAAAGAAGTTTTAAAACTTTTTTTTCGCTAAAATGCCTTTTTTATCTATGGAATTTCACATTCCACTTAATTGTTCATATTTTTATATCGTTATCAATATAATACTAAAATAATACTTGCAAATATTATATCTGTCGTTGCAATTAATGATCATTATCAAGTGTTAATAGTTATAGTTCTAACTACCTGCTTTTTTTACTAACTTGATGTAGATGTTATGGTTGCTCCCCATATCTTCTTGGTTACTCCAACTCCCTTATCTTCTATTATTCTTACTATCGTAATTGTTAATTGTTAAAGGACTGCACCATAGCTGTGAATGATTCACTTCCGCATATTAAAATAAAATATAGACAAAATTGCGTTCAATAAGAAAACATTAATAGAGAATCGTTCATGTCTAATGACTATCGCTCAGAATACAATTCTAAGAATTAGAAAGCGTTTAAGCGGTATAAAGGAGAGAAATATCTATACGTAACATTGCATAAACTAAGACTAAAAGATATTGTGTGTACACCGATCAGTTACATTAATATTGTTCTGTGCGATTTACTAGCGTACATATTTTTACTGTGAATATTACGCAGCTTACAAATCTTGCAAAAAGATCACACCAATGAATCGGACTTTGACATAAACCCAGAGGAAGAAGTCCTTAAAGAAAAAGGGTTTAAATCGCACACTCTAGGCGGCCAATTCTTCGTTCGGGTAGTCAAAATAAGTATGCGTTGTTGGATTGAATAGTGATTCATTTTCAAATACGGTGGACTGACTACCAACGAACCGTCACAATGGTTTGAGTGTCAAAGCACGATAGCAAGTTTTACGCTCTTGTTGGGACATCCATTATATTGGTGTGGTGATTAAAGACTGGATTTTATGCAAAATGCGTATTTTTGTTTTTTGGTATATTTCTTCCATATTTTACACATACCCATTTCCCACACTAAAAGAACTTTTTCACACTCTTTTAGTGCATATAATGCATAATGAACGCTTTACCACGAGTGCATATGCACGTGAATATTTCATCATTATTTTGCATATTTATGCATATAACACATGGGCTGAAAAGTCCCGGGCCTAACAAAGAAAACACGGTTTTTTTGGTTCAAAATTAGCTTTATTCATCAACGTAATCTCCATCAAGAGCAACGCAATCATTCCAGCGCCGCTCTAACATTTCAATACCACTTTTGTAGAACGATTTATCTCTTGCGTCAAAATAGGCCTCAGTTTCAGCGATAACCTCTTCATTCGTGCGAAATTTCTTACCGGCGAGCATTTTCTTGAAGTCTGCGAACAGCCAGTAGTCGCAGGGAGCCAAATCTGGCTAATACGTGGAAGCAATTCGAAGTTCAATTCATGTAGTTTTGCTATTGTTTTGATTGACTTGTGACACGGTGCGTTGTCTTGATGAAACAACATTTCTTTCTTTGCCATATGCGGTCGTTTCTTTGCAATTTCGGCCTTCAAACACTCCAATAACGCTATGTAATATTCACTGTTGATGGTATTTCCTTTCTCAAGATAGTCGATGAATATTACACCGCGCACATCCCAAAATACCGAGGCCATAACCTTTCCAGTCGATTGTTGTGCTTTCGGGCGCTTTGGACGAGGTTCACCAGTTGCTGTCCACTCAGATGACGATCGTTTTGATTCCGGAGTGAAGTGATGGATCCATGTTTCATCCATTGTCACATATCGACGCAAAAATTCCGATTTGTTACGTTTAAACATGGCCAAACACTGCTCAGAATCATCAACACGTTCTTGTTTTTGGTCAACAGTGATCAAACGCGGCACCCACTTTGAACAGCGCTTTTTCATAGTCAAATGCTCATGCAATATAAAGCCAATACGTTCTTTTGATATCTTTACGATGTCAGCTAACTCACGCAACTTCACTTTTCGATCATTCAAAACGATTTTGTGGATTTTTTTATGTTTTCTGGTGTTACCGCCTCATTTGGACGTCCACTGCGTTCTGCATCATCGGTGTCTCTACGACCACGTTTGAAGTCAGCAAAGCAACGTTTTATTGTTGTCTCTTATGGAGCGGAGTCCCCATAATACTTTTCAAGCCATTGCTTCACTTGAACGGTATTTTATCCCATCAAGAAGCAGTGTAAAATTAAAACACGAAATTGTTTTTGATCCATTGTTTTGAAAATAACAAAAGTAGCGTGACTCTTAACACAATAACTCACAAACTAATGAATAGAATATCATGAAATTTTAACAGCTGTCTTTTGAAGGTTAGTACTAACTGAGAGAAAGGTGACTGCAATAAAACTAGCGTCATCTATGTGTTAGGCCCGGGACTTTTCAGCCCATGTGTTATATATAACTTTCCGTAAGTTTTCTCAGTAATTCGAAGAATCCACAAGAAGCATTTTCCGAAGATTTGTGTAATCTTTTTCTGGGTCGTAATATTCCTTTATATAAATTGGACAATACAGTATTTTAAGAATTCCTGTAAACTCATTGCAAAGTCAATGATAAATCCATTTCCTCCACCCAGTTCCTCAGTAATTCTTTAGTTCAATGCAAAAAATATGTTAACGAAATTGATGAAGATGTTATTGGTGGTATTAGAATGGAGTTGAAAAACCAAAATCTGGATATCTGTTGATGAAACCACCGACGCCAAAGGGCATCAGGTTGCTCATATAATTAATTTAATCTTAAATGGTTCGAATCAATCTAAAGGATATTTAATTAATGTAGGTAATTTATACAAAATTAATCATGTTACCATAGCCAGGTTTGTTAATGAGTCAGTAGCTAATTTAATTAGTAGTAACTGATGCCGCTTCATATATGTATGTTGCTTGTAAAGTCTGATTGTTTCACAATTTAATCCATTCTACTTGTTTGGCCCATGGTTGAAATAGGATTGCTGAAGAAGTTGTATTAGAGTTTCCAGATGTAAATAATTTAATTATATATTTAATATCAAAAAGGTATTTTCAACCCTTACGGGTGCAATTAACACATGGGCTGAAAAGTCCCGGGCCTAACAAAGAAAACACGGTTTTTTTGGTTTAAAATTAGCTTTATTCACCAACGTAATCTCCATCAGCGCAGCTCTAACATTTCAATACCACTTTTGTAGAACGATTTATCTTTTGCCTCAAAATAGGTCTCAGTTTCACCAATAACCTCTTCATTCGTGCGAAATTTCTTACCGGCGAGCATTTTTTTGAGGTCTGCGAACAGCCAGTAGTCGCTGGGAGCCAAATCTGGCGAATACGGTGGATATGGGAGCAATTCGAAGTTCAATTCATGTAGTTTTGCCACTGTTTGATTGACTTGTGACACGGTGCGTTGTCTTGATGAAACAAATTTTTTTTCTTTGCCGTATGCGGTCGTTTCTTTGCAATTTCGGCCTTCAAACGCTCCAATAACGCTATGTAATATTCACTGTTAATCGTATTTCCTTTCTCAAGATAGTCGATGAATATTACACCACGCACATCCCAAAATACCGAGGCCATAACCTTTCCAGCCGATTGTTGTGCTTTCGGGCGCTTTGGACGAGGTTCACCAGTTGCTGCCCACTCAGATGACGATCGTTTTGATTCCGGAGTGAAATGATGGATCCATGTTTCATCCATTGTCACATATCGACGCAAAAAATTCCGGTTTGTTACGTTTAAACGTTGAACAGAGTTTTCTCATAGTCAAATGCTCATGCAATATAAAGCCAATACGTTCTCTTGATATCTTTACGATGTCAGCTAACTCACGCAACCTCACTTTTCGATCATTCAAAACGATTTTGTGGATTTTTTTGATGTTTTCTGGTGTTACCGCCTCATTTGGACGTCCACTGCGTTCTGCATCATCGGTGTTTCTACGACCACGTTTGAAGTCAGCAAACCAACGTTTTATTGTTGTTTCTGATGGAGCAAAGTCCCCATAACACTTTTCAAGCCATTGCTTTGCTTGAACGGTATTTTTTCCCATCAAGAAGCAGTGTAAAATTAAAACACGAAATTGTTTTTGATCCATTGTTTTGAAAATAACAAAGTATCGTGACTCTTAGCACAATAACTCACAAACTAATGAATAGAATATCATGAAATTTTAACAGCTGTCTTTTCAAGGTTAGTACTAACTGAGGGAAAGGTGACTGCAATAAAACTAGCGTCATCTATGTGTTAGGCCCGGGACTTTTCAGTCCATGTGTTATATAACGATATGCTTTCCGACATTCTATTGCCACCAGAACAAAATGGGGAACGAGGCTTAAATGTGCTGTGTTTTTTTCGGATAATTATGAAGGTTTTTTCGGATACAACAGTCTTGTCATAGAAAAGTGTAACGTAATTTCCAATTATTCGACCATAAAAGAACACCTATGCATTACACCCAATTTTGCGATAGTTAAGAAGATAATTGCTAGACTAGAAGATAGAAAGTTATCCGCGATAGTGTTGGCGTTGCAAATGATATAGAATAGAAAATTGGAAAAGATTAACTGACAAAAAAATAAAGAAGAATTAACCGAAATTCTACACAAAAATGTAGGTTTTGCTACAATAAAATCGATAAATACTGTAATTAGTGGCAATTTTAATGAATACATTAATATAAATCCCTCATTAATACCGAGTTCTGAGAATGCACTGATCACATCTTGCGATATTGAAAGAACATTTTTCTAATATAAACATATACTAACAGACCGTAGACATAATTTAAATATGGAAAAATTTGTTTTCTTCGGAGGCGATTCGCCCGGAAAAGTCAACTGCTTTGACTGTTTCTTGGCGTCCGGTATGTAGTGGTAGATAGTCTCATCCACGGTTACTAAACATATAAAGAAAATCCTAGGATTGCGTTGGATCATGGCCAGACACTTCTTCGAAACGGTTCCCCGATTTTGTTTTTGTCCAATGCGTTCTTGTGAGATGCCTGTTGTCTCTACTATCTCTTTCAACCTCAATCGGCGATTGGCTAACACGACATTATGAATCTTCTCGACCATTTCATCATTGGTAGCGGTTTTTGGGCATCATACTGCGTGGTTCGTCACTTGTGCTTGTGCTGTTGGAAATGATGGAGTACATCTGCATGAATCTCTAGCAAAATATTTTGAATTTTCATGGCCGTTTTTCCAGTCATCCAGAAGTATTTCATCCCTGCTCGAAATTCGATTTTATCCATTTTTGCGAAACCAGAGTGTAAGGGTTGGTTGAGTAGATTCTAGAATACCAAAACAGTGTCTGTGAAATTTAAGAAGAACTTTCTTAGTATTTAGTATTAAACTTTGAGATTTGGTGTTAATTGTTTTTCATATAACATTTTGAATAAGTTCGTCAGTATAATTTGACATTTTTTTGCTAGGTAATAAGATTGAAGATCAGTATTACAGAGGTTCCAGTGTGCGAGAGAATAGATTTTTTACAATCTGTGCTTTCATCGCAGCTTAACCACAGTTTTTTATTTTTTAAGAGCGCTTTAATGCTGTTCTCAGTTTTCTCATGCACAGATCGCAAATAATTTATTAACGCTGATTTGCTTGACAATACATAATCAATATTATATTTTCTCCAAGACTTACAGGTCTCTTCTCTCTTCAATATCTTATATGGTTTGAAGCAAGCTGTTAATATACAGTTCAAAGTATGATATAAATTCGTGCTTGGGTCTGTGACCGCATTTTTTATATTTGTGTTTTTATCTGTTGACGTGTCTAAAACAATTCCTTCTATTCCGACAGACGAACAGTGTTTCATACGCTAAACAGATTGCTATAACACTATCGCATTTCATGTCCACAAATTCTCGGATAAATTTATTTACACGGTGCATGAATACCAGACTGTTCTTCTGCCTTTCACACATGATTACTCTACAATATAATATCAAATATTGCTCATTATCAACACCATAAAAGCCTGTACGTATTTATACCCCGAATATCAAATCATCGCATCGAATGAAATACTTGTGTGATGACAGACTGTTCCATTCGCCGTTTATCGAAACATTCTCAAATTTGTGCACTATACTAATAACTTCAATACAACAAGCATACGGCATTGATATTATAATTATGATCTCCTTTTATTCATTTTTAATGTCGAGACATACTGAAAGGCTCCAAAGAATCAAGTAAATTAAAAAAAAGTATTTGGTATATGTCTACTTCCGGTATTGACGTATGGAGTGGATACCATGTTACTAACCCTGAAATCTGCGACCAAGTTAAAAATAACACAAAGGGCTATCGAACGGCTTATGCTGAGGGGTAAGCTTAAGAGGTAAAACAATTAACCATGAGATAAGAAAAGGGACTGGAGTGGAAGATGTCGTGAAAACAGTGGCAGGGAATAAATGGAAATAGGCAGGACACTTAGGGAGACAGGAAAGGGTAAAATGGACAAATCATATTCACATATGGACGCCAAGACTATACAAACGAAACATGGAAAACCAGGAGATGAATAGACGACATAAGGGAGAATGCTGGTAAAAACTGGTTGCAGTGGGACAAAATAGAATTAGGTGGAGGGAAAAGAAGGAGGCATATGTTCAGGAGTGGACAACTAAAGGAGGAAGAAGAATGTTGAGAAATAAGACGCAGTTGTAGTAATCTTATCAGACAATCTTAATTTTTTGTAGTAATTCTTGTCTTTTTTTCGTTTTCAGTAAGGTATTTTGTTTCATTCTTTTTTTTTATTAAGTGTTGACGAAGTAACCTTCTATTTAGCACCTTTCTTTTTTTCTTCTTCTTTTTCTGTTTTCGACATTTTTTTAGTCAGGTAAATAATTTATTCTGATTCCGTAGCATTTTTTTCTTCAACGTGTTTCGACGTTGTGTTACCTCTTCTTGAAGGCAATAATACTGTTGCTAATCTTAAAAACATCGTCAAAATTCGGGCGGTACACTTCTACGAAAACTTCAAATTACTATTTTTAATATAATTACGTTAAAACCTTTTATACATATGGCTAGTTACCCCAATAAGGTATCGCCGCTTCTAAAGCTTTCTAAATCTAAAAAAATCTGCGGGGTAGATCAATTTGTTTCTGACTTTGGTCTTCTCCTGCCATCTGTAGACGCCAACTCTACCAAGACCCGCCTTTAGGTCCTATAACCAAGTAGTTCTGGGTCATCCTAGTCTTTTTCTTCCCCCCGGATATTGGAGATTGTACGTACTTTTGTTCCCAGCTCTCCACACATGTCCCAACCACCTTGCTCTCTGTTGCTTTATTGTTCTGAGCACGTCCATACCTTCCAACTCATTTGCTACCTCACAATTTATTCTACGCCTGTATTCGTTGTTGTCAGTCTTTATCGGGCCTAGTATTATTCTTAATATTCTTCGTTCTTGTATTCTCAGATCTTCCTCTTGCTTCTTTGTCATTGTCATTGTTTCTGCCGCGTATAAAATTGTTGGTTGTATTATTGTTTCATAAATTCTCAAGTCTACTAACTTTCCATCTTTATCTTTAATTCCTATAGTTTTGCCTTTATAAGTTTTATTTTGTTCGTAGGTCTTCTTGTAAAATAATTTTGTTTCGATTCGTTTTAAAAAAAGGTTGGAGTTTTTTAGAAAGTAGAGTATGTGAATTTTAATGACGTTTGTAAGATTACCATCAGTATTATTGTTTTGAAGAAGGGGTAACGCAAGTCTGAAACGGGTCACAAAAGTAAAATTATATAAAATAATCGGAATAGATTATCTACCCGATTGAATAATCTCAAAATCAAAAGGGAAAAATGCTAAAGTATAAGGTATTTGTTGTATTTTGTTCAGGCGGTTTTAAGGGGCAACTAGCAGAAACTTCGTAATAACCCTAATCTTTTTTTTGTTCAATAATGAATATACTTACTTTTTCATGATTCAAAACTTTTTTCGCCTACATAGCGTCGAACGTATCTGGTAGCTTATGCAACCAAAGTTACTTCTACTCTGCCATTTTAAAATCGCTTTTCTATAGTACCGATAAAGTTTTTAAATAGTTTCCAAGCAAATAGAAGTATAGATAGAGAATAAAATGAACTGAAACGTCCTTCTTTATTTTTAGTTTATTAGGACGATCAAATCCGTATGAGTTAAATAAATTAGTGATTTTAAGTTCAGAGTAATTGGTGTGCTTTGTTTCCCTTCACGCTTTTATTTAATATCTAATTGGTATAGTGTGCTCACATTATAATCATTCGGCGATGGATTCCATGGATATTGAATACTTTCAAAGCTATGAGGATATCGAGGTTAGTTTATTAAGAATTTATCGTATTTCATTTTCTTAACAATAACGCATCATTTGAGGTTATGTTATTCAAACATTGATTTATCAGATTGCCGCATTAGCTGAATTGGTCCATTAAATACGTTCTAATAACCGCCGCTTTTATTTAACTGAATAATCAATACTCTTTTTATTTAGCCTTTATTCAATTAATTGGCGAAGATCTTTAAGAATAGCCTTTTCATTTAAATTAAATTGTAAGTTATTTTACTGCAACCAATTGAGCTATGAATTATCTGTGTAACATTTGATTGTTATTAATATTTTAAAAACAAATTGAACAGCAGTTGATGAACTTTTATCAATGTAACTACTCTTAGAATTGTAAGCATTCTATTTTTTATTACCAAATTTATGGTAGTTGCAACAGCTTAGATTTAAATGGTACATTTAGTAATGTACAGTAAGTATTAGTTAACGTGTTCTGGACCTTGACAATTTTATTGAAATTTATGCATATTGTTACAAGTGATTAAAAATTATAGTTATTAAAAATAAAACATAAACAATTTAAAACATGTAATAAAACTCTTAAACACAATTACTACCATACGTTCTTAGATTTACGATATGCTACAGTAAAGGTTTTCTTAAATAGTTTATTTAGTTTACACAAAGATTACATAATAATACATATCATAAAAGGAGCACATCTTAAGTGTATAATAATAACGTATGTACATTCACGTAATAATAAAGTAACGTAACATAACTTACGTAATGTAACGTCAATGGGGTATCATAAAATCCTAAATGGTACGGGAGTTTTTAGTACGTTTACAAGGGAATCGTAGCAGTTGGAAGATACAGATTTCGATGAAATTCACGGACAAATCACCCAATTTCGATGTACAGTCTCCTACAAAAGTTTGCACAATTTTTATCTTTTTGTAACCGTCTCGAAAGCTGTAGCAGGTATAAATTCTCTTTTAGAACATAATTCAGAGTGTGTTGCATAGTCTCAAAAAAGTGCTTGATTGTTATTTTTGCATCGTTTCTGGAGGTATAACCAAAAAAAAAAGAGGTAGACCATCGATTACCCTAAGATACTATCTGTTTTACATGGAGAAGGACTTCCTATTCTAGAGCATCCGATAGATTTCTCTATGTGTTCAAGCGAGCAGAATCGCCAGGCGAATTCTTCTTAACTATCAACGTCAGCATGTGATGGCTCGAAGGCTTAAGAACTTTTATGCTTTGATGAAACATATGCGCCACATAAACTTATCTCAAAATAATTGAATGATCATCTTCACAATTTGGGATTTGTCCAAAAACAAGGCAAAGGTACTGACGTCAAGACTTTGACAGTGGAATCCTCTCGAAGAAAATGTCTAAGCGACTTTATTTCGTACTCGTCATCAGCTCCTTGAGTCTTTCTTTGAATAAGCAGAAAGTTTATATTCTACTGCAATATTGATGGCATGCTATAAAAAGTGAGCATAGTATATAAGCCCCATGACTGGCGGTTGTTTATAGGCGCTTTAATAAAGAATCCCAAGACGGTTTTGTTGAATAACGGAAATCATCTTCCAACCGTATCCATTCGACATGCTGCCTATGCAAAAGAGACTTACGAGAATATAAAGCAGCTATTGTGGAGGATTAAATACAACAAGTAGGGCTGGTATATCTGTGCTGACCTGAAGCTACTGTCTCGGCTGATAAGTTTGTAGCAGGGATATGCAATGCTATTTTGTTTTTGTCCATAAGGCAGCAGAACAATTGTTTTGCAATATATTAAGAAAGACTGGCCTTCGAGAGCATCTTTTAAGCCTGTAGAAACGAATATATAAGATCCACTATTGATAGAATCGCATTTCTCATGGATACATCAAGCTCAGCCTAATAAAAGTTAAATTTAAAGAGGACGTCCTTCCGGAGTTTCAAATTAAACAATTCATCAGAGTCTCCAAGACTGAGGAACTCCTTCAAAGTAAGAACAAACAAATTTTGGGTGCGTTCTGTCAAGCGGCAATAAACTTAAACTTCGTGGGGTATTAGAAGGCCCTCTGAGGTAGTCGCTTACGTTAGCTTTGCTTCGTGAATTCGGCTGCAATATCAGGAAAGCTTAACATTCTTGACTCCCACTTGAATATCTTTCTTGATAATTGCGGGCATGTCAGTGATGAGTAGTCTCGGTAAAGAGGGGCAAGTTTCCGTCCCGTACGGAGAATAACGTGGCGGGGTGAAGCGCTCGGCATGAAAAATCGAGTGCCCCTATCAAAGCACGCTTGTTCATTGAATTGAAAGATAACAAAATTGTGGTTATGTGTCGACGAAACAACCGGTCGGCAAAAATATTCTGTGCTGAATGCGATGGCACGAGTTTGAACCGTCATCCCCTATCTTACTTGCTTTCAAAAGATTTGCAAAATGTAGCAGCGATGAAATTTTAGAAGTGGTGTTGAGGGCATTGAATAAATTTCAAGTTTCAACAACCCAACAACGTTTGTGAGTGACGGTGCCGCAAACATGCTTTCCTTAGGCCGATCTCTTAAAGAAGAGAGTGACAATCTGTTACGTGAAACATGTAGAATACATGCTTTACACCTTGTGGCGTAATTGATCCCTAAATGTTATCCACTTTAGTAACTCATACAAAGGCAGTATTTCTAAAGTGCCCAAAACGTACAAAAGGATTTCACGAACTATGTCCCAAAATGCCTGAACCACCACAGCCGATAACTACGGGTTGAGGAACATGGTTAAGGGCTGCGTTTTATTACTACGAACATTTTGACGATCTGCAGAAGGTAGTTTCACAATTCGTTCCGAGACACGCCAAAGCTATCAAGAAAAGGCAAAGAATGTTTCAAGACAGACAAGTAAAATGAGATTTAGAAAGTATTCGCAAGAACTACTATAGACTAGCGGAGGGAATTGAAAAATTACGAAATGATTTCGTTTGTGGATTCTGTTCAAATTGTGGATAATGTTCACTCATACCTATGGCAGAAGACGAAAAAAAATGAAAGTGTAATACGAAAATATGAAAGTATTATTGGCAAAGATTCAGATTTTCTCATACTAAGGCAAATCTGTCAAGGTGCATCGAAAGATCCATTAAGTTGTCACAAAGATTCCTTTAAATTTGCAAATATATCACTCGATGTGGAACGGTCATTTTGATCATCAAAAAATATTTATTCCGCACGCCGTACTCATTTGACTGAAACAAGTGTGGAAACATATTTAATGATTCTAATATTTAATAGACGTCACGCAGTTTGTGATTTGGTGGAAACTTCTTAAAACAGAAAGGGTTTCAGTACGTTATATAATATATTTCTTATCATTATTATATGTGTAAACATTTCTGTGTCCGCGTCGTCTATGCTCACTCATGAAGATCACGATCATAAATGATGCGAGCACGTAAACGTTACTGAAGACTTGCCTTTTTACGGCCGCTCGGCCCCTCCACGTTGTTCTCCGCACTGCACTGTAGCTTGCCCCACTATGCTGAGACTAGCGATCGTTTTTTTCATCAAAAGATTGCGAAGCTAGAGTAATGGTATTAGCGCAAATAGTTTCCTCAGTTTTGGCTAACTGTTGTTAGTCTTGCTTCAATAATAGAAAGTTATTTCGTACCTTTACACTCAAAATTATATAAATAAATATATAGAGACAGGAAATTTTATCTTAATGTATATTTGTATATCACATATGTACATATTAGACCTTAACTATAGCTTTTCCCATATTTTCACCGCTCATAAGGCCGATAAGAGCTTTCGGCATGATTCTAAAGCCTTCCGCCAAGGTTTCCCGGCTTTGCAGTTTGCCCTCTTTGAACCATTTCATATTTTGGTCGATACCTTCCATCCATCGGTTTAGATAACTTCTAACCACGAATCCTTTCATGTATAATTCGTTGAAAACAAATGATGGCTGTATAATTCTTGCTGTAAAATAAGAGCACTATCAACCCTCGTATATGTTAAATAGGTAAAGATATTACGATATTGAAATCTAATACAAGTAGAAAGAAGCAGCAAACAACAGCAGCTAACTAATTTTTTTTTTCCGATAAGGTAATAAGCATTTATCATTAGCAATATTTTTTCTAAAATTGTCTTCAATTAGAGTTATATGATATTAAGGATTTTAATTCATATGCTTTGCATTGCGCTAATAAAGTTGTATAATTTAGTGATTACAAAGGTAGTTATACGACTTGCTGATACAAAAATATCGTACAACGCTAAATACGAAATGAATTTATAATGGATATATTTCTTAGTAAATCAATTATAAGGATTTAAATGAAAGCTATTAAACGCCATTTAAAAATGAATAAAATCATTTTTAGAAAAAATACTATAGAGCTTTATTTGATAGAGAATTGTACTCTACTATCGCTAAGAAACCAAGTGATTTCTACACTGATCTTATACAAACTGTCCCAAATAATAATATTTCTAGCACTAGGATGTCGCTTATTATCAATGGATTAAGTTAGATAAACTATTCTTCCATATTAAAAGAGTTATTTGGCACTTTGGAATTCACAATATTTCAGAAAAAAAGGAAAAATTCCCATTTTTGGAATCATTCTTCTATCGTAATACCCAACTCGAACGTCTTTTCTCATACAACATAGCTAGAACATGCCGGAGCATTATATGTCGAGGATGGATCCCTTTGCGTCACACTCATAATCAAAAATTTGCAAATATTTTACTTTTATTTTTCTCTATTAAGGTTAACACATCTTTCCCATCGATATTCTAGCATTTAGCTTCCCGACAAAAAAGATTGTTCAATCGCAAACCACTGACTTACCGCGCATATTAGTTGATGGAAATCGTTTACCACACAAGTATTCTTTAAGTTTTGGAAACCGTTGGTAATTGCTAGGGGACAAATCTGACAAAAATGGCGGATGCTGAACTATTTCGAGGCCTTCATGAGCTATTGCAGTTGACGGATACTTGTGACTGGGTGCGTTATCGTGATACAAGAAAACGCCTTTGTGCAACTTCCCCCGACGTTTTCCTTTTATTAATATACATAATTTGAAAATTAAGTTAATATAATAAGCACTTGTAATTGTGACCCCTTTCTGCAGGAAAACTACTAAAATTATGCCTTTAGCATCCTAAAATACGGATAGCATGATCTCCCCTGCTGCAGGTTGCATCTTGAATTTTCTCGGCGGTAGTGAATCTTGATGTGTTCACCCCTTACTCTGTATTTTGGTCTCTACATCATAATGATGGATCTAGGACCCGTCTATCGTCACAAATTTTGCAAGAAAATTTTCTTTGTCGTGTCTATACCGCATTAAAAAACCACTGCAAATGTGTTTTCATGTTTGCTTGTGTGCACCTGTTAACATTCCTGGTACCCACGTTGAAGACAACTTTTTTCATGTTCAATTCGGCAGTAATTACATTATATACTACACGGTATAAGAGAACAGGATCTTCAACTATTTGTATAATAGTCACACGTCGATCTTAGAGCATGAGATACTGACGGTTGTGGGTACTCCATCTGCATGTTCGTCTGTACACAACTACCATCAAAAGTTGGTGAATTTGAGTTGGGGCCATCTCTTTTAAACACAAGTGTTGAGTCACTTCTCGCTGCTCGAGACAATCCATTTCGGTACTGATATATGACCCTCTCGACATTGGGCGTGTACTGTAGGCACACTTTAACAGGTTGAGATATAAGTTTGTAGCGTTAGTATAAACATAGCAGGTTATATTATGACGCGAAAGTAAATAATTATTTTGATTGGTCAGGAGTCAGGAACGGAATAAAGCGATCATCCTTCCTATATATATAGCAGGGAAAACATTTATAAAACTGTTTCAAAGCCTACTTGATGTTCCGTAAGAATTGATGAGTATGCAGACTTAAAAACAAAGAAAAGGGTAGAAAAATATTCAGTGTGTATAAGAAGAGAAGAGAAGTGACGCATCCGTTACAATCAGAGTTCTGACGAAAACAAGAAATTAATATTTTGCTTGTCTTTTTACACATGAAAACAGTAATGTGTTAAAATAATTACATACGATATGTTATTTATAACTTTTTTCATTTATATATCTTCTGTCTTCTATCACCACTGCGCAAATTCTACCCATTTTGCTTATTAATTTTTCTAGATAAATTGAGTTGGCATCAATTTGAACCCAAGCTTTCTGTAAATAACCCCAAAACTGTTGAGCATTTTGTTCCTGTCTCTCTTTAATTTTTCTGTCCAGCGCATCTCGGTAGAGCTCAAAAGGTGAGTAGTCAATACTTTGAGGGTGTTAGAGCATTATTTTATTTCACCATCTGCTTTATTTTTCAAAATTCAAATCCGTTATTTTTTACCAAATTACCCATTCTTATGGCAAAGAAATACCCTCAAAGTCTCAAAGGCACTAAATACACCTCATTAAGACGTTCGTCCGATTGACGATAGAACAAAAATTCTAGATTTACCGCCGAAAATTTTAACTTACAGCATCCGTTCATAACACAACTTTCCACTTATCCAACGTACAGTTTAGGTGTTCCTTTGCTTATAGTAATCTTTTTATTTGTAGACACATTTTAGTAATGTTTTTCCCATAATACGTAATTTGAAATCTACAGCCAAAAAGTGATTTTTTTGTAGTAGTAATAATCGTTCTTCGCTGCAAATTAAGGTGCCTTGTGTTATTTGGTGCTGTAAGACGTCGGTTCCGCTTTGCCATTGCTGTTATAATTGTGTCCCCAGCAGCAGTTGCTGTCCCTGGCTGTCCACTGCGTCCGAGATCACAAAACTCCTTTTTTTCTCTTTTTTTTTTGCTTGCCAAAATATAGTGAACACCTTTCGTTGGAATGCCCAGCAATGGTTGATTCTGAATATCCTTCTCGGATAGTACAAATAATAAAAAGTTGTAAGGTTAGTTGCTTGCGCTTTGGTGTTATATACAAACTTGTTCTTTTAGGTAGTGTAATAATTACATGCGTAACACTGAGCTATTTGGCCATTTCATTATCGCAGTTACTACAGTGGGTATCCCATCACAAATACTGTCATTAACATAATACAGAAATAAAAGGGTTACAACATTTTTTTTATATATCGAATATTAAAAAAATATTGATGGGTTATCTGTTTAGTTAATTTAATATAAAATAGGACCTAATGGTTTCACCACACCTTTACGAATGCCAAGTTTTGTCAGAAATCCAAAATTGCTTCCAAACTTTATATATGTATATATCTCTTATAATAAGCAAGATTCCCGGAAATGTTATCTGGAGCATGTACATACATAGAGATACATTGAGATGAAAATAATATTCTTATTTGCAATTTTTCCAATATTTTTTAGAAACTATTAGATCTGCGACAGAACATAATTAATGGTACTTATTTATAATTACTAATTTAATTGTTGCTCTAGCTTTCTCAATACTTAATAATTTTCTGAGATACATTATAATTACCAGTCGGATATGTAGCAGGAGTCGCATTGTATGAAGAAATTGAACCACATACCGCTATTCTGCCGTATTTATTCATGCGTTGTATGACGCAGCTACTTATTTCACCACCTACCTAAAACTGATGTTAGAAAGAAAATTTACCGATAAACTACAAACTTTCTCACGTTATCAAAGTAGCAGTCAATTCCTTTAGCAGCGGCTAAGCTTAGAGATGCGTTTACATCTTCCGTTTTGTAATTTATAACGTGATCAAATCCTAATCCACTTAACCATCTAGCTTTATCGTCCGAACCAGTGATACCAATTACCGTACAACCTTTAATTTTCGCTATTTGGCCTACGTGGTAGCCTACAGCGCCACCTGCGCCTGTTACTGCGACAGTTTCTCCTGGTTGCGGTTTACAGATATCTAGTAATCCGAAATAAGCGGAATTTCTGAAAGAAGTTACACCATCGTATAATTTTATAACGTTTCAGATTTAGTACAGAAGTATAAATCATTTTAAATCTTTCATGTTAAGAGTTATTTTTAAATTTCTGAATATCGCATGGTTTAAAATTACAAAACAATTGATTGAAATTATAGAAAGCTTTGTTATGGAAGAGCATATAAGTTGATCCCATCTTTGCCATGCAAATGGTTACTAATAGATCGTATTAATATTACTAGAATACTTTGTTTCAATACATATGTATATAGCGCAGAATGTGGGCTTCTACGTTAGCATGAACACAGCAGGTGGTATACAATAAAACATGTTATAGGAACCATGCTATAAGCCGGTATGATTAAAAATATTTGATTGTACATATTATTATTTTTATAATTAATGAGGTTAAACATGTACAAAATTTTCACACCCGGTCTCCATCAGGTGACGTCTAACACAAACAGGTAAGACCAAATGGATATAAACCATACAGAATGAAAGTAAAAGAAGCTCTAGTTAGTTCTAAATTTGGATGTTGACTTCAGTCATAAATCAGTGTAATTGTAGAAATACTGAGTACTTTTCTTGTACTAATACATAGTTTACATTTAACGGTGTTTCGAAATTCATATTTCATAAGCTTGTTACGAGTATACCAAATGCCTCTTTATAAGTTTCGCATACTAAAATTGCATGGTTTAGATCACTTTCATTTCACATGTGTCGTTACTTCTCATTTTAAAGTTAAAGAGAATACTTGGGTCTGCTAGTCCATACAGGAATAACACATTTGAGTCATCTGAATGATTGCTGGAAAGTATGAGTACAAATTTAAAACGAGGTGAGAGAGAATAAATCTATGTTTGGTGATAGGGTGTAGTGCAAGAATAGGGTGACACACGTGATGTTCATTGTATTAGTATAGAATTTGAAAGTGAAGTGAGTGTTTTTAGAAACAGATGAGTATAAGAATCCATAGCTCTTCACATAATTTCAACAAAAGTAATAATTCCCTTTTGTAATGAATTTGATATATGTTATATATTGCATTTCAAATTTATGTTTTGGAAATATTTCAATTTTTTTTTCTTATAGAAAGTTTATCTTTTTCTGCATTTTAATCAAGGGGAAGATTTATTAATAACAAAGTTAGCAACATTCAGTAAGTGATTTTGGATACCTTTTAAGACAAAATTACATAATAATTTAAAAAAGAGCAAAGGCATTGAAAATGATTGCCTTTGCATGTATTTTCAAAAAAGCGCGTCTTTTAGTCACAGTTTTAATGAAATGTACGTGCATATATACATATGACTGGGTTATTTACCCTGTTCTTCCTAAAATACCTAAATATAACGATAAAGGAACGTCGTTTTCTTCTGGAATCAAGAAGGGTGGGTAGTTGGTAATATCCTGCGGGGTGCCGTCAGATATACAATGCGTTGACCAACCAAATTGTCCTGTAAGATACCTTCCAACGGGATAGTTTACATTTTTGGACTCGATAATCCTGATTTAACAAGAAGGTTCAAGTTACTGTTATTTAGAATTAAAACGAATAAACTACCTACTTAGCAACTTGGCAACCTATCATAGTTTGCCCTAATTTCATGCTATTGACGTAGGCCCTCATATAAGGATCAACACTTAAGTATACAGCTTCGACCAAAAATTCTGAAAAAAAATTGAAATTTTATTAAGAACAATACGCGTGTTTTATTAAGAGCATAAGCAGTCACAACGTGTTTAAAGATTTTCTGAAAATCTAGTTGATTTGTGAACTAAATTATGTATTTGATTATGTTATCAACTACACTCCGCCAAAAGAAGTATCGTATATATTACGAAAAGGCATTTATAGACTAAGATATTTTGTATACGTCCACAATATATTACTATAAGTATACAAAGAAAAACGTACAACTAGCTTTTGAATAAGTTCTTTTTTGTTATTACTAAAACGTTTAGGAAAGTGTTCCTATACGGACAAATTTGAAAGTGCGCTGTTAAACTACTTTACTAATGTTATTAGAAGCATAACCGAGTAATTTAATTCCAGAATAAGTGGCTAGAATAGTTGTTTTAACCGAAAATGGGTGATTTCAAACATACTGCAATAGGCAGATATAGAGAAACAGTAGGTTACATAGGAAGACCGGTACGAAGTCGTTCAAGCTGCACTACTTCCCGAAATGACCGGTTTTTAAAACTAGAAGTATTACGTTGAAGGCATATAACTGCAAGACAATTACAGATCAACTTGGTCAGAAATACTCGAATAAGTGTCTAAACCATTCGTAATAGGTTGAGTTAGATTGGAATAAGGGCCAGAGTAGTCGTTACAGCTCTTCGTCTTGCTAGGAATCACTAAGTGGCCCGCTGAAGGTTTGTTATGGGACATGTCAATTGGAGAATGAACGACTGAGCCAACATGCACTTCACAGATAAATCAAGGTTTAGTCTTTACACCTCAAGTGGACGTATACGAGTGTACACATCAGAGGATGAGCGCTATTCTCAGCGCAACATCAGATTTACGTGTAATTTTGGTGGTGGCTCTATCATGGTTTGGGGGGCATCTCTTTAACAGGTCGTACAGAATTAGTATCAATAAATAGAAGTACAATGACTGGCCACAAACATGTAACAGATATTTTACAAGACCATGTAGTACCATACGCACTAGTAATAGGCAACGAATTCTTTTTAATGCACGATAATGCACGACCCCATGTAGAGAAAATCGTCCGGGAATACCTTGACGAGGTGGGCATTCCAGTTTTAGATTGTCCTACAGTGAGTCCAGACATGAACTTATCGCGAGTGTATGGGACTATTTTTACAGAATGGTACGGACTCAACATTTTGCCTCAGTAGAATTACAGGGATTAGAAGACTCCCTCCGCGAGGAGTGGGAGAATTTAGTCCAAGTTTATATACGGAGGTTAATTGAATCCATCCAGTCATAAGAACCCAGGGTGGCAATATCAACTATTAAACTACTGTCCTGTATTTTTTTTCAAAAATATCATTTCTTTTACCATATCTGCTTAATAAAAATTTCAAATATGAGTTTCTGTTTTCATTTGGTTCCTATATTATTTAAATAATCATAACAATTGTTTCTTGAAGTATATTAGAATACATTTAAAAGTTCCTTTAGTCATAAAATCATTCTTGTGCTATAAAAATGAATTATGCGATACTTTTTCTGCGAAGAGTAATTTCCACAGAATGCAAATTTAATGCATTCTATTTCAGTACGTTTAAAAGGGAAATTCTATATCTTTCGTCAGAATTTAGTGGAGAATTTCATTCAGAAAGCTCTAAATATTTCTTTGCACCTCAATCGCATTGCTTTGAGAAATCATTATATTTCTGTGTATGCTTAATAAAAATCATATTTTTCTCCAAGAAATCATCGACTTTTAGTGGAACACAGCAAAAGTGACCTCAAAATCATTGGAATATCTGTAGAAATATAAATCCGTGAAGTAAGGCGGGTGAAAGTGACAAACGCATTCCAGTCGGCAAACAAGGAAAAGGAAGTGAAGGAACTCTAACTATACCACACATAAAAAGAACAAAAATTCAACAGATAGACAAGCAAATAGGGCATTTTTTTAACAAATTGTAGCTTTAGCTGAGTTTAACATAAAGAAGTTCGAAAAGCATTTAAAATGTCTAGGCCAGATTATGTTCCACCTTCCAGGTTTCAATCACCATTGGTTTCTTTAAACATCTCAATTGAACGTGTACAAGCTATTCTTCACGAAAAACTAAGGATACATCACTACACACCAAAAGCTAAAGGTCTATCGACAAATTGGAGAAGTTATGATAAAGATTTTTGAATCCGCAAGGCATAGTCTTAATTGGTGCCCCATTCATCATATTCGTCTGATTTGACCTGTGAATTTCTTTCCAAAGTTGAAAAAGCAGTTTGTCGGAAAGCCTCAACAGAGGAGATAATTGCCAAAACAGAGGCCTATTTTGTAGAGTTCATCAAGTCCTATTATTTGAATGGCTCAAAGAAGTTGGAACATCGTGGGACTAGGGGTATAGCTTTGTATAGCTACAAAGAGATTATGTGGAGGAATAGATTTACGAAATGTAAAACAACAGCGTTACCTTTCTTAATACAGATATTTGTCGTATCATCTTCGTACATATATTCCAGTTACGTATTCGTCAATTATATTCACTAAATGCATCTTGTGCATGGGTTAAACTGACTTTCACTATAGAAATAAACTACATTATCGTATTAGTTTACAATTACAGTAGTCCATCATGATGGACCGACAGCATTTTGACGTTATAACTAAGTTACGCTATTCACGATTTATATTTTAAAAAGTCTGTAATTTTGACTTGTTGGATGCTTTATGAATTCTAAGAAATGGGGTCATTGTTATTTCTTACAAAGAAATACCGGTAATACGGAAATTCGGAGTGGTTATTGCCTACATATGTATTTCAATTGTCGTTAATTCCGAGGTTGATGCCGTCATGCGCAATGTTTTTTTACTTTGTGTATTATAGGTAATTCCAGGAATCAAGACGATTATGACGCTATACCCTAGTTGCCGCTATAACCGATGACGTTATAAACGGGTTCTACCGTATTTGTATGACTTTTATTATTGCCAATGTCAATGGCATTGATGTCACGACAACGTTTTACTTTTATAATCTATTTACATATGTATCTATATTGGATATTAGCATTTACGACCAGTTTCTATCTACAGTTAAGAACAACAGAATTACTACCGAAAGGTAGATTTTTCGGTTATTTCTAAAAATATAAAACGTGCTTTCATAACTGCTGAAAGCCGAAATGTGTTCATAAAATTCCAGACTGAATTTCTCTTCTAAAACGTATTCTGACATTCAGAAAGTTACAGATCACATTCATTACAACTGGAACATGTTGCTTGGTTGAAAATATATAGCTTTAGTTCTATTAGCAGTAAGGGAGATGTTGCAGAAATTATCCTTGTACTACAATGATACGAATATCGGAAGATGTTTTCAACTTAAAAATGCAACTGGTATCGAGTTTAGTGCGCCGGTAATTGTGAAAAGTATATACGTATACAGGGTGGTTGGCTTTTGATTGTACACTAAATACTTTCGTTGAAAGTAACATACTTTTGAAAATGTAAAATGTGCATGATACACTTTTTTGCTCTCTTTACAATCCTGTGAAATAGAATACTGTCACTTGAAAAACAAAAGATGATCTAATGAAATTTTTTAAATTGAAAATTGTGAAATATAAGTAAGATGCAATATGTATTGGTAAGAGAACAAAAAAGGCAATAACACGAAAAAGCAAAGATCCTATTGAAGAAATTGTACAAAATGTCCACCATTTTTGTTGATACATGTCTAGGCTCGGGATCTTCTTAACATACCTCTGACATATTTCCCGTGCCACTAATTGTATTTTATCCTATCACACCTATCCAGACGTTTATAGAAAAAACGTATTTGATTTCTAGTTCTACAAGGATTCACATCGTCTCAAAAATGATAATTACGTTTATTGAACACCATTCCTATGAAAATTTGCTTCATCTGTCCATACAATGTATGACTGATACTGTCTTCCAGCATTTAATAGCCAATCGCAAAAGTTCATACATTTCTGCAGATCAGACGATTGTAAATTTTGCACTAAAGTATTTTAAAGGCTTTCATTTTGTGTTTTTTAAGAAGAAGTGAGGTTTGCTCTAAAATAGGCCAAAACATTTATTTCCTCAATTTCATCGGCATCGTTCAGATTTAAATTTCTATTTCTTACAGTTCTTATTCTTATAAAACATCCGTACCTCACTAATGAATTGTGAAAATTTAGAAATGTATTATGGTGCGGTTGTCCTCGATCAGGGTATTGATTGGCATACATATTTGCAGCTTGGCGGCAGTTATCATTCGATAAATAAAAGTAGCGTAAGATATCTGCTTTTTCTGCATTCCAAAATTCCATTTTTAAATGCTTAATGTGTTAAGTAGTACAGCTAAACTAATAATAATAACTCACTAATTACTAAACTTGTTTTTCCACTTGGTCACATTTCCAAAATCAACTTATTTTTTTTTATTTATGATGTTATTCATTGTCTAACGAAAAAAAGGGGTACTGTATTAAGGATTGTATAAGCTAACCAAATATATAGCGTACAGGGTGTTCAATTTAAACAAAAAACAAAAAAAATGGTTAAATCATATTTTGTTTTTCAAGTGACAGCATTCTATTTCATAGAATTAGAATGAGAACAAAAAATTGTATTAAATATATTTTGTATTTTTAAAAATATGTAACTCTTAACGAATATATTGAGTGTAGAATGAAAAGCCAACCATCCTGTATAAAAATACATTAAGTTTATTTCTTGAGAACTGATGGTAAATATATTTTTAGTCTTTGATGGTTAGATAATAGCCACTACATGCGGGATAATTGTTTTTCGAATTAATGGTTATAAACGACCTTTAATCAGAGGAGCAGCAAATAAATTCATTTGACCACGAATATAAAATATATTTCAATATTGTACATATGTATTTGTAGTTTTTATTTGGAAGAGTTGCTTAACTGAAAAATATTTTGGATGTTATTAGAAGCATTCTATAAAATCTCTCTTGGCATTCCCCGAAATTTTATAAACGTGCGACGGTAGAAAACAAACGTAACGCTTTACATACCTCCATCCTTTATTTCCGGTAGTTCTTCTTCAACAAGCTTCAAATCACTTTCCTTAGGCATACCCTCAAAATATCTTTCTAAAATAAAGCGTTTTGCTTTCATCCTGAAATCGTCGAATCACTGGTACTGTTAATTGCACAACGTTAAGTGGCCAGTGACAAGTAGGCGCTGATAATTCTAAATATGTACGCACAAATCCAGACATGTGTCGTCTACATGCGAGTGTAAAACATAACGGTGACCTCGGAATTATACAAATTGTACAAACATATTCGCCGCGAATCTCGGAGTTGATTATTAGGTAAGATAAAGTTGGCCACGCAGATAAAATTTTAAATATAAATTTTAATTTTAGATACTGATTTTTTTTGTAAGAGTAAACAACAAATAAGCTAGTCAATAATTTATTCGACATAAATACAAACCGACGATTTGGCGGACTCTAAGAGGTGATGTTACGGGTCGCATATTTTCCGTAATAGGGTAATTCGAGTGATACATATTGTTACTTCCAATTAAAACTCGAGTTCACCACGAGCCCGTTAGTGCGATTTAAATAATTAATAATTCAGTCATGTTCGCATTATGTTTTAAAGTCAATAAACAAATATAGATTGACCTTCATTGCATGAGGTATTATTACTAAAGTTGCTTGTTTCGTCGTCGCACCAGAGGCGCTACCTTCGCGGCCTTGTAATACCAGGTATATGCATAAGTTTTCCCGGTCTTTTCCTAAAAAGAAACACGTAATTTTCAAGGTTTTTTTTAATCAAAATATTGGCCATCGGCTTCTATATATTTCATCCATCTTTCTGGTAATTTATGGATACCATGCCAAAAAAACTGCTTGCCTTTGGTGGCAAACCATTCGTCGAACCATTTTCCAACTTCCTCGAAGTTGCTGAAGTGTTGCTGTGCGAGCACGTGCCCCATTGATGCGAAGAGGTGATAGTCAGATGGCGCCTGGTCTGGAGAGTACGGCCAGTGCGGAAGGATGTCCCATCCAAGCGATTTCAATGTGTTTCTCCGTCTGAGGCGGCGTGTCGTGTAAGAAAATCCTTCTTCTGGCCCATTCCGGTCGTCTTTTGATTAATGCGTGGTTTAAATTAATCATTTGTTGGTGATAACATTGTGTATTATCGGTTTCGCAGGGCTTCAAGAATTTATAATACACAATACGGCTTTGGTCCCAGCAGACGGAGAGCATGGGTCTTCTTCCGAAGCGATTTGTCCTTCGTGGACCGGCTTCGCTAGGTGAAAGTGACGATTTTTTCCTCTTCGGGTTTTCAAAATAAATCTATTTTTCGTCATCCATTACAATTCGATATAAAAATGATTTCCTTTCATGGCGTTGAAGCAACATTTCACAAGTGACTTTGCGATTTTCTACTTGACGTTCATTCAAAGCGCATGGGGCCCATTTACCGAGTTTATTGATTTTCCCCATTGCCCGTAAACGTCTGCTGATTGTTTCTTGTGACACATGTAATGCATCTGCTAATTGAAATTGGGGTCATCATCAAATAACTCCTGCAATTGCTCGTCTTCGCATTTTTATCGTCTACCAAAGCGCTGGCTGTCTTTCGCATTGAAATCATCACTTTTAAATTGTCGAAACCATGTCTCACATGTTCTGTGGAGCGTGTTCACCATATGTTTACCACCAAACGATGACTTTCAACGACCTTTTTCTTTTGATTAAGTAAGAAAAGTAATGCGACAAGTAACTCGCGATGGTCACCGAACGATAAAGCAAAGACGCTACTTTTTGGCGGACTCAACTTTTGTGTGTTTGTAGTTTAAATGTCAGACGAACAAAATTACGTTTGTCACAAATTAATACGTTGAGTGCTTTTCGCTGGCGCCGTCTGTTAGTTAAGCCGGAAGAAAACTTAGGCTTACACTTGGTACACTATGTATTGTTAGTTTTCTTACTATTGGGGTTGCGAAGAAATTTATCTCGATGAAAGTAATAAAAGCACCGAAACAATTGAAACGTATTAATTTTGAGATATATACCAATTTAGTATTTTTTAATATAATACTGTATTAAAAATAAACCTAGAAAAGGCGTTGAGGAGTACAAACTGAAATAAAAACAAACGTTCAAAATAACAAATGTAATGGCATTACTAGATTTAAATAAGACCAGATACATCTCAGGTCTGCATGAATATTATCGCCTTGCTCAATACATTTCTTATTTTGTATAATTTATCTTCGCTAATTATATGAAAAATTGCGAGATTAGTATTTGTAAACCTAGGTATTTGAAAAATCTCCCGTTGTTTGCCAGAAAAATATGAGATTTTTAGCGGTAAGAGAACTAAAGCCAGCTTACACTGCAACAGTTATGCTCGATACATTCGCAGTTTCAAAATAATAACAAACAGTGTTTTGTCTTGCTGGACGAAAATATGGGAGTAATTTGTCAATCAAATATTATCTGCAAAGTTTAGAAATGTACTCTGCAAAGTTTAACACATGGGCTGAAAAGTCCCGGGCCTAACAAAGAAAACACGTTTTTTTTTGGTTCAAAATTAGCTTTATTCATCAAAGTAATCTCCATCAAGAGCAACGCAATCATTCCAGCGCCGCTCTAACATTTCAATACCACTTTTGTAGAACGATTTATCTTTTACCTCAGAATAGGCCTCAGTTTCAGCAATAACCTCTTCATTCGTGCGAAATTTCTTACCGGCGAGCATTTTTTTGAGGTCGGCGAACAGCCAGTAGTAGCTGGGAACCAAATCTGGCGAATACGGTGGATGTGGAAGCAATTCGAAGTTCAATTCATGTAGTTTTGCCATTGTTTTGATTGACTTGTGACACGGTGCGTTGTTTTGATGAAACAAAATTTTTTTCTTTGCCATATGCGGTCGTTTCTTTGCAATTTCGGCCTTCAAACGCTCCAATAACGCTATCTAATATTCACTGTTGATGGTATTTCCTTTCTCAAGATAGTCGATGAATATTACACCACGCACATCCCAAAATACCGAGGCCAAAAGCTTTCCAGCCGATTGTTGTGCTTTCGGGCGGTTTAGACGAGGTTCACCAGTTGCTGTCCACTCAGATGATGATCGTTTCGATTCCGGAGTGAAGTGATGGATCCATGTTTCATCCATTGTCACATATCAACGCAAAAATTCCGATTTGTTACGTTTAAACATGGCCAAACACTGCTCAGAATCATCAACACGTTCTTGTTTTTGGTCAATAGGGAGGAAACGCGGCACCCACTTTGAACAGAGCTTTCTCATAGTCAAATGCTCATGCAATATAAAGCCAATACGTTCTTTTGATATCTTTACGATGTCAGCTAACTCACGCAACTTCACTTTTCGATCATTCAAAACGATTTTGTGGATTTTTTTGATGTTTTCTGGTGTTACCGCCTCATTTGGACGTCCACTGCGTTCTGCATTATCGGTGTCTCTATGACCACGTTTGAAGTCAGCAAACCAACGTTTTATTGTTGTTTGATGGAGCGGAGTCCCCTTAACACTTTTCAAGCCATTGTTTCGCTTGAACGATATTTTTTTCCCATCAAGAAGCAATGTAAAATTAAAACACGAAATTGTTTTTGATCCATTGTTTTGAAAATAACAAAAGTAGCGTGACTCTTAGCACAATAACTCACAAACTAATGAATAGAATATCATGAAATTTTAACAGCTATCTTTTGAAGGTTAGTACTAACTGAGAGAAAGGTGACTGCAATAAAACTAGCGTCACCTATGTCCGGCCCTAACACATAGGTGACTTTGCAGCCCATGTGTTAGAAATGTACTCTGCAAAGCAGCAAAACTTAAAATGGTTTATTATGAAAGTGTCATTTACTATTTGTTATTGCCATCTCGGAAATGGTCAAATTTACTATCAGTTTAGCAGATATACATAACTAGTAGTCGTGTTATTGCATAAAAGAGCGAATTTTCAAATGAAAATAATTTTTGATTGTATAATGTAACAAAGACACAGTCGAAGAATTTCATACTATTACCTTGACTATATTTTTTTCAACATTGTGATTACTTTTAGAACCAATATTTACAAAAGCATTTGGAATCTTACCAAAATCTATTTATTCTACAAATATGTTTCAAATATATTATACAAACACTGCGAAAACAGACATAATAGTCTGACTATGTTTTATTTTACGAACATAGAAAATTATAAAAAAAACACGAATACCACTATATAAAAACAAAAAATTGATTAATTTTATTTTTTCGGAACACGACGCTTTCTTCTTGTTCTTATACCTTGACAATCGCTTTTCCTATATTATTACCAACTAGAACGCCTCTCAAAGCTTGCGGCATATTTTCGAAGCCGTTTGTGACTGTTTCTCGGTATAGTAATTTTCCGTCTAGAAACCATTTCAAATTTTGATTGATACCTTCCATCCATCTGTGTTTCCAGGTACTAACCAAAAAGCCTTTCATTTCGAGTTCGTTCATTACCACAGATGGTTGCATTATTGTAGCTGGAAAGAAATTTTCGTTCTTGAAATTTTTTCATTTTATTTAGTAAGATTAACTACAGCAGCTAGGTGATAAAGTGACAATCATATAAGTTCAATTTTGTGCAAAAATTGTTTGACGTGCATTTTTAACTGTAGTGAAAGCTTTCTCTTAAACTTTGAGATTTGCGACAAGCAATTTGGCAGTAAATAATAAATATGGCACGGTGATCTTTAAATGTGTATTTTGACTGTTTTTGCATATCATTATCCTTTTGTGCTATCTTCAATAACATTTTGGAACAGTTATGGTTCAATTTAACGAGTTCCTCTCTCAAATTCCAGATGATGTGAATTATTTTTATAAATAACAGCCTTCAAAAAGCTCCAGAAAACAAAATAAAATGACACTAGTCATGCACATACATTAATTTTGAGATATAATATTGTTTATATGTTTTTAATACAGCTATTTACCTAGACTAACTGATACGTCACTCTGTTGAAAAAATATATCTTTAAGATTCTTCCTATCTCCTAAATGAAATAAACAAAAAATCGTGGCACCGAATGATAGTGATTGCTATTAAGAACTGATTCAGTATCCCTATTTTCAAAAAGAGTCGTTCTACAGTTCCCTAACATATGACTAGAAAGAGACTTTATCTCTAAAATGATCTTATTTCAAACCTCATCAAGGTGATGCGAGGATTTGGAATTTTAATAGTGACAACTATTTATTTATTAATAATACAAAAACGATGCATGTGTGAAATCAGTACTGTCCTTCAATAGAAGCGCCAGCATTGTCAACAACGTCATTGTCAGTGATGTGAAAGTTGCAGAATGCCTTTAACAGCGCCTGTGCTGTTGATAATTCTTGTGAAGTGATCTATTGCTTGTATAATCTCGGGAACAGGTCAGAATCGAATGTGACGAAGATGTTTTTTCATCTTTGGAATTAAGTCTAAGTCACGTGAGCTTAAATCTGGTGAATGCTGAGGATGGAAAAGCATCTTTCAGCGCTAGCGATTATACGGATCAAGTACAGTACGTGCCGTGTGTACCCTAGCATTATCTTCCAAAATGATGGAATGATTTTACAAAAAGTGTAGCCGTTTCCTTCACAGCACTGGTCCCAGGTTATGTTCCAAAAACATAAGGAAATATTGTGCATCAACAGTATATAAGCGATAATCCTATCTCGTGACCATCGTCTGAAGTCGATCTGTATCCAACAATGCGGCAACTTGCTCTTCATTGACACTAGGGCGACCTGATCGAGCCAGCTCTGTCACACTCCCATGTCCCTCATTAAAAGATTTAAGCTATCTCTCCAGTGTTTGGTATGATCACGCTGTTTTCCCACACGCTTCGTAAGACCTTTATGGAATGCCATAAAGGCAATGGCCTTGCTGTGCGACTATGAGCACTTTCAATTTCCAACCCACTTCGTTGTTCCTCTTTTCTGAACATTACAAAAACGCAGAGCACAACAGCTTAGATTGATAACTCTAAAAGACCCTTTTTCTCGCCACATCGCCTGCGCTTCGATTCGGAAGGAAGAATCGATTTATTGTAAGATAGATAAGGCATAGACTAGTACGTATTAACAATGCCAATAACTCATTCCGTATCGATTGGTTTCTATGGCAGCATAGCTCAATTATACAGTTTGTGACAAAATGAAACAGACCACCCAATAAAAGTACTTGCTTTTAAACTGAATTTTATAGAAATGTTTACTTTATGGAGAATAATGAATCATTAACTTTTCATTAAAAATCCGTACCCTTCATAGAGGAAATTTAATACTTAGTTGCCGCTGATGAACTATGAATTCCTGAGAAAGCCCATTCCAAGCAACATTTAGGGGATTTTGTAGCTGTTGTAAATTCATTTAAGGGTTGGGAAGGCACTGTCGCCTATCTCTGTGAAAGACATTGTCACATTTCTCACAGACCTTAAGGTAGTGTGCCGGTTCCCAAAGGCAAGCAATCTTAGTCTCATCTTCTTGTTCAGTTTTCTTAGATCATCCAGAGCTTCTTTTACAATGTTTCCTACCTCTAGAACACCTTCTTTTGGTATTCGAGCATGCCGGAATATGATAGGTTGACAGCTGCATGATGTCCTACATGTTGCTTGGAAGCCTGTTTAATCTCAAAACGTGAAACATATAAACATTAGATTGGGTTATTCCAAAGTGTTATGATTTTTGCATTTTAAAGTATTTATTCGGGCACAGTGAGAAACATTAATTTTGGATCAAGGTAATTGCATACAAAAAGGAGAGAGTTAAAAGAAAGCACTGCAAGTTAATTATTTTTTTGCAAATGTTACTACGTAGTGCAAATTTTAGCACTATTTTGTCTAAAAATACGGCTGTATTGAGGAAACTGGTTAAAAGTGAAGAAAACGTGAGATGGTTTTGTGTTTACATTTTTATTAAAATGAATACGTAGGCTAGAGTTAGTAATGAACGAACTACTTCCGGAATTGGACCGTGTCATGATGAGATATATATAGAAATGAAATAAGAAGAGGAGAAAGTAAAAGTAAAAAGAAAAAGAGATAAAAAGAAGAAGAAAGAAAAAAAGGAGGGGAGTGCGTGAAATAGAAAGAAAGGTGAAAAGATTAAGAGAAGGAAAGAGCCAGAAAAAGGGAGGGGGGGGGGATAACGAGAGAAAATAGAAAGAAGAAAGAGAACAAAAGAGAAAGGTGGGATCTCACCCTCCCCCCTTTTTTTTTCATTCGTCTTCTTTTTATTTTTTTCTCCTCTTAGTCTTATTTTTCATTTCTATATATATATCTCATCATGACACGGTCTAATTCCGGAAGTAGTTCGCATGCATTTTTATTAGTTTTCAAATCCTTTTTACCTTTGGGTAACTGCCCAGGCTTTACATTATAAGACGAAATAGATCCACACACAGCAATTCGTCCGTATCTGTTCATTCTTTGTATAATTTGGCTACTAAGTTCTCCGCCCACCTGAAATTATAACGAATTCAGTTTATATTTGATACAAATATATATAATATGTTCATATAGTGACATTAGGTTGATACAAAAGTTCGTAGCGTTTTCCATTTTCCAGGACAAAAGTGCACTGGAAGAAATTGTGTCAAGTGGAAGAAAAAGAATATTTCTGCCATATCTTTTTGTTCAAGCTCTACAAAAACTGCTAGAACCATTCATTCTATGTTCTGTTTCACTTCAGGTTTTAGGCACTTTTCTTGTTACGATACCCATCTTTTATTTGGTCTGCTTACACTTCTTCTTCCTAAACATCTATAAAATCTCCATCTGGCTGGAAACCTCGTCACTTGCATCTGTTCTACGTATTGGTTTTTGTTTATTATCTCATTTATGTCGAAGTTGTTTAGTTCTTATCACATTTCTTATTCTATCAGTTCTTGTGTAACCTTTCACTCTTCTTAAAAATGTAAACTATTATGTCTGTATACAGTTTTCTTGTTTTTTCGGTGTTTTTCGTCAGCATATAAGATAGAATTTTGGGTGGTGTTCTGGTGTAAACGTATTCCTTTTCTATTTCCATTCCTTTATAATAGCACTAATACATATATTAAATAATGTTGACGATACACAGCAGTCTTGTCTTGGTATTTCCCTAGTTAATCTACCGCCTATATCTCCCATAATTCTGGTGTCAGTATATAGCTCTTATTAAATGATGTGGATATCACTGTTCCTTCATAATATAGCATAATTTACATCTGTTTACATTATCGAAAGCCTTCTCGAAGTCTATAGACCCCATTTGTCTTTTTCTGTTGTATTCCTTGTGCTTTTCTATAATTTGTAGAGTGAGTATTCCATTTGGTTGATCGGCCTTTTCTAGAGCCCATTTATTCCTCATTTATTAGTTCCTCTGCTATGATTCTCAACCCGTTGTTTAATATTCTGGCACAAATTTTATTAGCGATGTGTAATACGCTGATTCCTCGGTAATTTCCGTAGTTATTCTTATCCCGTTTTTTGAACAACGAGACTACTTTCGCTCTTCCAATCATCAGGGATAATACTTTTTTTCTAACATTTATTAAATAACGTGTAGTTTATGGAGAAACACCCATTGGGGAAAGTGCAGTATGTATCACTCGAAAGCGGGCCATTTTGTCATGAACGATTCCCCACGTCCGGAAAGGTCACGGTGATCAACGTCAGTCAACTCGGGAATTTGCCATTATAATCAATAGCTGGGTATAGTTTTTCATTGAAAAGCGTCAAAATTACATCGATAGTTTTTTACTTAGGCGTAACAAAAGTTAATGTTGCATCTCTGAAGAAACAAAGAAGCTATCGATGCTATGAATTGCTTTCGACGAATATAACAATTACTGTTGAGGCTTACTGTCAACTTCGTTGGCTTGAGGTTAAAATTCAAAGAAAAGACCGAGAAGGCATCATTAAGTGATTTTGCTGCGCAGTAATACTATCCCCTTATGCTACTAATATCACAAAAGCGGCTATTTAGAAGCACGGTTGGAGGATCATTCCCCATGCGTCTTGTCCTCTCGACGTTGCTTCATCAAGTTTCCATCTGTTTTTCTCTTTATTGAATAACCTTCAATGAATTTCTCTTAATAACGGCGTCGCACTCCAAAATTATCTTGACATCTTCTTCACTTCCAAGCCATTGTGGAATCGAAAAACTACCAGAAAACTGGCAAGTAATCGAAAATATTATAGGAGAATATATTCTTGATTAGTTAATGTATTTTGTTTGGCAAAAAATTAATTAATTAATCTTGAATTCAAAAAACTCTACAAACTGATACATCAATTCAATACTTACATTATCGAAGTAACAGTCCACTCCATTTGGAGCACAACGTTTCAGAGCCTGCGCTACATCTTCTGTTTTATAATTAATAACATGATCAAATCCAATACTCCTTAACCAAATATTTTTCTCGTCCGAGCCCGAAATTCCGATAACATTACATGATTTTATCTTAGCGATTTGGCCAACGTGACTACCAACTGCTCCACCGGCTCCGCTTATTGCAACCGTACTTCCGTGTAGCGGCTTGCATATTTCTAAAAATCCAAAATACGCGCTATTCCTGGGAAGTTCATTTATGCGTAAAAAACTACCAACGAAATTTAAATAGTGCATCGTTACCCTGGCATGCCTAGAATTCCCAAGAATAAAGAGAGCGGAATGGTTTCAGCGTCCGGTACTAAGTACGGTGCCCTTTTTAGTAGACCACCTGGTGTTGCAGTTGCTACTGTTAAGGTACGCCAACCGAATTCGCCTACTACGTGCTTTCCGATTGGGTAGTTGTCGTTTTTGGAATCTATTATCCTACAAGTTCGAAAAGATGTAACATAGAATATATAAATACAGCGAACTAAATTTAAAAATACTTTGCTACTTGTGAACCCATCATCGTTGAACCTAATGGAAGTCTATAAGTGTATGCTCTCATGTAGGGGTCGACACTTAGGAAAACTGCTTGAGCCAGAAATTCTGGAAAATATTTGTACTTATCAGTAAGGAAAATGGAAAGAATATATGCACGATATTTGTTCAGAAAATAACTGAACTTAGTTTTTTAACGTCTCAATAAACCTACAGATTATTATTCCTTGTTTCCTTCAAAGTATTCCCTTTCCTTATTCAGATAATTTTCCCAACGGTGTTTTCACGTCGTAATGCAATCCTGAAGAGCTTCTATTGAGATGTCCTTTAATGTCTGTGATGTTCATCATTTGTTTTAGAACAGTGTCTTTTCTGTATTAATTTCAACCTTGAGAATAAGAACCAAGTTTGACGAATAAAGAAAAAAGGTCGCCATAACCTTTCATTCTGAGTGAATTCAAAATTATACATAGACTTTAGATAATTTAATGTAAAGTATGTCAAATATAACACAGAAATGGATTTTTTTGACGACTACCACTGTTTAAATATGAATAAAGTGGGGTGGTATAATCAATGGCCTATATGAACCCCTACGTTGAATCAACGCAGTTTTTGCGTTACTTAATAATATACCTAATACTTAATAATATGTGTAAGTAGGAAAAATTTTCGGTACCGGGCTGCCGCAAAACTTCGATAAGTTTGCGAACAAGTCTTGCATTTCAAAAAAGTTACAGTATGATGCGGTGCGGCCAGGCCTGTACTTTTACGAAGTACAGTGTCTGTAACTTCTCAACGGTATTTGGAGATCCTGCAATTTGCTTTACCTGCTGAATTACAACGATTTGGGGTAAAACATAACGACTTACGGTCGCAGCAAGATAGAACAACAAGCCATACAGCGCGAATTTTATTGGCCGCTGAGATCACCGCATTGGATCCGCCCTGGTTTTTTTTTCTATGGGATTATCTAAAGGCTAGGGTTTTCCAAAATTCAAGTAATTAGAACGATAAAAATGCTGCAACGAGTTAGAGTGAGTTTTAATCTCGACCTCATGAACGTTTAGGAAAATGTTTTGGCCATTTAACACATTCTATTTTCAAAAAATAACTTTTGCTCTTAAACACCGTTATATGTGGAATAATGATATATTTTTTTGACCTGGGTCATTTCGTTTGTATGTCTGTGATGACCCTCTAAAAAACGTCTTAGTATTGTAATTTCTAACAAAGATATTGTATTGTATTGATGTGATCTAATTTGGACATACTTTTAATTTGCTTATTTAATCATTATAAATGACAGAATAACCAGTTTGACAGATATTCTTACATAGAATTCATATTATAAACATATAAACATTCTATTATAATATATGTTTTCGCATTAAAAATATGGTGTTCACTTTTTAAGTTAATGTTAGTACAAATTCCTCAAGGTGATTTAAAGCTTAGGAGGCGCTGGTGTACTGAAGTATAGAAATGATTTCTTTGGTAGTTTTACTTATTTGCGGATAATAAGCTTATCCTCAGGGAGGAGAATTTATAAATTACTAATAGTAATTAAAAATTTGATTAAATTGCTTTTTTTTCGTTAGGATAGGACATGAGAAAATATATTATAAAATAAGCTACGTAATATCATGTAAGGTTTTTATCTCTTAATACTATTGTATAATACCTTACGTTTTCGGTTATGCTTGTTTTGATTAGAACGTTTCAGATTTTTTTTGGAAACTGATTTTGGTATTATGTAAGTTGCTAGTTGGTACATAGTTGACTACATATTTTCTCAAACCAAAATACTAAAGTCGCTATTTAAACAAAATCACTCTACCAATTCAGATTTGATTGTTCTGGAATTGTATTTAAGAACATCGAAATCTAGAAATGGGCAAGAACAATTGTTTTCTTTTAAAAAATTTAGGCTTCCGAGTTGAAACTGCGTCGTAATTGCATGAGTCTGCCAACGTTTCACTCTCAGTTGCAAGCAGTAGCCCCGAAGAAGCTCCATGCAACTGAGAGCAAAACGTTGACTGACTCATGCAACTACGACGCGTTTCCAACCCAGAAACCAAATTTTTTTAAAAGAAAACAAATACCGCGCAGCCTACAACAACATACAATTGTTTTCTCGGACCGTATTTTAAAATTTCTTTTAAATATTTTTTTCTTGTTTAAATAAAACTCTGTTTCGTATCTCTTTTTACGATAATTATGTTGAATATTTAAATATTAAGCGATTTGCCAAAGCGTAGCTTTAACGTCAATAGCTAAGGAATTTAGAATGTTTTAACTCGTTCTGGCCTGGGGTACATCTAAACGATTTTAAACTGATTCTAATACAAACTTGCTATATGTTTGTGAGGATTTCTAATGCTGTTGCATATACAATGCTGGTGCCGATAGTTGCATCTTTACGAATAGAATTGCAAAACAAAAGTTTTCAATTAAATTTACGTGACGTATTTATTACGAAAATATAATTTTAATAATCCATCAGGTTCCCTCTAATTCCGTCATCAATATTGTGAAATGAATTATACCTCACACGATACGAAGTTGGAATGTTTTGGACGTTATGAAATTGCGGTTATTATGGCTACGGCCATGGTAAGACACTGGACCAAAGAACCAACCATGAGTGTTCAAAAATATTTTTTTCTTGCATTTCAGTAGTCACACATGGGTGTGTTTATCATAACCATGGAAATTGCAGAATTAGTGTAATTTTGATAAGTAACTCTAATAGAGAAGCGAAAATTAGAACAAAAGAATTCGATAGGCCCTTACTCCAACTAAAATTGGAACAAATAACAGAAAAAACAGCCGAAAGTAGAACGTTCACACGCGATTTTTCCGCGGAAATTTATAAAAAAAATAATTGGATATGTGGATGTGAAATTTCGAATTTATTATATTGTCTTCGGTATGAATTGTTCAGATTACGTCTGGAATATCGAATTCTAGAATCGAATCTTGTAGTCGCTTTAATGGCATTTGCTATTATACATAGTTTTTATTTATCAACAACATATTGTCGATTATAAGTTCAGAAAAGTCGTTCTATATGAAAACGTTAAAAATAATTTTTTTTTTATCAATTTTCAACTGCCAATAGGAGTCTATTTATTATCTCGTGAGCCCATCCTGCGTGAGATGGTTGACGTTACATGATATTCACCTTCTAACAAAAAAAAGGCTAAAATATCAACTAATAGACTGCACTAAAGTGGTTAGTAATAGAAATATGCATGTAACATGCAGTAGGAGAATAAGTATTTCAAGCTGCATTAATTGAAAAAGTTACAGATTTCGAAAAACATGCATAACAATTGTCAGCTTTCAGATTAATATACTAATCTATTATGTTTGCGATACTGGTGTCTAGTAGTGGAAGACGAATTCATATGCCACTTCAGAACAAATCAATACATATTTGAAGTTAAGTTTGAATATTTATATTATTAGTTTTTTGATATTCCTGTATTTTTATAACCTACGAGGGGAGGTCCAGAAGTTCGTGGAATGAAAGGGTTTTAAATAAAATAAAACAATAAATCTATTTTTCCTTTTCAATATAATCACCCTTAAACACAATACAGTTATTAGATCTATGAATTAATTTTTCTAAACCATCATAAAAATACTTTTTATCTTTTGCCTCAAAATGGACCAAAATTGCCTCTTTTACCTCATTGTCGTCAGACAACTTTCTTCCACGTAAGTCTTTTTTTATATTGGGGAACAAATAAAAATTACTAGGTGCCAGGTGTGGACTGATTGAAAGCCATGCTTGTGCAGAGCAGCCATTGCAACTTTGCTCTTGTGAACCGGCGCATTGTCTTGCAAGAGCAACACACTCTTGGTCAATTTCCCTCGACGTTTTTCCTTGATGGCGTCCTTTAATTTTTCTAATATCGCTGCGTAATATTCTCCGGTTATGCTCCTACCTTTTTCTTTATAATCAATCAATAATATCCCCTCACAATCTCAAAAAACAGTAGCCATCAACTTTCCAGCCGATTCTGACACTTTGAATTTCTTTGGCGGTGGTGTCTCCTTTTTATACCATTGCATGGACTCCTGTTTGGACTCAGGCTCAAAGTGATGAACCCATGTTTCATCTCCTGTAACAATCCGCTCCAAAAATTGTTTGGACGCTCAATCGCGCTGCTGTTTCTGCAGCGGCGTAAACATTCTCGCTACCCATCTTGCACTGACTTTTGTCATACCCAGGTGGTCATGTAGGATACGCAAAATGGTCGTATCTGATACTCCAACTAATGCAAATAATAGTTTTTTCTTCAAACGGGCATCTTGCAGAAGAAATTTTTGCACTTTTTCTACGATGTCTGATGTGGTGGCCCCAACTGGCCGTCCTGAGTGGGGGTCGTCTTCAATCAACTCCCAACCATGTTTAAAAAGACCATGCCTCTTATAAATCATTGATTTACTAAGGCACTGTTCCCCATAAACGGTTTCCATTTCATTCAATATGGTTTGAGCGTTCTTTCCTTGCTTTGTAAGGAACTTTATCACAGCACGATGTTCAATTTCCTCCATAGTTTCAGTTTTCTTCCGGAATGACTTGTTTAGTAGGCAACTATTCGTTAACGACTGACGTTATAGGGCTGCAACTTAACTTATATACTAATGATGAGTAGCCAATCAGAATGACACCTAGCAAGCGCCCCTATCCCCACTCTATTCCCTTCATTCCACGAACTTCTGGACCTCCCCTCGTATGTGAATTGAAGTATTTTGTAGTATTACAGTTTCAATTTAAATTAATGAAGTATATGCAGTTTAATAGGGACATTTAAAATTTCTTATATTGAAAAAAATAAAAGATTATCATAGTATATATTTCTTCCTAACGTAAAAAGTAGTCCAAATATTGAGAATATATCTTTTACTGAATATACGAGGGCCACGTGAAATGTTTCCAGAATCGGCACGAAATGGAGCACTCCTATTTCCAAACCTGAAAAAGTCACTGGGAGGAAAGAGGTTTTGTCTCAAATGAGAATCATCGCCGCTACAGACGGCTATTCTGCAGATCTCGAAACATCCTACTTTTCAGACGGCTTGAAGAGACAGGAGCACTGTTTGAAAAAGTGTATTGATCTTCGAAGAGACTTCATCGAAAAATAAAAATAAAAAACCACGCCAATACCGTGCTTTTCTCGTCGATTCCGGAAGCGTTTCAGGTCGCCCTCGTATCATAATATCCTTATAATAAATATATACAGATTTTAGTCAAAAAGATGCATGTACACGTATGTTCTGTGTTATGTATACTACCACGTTGATGTAGCCAAGTTAACATTCTAAAAATTGAAATGCAAAACAAATAAAAAAACTGTTACTAAAATAATGAGAAGGAAAGAAAAATAACAATATAAAAGCAAACACAACCAAGCAAATTAGGCAACTGTAAGCAACTACAAGATAATATTGAACTAAACAGATCACGTGTTTAACAAACATATTTTTGGAACGGTCCTACTGCATACCTGTCTTTCTATTACCATAGTTACCTCTCTTTTTAAAACGCAAATTGGTTTCTGCACCAGTCTTACGAGATAATAAAAGGACTTTACTTACATTAAATAGATTCATTAGTCGACTGGATAACCACCAAGACGTGATTACCTACAGTCTTGTAAGGATAATGGGAAAAATATGACTATTGCGACACATTACGATACCATATCGTATTAAACCGGGCTCTCTTCGTCAAAATGTCGCGTACCACCACCACTGGTCAAGATATACGATGTATGTCTCAGAATTAATGAGAATAATTAGTTCTAAAGTGTTTAATTGAATGTATCTACAATGTAACATTGTTCCCTTCAAAGTATGCTCCTTTGGAATGCACATAGCGTTTCCAGGTAATAATTCTGGAAGTATTGTTCCGTTAGGCTGTTTAGAACCTGCGTTTTATCTCTTTGGATGCTGTTCATTCTTCCGTAATGGGAATCATTTAATTTCCGCTTAAGCGTTAGAGCAAAAAATAACATGGAGCCATGTCTGGACCGCAGGGCGGGTGTGGGAATACTGGAATGTTTTGCTCTGCCAAAAATTCTCTAACCGACAATGAGCACTGACTAGGGGTATTATCCTGGTACGAGATGGCAATATCAGCTCGCACATACAAAACTCTTTTCCTCAAACGTTCAAGGATCTCGCGGTAAAGAATTTGATTCACTGTCTGGCCTTGCGGTATGAATTTTTTCTTGACTATTCCATGAGAGCACATCCCGATAATGCCCTCAGTCACAGCCAATTATCGGTTAGAGAATTTTTGTCAGAGAAGAATATTCTAGTACTCACATCTATCCTACAGTTCAGACGTGGCTCCAGGAAGACTCCCTGAAGATGCTGTGTGCATTTCAAAGGAGCATACTTCAAAGGGGACAATATAAATTGTAGATACATTAAATTAAACACCGTAAAACTAAGCATTCTCATTAATTCTGAGACATACTTCATATGTGGTCTATGTATAAACATAATCTAAATACATATACTAAACCGATAAAATTCGTTAGTATATCAAGATCTATTATAATTATAAACCTTTCAGGAAGCTGAATGTATATAAGCTTTAATAACGCACATATTTGCTTACTTTTGTTTATATGCTAAGGGTTATATTACGAAAATTTGACTTTCGGTCCGAGACAGAAATTTTTAAGAAAAATTAAAACACGCCCCAATGTTAAATAACAGAACATGATAAAACAAATTAGAACTGTCGAATTAGAATTGAAGCATTTTATTATCATTAACATTTGTTGATACCCTTTAAAGGATTAAAACAAAACTGATGCCACATTTTTAAAGGGTTAACTAACCTCCGTCTTTTAATTCCGGCAATTCCTCTTCTACTATCTTCAGATCATCCTCCGATGGCAAGCCATCAAAAGGCCTAACGTAGATAAATTTCCGCGCTTTCGTTATTTTCACCTTGTTTATGAGCGTCTTCAAGTGCCTCATTTTACGAATTAAATTTACTAGAGGACGAGGTAAAGCAATAAAATGTCGCGCACTCTTATAACTCGTATGTATTCTATTGGACGGACAAAGATAACTTTTTATTTGTACGCACGAGCTCTGTTTTTACAGATAAGCGATAATATTGTGTGTTATTGACCGTTACATAGAATTTTCTAAAATTAAAAGCATATAGAATTTATCAGTGTGTAGCTTGAATGTAGCAATTAAAATTGCTTTTGTTACTTTTGAACTTACTTAATAGCGTATGGAGTCATATGACTTGTCTGCAACAATAATAATTATCAAAACTTAATAGAAAAGGGAAAATAAGTAATATACTAATTATAATTGTCTAGTTGCTATAATGACATATGTTGTTAATTGTTAAATGCATTTAACTCTCAGCACAAATATTCGTTCCTTGCTGGTCTATCTAGATATACACTACCGTCCATATTAGTTCGGACACGCAAGTAAATTAAAAAAAAAAAAACAGAAAATATTGAAATTAATTTTTCCAAAACTTAGTAATTCTAACGAAAATAAACAGAATCTTCTTAAACATTCCATTCATCAAAGAAACTCTTTTACGCAAAGTATAGCTTTCACAATGCAAGGCATCCGCTCCACTAAATTTTTGGTGCTGCCAGTCTCCTATTTCGCTTGCTCAATAATTTTAGACGCTCATTGTCGGCATGAGTTGTTATTCTCTTACGACCTGAACGTGCCCGATCTTTTAAATTGCGCGTGTGTTGATGTCTCTGAATGATATCACTAACAGTCGACCTTCTTGATGAAAAGTAACAATTACAGAGCGCTTTTCTAAACTTGTCGGTTTTCCTCTCGGCATTTTAATAACTTTAATCAGGTTCACATAAAAAGATACGTTCTTAACACATGGGCTGAAAAGTCCCGGGCCTAACAAAGAAAACACGGTTTTTTTGGTTCAAAATTAGCTTTATTCATCAACGTAATCTCCATCAAGAGCAACGCAATCATTCCAGCGCCGCTCTAACATTTCAATACCACTTTTGTAGAACGATTTATCTCTTGCCTCAAAATAGTCCTCAGTTGCAGCGATGACCTCTTCATTCATGCGAAATTTCTTACCGGCGGGCATTTTTTTTGAGGTCTGCGAACAGCCAGTAGTCGCTGGGAGCCAAATCTGGCGAATACGGCGGATGTCGGAGCAATTCGAAGTTCAATTCATGTAGTTTTGCCATTGTTTTGATTGACTTGTGACACGGTGCGTTGTCTTGATGAAACAAAATTTTTTTCTTTGTCATATGCGGTCCTTTCTTTGCAATTTCGGCCTTCAAACGCTCCAATAGCGTTATATAATATTCACTGCTGATGGTATTTCCTTTCTCAAGATAGTCGATGAATATTACACCACGCACATCCCAAAATACCGAGGCCATAACCTTTCGAGCCGATTGTTGTGCTTTCGGGCGCTTTGGACGAGGTTCACCAGTTGCTGTCCACTCAAGTGACGATCGTTTTGATTCCGCAGTGAAGTGATGGATCCATATTTCATCCATTGTCACATATCGACGCAAAAATTCCGGTTTGTTACGTTTAAACATGGTCAAACACTGCTCAGAATCATCAAGACGTTCTTGTTTTTGGTCAACAGTGAGCAAACGCGGCACCCACTTTGAACAGAGCTTTCTCATAGTCAAATGCTCATGCAATATAAAGCCAATATGTTCTTTTGATTTCTTTACGATGTCAGCTAACTCATGCAACTTCACTTTTCGATCATTCAAAACGATTTTGTGGATTTTTTTGATGTTTTCTGGTGTTACCGCCTCATTTGGACGTCCACTGCGTTCTGCATCATCGGTGTCTCTACGACCACGTTTGAAGTCAGCAAACCAACGTTTTATTGTTGTTTCTGATTGAGCAGAGTCCCCATAACACTTTTCAAGCCATTGCTTCGCTTGAACGGTATTTTTCCCATCAAGAAGCAGTGTAAAATTAAAACACAAAATTGTTTTTAATCCATTCTTTTGAAAATAACAAAAGTATAAGGGTCACGCTACTGGTGTTACCGCCTCATTTGAACGTTCACTGCGTTCTGCAGTGTAAAATTAAAACAGGAAATTGTTTTTGATCCATTGTTTTGAAAATAACAAAAGTAGCGTGACTCTTAGCACAATAACTCACAAACTAATGAATGGAATATCATGAAATTTTAACAGCTGTCTTTTGAAGGTTAGTACTAACTGAGAGAAAGGTGACTGCAATAAAACTAGCGTCATCTATGTGTTAGGCTCGGGACTTTTCAGCCCATGTGTTAATACTAACTAACGCACAAGCAGGTTTATTTAGACACTAAAGCATTCATCAATACACAGTACACTTTCGGGTGGCCTGCTACCCTCCCAAAGGGTATTATAAATTTATTATCTGCTATATTGTCCCAAATATAATCCTATTTGTGACGATGAAGATTATTCTGAAAATTACTATATTGGATCATAAAATATAATAGGTTGTTAATCATTCTCTAATCGATATTCTTGGAAGTTTACCTGTACAATTAATAAGCAATAAACTTCATAAAAGACCTAATATAAATGTTATTTATATATAAAAGCAATCATACTGTTTTTTAGTGGAGTTAACAACAGTTTATTGGGTGTCCAAACTAATATGGACGGTACTGTACATATATGTTTACTATGGTGCTGTTTAGCCGTAGAGATAAACAGTTGCTCACATCGAATGAAAGGTTTTAAGTTTTCGTGATTTCTGTTACAAACATTTTCATTCTGATATTGTGAATTTTTCGTTGTGCATTGTTTATGATCTGAAAATATTAGCGATACGTTGAAGCTTTTAGTTGAATTGGTGTTTTTTGTTTTGGACATGCATGCTCGCTTAGTAAAGTATAAGCCTAAATTACCGTATATCACCGGCACTCTGTACAGACCGAAATTTCTATAGTTCCATATAAATTCATGAACAGAATATTTGCTTTTCTTAATATCTTCGGCAAATTATGCAACGAAGTTAATGCTGAATTACAAAGATAAATAAATAATGATTAAATATTCAAATGCATGCAAATTTTCAAAATTGATTAAATCTAAAGTATGAAAAGGATGGAGCATAACTCAGCCAACCATTGTACCATGAGGAAGCTGTATTTACAGCGTTTTCTTATCTTAGTGTTATTTTCTAGGCATTCTTTTAGATGTGTTTTAATCACTGTAGCTTAATCTACCTTTTAAATATTAACTATGACGGACTTACATGTGAAAGTTTATTAAGAAACTACATTTATTAAAGTCTAATACTAGTAAGGTTTATAGCTAAACAATGACTTGGCTTTTCATTTTATATTTCCTCGAACTTTCTCTTCGAATATTTCACAGAAGTCACACTATTAAAATCGCTGTTTACATTACCAAGAAAATACTTTGATATATAATACTAATTAATACTTTACTGATATTTGTTAGAAATCAAAAATCAATCTTCTTTTTCAATCTTCGGGTTATGCAATTAAAAGTATATCTATGTACTCGGTTGTAATGTCACTAATCTGCAGTGATCGACAGTTTCTTTGAAAACCATATTCATTAGGGTAAGCGATTGTCGGTTTTTATCATCCAATGGGTATGTAGATATAAAAGTTATTAGTTTATTAATAAGAATCGTCTAATAAGAAATAAAGATTAGGACAAATCTTGTTTTATTTCATTTATTTAGTTTAGCCAGCGATTATTAATACATATTATGTAAGTGATAAATGTCATTAAAAAAAATTGAGTGTTTCTTATCGACCTTTTTGAGCTATTTAATATTGTTTTAATATTGCTATACTTTTACGATAGCTTTGCCGATATTTTCCCCTTTCAGAACTCCTACAAGAGCATTAATCATGTTTTCGAAACCTTCTGTCACTGTTTCGCGATACTGCAATTTTCCTTGCTTTAGCCATTCTTTATTTGCTGCAGCGGCTTCATCCCATCTATCGGACCATGTAGTTACTATGAAACCTTTCATTTCTAATTCCTTAAGCACTACGTGCGTTAAAAATGTCGTAACTATAAAACAGAGAAGATGTGTAAGCGCAATGTAAATATTCAAATTGCTTAAAAACAGTCTCTAAAAATTACCTTTCGGAAAAGAAGATTCGTTGTAGTTGGTAATAGCTCCGCAGCAAGACACTCTACCAAATCTATTCAATTGACTGATAACAGTAGTAGCGATCTCTCCACCAACCTGCAACATGGAACATTTAATTTTATTGGATTGCATATTACCTATTTCTATCACCGCACATTGTCAAAGAAACAATCAATTCCTTTAGGCGCCGCTTCTTTTAACGCTTTCGCTACATCGTCCTTTTTGTAATTGATTGTGCTATCAAATCCTAAACTTTTTAACCATTGACATTTTTCGTCAGTACCAGTAATTCCGATTACTTTACATCCTTTGATTTTCGCTATTTGACCAACAAGACTACCAACTGCACCACCTGCACCTGTTATAACTGCAGTTTCTCCTTCTTTTGGTTTGCAAATATTTAGGAAGCCAAGGTACGCAGTAGCTCTACAATATTTTAAAACGATATTAATGGGAAATTTGATCGTTAAAGACGAAAGAAAATTACCCTATCATCCCGAAGATTCCCAAAAAGTATGATAAAGGTACTGATCCATCGTCAGGAAGTAAGGTTGCTGGCCATTTGAATTGGTGTGGTTCATGAACTTCATTAACAATAGTATGTGTTCTCCAACCAAAACTGCCGGTAACATGTTTTCCAACAGGGAACTTGGCTGATTTTGATTCTGTAATCCTGACGATAATTTTAAAAATATTTAACAAGAGCGATAAGAAATAAGGGAAGCTTACTTTGCAACTTGTTGTCCTATCATTACTTCTCCGATAGACAAACGAGGAGCGTAGGCTCTCATATAGGGATCAACACTAAAGTATGTCGCTTCAACCAAGAATTCTGGAAATTAAAAGAATACTATATTACGGAACAGTACTATTTTTTGTTAGAAACTCTAAGAGATCATAGGAATTAGAATGTTTTATTTAAATCAGTTTAATCAACAACCCTCCTTTTTATATTGTTTGTGGTGTTTCTGTGTTGTTATAGTTTGGAACTAACAGTTTCATATTTCCTGCCTTCTTTATTAATATAAAATGCAAAAAGTCTATCGCTCCCTATTTACGCTAATATAAACTTTAGTAAACGATATCGTACCGTGTTAGTATCTATGCATATGTATAGTCTTGCGAATATTTTGCATTTACAATTGCCTAGAAAACGGGTCTCAGCAGTCCAAAATATGAGGGCGGATCCTCATGTCCCACCCCTCAGCTACTCCTAATTGGTTCATTGATTAATGTTTTTGACAGTTAGTTAACTAACAATTATAGATCATATCTACATAATATGTAGATACGATGCGCTATGGCTAATTCTTGAATTGTGTGCCGTGATTGTCCATAAAAATGGATCATGCAGAACAAAGAGCCGTAATAAAATACCTCCAGAGAAAGGGCATGACGCCAACTCAAACTCATAAAGACATTATGGTAACTATTGGTGAGTCTGCAGTTTCTTAGGATGTAGTCAAACGTTTGTTGACAAGATTTAAAATGCGGAAGAATATCCTGTGAAAACTAACATGCCGGTGGTACTCCCATAATGGTAACGACAGACAAAAACATTAAATAGGTACACGATATCGTACTGCAAGACCGACAAGTACGCATCGAGGACATTGTGGAAGATACTGGCTTATCATATCATGTGGTGTACAACATACTGACTAAAGAATTAGATATGGAAGACGGGGTGCCCCGAATGTTAACCATTGATCGACAAGGAAATCGGGTGTGGATTTGTAAGCATGTTTTGGAAAGGTACTAAGCAAGCAAAGAGAACTATCTTAATCGGTATGTAACCATAGATGAGTCATGGGTGCACCACTATGATCCCGAGACCAAAGTGTAAAGTAGAAGGTAAAAACATCACAGTTCTCCTCTTCCACGCTAATTTAAGGTCATGCCGTATGCTGGAAAGATTTTGCTATCTGTGTTCTGGGGTGCTCAAGGAATCATATTTATTTACAAAAGAGAAAGAACATTACAGGGGCCTACTACGCACAATTGATTTCTAAATTGCGAGACGCTATGAAAGAGAAACGCCGAGGAAACTTAAGGCACGGTGTGCGGCTCTTTTAGGATAATGCTCCCAACCATAAATCTGGTATTGCTATGGCTGCTGTACACCAAGCAGGCTTTGAATTAGTGGAGCACCCACCATATTTGACGGATTTGGCCCCTACTGATTACAGGCTGTTCCCCAAATTAAAGAAATTAAAGAAATCTTATGTGGGACAAAATGTTCCAGTAATTATGAAGTAATTTAAGCTGCAGAGAAAAATAAAAAATATAATGCCACTGTAAGTTTTATTGTAAGGGGATCAGTATAGAGATCCACCCTCGTATTTTATCGGAAACATGAGAAATGTAATAACTTAAGATTGAATTCATATCTTCAGATGCTCAAAGTTAAAGCCAATTATCAGCCAAAAATTTGTATCATTGAAGAGTTATGTTTTGAACAACTTTTCATAAGCTGGAAATCACGCAATTCTTTAACTTCGTACATACAATGTACAGGGTCGGTCATAATGATCTCGCACATTTTGAAGAGGTATAAAAAACATGAAGAAATTTAACTAGAAAAAAACAGAATATGTTTTTGAAAAGAACATAAAAAATTGTTGTTCTTAATGTTTTAAAAAATATATCAGGTAGCTGTGACTGCTGATCGGTACGTTCAAATATTAGAGGCCTTTCTGCGCATCAAATAGGACGATGAGAATGTAGAAAATATGAGGTTTCAACAGGACGAGGCCACAACTCACGCAGGGCGTTTGATCAGTTTAAGAGAAGACATGCAGTGGCTTGCACCCAAATTTCCCTGTGACTTTTTCCTTTAGGGATACCTAAAGAAAGAGGTTTTTCAACGTCGTGAAGAATTGAAGGAAAGAATCAGACAGGAAATCGACACTTTCGCCTCAACTTACGCGGAAAGTGACGGTACACTTCCGGAAATGTTTCCAGCAATGTGTTGAGAAGCACTGTCGCCATTTGCCTGATATAATTTTTAAAACACATTTAAAAAATTATATTTTAGGTTCTTTTTCGGGTTTTTTTTCTGGTAAATTTCCTTTTTTTTTCATACCTCTTGAAAATATGGTAGACCTTTATGCCACACCCTCTGACGTTTCAATTCGAATGGTAAAACTTCGTATTCAAAATATTATATATACAACTGAACATGGTCCCTAAGAAACAATTAAAAACTTTAATACTTAATGAAAGGAACAACTTAATAAAGGACGTGAAAAATGGTTTGAAAAGAAAAAAAGTTGCTGAAAATAATTGACGGCGCTTAACCCTCTACGGCGAGGGGATGCACTAAGAAGGCCATGGAACTTTTTACATATACTTTCCTACATTTTAAGGCTCCTGCGGTTATAACAAAAATAGCTTATAATTCCGTTAGGTCGCTCATCGACAAAAAAAAAGGTTGTAGTAAGTTGTAGTAGTCAACATTTCAATTTTACACTGATTAAAAAAGCTTTCAACTATAACTCAAAGTATATATCTCGAACCTTTTTGCAGGTAAGCTACCTCTTCGACTTATGGAAATTCTACTGTACCTTCAGAACTAACCTAAATGTATATTATATAGCAATTTTTGTTGGAATTAATTTACTTTAAATTGCTTAAGAAGGAGTTGTCTTTCATCCACACACAACGCACGCTAAATTCGTTGTAAATATGTAAAGTAACTAGTAATGGATTTTGCAAATATTTAAGGATTTATATTATATATTATCAATTTGACGGCTTAGTACTCTTAAAAATACACTAAACAGATAATTTATTTACATGGGTTTTTCGATATAGTATTGCATCATCTCTTAATTTGCCTCTGTTTATCGGGATATAAGCTCTTTTAAATTAGATAGTCATTATGAGCGTCTCCTCAGATAAAGTATATATGAACTATACCACTAAAATTGTAATTTTGACAAAATTAAATTTATATCTATTATACTAAGTGAGAATACGCAAACGAAGGTAGATTAAAACGAGATGCAATAGTATTTTTAAAAATCATTCTCATTAAGATATAATTAATTTCTTTACGTTATTCTAAGAGGAGTATTTTTTAAAGTACACAAAAGTAGTGTGGTAAATTTTGACTTATACAAGAACGAGATTTTGATGAACATTGTATATACGCAAATTGACATATAAATTTGTATACGTAAGTATTAGAGGTTTGTGTATACATGATTTGAATATCGATATCAAACAAAAATGCGGCAGACACCATTACCTATTAATGCTTACAATATAAAACTTTAATTTAGGCATTAATATCCTAATCTAGCTATTTTTGATATTGTCTAATGCAATCTCGATTTCGAGATTAGGATTTACATGGGATCAAAATTTTCTTTATACAAATAATATATTTTAAATGAAATTGTCTGTTTTTAAAGTAGCTCTTTAAATCATTGTTTTGACTGGTGAAAATCTGAGCACCTTTAAAAAAAGGACGTCTAAAACAATGTGAATGTCTATACATGAAATAATATTTGCTGAACTCTTAATTGATTTGCAGATTAAAATGTTTTCGAAATATAATTTTCATTTTTTTCCTAATACTTTATTTTATTGAATAATTTTCTTCCATTTCATGTACTTATATACTCCTAAATAGATAATTGTTTCGTGCACTATTTAAAAGTGATAGTTTATGTTACGAATGCTTGCCTAAGAATATGTAGTACCTAAGTATATATATAAAATAAAATAAGCGATTTTATGTACTTTTTTCTATGAATCTGTCAGTTGAACGGAGTGACAAGAAATGGAACGAAAGATGTGTTATCCTTTTATAATTTACAGGTTATTAATTATTATTTCCAAAACATTGTCGTCTCTATTAGTATATTCTGATTATTAACAATTATATTTGTTCTTATTTTTCATTTTGGCAAGAAATATAAAAGAATATAACCAATAATTTATTACTCATAACTAGAGATCGGATTATATTCAAATTGCAAAAATTTAATTCAATTTATTTATTATATTTTACGTCTATTTGTAGATGTCTTACACTGAGTAAAGTTAATTAACGCTAATAAACTTTAATCAGTGTAATACATCTACATATAGACGTAAAATATAATAAATAAATTGAATTAAGTTTTTGCACTTTGCACTTTGCATACAATCCGGTCGCTACTCATAACGCTTCCATTTAATAAACTTTTCAAAAGATATCGTTTTTACACAAAGACATTTAAAAATACTGACACAAACCCCATTCATTAGTATTTACAAAAATATATCAATAAAATACTTACCCCCATCTTTTAAGGGTGGCAAATCTTCTTCAACTAGCTTAAGATTTTCTGCAGTTGGCATGCCCTCGAAGGGCTTAGCGTAGATGAATACTTTAGCTTTTACCATTGTGTTAAACCACTCGTATAAACACAGCCAACTACCTGAACGCTATGAGTTTTACTATATGACTGCACATGGTCTGTACACTTGTTAAAATAGCACTCTATCCTTTTTATTACTATCTCCGTGTTCATCCGATGCTTGTGACCTTGCTCTTTCGAGCTTGAATAAACTTGAAAATAAATTGCTATGAGTCGGCGAATTCTTATCAAAATCAATGGTTTAGACGGTTGATTTGAATGAAATCTTTTTAAAACTGTGCATGCTTTATACTAATTAATTCGTTAATACTAATATATGTAATTAATAATTTAAGGTACTTTCGGAACTTCTACCTTGCTTCATCTGGGGTATTCGGCTTTTATTATTATTTATTGCATAGTTACTATACAAGGTGTCAAAAGCAATTTGCTTTCTGTTGCTAATTTTATTATTATGCGACCTTATAAAACGATGAAATTAGAACGCTTATTGAAAATTTCTGTTTCCTAATTTAACACCTTTAGAGATACGAACAGCATGTATTCGCCTACATATTCACCAAGATTCAAATGATAGCAGCGCTGGTCAAAATATAGGGTTCGGTAAAAAAGGGCTTCCCGTATTTGGAGAGAGCGGTGTGTGAGTTATGGTGGAGAAATGGTTCTAATGTCACGTAAGCGTCATTAATTCTCTTGAGAACCACACTTATACAATAATATTTTTGAGAAAAAACAACTGCAATTTTTAGTACGAGAGTGACCTGAAATGTTTCCGGAATTCGCAAGAGATGGCGCACGAAGATTGAAATGGATTTGTGTGAATGAATTGGTTGACAAGGACAACCTTTTTTATGGCAACTGTCAAAATTTCAGACGTCTACTGGCAACAGTTGTTATTTAAGAGTATGCTTTGTGCGGTAAGTCAGGCGGTTTCGCAAAAATGGATAAAATCGAATTTTGTGCAGTGATCAAACACTTCTGGATGGCTGGGAAACCGGCCAGGGAAATTGGAAATATTTTGCTAGAAGTTCATGGCGGATGGACTCCATCATTTTTGACCATCAGCTTCTGGGTGAACGAGTTCAAACGTGGCCGCACAAGCACAAGTGACAAATCACGCAGTGGACGCCCAAAAACCGTTACCAACGATGAAATAGTCGACAAGATTCATGATGTGCTGTTAGCCGATCGCCGATTCAAGCTGAAAAAAAATAGCAGAGACAACAGGCAACTCAGAAGAACGCGTTTGCCGTATTTTACACGAAATTTTGGGTATGAAAAAGCTGTCGGCGCGATGGCGGTACCCATCGCTCACACCGAAGCAAAAACGAAATCGGGTGACCGTTTAGGAGGAGCGTCTGGCCAGAATCCAACGCAATCCAAGGGATTTCTTCATGCGTTTCGTAACCTTGGATGAGACTTGGGTCTACCACTACATACCGGAGACCAAGAAGCAGTTGAAGCGGTAGATCTTTCCGGGCGGCTCGGCAAAGACCGTTCCATCGGCCGGAAAGGTCATGGCAACCATTTTGTGGGATTTCTAAGGTTTGATCTTCATCGAGTATATGCAGAAGGAGAGGACCATCATGGAGTAATACTACAGCGATTTATTGACCCGATTCGATGCAGTGTTGAAGGAGAAACGGCCTCATTTGCAGCAGAAAAAAGTATTTTTCTACCACGACAATGCACCGGCTCATTCATCCCGCTTCGTCGTGTCCAAATTGAATGAGTTGCGCAACGAATTAGTCTCTCATTCCCCATATTCACTGGATTTAGCTCCCAGCGACTTTTTTCTATTCCCAAACCTGAAAAAATTATTGGGAGGAAAGAGATTTGCCTCAAATGAGGAGGTCATCTCCGCTACAAACGGCTATTTTCCAGACCTCGAAACATCCTACATTTCCGACGACTTGAAGAGACTGGAGCACCGTTTGAAAATGTGTATTAATCCTCGAGGAGACTACATCGAAGAATAAAAATAAAATCACACCATACCGCGTTTTTCTTGTCCATTACGGAAACATTTCAGGTCGCCTCGTAGTCCAAGTACTTCATGTATTACACGGCAAGAGGCCATGTTTATTTTTCGGGATGTAAAGGCTACAACACATATTTTGATTATTGTTATGCGAGATTTATTTTTATGTATTCAAATACAAAAACCTTCCAAATTGTAATACTAAAGCAAAACATAAATTATAAAATATAGTATAAAAAAATATACAATATAAAACACTAAGCCTTACAATAGTAAATATAATATATAGCATATAATACATGTGTTTTTAAATTTACCTATACTCCATGCTGAAAGTCATTTGTTAACCCATGTGGTTATTCACTTAATAATGTATTTAGTTATTTACGTATGAATCTCTAACCAGTGACCATTACTTCATCGCACCGTTATTGCTTCAATATCTAATGAAAGTTACTTCGGGCAATCGCTGCCAAATCACGGTAAAAAAATCACCGACAGGGAAATATCGTCCACCAGTAATACATCCTATTTTCAGTAGTCGCAGTGGCGTGGTGTGGTGAGCAACATGCTTCTGTTGTGGAGGAGTATATTCGTAATTGTGGTTCTATGATTGCTACCCAGCGGGTGTTTTGTAATCGGTTCGGACTTGGCCGACATAATTCTGTTCAGGATAGATAAACTATTCAAGTTTGTGTATCAAACTTTAGAGCAACAGGTTCTGTATTGAGGAAAAAAAATCGCCTGGCCGACCTCGAACGGTAACAAGGCCGGAAAATGTGGTGTGCGTGAGAGCGTCCATCCAGCAATCTTCAAAGCGTTCAGTACTTACACATCATGGTTTCAACAAAACGGAGGTGCAGCTCACACTTTGCGACGTTCTCTAAGAATTTTGAGAGAGTTGTTTCTTGGACGACTTTTCTCTTTACAAGGAGACATCGAATGGCTTCCAAGATCACTCGATTTATCACCTTGTGAGTTTTCTTTGGAGATGCTTAAAGACGCATGTGTAGAAACATCGCCCCATAACCCTGCAAGCACTTAAGAAGGCGATCATCCAGGCAGTGGTTACCATTCCACCGGAAATGACACGAAGAACTATGAACAACTTTCGGAAAAGCCTTTCTTTGTTTGTTTGTAACTGCCTTTTGAAATAAGGAAGGTATTTTTGTCGGACACTGAATGGTGCTAGAATTGATAGAAGCTGTACCAAGCTAGAACCTGAATTAAAATAATAAAAGTGTGCCAGTAGTTGAAGAACTGGGTGATGAACATATTATACAAAGTGTGAACTCACACACAGGTTCAGGACGCCGAATCGGACGAAGAAAATGGAGCCAAAGTCTTGTGGAAACAAGCTTATGATATATTAAATAGATTTATAAAATTTGTCGAATCTAACAAAAGCTATACCACAGAAATTTGTGTATAATTGCCAATGATTTTAACAAATTAAAAAATGCTTCTTGCACAACGTGCACTTTAGATCTTTTTATTAAAGGGGTTATGTGACGTAAATAATAACAGTAGTACAAGGGTAACCCCAAAAACAAGGTCTCCTATTTTTCTAGAAATACAAAGGAATATTTATTTTCAATAATATTTACATCATTTTAAGGCTGGGGTATTTATATATTTTTCTACATAATCGCCATTTCGATGGATGGATCTTTCTAGGCATTGAGAAGGTGCTTGAAGAAGCGCTGATCTTTATCTGCCATCCTGTCATCGTTGCTGAAATGCGTTTCGGGCAAATTTTCGTTCATCTTAGGAAACAAATGTGCTAAGAGTACTAAGTCTGGTTTGACAAGTGACATGGAGGCGAACATTGTCGTGAAAAATGCCCACGCCCTTGCTCAATGTTCCTTTTCTCTTTTAAGTCACCCATCTGAATTTCTTCAGTGTCTTACAATACCGAGAACCGTATGCTTTTGTAGGTGGGCGGTCGTCCATGGCGGCATCAATGCGCGTTGTCTTGCAATACCTGTTAGTATTTATTATGATTCCAGAAGCCAACAGTACCCACTTTTGATGCCAAAACATAATTGCCATACCATTACTGGTAGACTGTGTTTAATTGAATTTTCGCAGCTTGTGCAAAAGGAAATGCCGTTACTCACGTGATTGCTGTTTGGTCTCAGGTATGAAGAGAACACCCAGATTACGGCACCCGCAGCAATCGAAGCAATCGAATCCAAAAAATTAATTGGGAGCGGACCAAATAATATACAATAGTATCACTAACAAACGCACGAATAATTTTCTGCATCCCTAGCGCTTTTGTAACTCTTACCTTTGGAACTACCCTAATAAAGAGTATTGTTTCTCTTTCTCTAGGATATGGTAGGAAAGCATTATCAAATTTTATATTCTCTGACCGTAGTGTAATGATATGTCTTATTTCAATTTAACAATCAATTACTTTGGTGTTTGGTTCACGCCCCCATTTTATTTTGTTGTTGCTGGGGGCAAAGTACCGTTGGCGCTCCCTCTTCTTTACTCTTCAATTTCTTATTTTAAATATTTAATTCATACAGTTTTCTTTCTTTGTATTGGATATTACAGATACCTACTTTGACAGCTTATTACTGACATTTAAATTTAAAATTAGAAGAAGAGTCCCTTAAACAACGTGTACAATGGAGAGGTAAACTCCATCATTGTAATCTATATATATCGTTTTTTTGTTTGAAGTATATTTGCTATTAAATATAATTGCCTCCAAATTATTTTAAAGATTTTACTTGTAAATAATTTTATTCCATCAAAAGTGTTTATTGTGTAGCCTATCATCCAGCTAAATAAGTTCAGTAAAATGACAGTGCTCTCGGAAACAACGGATGATTAAATAACAACAGCGTCAAAGTGACTGATGTCGAAGTTGTCTCTCCAGACAAAAACTTGTTATTTCTCATAATAAGTAGAGTTCTTGCAAATCTTCAAAGCTATTTGAAGTAATAAAGTGTCTCAGCTGCTATACTCGCAATAATTTGGAGTTCCGAATACACTGGTGGAGTGTAAGCCCAGGAAATCTAAAATGCAATACATTTATAATAAATTTACTCTTCTATATTTTAAAAAATTAGCTAGACAGGGATTGTTATAGGTAAATGTTTAAAGAGTTGTGTTAAAAAACGATATATATATACACATTTTTTGTCAATATATATTTATAGAGCCTCTCATTTGGCTGTATTAATTATTGAATTTAATATGCATTTAATTTAAAGCAAAAAAAAAATAATTAAAAGAACCCACTCGGCAAGAAAGTAGCCTGGGATTTTCTACCACAATAGGTTAAAAAATCTTCATCGAAGTCCATGGAATCGTTGACATTTGGACCATATTTAATGTATCAGAAGCTTGTTAAGTGCAATTGACCTTGAACTTTTACAGGTTAATTTTCTGAACAAATTTTAACGACCTGTGCAATAAACCTTTTACTTGTTTATTTTCTCTTTAGCTTAACGTCTTCCACTAGAAAGTGATTCTACTGAGATGTTCCTTATTCGAAAATAACTAGTACGTTTCTACTCTTTCACTGCAAAGTTTGCATAAGAATTCATGTTAAAGGCACTCATTTTTTTAGACACGTTCCTAAGCAGCCATAGTTATATATCACTGGTTTGAGGAGCATTATATTGGAATGATCCCTGCACCGGGTGTTCCAATAGAAATTGTTATTTCACATCCTATTCGTTAATTGTACCAGGTACTACAGCCTTTGTTTGATCTAGTTCGATTTCGAGTTCAGTAAAAGTAGTTGAGTTTCGAACACTGCTTAGTTTTTGGTCTGCTGTTTTGTTGTCTATTACATCTTTATATTTTAACACCCGTACCCGTATGACTTTATCGTGTTCAAACGAAGTCACCAGGTCTTACAGATACTCCTACACTTGTTTGCAGGTTATGCGGCCTTTAAGGCTGCCTGACTACTGAAAATAATGCAAATGAACTCATCCCTAGTTTACTGGCATAAGCTTTCACAATCTCAAGAATTTTTGATATTCTTTTCTTTCAATTCCATTATTCCTCCTAGTTCACGAGTTCCTTAAGGAATTTATAGTAGGAATTTTTTGTCTCATCCTTCTTTTATGTTAAATACTAAGTGTGAGAAATAGGATAAAAGCTGTAAAATGGTATGCGGATTCGCTATTAAGCTGGACTTTACATCTTAAATGCGGTGCCTTAAAAATATTAAAGAAAACTTACAACTTTATTTAATTTTACACCTATTAATCAATAAATAATTTTTTTTTCCATAGATCCACCGCCTTATGCTTAGAGATAAAGCTAGGAATAGGGCCTACAAACAAGCAATCGAAGACAATAAAGACGTTTTCGAAGGGAAGGTTGTTCTTGATGTCGGTGCGGGCACCGGTATTTTATCAGTATTCTGCGCACAAGCGGGCTCCAGAAAGATTTTCGCCGTAGAAGCAAGCGATATCTACAAAATAGCTGAAGAGGTGGTCAAAGAAAACAATTACGAAGATACCATTCAGGTAATTATTGAGCGATCTCAAGTCATGCAGAATTTTAGAAGCTAGAGAGTTGCTGATTGTAGGTTATACACGATCGCATCGAAAATGTAACTCTTCCCGGTAATATTAAGGCTGATATTATAATCTCGGAATGGATGGGCTTTTATTTGTTACACGAGGGCATGTTAGATTCGGTAATTTGGGCGCGAGATCATTTTCTAAAACATGACGGGATGCTATTTCCGGAATCGGCAACAATATACTCTGCTCCATGCAGGTAAGTTGGCAATAGAGTTTTTTTTTTGATTGTAGAAACCTAAAACGCTTCTTCTCCAATATGTTTGGGTTAAATTTTTTTTGAAATTCACATCTATGTTATGGCAACGTAAACATTGTACTGTGGCCATAATAAGTAAATTGGTTGTGTTGTTTTAAGAGACATATTTTGCTAGGGCACAGATCTTATAAGAGGATTATAACCTCATCATTTTCAATATTTATTATTGAAGGGTTAAGAACTAATGCTACAGAAACGAGTGCTTCCGCAGTAGTGTACGGCTCGGCTTTCTGTAGCTATGGGCAAGGCTTTTAACTCCGAGGAGCAACTCGGCTCGCTTATTGTGCACACATGTGATTTTAGTTCACTCGACGTGAGTTGTACCTGAACAACAAAGTCGATAATCTGCTTGAGAGGTAATTTTCTTAACTTGGATGCGTCAAGCTGAGCATCCTCAAGATAAACCTGTGTTCCCCTGCAGGCTGCCGGGCAGTCGACAAGGAGGTGCACAAAAGTTTCCTCTGCTCTTCTACACTTTCTACATGAAGGAGAGCTTACTAGGCCCATGCGATGCATGTGTTTATTCAGTGCTCAGTATCTAATTAAGATCGCTGTGAGTGCTCTCAGTTTCGTCCTGCTCATCCTCCTCACCTGGATAAGAGATTTGCAATGTCTCAAACCATCTACTGGCACCTCTTGCCAGCAAGTCGGCTATTCCCTTTGATCCCCAAGTGGCTTGGCACTCATCTCAGCGTAATGCTGCGATGTTCCATCAGTTGTTGCAGTCTTCTATGGTGCCCCAACAGCACTATCAGGAATCAAACCTGACAGCTTGTAGCACCCTACGGGCGGCTTGGCTGTTGGGAATAATTGCATTGTATCCCCCAGCAAAGCTATACACTGGCGGAATTTCGTCAGTCCTCATCGACATCGGTGCTGTATGTTCGATGTAGTTGAAGATGCTGGTACGGTCTCCGAACTTGCCAGAGAATTCCTTGCACACACTACGTTTGACTGTATAGGCTCCTAGAGTTGCTTCTGACCTCAGCACCAGCTGCAGTGGCGGAAGCCCAAGGATGGCCTCCATCGCAGCCGTCAGCGTGAGGCCATGGCCCTCGTAATGCTCAAGCAAGCAATCCTTTGGTCTTCACCGGGTAGCCTTGATTGGCTTTGTGCCACCAGACTAGCAACGCATAAGTTATAATAGATACTTTAACTCTCATGTACAGCCAGTGAACCATTGCTGGTTTTAGGCCCCACGTTCTACAAAACATTCCTCTGCAGGCACAAAAGGCCCTGGCTTTGTTTGTCGCATATTCCAGCTGTGATTTGTACGTCAGTTTGGAGTCCAAAATCACACCTAGATATTTAGCCTATATTAACACTCGTTGAACATAACAAAGTACGCCGTCGATTCGCCATCATCAATCTAATCCGACATTCATAGACATACTAATCATATGCGTATGATTCTCGACTTAAGGCATGTCCGACTGCTTTCCAAATATATCGCCGCCAATGAGTACGCACTCATTTCATCGAAAGGCAATTTATTATATTTTGAGGGTTCAAAGTACGAGGGTTAACCAAAAAATGAGTGCCTCCTATTTTTTTCCCCCTTTTAATTGTCAAGAAATTATAATGCAATTACATAGATAGAAAGCCACAATGTTGATAATTAATTTGTTACTTTTCAATATAATCTCCGTCCGTTTCCACAGTTTTGGTCTTTCTTTTAACAAGGACATACATTGCAGTGTGGTAAAAATCCTCTTCTTAAGCCATTAATGCACGGACATTTTCACGGCCTTCTCATCTTCAAAGTGAATCCCACGATCAGCTTCTTGTAGCGGTCCATTTTTCCATTCATCTGCAGCCATCGTGCGGTTACCATGAATGACGTCATCAACTCGCTGAATGTTGCCTGGACAGGCTTTTCATCAGCCAACGGTGTTTGCCCTTCAACTGTTGCATTACCGTAAATATGTTTCAGTCTTTCGTGAATGCGAATGGCCGCTTCAACTTCTGTATTCCAGAATTCAATCCCAGAACTCTGTCTAATACGAACATCGATGTCGGCCATTTTGCAGGGGACTGGAGTGCTGAAGAAGAACAGCTCCAAATTCAAATTTGTCACTTAACTAACTTTATTTGAGTAGAAGAAAATGAGAGGCATTAGATATTTCACTGATCCTCGTAGTCATAAACCTATTAGCCAGAGTTAGAGCAGCTATATAGACCAGATGTAAATAAACAAAACCTGACTTACGTCACTTTTACATACCCAAACTCAATGTAGCCAACAGAAACATCCCTCAGGCTTTCAAAACAACAAAGAGAACCTACTGCAGCTAGATTCCTGCTTACTACGTGAATGCGAGAGATTTTAACCGCCCCGTGTGGATCTGTAATATTTCGCAAACTCTACGTATTACGTTTTTTCTTAAAAACACTTAACAGACTTGTACGATTAAATATCAATAATATTTATTTTGTTTTAGCGTACCTAGTATGTATGAAGAATGGGAAGATATCGAGGGTATATCTATGAAGAGTTTCGCATCAAAACTACGATCACAGGCTTCACAGAAGCCCGACACGACTGTTGTGAAGCCAGAACAAATACTCGCCGATCCCGAAGTCGTTCTTTGGATAGACCTCCGAGAGGTCACCGTCGAGGACTTACACTTAATAAAAGTTCAGCACATCGCCGTAGCAAACAAGGAAGGCAAATACCAAGGAATTTGCATATGGTTTACTTGTACGTTTCCATCATCCTCCACCGAACCAGTCATATTATCAACGGATCCAGATGAGGAAGAAACTCATTGGAAGCAGACCACCGTAGTCCTACCGAACGAATGTATTGTTGCCGAATCGGAGCCGATAGCGTACGAATTGGTACTGACCCGTTCCGAAAATAACGATAGACATTATAACATCGAAGTGCTCATGTTGGATCCCGAAGAAGTTGAACATCCAGAATATTGTTCGTGTCACATGACGAAATGTATCTTGGTACGTGCTATGTTGGAGAGATACGAGAAGAACGAAGAAAACGCCTAGAGATCCAATCGACGAGACTGAATTCGGAAATATGATTGTTCTAATATATGAGTTTGACCCAGAATTTTTATAGAATTGAATATAAAAATGAGCAATCTTGAAAAATATATGTTTACAAGTTATTTTACAAAAACGATGAAAAGGGAACAATCATTAATCAAATATAATCTTACAAAAACTTTAAGACCAATAAATCAAAAGATCGTCAAAAAATTCGACGCATCACGATTCAGAAAAAAAATCAAAGATTAATTTGAAAATGACTATACTTTACATTATTCCACTTATAATGAAAAGAATACTTAATGCAATAACTTTTATGAAACCCTTCTGTCCATTCTTGTTGGTAAAGAACAACCATGATTGAATATAATTATAAGACTTTTCAAAAGAGAAGTATACATACTAAGATGTTTACATTAATAAAGAAAAACAATTCTTGATTTTTAGAAAAACCGATTAATTTCCATAAGTTACATATAGCACAAAGCAAAAGGAAAGGTCAGGGCACATTCGAACACTAAGTACAGTTTGAATTTAGCACCTGAAGGTGATTTTGGAGCTTTTAACAGTGGATTTGCTACATATATAGGTTAGCGCAGTGGGTATTGATGCTTTTTAGAAGTTTATTACGAACATGCAAATGAAATGACCCAAATTAAAAAATTATTTTTGTAAATACCATCTGTTAAATAACCATCAGGTTTTTTTAAACATTCATGAAGTCGTGGCTGAAAACTCACTGTACCTCGTTACAGCATTTGCAGCTGGTTTATCATTCTAAATTTATGAAAAGTGTTTAGCTTTTAAAGCTTATCGCGTTTGAGGAATATTTTGGGAAACCCTATTCTTTAAATAATCCCAAAAAGGAAATCAGGCTTAGTCAAAAATCGTTTCTATTTACTGATCTCGATATGTGGAAATGCGCCTCGTCACACATTATTAAATTAGGAAAAGCTGCGTTGATTGTCGCCCACATTTAGATGGTTCCTAAACTGCAATACATAGGGATCCATTTAGGAAATTAATTATACCTCCACTTTATTAATATTCGAACAGTGACGTTTCAAAAACCGTCAATATCCATTGTGCCACCCTTTATACGCCGCTGAACATGTTGAATGAAAATGGCAATGCAAATACAACTCTACTATTTGTAATGTATACATTTTTTGCAATATCGAGCTATCGATCGACAGCAGTAGGAATTCGCCGATTCGTGCTGCTCCCGTATACACGCACATTTTGATTATACAAACGCTACATTTATTATTTGGAGGGTCAGCGATCCACGACTGCTGTGGAGGAGATCCCTTCTCGCATCTAGCAGCGCTAAAGGTCGCGCAAACGGTAGGAGGAGCACAAACTGGCGAATTTCTTCTACTAACGACTATCCATCCCAATGCATTCTTCAGAATTATCAGTAAAGTTTGGAAAATTGCTTTAAGTTCTTAGAACTAAGTCTTTTAAAGCGCTATTATAACTCCTACAGTTGCTAATCAGAATAAAATCAGTTGCATCATGAACTTACTCAGCAATATGTAATCTTATCTTGTTGGATATTGGAACTTTACAAGAACTCTCTAATTTCTTTGATTCGTCAACATATTCTGAGATTGACTGATTGTGGCTCTGGTTACATTTATTAAAGGTTGATCTCTGACCGATTTCTTCAGAGTATATGTTGCTGGGATTTTCGGGCATCATTAGATTCTTTAACCTGCTATGGATTGATTTACGGTCCCGCTAATGTGATAAACATAAACATCTTTATATCCGACTGTACATGGTTGACCTTGAATAAATGCTTATCTCTTAATTATCCAGCTAACAATGATCTGATGTACACTTTTTAAGTCCCCTATAACATCGCGGCACCTACAGAGGTGCCTACCCGTGTTTTTGCGCTAAATTCGTACGTATCTGAATACAAACAATCTGTCATAATAATTACGTAATTCTACGAAGGGGATGATAAAATGAATAAGAAGGTTGTAAACCGACAAATCTTGTAAACGAACCTAGCAAACGGGAATTCGGAGTTCATCTAACAGATTTTGTAAATAGTGAGTTTTTTTTTGAGTACATAGATACGTATATAAACACTGCTGCAGGGTGGTAAAGGCGTATATAGGATATAAATAAACAATATATGGTATGTAGTTTCTGTATCTATGATAATCCTTGAATTATAATTTCTCTGGCGATTACCACCTGACTTCTGTATGGAAAGCAAGAGATTTTTTATTTTCACACATTTTATCGCATAGTTTAGCAAACACCCTGTTCTGTAACGGTCGGCTTTGTTAAAATTAACCATATTTATAGCTTTACAAAAATGTCGATTGACATTTTTCCGGCAATTTTTTTTGTTGCAAGAGCATGTCTGTGAAGGAAGCAGTGCGTCTCTATTCTGCCTTTAATATAAGACGATAATAATTTAATCCTCTCTCCTTTCCTGTTATCGCCTTTGTTCCATCACTATATACTGTATTTTGTCCAGTCTATGTTAGCGTAGTTTCTAGTAGCTTCATAAAAGACATTAGAAAGGTATCGCCTCTTTGATTGATGAGTCCCTATCATATTCCTACCTCATAAAAAATTCATTTGAACTCACTTGCTGTATTATTTGATCGTGAACATCGGCAGCTATGTCAGTGATTCACATTGATATTGTGTCGTTAGAAAGTGCATTTTTTTTAAATCTGTTAGCTTCTTCTACACCTGACATTATCAATTGCAGAATGTATGAGGTTTGATACTCTTAACGCTACAAGATAAGATGCTTCGAGTACACTTTTATCCGTATGCCTTGACTCACAAATAGAAGATTGTTGCACCAGACGCATGCTTCGCATTCGAAATTGACATTTTCCAATCGCAGGCGCCTCTTTTATAATAGTGACAGCATAACTTGTTCAATCGCATTCATACGCATGTTCAAACATACTCTTACAGCGGGTATTATATAAAGTGACCAAATTACAAAGAGCACATACACAAGTTGGAATTTGTAAATTGCCCATGTACGTGTACACGTCATACATATACATATGTTCATACTCCTCACTATAAACGGAGCGACATAAAATATTAATTCTATTTATATTTACTATTTAGGGGGTCGGGAAGCTAAAAAGGCTAAGAATTGTTCATCTAAGATATATATATAGAGGTAAAAGGAATTAAGGAGACTGAGATATCGAGCTTGATTTCTAGCCCTCCTTGAATTAAGCTACTAAAGCTTTTTATGTATTAATAGGATTACACAACTAAATTATTTTTATATCATTGGGTTTTACAACTGATTCAGAAAGAAGTGCAAATATGTACCACTCTTAATAGATAACAATTTTTGGTAGCTCAGTTTAAAGATTTAAATGAAAGACTTTTATACCAGTCAATTCTAGAACAAGACATTCTTGAAAAAAAGCTAAGAAGTAGACCTTTCGTTTCCAAAATTGTACAGCAGAGCTTATAAAAATGTTATAACTAGCTATTTTTTTGTTGAAATATTTAAGGGTGTATGGAAGTTTAAAACGTGTCCGAACGTGCTCTGATCTCACCTGTAAAAACAAAAATATTAAAACGTTTTATATGAAATATATTTTTTAATAATATTAGAGCTTATTAGTAGAATGGATTTAGTTATCATATTTACAGGTTGTGACTTTTGTAAAAGCAAAAAAAAAAAAATGTTATTTTCGTAAGGGACTATTTTCGACTGTTTTATCGCACTGTCCGTTTCAAGATATACATAGTATGGAATGCAATATCACGAACACAACAAGTGATATGCAATAACACTTATACTTTAGAATATTCTTTATCTCCACAGAAACTTTGAAGGTTTATATTTACCATCACGGGTTGATGAGTAGTCTCGGCAAAGACGACCAAGTTTCTGTGCCGTGCAGAGAATAACGTGGAGGGGTGAAGCGCGTGGCACGGAGAATCGAGTACCCGTATCAAAGCACACTTGTTCAGTATTATTCAACTGGTTGTTGTAAGTGCTTATCACTACACACATACTTAGAAAATGTCGGATTTAGGTACATTTCGGAAACGGCGTATTTCGAATAAACTAGAAAACGTAATAGCGAGTATGCCGGGTTTAAAATGCAAAGGAAATAGAATTAAATGTGTAAAGTGACCAGCAAGTGGAAGCCTGAACGCCACGTAAAAAGTGTCAAACACTGTTCTGGAATTCATAGCAAACGATACAGCGAAAAATTAATATTTAATATTGGTGTTTGTTTTATTCTATGTGATGTTCCGTTCACTTTACCAATCCAACAAGCATTTGTCTCCTCCTGGAGCAAGTATTCGGATTATACATTATCAAGTCGGACATCGTTAAGAAACTTTATGCCATCTTTCGTGACTATGTTGAAAGAAGAATTAAAGCAGAATTGAAAGATATAAAATTGTAGTTATGTGTGGTCGGATGTGATGGTTCGTATAATGGGAGAGTTTGAGCCGTCATTCCCTATCTTACTTGCTTCCAAAAGAGTTGCAAAATAAACAAGTCGTGTTGAGGGCATTGAACAAATTTGACATTTTAACAACCAAACTTTTAATGTTTGTGAGCAACAGTGCCGGTAACATGCTTCCCTTAGGGGGATTTCTTAATGAAGAGAGTGGCAATCTGTTACATGTAAGATGTGAAATCCATGCTTTAAACCTTGCGTAATTGATCCCTAAATGTTATCCGCGAGTAAATTGTTTAATAACTCATATGAAGGCAGTATTTTTAATGTCCCCGAAAGGTACAAAACGATTTCACGAACTGTGTACCAAAGTGCCTGACTACCACAGCCGATTACTACGCGTTAGGGAACGTGGTTAAGGGCTGCGTTTTACTACTGCGAACATTTTGATGATGTCAAGAAGGTAGTTTTATAATTCGATTCGAGATACGCCAAAGCTATCAAGAAAAGCCAGAAAATGTTTCAAGATAGATCAGGTAAATGTGATTTAGAAAGGATTCGCAAGAAGTACTATGGACTAGCGGAGGGAATTGAAAATTTACAAAATGATTTCGTTTGTGAATGTTGTTTGTGGATTCTGTTCAAATTGTGGATGATGTTCACTCACACCTATGTTCGGCGGAAGGTTAAAATATGAAAGTTAATACGAAAATTTGAAAGTGTGATGCGAGTATGTAAACGTGACACTCGCCTTGATACGGTCGCTGGACTCCTCCACGTTGTTCTCCGCGCTGCACTGTAACTTGCTCTACTTTTCCGGGACTATTGATGAAAAAATTATCGCAGTAAATCAGTAATGGGTTTGTTTATAGTTGGGCATTATAAATTGAAGCGGATAGTACTTACCTACGTTTTCTATAATATTTACTATCTCGATCAAAAAATCTTCCAGAAAAATAATTTCCATGGTTTATCCGAAACCGAAAGCGTAAAACAGTAACTCTTTTTCGGAGATTGCATTTGTTATAGATCCTTCACTGATAGGAAGCTCATTACGTAGGAATTGCAATGGAAACTAGAGTAGCGGCATTCTATGACACTATTTATTTAAACGTTAACGAACACAATGGGATCAAATTTTACACCAACACTATCTACTGGGTCCACATCGTTACAATGAAGGCGCTTGCAGATACAAGTTTGAATATATGTGGGCGTTAAATGTTGGAAATTTATTAATACAGTGGAATATGTGACAAATGTTTTGGATCTAAAACTGAACTACACTTTTTAACTTGAACGAATAAAGATTTTATTTTTTTAATAAGTTTCCTCTCTTAAATATAGTTTCTTCTCGTCGAATGTAAAGATTTAGTCGGTGTTTGCAATGATCGTACTTTCGGAATGAGGAAAATATAAAAAAAATGAAGGTCAAAAAGAAAACCATAACTTACAGTAACAAATCTAGCTTTACAATTACATCCTTAGTTTTCTTTTAAAGAACTTACGCAGTTTCATGAGTTTCTGTAGTATATAGACTTCGAACAGTTTGATATACGATCAGGCTCCAGTATTCGATAGTTTATTTAAAACTTATTACATCAAGTGACAGGCTTTAAAAAAAATAAAAAAAACAAATTTCCATTTTTAAAATCATTAAAGAGTGCTAAAATGAAATAAACTTTCAACAGCGCCCACTTCAACCATTTCTTATGTTAAAGTTATAAGGATGTACAATTTTGCAATAGCATGCGTCTTTCAACAGATACATATATCGAAATGCTTCTTGAGCTTCATGGCAAGCATTAACAACACCAGAAGTATACTATAAAATTATTGAATTCCATACTTTACATACCGCTTGCATGAACACATACACATATAGAATTTAGAGTCACCCAATGACCAATGTTAGAAATAGATGACAATCACCCCTTATTAGATGTATTACGTAAAATTTTGATAATATATATACAAGAATATAATGAATATTTACTACGACAATGTATAAAACGTTATTAACACCAACATGTTTGTATAACACACCATTTTCCTAACTGCCATTATGTTATACGCCACAATGCTTGGGTCAAATGTACCATCTACATTTGAAATTTAATGTGAAATATACAGTATGACCCGAAATAAATAGTACTGAACTTGGTTTGAGAATGTCCCTGAAGGAATTGACGAACTGCGGCAGCAGTATCACAAGTTGCGCTGTCCTACTGAAAAACTTGATTTCGAAATGCACGACAGAATCGGCGTAGATCAAGGATAAAATGTGTTAAAATTTGTATGTCCGCTGTTGATTAAGTATGACTTGCCTACCATTCTCTTCGATAAAGTACGAATCAATGGTTCCATGTCCCGAAACTACACATTATACACTCACTTTTGCACTATATAAAGGAACTTCTCATCGGATTTGGCAAATCCCATAAATCGATTCACATGGCCCGACAAATGAAAACGTGCTTCGTCTGAAAACCATACATTTTTAAGAAATTCGGGATTTTTATATTGTAACGAGAGAATTCTGACGCAATATTCCACTCTACTCCGATAATCTCGAGGATGTAACGGCTGGTGTAGTTGAATCACATCGGAAAATGCAGCTATCTCCTTCAGCATTCTTTGCAAGGAAGTTCTCTTTACACCAAGACTTTCAGACTTTTCAGGATCTGCTCAAAAACGCATTAATGGTTATTGTTAATGTTAACTATCCTGGTACCGCCCGACTTTTCTTTTCGTTGACACAATACACTGCCACTATTTCTGAACTTCCGCAACCTTTAAAATTAAGGCAAAATTACTCCGAGAACGTTTATTAAATTGTGTGAATTTATCACATACATGTCGCAGACTTACACAGTCATTTACTTGAGTTTACTTATCTAACGTGGGTATGACAGCGTGCGCATAGAGACACCGTCAACTTAATTTCACTACTGTTTATTTCGGACAATACTTTATATAATAATAGTATAATAGATTTGCAGACCATAGCAAAAAGATAGTACTTCTTCCTTGTGATATACATTTTTCTATTATGTTATTGTCTCTACAACAATAAAGATTATTTATAAGATATGGAATTTTTATTAACACTAAAAATTAACGTAAATACACCTTCATTTTTTTCAACTTTTAGGATATGGGATAATTTCTAATTTGCTTGAGAGTAGATCTATCAGTTCGAAACAGTGCCATTGTGAAATAACGGACAAAGAAGGCCAACGAAACTGCCAACAAATTTAATGTAGCTTTAGGAAAACACCTTTCCTGACTGTTTTCTTAAAGCTATATTAGGCTGTTTTCTTTTGCTTCTTTTAATCCTTTCAAGCTCAGTGATGTCGACGGAAAATTATCTTTCCGTTGATTGTATACACACTGCAATGCTCATTTCAGAAAATTACAAAAACGAAGAGCTATTTAAGACCACTATATTATCAAAGGCCCGACTTAAAGGCATTAATATTTATAAAAATGCATAGAAATGCGAAGGCTGGAATTTTAATAATAAACTAAATTTTCTACAAACATAAAATATGTACAAATTTTTAAGGTCTATTGTCCTTCAATATAATCACCAACGTTTTCTAAATAACGTTATCAGCGGCGTAGCAGGCATAGGATACCGTTGGCTAGGCCTGTTCTATTGATAGCACGAATGGACCAATCTGCTATCTGCAAATTCTCCGGAATTGTTGCGTAACGAATTCCACACGGCGGTTTCTTCATCTTTAATCAAAATTGCAGTGGCTTAAATCCAGAAAGTAGAAATAATGATAATTCACTTCACTCTTCCATTGATTCAAAAGATCAGCTGTTTATCCGATATGCGCTTGAGCATTATCGTGCAAAATGATGAATGAATTTTGCAGTGCCACGCCTTTTTTCATATAGCCGTTCTTGGGCTGTTTTCCAAGAATTAACAGTAATATTGTCTGAATGTGGTCTGCCCTGAGTGCACTGTGTGCTTTAAGATAATACCGTCACACTCATACACCAGAATAATTTGATTGGGAATGCCCAGATACAATTCAAACACAAACTGGTACTAAATTATGTATTAGTTTCTCAATTTACAAAATTAAATTGGTTGGTATTAAAGATTATTCTTATATGTATACACTTGTCTTAATAAAGGAGTATCGTGGGTGTGAAAATTTAATACAAAAAAAAATTACCGTCAAATTCCGTCAGAAAAACAACCGCAAACGCGTGTTTCTGGCTATTTATCCTTCATTAGTATAAGATAAGAGCAAAGAGATGAAAAATACAACTTAAGACTTGAGCGAGAAGAACAACCACCAGTCTGCACCTTCCATCGGAAAGATACCTCGCTCGAAGCATAACAATCCAACATCGACGCGAGGTGGACAAGGTGGACATAGCCAGAAATTTACTATTGTTGAGAACACAGACGAGCGAATTGTTACTTACGAATTTTGATATTTCTTAGTTATTTTTTTATTATGGCGAGAAAACTAAAGTGTTGTCTGTACAGATGCGTGCTTTACCGTTAGCCGTTACCATAGAACGGGTAAAAGCAGCCGACAAATTGCACGCGAATTGAATGTTAGTAAGCAAACAGTGGACTGTAGCGTGAATAATTTTGTTCTAACAGAATGAGAAGTAGGCAACTGGAAGAAACGACACCAACAGAAGATCAAGTAACTGTAAAGATTGGCAAACGAAATCGATGAAAAACCGCTGCATGAGCCGTAAAATTTGAACTTCGACTCGTCTGTATGTATATTACAGACAATATACGAGGGGAGGTCCAGAAGTTCGTGGAATGGAGGGGATGGAGTGGGGATAGGAGCGCTCGCTAGGTGTTCTTCTGATTGGCGACTCATTATTAGTATATAAGTTAAGTTGCAGCCCTATAGCGTCAGCCGTTTACGAATAGTTGCCTGCTAAACAAGTCAATCCGGAAGAAAACTGAAACTATGGAGGAAATTGAACACCGTGCTGTGATAAAATTCCTTACAAAGCAAGGACAGAACGCTCAAACCATATTGAATGAAATGGAAACCGTTTATGGGGAACAGTGCCCTAGTAAATCAATGATTTATAAGTGGCATGGTCTTTCTAAACATGGTCGGGAGTCGATTGAAGACGACCCCCGCTCAGGACGGCCAGTTGAGGCCATCACATCAGACATCGTCGAAAAAGTGGAAAAATTTCTATTGCAAGATACCCGTTTGAAGAAAAAACAATTATCTGCATTAGTTGGAGTATCAGATACCACTATTATTATATTGGGAATATTATTGATTGATTACAAAGAAAAAGGTAGGAGCATAACCGGAGAATATTACGCAGCGATATTAGAAAAAGTAGAGGAGGCCATCAAGGAAAAACGTCGAGGAAAATTGACCAAGTGTGTGTTGCTCTTGCAAGACAATGCGCCGGTTCACAAGAGCAAAGTTGCAATGGCTGTTCTGCACAAGCATGGCTTTCAATCAATCCACCCTACAGTCCAGACCTGGCACCTAGTGATTTTTATTTGTTCCCCAATTTAAAAAAAGACTTACGTGGAAGAAAGTTTTCCAACGACAATGAGGTAAAGGAGACAATTTTGGCCCATTTTCAGGCGAAAGATAAAAAATATTTTTATGATGGTTTAGAAAAATTAATTCATAGATCTAATAAATGCATTGTACTTAAGGGTGATTATATTGAAAAGGAAAAATAGATTTATTGTTTTATTTTATTTAGAACCCTTTCATTCCACGAACTTCTGGACCTTCCCTGTGTGGCATTATATTTTTTATTTTTCGACATAGTCTGCCTCTACACTAATGCGCTTGGTCCATCAGTGCTCCAACATCTCAAGAGCCTCTTGACAATGCATCACTTCATAATTACTAGAAAATTTTACCCCGCCTAAGATTTATTTTAATTTGTGAAACGGCCTGTAATCACTAGGGGGCAGATCCGGTGAGTATGGTGGGTGCTCCACTAATTCAAAGCCTGCTTAGTGCATAATAGCTATAGCAATACCAAATGCATGGCTGGGAGCATTATCCTGATGGAACACTACACCTGGCCTTAACTTTCCTCGGCGTTTCTCTTGAATTGCGTCTCGCAATTTAGAAATCAATTATGCGTAGTAGGTCCCTGTAATGCTCTGCCCCTTTGGCAAATAGTCGGTCAGGATGATTCCCTTAGCATCCTTTCCAGCAGACGGGACGACTTTAAAAACCCTAATGTTTCCACTCTCTACTTTGCACTTTGGTCTCGGGATCATAGTGGTGCACCGTCGATGGTCACCTATCAACTAAGAACAACAGCCAATTTCCTTTTTGATCAATGGTTAACATTTGGGGCACCTATCTTGCACTCGTTTTTTTCATATATGATTCTTTAGTCACTATGTTGTGCATCACATGATATGAGCCAGTAACTTCCACAATGTCCCTAACGCGTAATCATCGGTTTTGCAGTTGATATCATGTACCTTTTTAATGCTTTTGTCTGTTGTTACCGTTATCGTAGGACCACCGGCCATGTTGGTTTTCGCAGGATGTTCTTCCGCTTTTAAAATCTCGTCAGTAGCGTTTGACTATATCATAAAAAACTGCAGGCTCAGCAATAGTTGCTATAAAGTCTTTATGAATTTGAGTTGGCGTCATGCCCTTTCTCTGAAAGTATTTTATTACGGCTTTGTTCTACAGGATCCGTTTTTATAAAGAATCCCGACACAGAATTCAAGAATTAGCTACAGCACAACACTTTCAGTTACAAACTTGATATTATGTAGATGTGATCTACCAATGTCAGTTAACTAAATATCAAAAACAACCAATTAGAAGTGGGTGAGGCATGAGGATATATGTCTTGATATCAATATTGTCGCTATTAAAGTTTCAAGCCTTGTACGATAAACGTTGATGTGTAAACAATAACGAAGATTGTCAAGTAAATCTCTTTGCTTTTAAACTGGAGTAAATGTGAGAAGAGAAGTAAAGGACTAATAAAAAGCTAGATTGTCAGTCTATGATAAATATATTGTAAAATGTGTAGTATAGTGCAAAAATTATTACTTTTCATAAGCAGCAAATACTTATTCATTACGAATTGTAATTATACTTTCAATATTGCTTTACCGATATTTTCGCCATTCAAAACGCTTATCAATGCATTTGGTAAATTTTCAAATCCATCTAATATCGTTTCCTTATATTTTAGTTTTCCTTCTCGTATCCATTTCAAGTTTTCTGTGATACCTTCGCCCCATTTATCCAGGAACTCGGATACCCAGAAGCCTCTCATTCTCAAGCGGCTCTTAAGAAATGCTAATTGAACCATCGTTGCTGCAAATTGGTTACTTATTTTTTGATATATTACATTTAGGAATTAGATATTACAATAATAAGGTAATTTACCTTTTGGTTCTTTCTCTTGAGTATTGTAGGAGCTTATAGCACCACAAACAGCTATTCTACCTCCAACGTTCATTTGTTTTATAATAATCGAGCTTTGTTCACCCCCAACCTGTAAGTAAAGATAATGCAGTTACAATGCACAATATAAAAATGCAGTATGTCTAAAGCAACTATGCATAAAAAGGATATTAAAACTACAAAACAGTACGTTTAGAAACACATCTAAAAATGCATAGAAAATAACACCAAAGATAAAAACGCTGTTAAATACAGTTTCTCTCATGGTTCTAGTGAAATCATTCACGAGAAAGACAATGTGAGGAGATAAAGAACGCTATCGGATGGACATGTTTCTGCCTACCAGGCATCATGAGCACAATTTCGAGCAATTTTTTGCTCAACACACTGCAATTCCCTTTCTATCACCATATATAAACTTACAGCTTAAGTGAATATTCTTGGCGCTAACTAGTTCCAAAAGAATAAAACACTCGTCTACCGTCTTCCAATTCTTTTCCCGAACAACACATGGATTGCTAGACCAGAGAGGGCGCGCATCAACAGTGCGTAGGGTAATTGCGCATGTTTAGGCTTAATGTGACGTATTAAAAACATGTTCACAACAAGTGTTTCATTGTTTTGGCACTAGTTACCAAAAGGATAATTACTTAGACAGTAGGGTTAGATATGGTGACATTAGCAGAGAGGAAATTGCAATGTATTGAACAAAAAGCTGCTCAAAACCACGCTGATTACATCGGGTAGGCAGAAAAATGTCCGTGTCTTAGCGTTTTTTGTCTCTTCACACTGTCTTTCACGTGAATGATTTCACCAATACCATGAGAAGAGCTGTATTTAACAGCGTTTTTATCTTTGGAGTACGTTTAGATTTTAAAAAAGAACTCCCAAAAGTCTATTCTGCTCTGCTGTGTTAGTTAATGCAATACTTGCAAATATTTCTATAAACTGGTGTTAACCTTTTTAAACAAGAAATCGGACAAGATGTGGTTTAATATATGAATGCATGTTTTAAAACAAACGTTATTGGAGTGTTCTAGTACGCTCCTCGATGAGCATATCAACGTTTACCGCTGTAATTAGTAGTTATACATCACGAATTATCTATCAGAGGCAGAGGGAAGGCCAAAGAATGAAAGTACTGAAGCGAGCCTAAGGGTAATGTCTACACTTTGGAATCGCTTTTGGAGAAACTTGTTAATTATTTTGAGTAGTACATTTTTCTTATCTTTTTTGGGACCAATTATCTCCAAATTCTGTGCTACTTTTTGGTTTACCATTTAACTTTCATCCATCATAGAGACCGTTCGGTACCTCCATCTTTAATTCCAGAAACACAACCACTATAATAGACTATAATTATTAGCAAGCATAGAAGCTATGTTACATATATTTGGATTTATGAGGACTGTTTCTTTTTCAAGTTCCGTTCTTACTTGTATGCAGTCACGCATGCGGTGGAAGACAGGAATGGCCAGAAGATGACTGCGCATCTTCTCTGCTATAATAACGTCATTACGCCATTTTCAGCTGAGTTGTAGGGACGTAAACATGGCTACTACAATTAATTCTCCCGCCAAATGCGGGTTGCGTAGTATAATTCGATTCCTTCAAATACCTGTTTATTGTCAGATTTTACAACGATTGCGGAGAGCCATTCAAAACAAAAGAAGAGGCTGACTTCTGGAGTTCTTCTGATTCATGACAATGCCCACCTTACACTACTGCTGTAAGCCAACAACTTCTTGAACAATTTCGAAGGGAAGCTTTTGCCCAGCGTATAGCCTCGGCATAACGCCAAGCTCTTTCGTGAACTGAAAAAGTGGCTAGGAGGGCAAAGCTTCCAGCGTACAGAGGAACTTCAAAACAACATCACGGACCATCTCAACTCGTTGGTGGCAATATTCTATGTAGATTGGAAGACTCGTCCATAGATGTGACAAATGCATCAATCTTCGCAGTGATTATGCAGAGAAGTAACCATGTTTGTACATAAGTTTTGGTAATAAATTCATTTTGTTATTTATACTTGCTTTGTTATTATGAGCTGTCGGAGGTTGAAAAAAACGCAGTCCTCATACTTCGCTTGTATAGTACATTTGAAATATCTGAGCTTATACTCAGCAATCCGAAAATAATGTGAAACTAAAATCCACAAGTGTCGGATACCAAAATTACTTTACTTTCTGACCCAAAGGAAAAACAACTATATCTGTTCGTAATGCTAATATTATTACATTTTAAATAAATATGTTTCATAATACTTACATTATCAAAATAGCAGTCTATTCCGTTTGGTGCAGCTTTAGCTAAAGCTGTTTGCAAATTATCCGTTTTGTAATTAATTACGTAATCAAAGCCTAAGGTTTGCAGCCACTCAGCTTTTGCATTTGAACTTGTAACACCGATTACCGTACACCCTTTGATTTTGGCAATCTGACCTACATGGCTGCCGACAGCACCTCCCGCAGTCGTAACAACAACAGTTTCACCAGGCTGCGGTTGACATATTTCAAGTAAACCAAAGTAAGCTGTGTTGCTACAAAAAAATATTACGTTTGTAATATAATACTAATCTATTAATTGAAATAGTCACCCTGGCATACCCAAAATACCTAAACCTAATGATAGTGGTACATCATCCGCTTCAAAAGGTAAAAGATGCGGTGAACTCCAATTGGTTTTCGGGATGTCGTCTTTCCAAATGGTATGTGTTCTCCATCCAAAATCTCCCACCATGTACTTTCCAATCGGAAATTTGTTAGATTTCGAATCGATAATTCTAGAAACATTTTAGTTATATATGTACGTCATAAATTATAATTTGACCATCCTATACTTTCCAACTTGTAACCCTTTCATCGTTTGATTGACTACACCACCGAATAGGCGAAGGTATGGATCAGGACTGAAGTATATCGCTTCTACCAAGAACTCTGGAAAAAGTAAACTTAATCATTTGAAAAGACATAAGTTAGAAACATACCGCCCTCCGTAAGCTCAGGCAATTCTTCCTGTACCAATTCAAAATTCTCATTCATTGGCATGCCATTAAGTGGTTTAACGAGGACGAATTTCTTTGCCAGAACCATTTTAGTGGGCTGATATTTAAAGTACCCTTGATAATTCCTGAAAGTATTGCAGGTATAATAGTTACATATAGGATTATATCGAATTGTAAAAATTCTTTCAAGGATCTTATTACAAAATTAACAGAATTTCAATAAAAGGTGTGCGAATACAGCCCAAGATTTTGTGTATACGTAATGAAATAGTGTACACGGATAATTTATCATTTTATAAAATATTTCCCTTTAACTTCAACTCGGTTGGCCCCCTGAAATGCCATTGCAAATTTTTGTAACGATGTTTTTCAGGATTCCCAATATATCGCTCCGTTATTATAATTTATTAATCCGACTGAAACTTCATTCTGGCAAGGAAAAATTTTGGGTACAATGGGAAATTCGAGTCTGGCATCTTTTAAAGACTGAATTAATTTATGTTATATAGGTCGGTAATATAAAACTCTGGAAAATGGATCTCTGTTTTGGCAATGAGCTCTCCACTTTATGTGAATCACTTTCAAGCTATCTTTTCAAATGGAACCATCTGCCTCCTAGCCAAATAACCTCATGGTACCCAATGCCTTGATAAGGTCTACAGATACTGCTGTAAACATGTTTTCATTATGCAACGTCGATAAAATATCATCTAGCACGTTAACCAAAATGGTGACCTAAACCTCCATTTTGTCTTAGGTTCACCCAACGAAATTTTTATAGTTCCATATAATTTTGTAGTTCCCTTTTAAATATTTAGCAACGTAATGAAATAGCAGAGATATTATTTTGTCGGTATCACTGATATATATATTGTAATAATATGAAATTTTGTCTATTAATTATCAATGACTTTTCTAAATTTTACTAGTTTACCCATTTCGGATATTTTCTCGTCACTGTTAGGTTCACGCCCTTATTTCTATTATGGTTGATGTTATAGTTGGAGGCAAAGTACCGTTAGTACCCCCTCTTTATGGTATTTTAGTACGGATATTCAGTCTGTACAGTTTTCTTTCTAAATTTTTACAGATATCTACTTTGGGTGTTCTTTATTAATATATAATTCACAATTTTCATGTTTTAAAAAAAACTGTACTCACACATTTTAATCATATTGTATAAATATGCATAATCGCGAAGTTATATCACACAATCTTCAAAATTTCTTGTACAACGGAAGGATGGCTCGCCTGGGAGCATTTATCTCTGTATAATTTCATTCATATCAAGTATGTGTTTACTGTGTGGCCTAATATACAGGCAAACAAATGTGTTACTATGGATATAAACAAACATCGTGTCAAAGTCACACATATTGACATCGTCTCTCCTGAGAATAATCAATTATTTTCTGATATAAAAACTTAATTTATGAAAATTTTCGAATATATTCAGTCATAAAGTGTATCAGCGAATACTATAATAAAAACTTGGAAGTTCCGGACACATTTATTAAGAGCCGAAGACCAGGACACCTAAAAGACGAGAAATTACGTGCGAGTACGATTACAAAAATTAAAGACGTTGAATCGTCATCAATTCTCAAAATTATTTGTATTTATTGCTCTCATTTTGTTTTCTATCTTAATTAGAATATTTAAGAAATAGCTAGACAGGAATTGCCTTAGGTTGTCTGTTAAAAAAGGATATCTTGTCGAAAAGAGCGGCGTATATATATTTTGATTTGTTAATATATTTATTTTTACAACCTCATATTTGGCTATTTTAATTTAGAAAACACTATTTTTAAATGTAATAAATTTAATTTAATTAAAGAACAATTCACAGGTATAGCAGTAAACTCCACTCACACAAATTAATTAATTATGCGGAACGCAATTGCACACTCGAGTTTGATGGATTTATTACCATAGACCCTGTTAAATGATACGGTTCGCTTTCGGTCCATCCTTCCCCGTAAAAGGCATGAGGCCACCTAGTAGATTGTAAATAGTCATATGGTTAGAAATTTTAGAGCCTGCGTAGAAAATAATTTGCATGTGTGATACAGTTTTTACTTTCAGTCGGTAACACGGTTGACAATGGGAGCCCACGTGCTCTCGAAACGCTGCGTCCCGCATAATTAATTAATTTGTGTGACTGGAGTTTACTGCTATACCTGTGAATTGTACATCCACACAGTCCTTGCAATCGTCATTCAATCAAAGAACACATTTAAAAAAATAAAGAGCCTCAGATTTTCCAACACTGTATATACACTAGGGTGACAGAATAAAATAGACACCTACTAATTAAAAACAAGATTCTATTCTCGTTATATATACAAAATATTTTAAAATTTTTAAATTAGACTAATATTTTGTCAATCCACCTTTACTTGCGTGAAGTACTACGAGTCGTCGTGGCATAGAATCTATTAAATGATTAATGGTGTCTCTTGGAATATTTAACCACTCTTCTGTAACAGCTGCCACGAGTTCTTCCTTATTGCTGGGTTTTCGGGGTTATTTTGCCATATTTGTCTGGATTATGTGTCAAACATTCTCTATCGGATTCATGTCTGGTGATTGGCCTGGCCATGGTAAAATCCGAATCCCCTGTTCCTCTTTCCATGTGGTTGTTGTTCTTGCTTTGTGGCAGGGTGCTCCATCCTCCATAAAAGTGGCGTCTTCTTTAGATAAAATGGCGTTGTTGAATATCGATAGTAGTCCTTCTGTTAATATTTGGATATATTTTGCCGCATTTATATTTCCGTCGCAGATTACTAATTGCTATCTTCCACCATACCATATCGCGCTCTACACCGTGATGTTCACACCGCCGTATTTCACCGTCTGATGCAAAAATTTGTCGTCCGGTTGCTGTGACGAACGTCTCCATACCCACGTACGACCACTATCACTGAATTGGCAGTATCCGCTTTCGTCTGAGAAAATGACAGACCGCCAAAACTCTTCGGGCTTCGTTCGCATTTCGATTGCCCAAGCCATTCGGCGCCGTTTTTGAAACGCCGTAAGGAGAGGTTTTTTCTTTGCCACCCTTTTATACATCCTCACACTGTGGAGGTATCGCAGAACGGTGCGCTGACTTTTCTGTGAAGTTGCCGCAAGCTCAGCTGTACTTTTTCGCGGTTCTCTTAACACTTCGCGCACAAGCACCCTTTTACTTCTTTCAGAGGGTCCGGCACGACCTGGTCTCGGCTCCACTGTTGTTTTTCCTTGCGTTTAAATTGTGTAATCACACGATTAACTGTGGACAACGGAATATTTAAAAATTTACTTATTTCACGTTCACTCTGGCCAAGGATGCGACCCCGGATGAAGTCGCTAATATCACTCGAACCTTGTAAGCCAGGCATAGTTGTAACGATACTAAACTATGACGAATTCCTTCCGATACATCTACCGCTACCCTAATGACAAGAGAAAGTTCTTAATTCGTTCTTAGAATTTAGCTGTTTACATATTTATACCTCTTTACCTGGTGTCTATTTTATTCTGTCACTGTAGTGTATATATAATTTTCAAATCGAAGCATGGCTAAGAAAATAGGACGATCCCAATTTTATGAAGTTGGGCAATTCCTACGGGAAAGATCATGCTAAGGATAGTAATCAAAAACTAACTCGAAGGCAGCCGTCATCGATATTTCAGTTAGCCTCTTCTGGTACTGTAATCGTACAACAAGTAAAATGTTACTTAAATTTATCAGTAACAAACAGACGTGTACAACAAATTTTATTCGGCAGTAAACGTTGTCCGTGGCTAAACATGTTTTCAAAACCGCCCTTAAAAGGGACACATAAACAGGGGAAATTTTGGTGGAGATAATCGTTTGAGCAGTTTTTATATATAACAATAAAACCCTGAATTATAATTTATACATACAACTTCTGGAAATGGCTGTGATAGACTTTGGTGAACAATTGCCGACGCAAGACTGAATATTTCAGTAAGACAATGCAGTAATCTATAATTCCAGTCGTTTCATTAAAAGAAAGTTAATTTATTATAATGGCCTGGTCGCTCACCCGATCTGAAGGAGCACAGGGCTCTGTTCTTGGACCACTCCTATTTATTATTTTCATTAATGACCTTGTTGACCGGCTTATCTCTAAATGGTTACTTTACGTCAATGAAATTTTTCACTGCAGATTGTGACGTATTAGAGGGTGACTTGCTATCTATTTATCTTTGGTGTCTAGAGAGCCATTTATCGTTAAATGTTGCTAAGTGCAATGCGATGACGTTTGCCTGTGCCACTGATACAGTAAAATATGCGTATAATATTGGCAGTGAACATTTAATGCGTTGTGAGGAGTATAGACACTAAGTTAACATTTAATAAGCATATTGTCAAGAGTCTCTTAAAATACTAAGCTCTCTGTTTCATACTATTAAACACTTGAGTTGTGATGCCCTTGTTGCTGCATATAATGCATTTGTTCGATTGAGGTTAGAATGTGATTCAATTATGTGGAATCGGGATATCATGAATTTAGTTGAGATGATACAGCGTAAATTTCTGAAAAGCTTATATTTCAGTAAACACCACGTTTTCTTACAACATGGCTATCTGTATTCAAATTTTCTAAAAGCATATGAATCGAATATCGTCGTGTTGGGTCACAAATAATTTTTGCATATAAGATTTTAAATGGTGATCTACAAGTTCCGGATTTGGTCTCCCTTTTGAAATTTTGGCTAACACGCGTCACCATTCACAGCCACCAATTATGTTAATATGTAACAGTGTTAAGATATATGCTACTAGATTTGATTTGTTTAAAATTATTATCAATGTTTTGACACAACTTTTATTTGAGCAATTTTCTACTGCTTAAGAAATTTTTGCATTTTTGTTTGCTATTCTTTTCTTTTAGTACTACACAGTTAGTCATCACGGTGCGATTATCCTGTAATACGTTCATATACATATTTTCTAAGAAGATCCTCATAATGACTATCTAATTTGAAAGAGCTTATATCTAGATAAACAAAGGCAAATTAAAACATGATGTAATATTATTTCGACAAATCATATAAGTAATTTGTCTGATCTTAAAATAACTTATTTTTAAGAGCACTAAACCGTCAAGTTGATAATATCGAATATAAATCCTTAAATATTTCCAAAATCCATTACTAGCTACTTTACATGTTTACAGCAAATATAGCGTGTGTTGTGGTGCGTGGGTGGAAGGTAACTGCTTCCTAAGCAATTTAAGGGAAATTAATTCCAACAAAAATTAATATACAATATAAAATAATACACATTTAGCTTAGCTTTGAAGGTCGAACACCCATAAGTCGAACAGGTAGTTGCCTCCAAAGAGGTTCGAGAGGACTTTGAGTTGTAGTTAAAAGCTAAGCATTTAATCCGTGTAAAATTGAAATGTTTGCTATTATAACTTACTACAACTTTTTTTTTTGTTATTGATGAGCGGCCCAACGGGGTTATAAGATATTTTAGTTTTGCCGAAGATATTAAGAAAACCAAATATTCTGTTCAAAATTTCATATGGAACAATAGAAATTTCGCTGAGTCTATGTACGTCTACACAAGTCAGTCTCCCATCCGTATTCTCCGTTTCATTTATTTACGTTACGGGTTGAGTACTACAGTATTTCTATATCCTGTGATATTTTCAAGATTCTACAGTATTTCGTTGATTTCCCAGGTGTTGTCCCGCGTGTGGGTTTGATTCTTGAGAGAACCCCTCTCTGTTGCTATTTGATCTACCAGCAAGCTTTAAATGAAGGCGGATCTTCTAAGAATCAGACCTACACGCAAAACAATACTCGGGAATTATATGTAGATATATGTTATACATATACATGCAACAATATTCCCTGGTTTGTGACCGCGTATGTTGGTTCCGAAAGGTAACGTCTCGACTAGGTCATTGACAATATAGGCGGTCACAAACTCACAAAATATTGGGACGGATGTTTTCACGATTGCCTCAAGTATATTGTTTCTACTAGGTTAACATTTCGATAAAGTCTCATTCATCTTCTGGAGACTATCGATCGGAATCGGTTTCGCAGTTTCGTTTTTGACGTTTTTTTTTTCGAACCAGAAATGCATTTATTTAAGATAAACACTTATTTAAACTCTACATTTTTTTTTTCAGAATTTAGTAACTAAATTTAAAATTTCGGATTGTGTTTTTTTATATCAAATCAATGATCAAAGAGATATTGAACAACTAATCTCTTGGAATTGCGAAATGTGAAAACATGTCTGAAAGGATTTTAAAGAAGGTGACTTTTGAAATTTCGATGACAAAGTGTATGATTTTGAATTTTTTCCGGAAGAGACTCAATTAATATGTGGGCTTTAAATCAATTTTCAAGATAGCGCAAACTTCGTAAAACTCTCCCCATTTTTATTCATTACATTCTTACTCGGATGTAGTTAATTAAAGGTAGCAACCGCTTTTTTGTTTTTCGTTTTAATTCTCACAAAAGTTAAATTTTTTTCCCTTTATTAATAAATTTATTAGCATTTCAAATTATAAAATATACTCAAAAGTAAGCAATACTTTAGCGTATCGAGTGCGAGTTCTTTTGCAAGTCAGAAGATCTACAATCACGGCAGTCTTACTATATATTATGGCCCTAGTAAAAAGTAAGTTAGTCTGGTTAAGTAATCTTTGTTTAATTTTATGAGTAAATATAAATTGGAACTTGGAAAACGTAATTATTTTTGAAAAATTGAAATGCTAAATTTTAACTAAGTCTTTAGTTTATTTAGTTTTTGGCTGACTACAAGCTAGGCATAACTAATTTAGAAACGAGTGGAAATATAGAATTTTTCCATTTCCTGTAGATTTTGTAACGACCATAGTGTAAATACAAAACATATTCAATTTTTTCAGCAATTTCTTGAGTAACTTTCATCAATATTTCATTTCAATGTTATAGACAATATTTGAGAGTTAGGATAACATCCTGTAACTTAATTTATTTAAGCAATAGAGGAAATTCGAAAACTAGTTTAACGAGATGAAATTAAAAAGAGGATTTATGAAAAATTCAATTTTTGCTTTTAAAATGGCTACATTTTACGTTTTCGTTTTGGTAATAAACTTATAAAATATTGTACCTTACCTCTTCTGAACGATGACAACGTCGTTACTCGATGTGATGAAACGTACTATATGCTTTTTATTAAAAAAAAGGCATGAACAAACTTAATATATAAATATTTAAATATACTTACCTATCTCCAAATTGTAAAAAGTTGCATCATTTTTGTACGTCCTTATCATGAATAACATGATTAGACAGTCAGTTCGATCTCAAGGACTATTTCAGTTCAAATAAATCATTATGATGTAACATCTAAAGATTATAATCAACATAACATTTACCGAAAAATCGCGATACCTGTGATGGAGTATGGTATATTTATCTTACCCATCTCTTCTGAAATAAAAATTTCAAGTATAAAACTTGTTCCAATTTGAGATTACTTTTTAAATTTACGATAGAATCCACAAATTATTTAAAATGTAACAAAATTTTAGCTTAAATAGTAACACAAAAGTTGCGTTTTAGTAATGAAAAGTAATATCTTATAGATGGCTCCCGCTGCTGTATCGCAGACCACCATTCCCTTGCCAATTTTTCGATTATAATTTGGGATAACTGCGGCTAAAGTTTAGGAATATCATGAACAATGTTCTTCTTAAAATCGTTAATTGTTTGTAGATTATAAGCGCGTAAAATTTTTACGTTAAATCATTCCGAAGAAATCCAGAAGTGAAATCACTTTATCTAACAATCTGATGTTTTGTCGTTGGTGTAAAACGTCTATTGTTTATGTGGCTGCATTACACCAGCCTGCTGAAATCACATGTTCTCTGGATCCATATTTCCCAATTAAGGAGAAAGTTTGTAATCATATTCGTATGTCGATCTGATCACTCAACTAGTCCAGAAGCCAGACCAAACAGTTACCTTTTATGGATACAATGGTTTTGTCAATATTCCTTGCAGATTTTATTCGCTCCAAATTCGGAAATTTTATTTGTATACAAATGCACCCTGTTGAAAATATCTTTCCTCTCCAAAAATGATTTTGTTTTCATTTTTTGTTGTATGGCCCGATTTACGAAATGGTATAATCCAAAGATCGGCTTTATTTCTTGAGTTATCTGAATCTTGTAAATCTCTGTATAACGATCTTTGTAGAAAACTCTAAATAAAGTTTTTAGAACGTTTAATTGCTGAGAACAGCCTCAGATTGATGTTTTTGAGTTCTCAATAATACTAACGCTTACATTACCTTACACTTTTTACAATTTTTCAAATGGTCGTTGGACAATTTCCATTCTTATATTCTGTACGGAATTTTCTTGCAATCGTGCGTTGTTTAATTGTATACCTTTCAGTCTTTATTAATTGCAATATTTGTACTTGTTATCTGTCAAATAACATGTGGTATTCTAGTACAAAACAGCAAATTCAAATTGGAGTCGCCTTTATGATAGATAATAAACATACGTTGAAGCGGATGCTTTCTCGGTCACTATATGTGAAATAATATTCCCGGGTTTGTGGCCGCGCATGTTGTTGGTCCCAAAAGGGACCGTTTTGAATAGGTCGACGTTTCGACGAGATCTCACTCATCTTTTTCTGGACGCTCTGGTTTGCATAGCGATCGGGGATGAACTTCAGTTCATACATATTGTAATGATATAAATTGTTGTCCTTTATTTACCAATGAATTTCTTCTATAATTTTACTAGTTCACCTATTGCAGATATATTTGTCGTCACCGTTTGGTGTACGCCGTTAATTTTTATTTTGGTTGATGTTAGAAGTTGGAGGCGAAGTACTCCCTCTTTATGAAATCTTAAACATAGATATTCAATCTGTACAGGTTTTTTTAAAAGTTTTACAGATATCTACTTTGGGTATTCTTTAATAACTAATTATTCACAATTTTTCTTATTTAAAAAAAAAGAGTTCCTTCAACAACACTTGCAGAGGAGACGTAAACTTTACTATCGTTTATCTTATATATCGCTTTTCGTAAACATATTTCTTATGTAAATAAATTTTTCAAAATTTCATCTTTAAAAAATGTTTAATATACAGTACCCACATATTTCAATTACATTGTGTGAATATGCATTATTCCGAAATTGTACTCATAATCTTCGAAATATCTCGTACGACGAAAGGATGGCACCACTGGCAGCAATTTCCTTTATAATGTCACACATATCGAGTATGTGGGTGTGTACTGAGTGGCCTACCATACAGGCGTACAGGCGAACCAATGCGTTGCCATGGATATAAATCAAAAGAAGAACAGACAGATGAAGATCGGGAACAAAAGTGAGAAATGTTGGCATCTTTTCTCCTAAGAAAGAATAAGTCGTTATTTTTCTCATATAACTCCGCAAAATTATAAATATCTTCGCATTATATCCAATAATAAAGTGTATCAGCTGATACTACATACAAAATTTGGAAGTTCCGGACACTTACATTGGAAGCCGAAGGCCAGTCCATCCTAAAGCCGAGCCAGTGAGTACGATTTCAAAGGTTATAGACGTCGAATCTTCTTAATTTCTTCAAAATTAATTGTATATTTCGATTTCATATTTAGTTTCGCAAATTAATTAGAATATTTCACGTTTAGCTAGTCAGGGATTGCCTTAGGTCTTTTGTAAAAACATTTTCTTTTGTAAAAAAGCGGTATATATAGATATTTTTTTTATTTGTCAATATATTTGTTTTTTTCAACTTTACATTTGGTATTTTAATTTAGAAAACATTTTCACTTAATTCAAAACAAATAAGTCAAAATTTTAATTGAAAGAACCCAGTTCAAAATTTTAACGAGCCTGAAATTTTCCACCACAATGTATATGCATTTTAATTTTTTTTAAAATATCAGTATTTGAACAATGTCTGCAGATATATCCCAATATCTCAGCAGACACAATATTATTAAAGGCAAGTCCTTATTAATTAAATACACTGTGTAATTAATATAATAAAGAAAAACCAGACATTCAGTTTCACTTGTAACACAAAGTACTTCCATTCATCATCTTTAGTAATACAGCCTCTGTCCAATTTATTAGAGCCACTTGCTAAAATAGCGATTTTGTTAAAATATGTAATGAAAAACGTATTGTACAAGCTTAAGTTTATTCAGAACTGTTTATAGGCATCATCACAACTATATAACTAATATTTTGTAATGCCTCCTTTGACTTTTACAATTGCTCTTATTCTTTTTGGCATACTGTCTATACCAGCGTTAATGGTATGTCTAATTATAGCGTCATTTTACCACACATCCTCAATATTTCCTACTAATGGTCCTTTTGTAGTGTTTCTTCTCGAATACTCGCGTGATCTTAGAACACTTCACACGTTCTCAATTGCATTGAGGTCGGGAGAATTTCCCGGTCAAGGCAACACTGGCAGAACGTGCGTTTTCAAAAAACTTTGGATGGATTTGGCCGTGGGGCATGGTGCCTTATCGTGCATGATTGTGCAAGGGCCTTCATTCTGATCTAAATCATTGATATATGGCACCAAGACATCCTTCAATACACTCTTGTATGGATGTTGATTCACGGTGCCTTGGCAAAAATACAGTGGTCCAGGACCTTCGACTGATATACTGGATTATACCATAACTGACGAAGGGTGTTTCACCGTTTTTATTAAACTTGCTTCACCAAACCGTTCAAATGGACGTCGTCTAACAAATTGAGCTCTTGCGATCATGGCTTCTAATTTTGATTCATCGCTGAATACGATTTTTAAGGAAAAGACATTGTTAAAATAAATATTTGCTTGATTGATATTTAAGTTATTTTGCCTTGCCTTTCGCCAATCTTCAATTGTGTAATGTCGATGATGTTGTGCCCATTCATAACGTGCTCGCTTCATGATCGGTGTTAACCTTGACTTTTTTAGCGGCGTCTGCATTTTAATCCGGCTTCGTACAATGGTCTACGTACTGTAGCGTGGATATTTGCAGTCCTTGTTGAGACATTACATTTCCTATTTATTTGACAGATAAACCTCGATTTTCAGTAGCTAGTTGCAGGATACGTGGATCATTTCTATCAATGGCGGTCCTTTTCTTGCCTCAAAACGCTCTTGCGGTACTTGTATGTGTACTGTTTGTGCAACATTAACACGCAAACACGGAAAAAATATTACATAAACAGATAAATATTCTTTGTACAATAGTAATCGATCCAAATAATATTCTACGAATTACTGTTTCTTCCAATTTTGTTTCTACCCATCTTCTATACAGTACAGTATGATTCATGAGGGAGATCATAATAGGCAACGGATCATTAAATGTCACTTCCTAAATTTCTTAGAAAGATATTTGGGGAACGTATTTAGGTAGGTATTGTAAACCCTATTTACTTGTATTTGTAAATTATCACGTTGGAAACACACAAAAGCTTAAATTTATAAGGTGGCCCTATTAAAATGGACCCTATTAAAAGGGACTGTACCTCAAAATTCTGCAGGAGTTTAACACCTCGTCCCGCAGTGTCATTAATCACTTTCCATACGTAGAGAATATCGCATTCGTTTGTAGATTTTACATTTCATTCTATAATTCACTGTTCTAAATAACCGACTAGTTTGTGTGGTGTAGGGTACATCGGATACTTGTGTCTTTTATATAATCCCACAATTTTTGCAATCATAGGAACATATGTTGATACGTATGTTTTTGTGTCTTTCTTGCAAAACGTACCGTACCTATGTATACAGTTTTCGAACTTTATTCATGGAATGGAAATATCGCCCCACGGTCGATTGGTTACAATTCACCATAATAGCTAATTTCCGACTTGATTAGCGTGGATCATCATGACATAGAGAATTGTTCCCGTTAAAATTATCTTTGAACAATTTTCGTGCTGTATTCCAAAGGTATTCTAAATTATTCTAGCAGTTTCCGATGCCTTAAATCTTCTGTTAAACTCAAACAAGGGATACGTCGGAAATACTCGTTTCTTTTCTGCTTGAGCCTTCACTTTTCTTTGGTAATAACGTATACTCTTCACTTAAATTTATGAATTCAAAATCTATTCGATTGAAGTGCGTGATATTAAAATAACTTTGAGATGTGCGTAAAATGTTTTGACCAAGGCACTCTTGTTCAGCAAACCATAAATGCTATGGGTTAATGCATAAGTAACAGCTCTTTATTAAACAGGATTTATTGCTTATAATTCTGTTATAAAAATAAAAAAATATATATATAATGCAATGGTGTAGGTATCAGAAAAATATATCGACAGTTTAGAAGTTAGCTTTTTATCTGCACTTTTGTAGAAATTTATCTCACATTAAATCTAATTTATGGGAGACACATCATTATTTGTATAATACTCTAACTAATAAATGTGTTTACACTTTTCTTTAATATTTAAGAATGCACTTGATGTAATATGTAATGTAATGTAATATTTAATTCCAAACAATAATTACAAAGCGCTTGTGAAAATGTATCTCCATAGACAGTATAATAATTTTTAAACGCATTTCCCAAGAATAATATATTTTCTTTTTTGTTTCTTATATACATACAAGGTGTGTATAAATTGGTACAAAAGCTACACGCAACGACATTCTTTGTTCAATACTATCTTAATGTTAAGATGTATCACGCTTCGTATGTTCGAATAATTTGGAAGAAACGTATATTTGGCACCACTTTACTCGCATACCTATACACTGTTGGTGCGCGCCCTTTCTGGTCTAGCAATCCATGTGTTACTCGGGAGATGGGTTGGAAAACTGTACCCGCTTGTTTTTACTATGTTTGAACCGGCAGACGAGTGTTTTATTCTTTTGACATTAGTTAGCTCTAAGTATACTCACTTAAGCTCTAAGTTTAGATACCGTGATAGTAGCGGAGAAGGAATTGCAATGTATTGATCAGATAATTGCTCGAAACCAGGCTAATGACGCCGGGTAGGCAGAAACATATCCGTGTGTTAGTGTTTTTTCTCCTCACATTGTCTTTCTAGTAAATGATTTTATTATGTTAGGTAAATAAATAACTGCTAGAACTGAAATCTCTCTGTTTCTAATCATAGTTGCAATGAATGAGGTATCGTCTATACTAGTGCTTCGAGCCTTTCTGGTCCAATTTGCAATGAAGCCGTATTAATTTTGTTTCTAAGAGATCTCGCAGATTATAGGACAGGATCGCGGTGGCTAATCAATCAAGCTTAGAAGCATTCATCCAACCAGCTTCCTACATTATAATCAAGGTTAGCAAGAGCTCCACCATGCATGTAAATCATCTTATGGCGTGTGCTCAACGATATCTCGTCAATAACTTGCTTCAGTATACTGATTTACTTATTGGTATTAAGGAGATTTGGTAGATAAATTGGTCTAATGACCCCGTGATTTATTTTGCCCAACTAAACTTTAACGGAAAACTTTCTTTGGTAACCACATTCTTGAATTCGCACGCACTTTTCTCTACCACGTAATGAAAATTACTATCTCAAGTAAACAGATTCATCAGTCTAAAGAATACTACTTAAAATTGTATTGCAAATACTTAATGGATATGTGTTATCGTTTCCGTACAGCGGCTGAACTTTAGAAATCTGATATGGACGAAGAAGATTTTCTCATCGAAAGGTCTTATTATTGGGAAGATGTCATATCTCATGTTGAAGCTGTCGGGTACTAAAGGAGAGATTTTCTTGTGCTGCGTATAAAATTACAATACATGGTACACCTTTCTTTTGGTCGATTAGGATTAGCATTTCTTGTATTAAAGGAACCAATTTCACGAAGACGTTGATTCAGCCGTCAAAATACTCTTCCACTAAGATGTCTCCTGTTTGGGACACATTTGCAATATTTTCGTTCTGCCATTAGAGAAACCGTACACCACAAACATGTCAGAATATTTATTGAATGTAAAATAATAAGAAAAGAACGATGAAGCACAGAAACACAAGGACTAATCTAGGCTATGCAAATAATCACAAAAAAGAATAGGTTATACAAAATCATAACACTAAAGTACAATTATATACAGAAATGTAAAATTTTTTGTCAATTTTTGACGGAAATCACATTCGAACACAAACTTATTGTTCTACAATGTTGCCAAATGTGTTTTTCGTAAAAGTGTGCGTCAAAAACAAACTTTGAAGTCAAGAAGAAAACATTTAGGAAAGAATAGTATTAAAACTCTTCCTTTATTTTAAATTTCGGCTATTTCTATTAATAGATATCGAGCAATAATTTATAGACGAAAAGTTCAAACTTAGAGAAGTTCTTGAACACATACGAAGCATGGTACAAAATTTAAGTATTGAGATTCTCGATTCAAAATCGAATGAATAATGTCACCGCATGTAACTTTTGGGGCAGTTTGGGCACACTCTTTATAAACGGAAACAGATTTTCTAGTTCTATATTTTCACGACAGCTTTGCCAATGTTTTCCCCTTTTAACATCCCAATTAAAGCTTGGATCATATTCTCGAAGCCTTCGGTCACTGTTTCTCGGTACTGTAATTTGCCTTCTTTCAGCCACTTCATATTGTGAGCGTCTGCTTCTTCCCAATTATCTAGCCAGTTGTAAACAATGAAGCCCTTTATTTCTAACTCCTTAAGCACTACATCTGCCGAGAATGTGGTAACTAAAATATTATGAGCATTTCTATAGCAAAATTGTGTATAACTGGATGTAGGATAGAATTGTTAACTTAAGTTGGCTATATAAGATTACCTTTCGCAGGTACATCATCAATACAGTTTGACATAACCCCGCAACAGGATACTCTACCAAACCTATTCATTTGGCTGATAACAGTTGTAGCGATCTCTCCTCCAACCTAAAACATCATGCATTTACTGTGTGATCCATGAGCTATTTCTTTTATCAGAATTTACATTGTCAAAGAAACAATCAATTCCGTTAGGTGCAGCTGTTTTTAAGGCTTTCTCTACATCGTCCCTTTTGTAATTGATAGCGCCGTCAAAACCCAAATTCTTTAGCCATTGGCACTTTTCATCGCTACCAGCAATCCCTATTACTTTACATCCTTTGATTTTTGCTATTTGACCTACGTGGCAACCCACTGCACCAGCTGCACCCGTTACAACCACAGTTTCCCCTGGTTTTGGCTTGCAAATGTCCAGAAAGCCGAAATACGCGCTGGCCCTGTAAGATTCTAGATCACACAATAAATATTAAAACTAAAGAAATAGGTACCCTGGCATGCCTAACACACCCAAATAGTACGATAAAGGTACTGATACATCATCAAGAACCAAAGCTGGTGGTGGTTTATAGAAGTGAAACGGAGGATTTTCTTGAACAACTGTATGTGTTCTCCAACCAAAGCTTCCAATAACATATTTTCCGACGGGAAATTTGTTAGATTTTGATTCTAATATCCTGGAAATTGAACGAATGTGTTTCACTTACGAAAATTAAGGCAAATACGCGGTAGCTAACATTGCAACTTGTGTACCTATCATCGTGTGTCCAACCGTCATATAGGGGCCGTAGGCTCGCATGTAGGGATCTACGCTGAGATAGAACGCTTCTGCCAAAAATTCTGGAAGCATTTTCATTAACTTGAACAATATAGCACAAATAAGTTTCGTGTTGTTTATTTTATTGTTGTGGTCGGAATAGGACCGATCACACAGCGTTTAACATGTCTTCTATAGTTTTTAAAATATAATATTTTATTATTACATTGTACAACACATTTCATTAATAATTCGATATTATGTAAAATGCCTCAGTATAAAACTGTACTGCATAAAAATCCTTATTTTATATTTCGAGGCAAGCTATATCGAATATTACATGTACAAACAGGGACACATTTGCGTAAAACTCACATGAAACGGTAGCTTATTTAGTTATATTCTTAAAGACACAATATTGGTATTTACATATGCTTACCTCCATCTCTTAAAGGCGGTAAATCTTCCTCAATTAGTTTAAAATTCTCTTGAGACGGCATATCTTCGAATGGTTTAGTATAAATATATACTTTTGCCTTCATGATGCCTCTACATTCTTCGTACAAACCGACTGCTGTACGAATTTGTTATCAACGTGCGTATATCTAGAGTTGCCTTGATCTTTCCATAATCATGTTTAAATTTTTCAACATTGTTTATTTAAAATAAAACCTATTAACAGTTTCCAATAACCTTAGACACAATACAGTTGCCGTAATTGTGTTTGAGGATACGACCGTGTGTCTATGAAAATGTTTTGTTTTCTATAATTCACCGTGTAGAGTATGACAGAAGTGGAAAAAAAATAGAAAGCTTTTTATTTGTTGTGGTTTTATTATTATTTTAACCATGATACGTAGTCGGTATGAACTTCAAGCTACAGAATGTTCGAACCAGTAAGATATTTCAACATACCGATATTCCGTATTCCGCTACTGTATCGTATTGGTGCATTCAACAGCACATAAGAAACTCTGTATGTATATTTTTATGTGTAAAACTACTGCATTTTAGACGAAAACCTTATTACTTTAACTCATTGAGATTCAGTAAGCACTTTTTAAAATTACGTTGATGACTTAAATTGGTAGTTCTGGCAATAGAGACTATACACATCGAAAAATGTATAGAAAACAATACCTAAGACAATATTGCTGCTCAATACAGCTACTCATGGTATTGGTGGAATCATTCACGGAAAAGACAATGTAAGGAGAAAAACGCTATCACATGGACATGTTTTTGCCTATCCGGCCGTCAACAGCGTGGTTTCGAGAGATTTTTAATTCAACACATTACAATTCTCTCTCGGCTACTAATTTCACCATGAGTAGCTGTATTTAGCAGCATTATTATGTTAGGTATTGTTTGCTAAGCATTTTTAGATGTGTTTTTAATATATCATGGTAAGCCTGAGGGATAATTCACACGTAGAGTTATCCTATGCACTGTTGGTGTGCACCCTTTCTGGTTTAGCAGTTCATGAGCTGCTCGGGAGAAGGGTTGAGAAACTATACCTGCTTTTTCAATAGAATGTGTCATAATCACATATTTTCCTAAAAATTAGGTGCTTACACACTGATTGATACTCTATTTTATCAAAAGAAAAATAGAATACTGCTCTTAAACAAACATAACAGTTTGGTTAGAAAACTTTCCGAAAATATTTTTTAAAGCAAACATTCGTTACCACAGTTGCCTGGTTTCTTAAATAATAATTCGTAGAGAGTAAATTTCAACACCAAAAGCGGCTTTAGTTTATATTTTCTGTTTAAAACCTAAAGCAGACAAAAAAAATCCAGTGCTACGACAACTATTCAATAGAAACACGTTTAAAACTTACAAATTGTTGAAGGGATATAAAATCACTATTAACATCGACAGTTCAGGGAAGCCTGGAAACTACACTTTAGAGAACTGTTATATGATCTAAACAACAATATGGGAATTAAGGAAATAGTGAATGAAACAAATGGGACAGAGCTTAATAATATAGAAGATATCCCAACAAGAGAGGAGGTAAATGAAATCTTTAGTAGAAATCGGAACGGTAAAGCCCCAGGTAAAGACTACATCAATATGGAATTTATTAAATACGGTGGCAAGTATTTCAAGAGCGGCTATATCTACTGATTAAGAAAATATGGATAGAAGAGAAGATGCTGCAGAACCGGGAGATTGGACAAATATTGACGGTACACAAGAAAGGCGATGAACAGGTAACTAATAATTATAAAGGGTTAACGTTACTAACCACAGCGTACAAAATACTGTCTACATTAATACAAAAAATCAAGAAAAAAGAAAACAACAATTATTTTTGTCTGCGTCATTAGTACTTGAACATACAGATTATTATTCTTGTTTGCTATAGGTTTCCTTTCAGAAAAATAAAACAGTAGTTTTTATAAACTTTTATTACATTATCTTTTTATTAGTTTAAAAATAACGTATATAAACAAAAATAGATCTAGCAATGGCATGATATGTGAAGAAAATTACAAAGATAAGTACGTTTATGTAAATGTATACCTATGTAGATAGCATAAATCAAAACATTTGCTTTATATCTTAACAATAGCTTTGCCAATATTTTCGCCTTTGAGAACACCAACCAATCCCTTGAGCATGTTATCAAAGCCTTCATATACTGTTTCTCTATATTTCAATTTTCCTTCTTTGATCCACTGCTGATTTTGTGATATGGCCTCTTGCCATCTATCCAAAAACTGATTCACATAGAAACCTCTCATAGTTAACTCAAACGTGATCATCGGACGTTGAACGATAGTTGCTAGAAGAACCTGATCGAATTCCTCACTTATATTCGTTTATCTCTTACCTTTTGGATATTGCGTCACATCTTTTGATAGATAACCAGAAATAGCACCGCACACTGCTATTCTACCATATTTATTCATATTCTGCAGTACTATAGAGCTAGTTTCACCACCTACCTACAAAGATATTAGTTTATAGCAATATATAATAATAAGAATAATGCTTTATGGCCCAACAGATGTAAAAGTAAACATAAAACTAAGAAAAAAAGGGGTAGATCAAACTACTACAAACTTATAACTATATCGTACTATGACTATCTACAGCCACATCCAAATCGCTTCAATTTAACTTATAAACAAAAAAAATAACCATTGGTTAAAAAGGAAAAAGAATTCTGCCATGCATAATGTATCTACGGTTTACATATTGCCAGAAGTGATGGTAAGCAGCAGGTATGTATATCTAACTCACCAAACTCCATAGAGTTGAAACTGCTACGCATTCTATATATTAAGGACCTGATGCCGACATTTGTTCTAGATGCGAAACAGTACAAGAACTTCTTTGAATCTGTTTGATGTATATAGGTGACCAGACCAAGGACGCATACTCCAGTCGAAACCGAACAAAAGGAGAATAAAGAAGAAGAATGACTGTTGTAGAAGAAAATGGTCGTGTAACACGTATAATTAATCCTAACATATTCAACGCCGATGCACGAATACTGGATATATGCTCTCTAAAGATCAGTCTTGAATCGGAGTCAACACCCAAGTCTCTCATAGAGCTCTCTCTAGATAAAGGAGATCCAGCCAAGTGATAAGTATAGATAATTGGAGTCGTCTTACGAGTGTAGGTGACAATTTTGCATTTGCTCACATTAACTGTTAGCTTATTGTTGATACATCACGTATGGAATATATTAAGTTGGCTTTGCAAATAATTGCAATCCTGAGAATTATTAATTATTGTATATAATTTTAAGTCATCTGCGTATAACAACTTTGGACAGCTCAATTGATAACACAAATCATTTATATACATATATGTATATATATATATACATATATGAAAAATAAAAGTGGACCCAGGTTACTTCCCTGAAGAACTCCTGAGGTTGGCATGAAGTGATTAAGCTCGAATCCCATATATGTCACAAATTACTTTCTATAAAGAAGATATGATTGGAATAACGATAAAAGCTAAGACGAAAATCCAATATTGTCCAATTTATTAAGAAGCAGGGTGTGGTAAATATACTTGTATAAACATTTCTCAAAAACTTTAGTAACTCTATAGGACGATAATTAGAAATAACACACTTCTTCCCACTTTTGAAAACAGTTACCAATTTGGCAATCTTCCACACAAATGGTGGATGTCTTGGGAGCAAGATTGAATAAGTAGCAAAGAAGAGAAGCAAATATATTATATATATGTTATCATTGCCTACAGTGTAAGGATTTCACACCATACAGCACGTCCATATAGGGGTTTAACATTTTTTTATCCGAAGTAAAATCATTTAACTTACGACCGTTACACATAAATCTTGAAAATTATATATTTGGGAGAGAAAAAATATCTAAATTAAAAATTGTTTGGTGTGGAATAAAATGGCAATATTATAAGTTGACCTTGATCTCAAGTTCATTTCAAACAGAAACCATTTTTTCACTACGTAATCGTGGCTGCTCCACATTTCTTTCCAATAATATTTTATATGGGAATTAAATAGTCTTCCATCTAAGTACAGAAAATAAACTATAATGTTTATTTCCTCATAATTTCCTACACACCTTCTAATTCTGAAGTAACAAACACGTTATATACTTCATTTAGTATTTATCTTTACTACTTGCAGAATGGATAGAAAATGAATTTGCAATGGATATAATAAAGCTTGATATGCAACCCATATACGTAAATTTCTAATACAATTCAAAGGGCAGATGCAAAATTTCAACAATATTTAACTCTGAAGTAAAAAGTTTTTAGAAAAAAAAGACTAAGATAGGCTGAATTTTGCAATTCTCTGCCATTTTGAAAATTTTTCAACCTGAACCTTTATATCATGGATTACCTACATTATCGAAATAACAGTCGACTCTCTTTGGAGCAGCCTTTGCCAAAGCTTGTCTTAAATCCTCAGTCTTGTAGTTGATGACGGCGTCGAAACCAATACTCTTTAGCCACTCAGCTTTTTCGTCCGATCCTGCTATACCGACTACTCTGCATCCTTTAATTTTTGCAATTTGCCCAACAACGCTTCCGACAGCACCCGCTGCGCCAGAAACAACAACGGTTTCACCTGGTTGGGGTTTGCATATTTCAAGTAGTCCAAAATAGGCGGTGTTTCTATGCGAAGAAATGATAATCTATACAGACATAAATTACTACAGAATTGAACATGCATACCCAGGCATTCCCAAAATTCCTAAGGCTAATGAAAGTGATAATTCTTCATCGATATCTATAATGTACGGTCCATTCCATTCAGTGTTGGATATACTATCTTTCCTAATGGTGTAAGTCCGCCATCCAAAGCCACCAACTACATATTTTCCAACGGGAAATTTGCCTGATTTCGATTGTATTATTCTAGAAATCGTGCGTGTAGTGAAAATGATATAATTATGTATATTCTGAAAGCTTACTTTGCTACTTGTGTACCGATCATGGTGTCACCGACTTTGTAGTTGGGAGCATACGCCCTCATATACGGATCAACGCTAAGATAAACTGCTTCCACTAGGTATTCTAAAGAAAAAAGACTGATAAAAGATTCCATGTAACATCAACAAATTCATCTTACCTCCATCCTTAAGCTCCGGCAATTCCTCTTCTACAATTTTTACGTTTTCGCTAGTTGGCATACCATCAAATGGTTTCACGTAAATGTATTTTTTAGCGAGCACCATATTGAAAAACAAGTTCTCTAAAAGTCTTCCTGCAATAAAGAATTTTGTCGAAGAAATACACGTATTCAACTATAAAGAATGCTTTATTAATTGTGCTTTTATCTAATCTAAAATTTGCCTGTCATTGTAGTCGGTAACGTGTTGTATCTACATACTCTAATCGTCAAGTCTTATTGATAAAAAAATATGACACTGAATATAATGTTATTGCATCATTATTATGTCAACAATTTTTGCTTATTTATTTTCGTTATACTGAAGGTGAATTGGTACGTGACACTGCGCCACGTTATATGATTCATTATGATAATTGGTATAGAAATTGTAACAAATAAAACGATTTTTATAATGCACTATGGTAATAATAACAAGGCCTATTTAACAGCAAGATGTTCATTCTCAATATGTTAGTAACTGTTGAACAGCAATTTGGAAAAGATCAAGAAGGAAATCAATTCATTGTAACAGTAACAATCTACTCGCCAGAAAACCTTTTCAAACGAATGTTGGCTTTCAAACGGATATCTAATAGAAGATTTGTAATTACGGTAAAACTACAAACGTAATGAAATTGCACCTTTTATGGCTATCCGCAATCCCAATTGTTTTGTACCTTTTCAGTTTTACTATCCGATTTACGAGGAAATCCACTGGATAAACTGCACCTATTACAACTAGTTCCCCTTGGTTTTGGCTTGGAAATATCCATTTAGTAATAACTAGTTTCGGCAAGGAGGAGCAAGTTTCAGTGCCGTGAGGAGAACAACCTAGAGAGATGAAACATGCGGCACGGAGAATCGAGTACCCATATCAAAGCACGCTTGTTCAGTATTATTCGACTAGTCGTTGTCAGTGTTTGTGAGTACACACATACTAGAATATGTCACACAGCTACTTGACGTGTAACAGCAGGTGGAAGTGTAAGCGCCACCTAAAAAAGTATAAAACACTGTTCTGCAATCCGTGACAAACGATACAGTGATTTGATATAGGTGTTTGTTTTATTCTATGTAATGTACTGTCCACTTTACTAGACCAACAAGCATTTGTCTCCTTCTCCTTCTTCTCCCTGTATCCTTCTGGAGCAAGTATTAGAATTATACATTACCAAGTCAGACATCGTTAAGAAACTTTAGGCTGATGTTAAAAGAAGAATTAAAGCAGAATTGAAAGATGGAAGATTGTGGTTATGTGTGGACAAAACAAGCAATCGGCAGAAACATTCTATGGTGAGTGTGATGGTACGTACAATGGAAGAGTTTGAAACGTCATCCCCTATATTACTTCCAAAAGAGTTGCAAAGTGAACGAGCGATGAAATTTTAAAAGTGACGTTGAGGGCATTGAAAAAATTTGAAGTTTCAACAACATAATTTTTAATGTTTGTGCTGCTAACATGCTCTCTTACAGAAGATCCATGTAACATGTGCAATCCATGCTTTCAACCTTATGGCGCAATTGATCCCTAAATGTTATCCACGAGTAAATGCTTTAATAGCTCCTACGAAGGCAGTATTTTTAAAGTCCCTAATACGTACAAAAAGATTTCACAAACTGTGTCCCAAAGTGTCTCAGCCACCACATCCGATTACTACGCGTTGAGAAACATGGTACTGCGAATATTTTGATGATAGAAAGAAGGTTGTTTTACAATTTGATCCTAGACGCGCTTAAGCCATCAAGAAAAGCCAGAAAATGTTTCAATATAGTCAGGTAAAATGTGATTTAGAAAGTATTCACAAGAACTACTATGAACTAGCGGAAGGAATTGAAAAATTACAAAATGTTTCCATGTCGTTTGTGGATTCTGTTCAAATTGTGGATGACGTCCACTCACACCTATGTACGACGGAAGGCGAAAAAAATGAAAGCGCAGTACGAAAATTTGGAAGTGCTATTGACAAGGATTCAGATTTTCCCACACCAAGACAAATTTTTTGAAGGCGCGTCGAATGATCCATTAAGTTGTGAGGATTACTTTAAATTTGCAAATGTAACATCACTCGATGTAGAATGGTCGTTTTCATCATTAAGAAATATTTATTTCGCACGCCGTACTCATTTGACTGAGGCAAGTGCGGAAATATACTTAACGATTGTAATATGTAATAGATGATATATTTTTATCATTACTTTATGTGTAAACATTCTTGCGTCCGCATCGCCTATGCTCATTCATGAAGGTCACGATCATAAACGATGGGAATACGTAAACATTACTCAACATTCGCCTTGATACGGCTGCTCGGCCACTTCACTTTGTTGTCCGCATTGAACTGTAATTTGCCCTATTTTGCCGAGACTGATAATAACTGTAGTGACAAATAAAAACATCCAACGCATATAATAATTTAAGTTATTACTACAATATTCTTTCAAAATATAGAAATTATAGTAAATTTGCTTTAATACACACTTAAATTTATTAGTTGGCAATACTGTAAATCCTACCGGTAGTTTATTATGTAACGTAACACCTAAAAGTAAGTGACCATTTTTAGAAAATTTTAAGTTAACTCTTTTTGGTAAAAGAAAGCTGTTTCTGGTTACTTGTCCGCAGAACGCATATTTAATTCTATTTTTTAAATTTATCCATTCAAACACAGTTTTAGTATGAGGCTTGTCCGGAAACTAAGTAGTGTTTGGTTCTTTCGCCCCCGCAGCGCTTGAAGGTGACAAGAAATCACAAAAGACGGTATATTTCGGACTGACAAATATAATACACTAGACTAGGGATTTGTAATAATGCAGTTTCGTTTTTTGAATTACGTGTTGATCCGTTGGCTAAATAAGGGAGGTAAAATTAGTCTAATGCTTTTGTCTTCAGTACATCAGGGTATCCAGGGTAATTACCCAAAATAAGCAAAGTTTACGAAAACAAATTCAAATCTTCCAGCTTTCTTTTCAGGTACTTCAGGTACAAAACAAATCATTGCGAAATATATTCAATGTAATCAATCTTATTTACTTATCATACTTTGGCCCATACGCGCAATGGGAACTTTTAATAACCTCAACAATAGTCGCGATTGATTTGAGTAAAAGATATTGAATGAATAAGGAGAGTTAACGATCAAACACAAGTGAACAGCAATTTTGCATGTATTATGGTTCTAACCTTGTTTGTTCGAGTTGTACACGCAATTTTGCAACTTTGAAGGTTTGCGAAAATTTCTGAAATATAATAAAAAATACGCCTACTGCACGGTCCAGGCCACAGCATAAATGCTCCTTAGAAATTCCGATGGAATTCTCCCCAGTCCATATAGGCGTATATAGGCTTCCGTTTAGAAAAAGAAACATTGGCAGTTTTCATAAAATCTCTTTATTTCAGACTTAAAATAATGCTTACAAACAGAAATAAATCTGATAGCTTCAGTAACATTATACATAAGGAAAATATAAAGATAAATGCGCTTATTTATATAACGTAGATCAAAAAGTCTTGCTTCATATCTTCACTATAGCTTTGCCTGTATTTTCGCCTTTGAGAACACCCACCAATGCATTGAGCATGTTGTCAAAGCCTTCGTATACCGTCTCCCTATACTTCAATTTTCCCTCTTTAATCCATTGCTGGTTTTGTGCTATAGCATCATCCCATTTATTCAAAAACTGATCTACCAAAAATCCTCTCATGGTTAGTTCAAACGCAATCATTGGCCATTGTATACCAGTTGCTAGAAGGACTTGATTAGATATATAATTTAGATGTGATTATCTCTTACCTTTTGGGTACTGCGTCATATCTTTTGATAAATACCCGGAAATAGCGCCACACACCGCTATTCTACCATATTTATTCATATTCTGCAGGACTATAGAGCTAGTTTCACCACCTACCTGTAAATATGTATGTATTAATATAGATTTATATTGATCTATCGGCTAAATGGTTTAGAGAAACAAAAAGTCAAAAATTGTTTGGTGTGGAAGAAAATGATGGTATTGCACGTCGTCTTAACTTTCTATTTATATTTATTTTACCACGAAATGTTGGAAGAAGTTGGAAATTTAGTTTTTGAATTGTTTAAATAGCAATTGTTGTAGAAAAAAAAACAACAGATAATGACACTTGGTTCGCGCCGAATTCTATTCCTTTTTGAGGTTAGATTTATAGTAATTGATTTTGTATGATTTTCTTAAGTGAATTTTGTTTACTATAATGCGATGTGTGCTGGGGAGGACGAAGGGTGGATTATATTTTTCCGTGCCAATGCCTTGCAAAACGTTAAAATTGTTAAATATATTTTTCAATGTTATATTTTCTACAACGACACATATGTTTATTCAAGGTTTATGTAAGACTTAAACATGACGTTACTTTTGGGTTGATTCTAAATGAGAGTACAACGTTGCTTAGAAAGTTACTTTTCACGTCATCAACTAAAGCAGCACCGAAAAGAATCTCCGAGGAATGAAAACTGAAGAATAGGGAAGTGTATAGAGTTATATCAGAAAATAATTAATTATTCTCAGGAGAAACGATGACATGTGTTACTTTGACGCAATGTGTTTTTTTATATCCACAGCAACACATTTATCTGCCTATGTGGTAGGCCACAAAGTAGACACATACTTGATATAAGTGAAATTATATAGGTAAATGCTGCCAGTTCTGCCATCCTTCCGTCGTATGACAAATTTTGAAGATTATAAGTATAATTTCGTAATAATGCATATTTATACAATGTGATTTAAATGTGAGTACAGTATATTAAACGTCTTTTAAGAATGAAATTTGGAAATATTTATTTATATAAATAATATGTTTACGAAAAGCGATATATATATATAATAAACAACAATAAAGTTTACGTCTCCTCTGTAAGTGTTGTCGTTTTTGTTTTTTTTTAACAAAAAAATTATGAATAATAAGTTAATAAAGAATACCCAAAGTAGATATCTGTAAAACTTTAGAAAGAAACCTGTACAGATTGAATATCTGTGCTTAAAATTCATAAACAAGGAGTACTAACCTCCAACTTCTAACATCAACCATATATATATATATATATATATATATATCTTTTACTTTTGATTGATCAACTTCGCCCTGAACGGTTAAAGTGAAAATTATATATTTTAACATGCGTAATCCACTGCACTTCGGTTTCGAGGTGACCTTTTACTCAAAAATGTTAACAACTGTTCACGCTACGGCTCTAACTCAGTCCCCAATCTACAAGCTAAACATCGTAAAAATTCATAATTTTAGTTGCATTAAAATTTGATTAAGAATATTTGCTTTTCAATTATATGAAAAGATTGTCATTTTTGATCGACTAAAGGGGTTTAAATACAACATCATTTAAGTCTGAAGCGAAATATTTTTAGAAAAAGAAAGGACCAAGAAAATATTGTCAGTGATTTTAACCCGATCATGTATATTTTAAATTACTTACATTATCGAAATAAGAGTCAACTCCGTTTGGAGCAGCCTTTGCTAAAGCCTTCCCTAAGTCGTCAGTCTTATAGTTGATGACGTTGTCGAAACCAATACTCTTCAACCACTGAGCTTTTTCGTCTGAGCCTGCTATACCGATTACTCTGCAACCTTTAATTTTCGCAATTTGCCCAACAGTGCTACCAACAGCGCCCGCTGCACCTGAGACAACAACAGTTTCACCTGGTTGAGGTTTGCATATTTCAAATAGTCCAAAATAAGCGGTGTTTCTGTGAGAAGAAATGCTAATGTGTATACGCAGGAATTAGTACAGAATCGAAAATATATACCCAGGCATTCCTAAAATTCCTAAGGCTAGAGAAAGTGGTAATTCTTCATCGATATCTACAATGTATGGTACCCTCCATTGGGTTCTGGGAATATCATCTTTTTGAATAGTATGCGTTCGCCATCCAAATCCGCCAACTACATATTTTCCGACGGGAAATTTGCTTGATTTCGACTGTATTATTCTAAAAAACGTTTATATAACAAAAAAGCGCAAGATTATGTCTTTTCTCCAAACTTACTTCGCTACTTGAGAGCCTATCAGAGTATCACCAACTTTGTAATTGGGAGCATAAGCTCTCATATACGGATCAACACTAAGATAAACCGCTTCTACTAGGTACTCTACGAAAAAAACAAAAATACAAACGATAGAGAATATCCATGTAGCATCAACAAACTGATTTTACCTCCATTCTTAAGCTCCGGTAATTCTTCTTCGACAATTTTCACATTTTCTTTGGTCGGCATACCATCGAATGGTTTGACATAAATGTATTTTTTAGCGAGCACCATGTTGAAAAATGCTTTTTGAAACTATTCGTCTTGCAATGGAGAAGTTTATCGAGAGAATCCGCGAATTTATCGATAATGCGTGGTATTAAAGGCAACTTTTATCTAATCGAAAAAATTGCTAGTCACTGTAGTAAATCTACATATTTTAATCGATAAAGCAAATTATGTCATCAAACATAATATTATTGCATCATTATCGTCTATAATTGTTTATAAGTCAGCAGGATATAAATTTTATTTATTTGTATGTAGTTCTATTAACGGTGAACCTAAGCTTGACGTTGTACTACGTTATTTAGTTAATTATGATTATTGGTATTGAAATGATTACAAGTTAAACAATTATGTATATTCAATATAATAATAAAAAAATCATGATTCATGAACAAGATATTGATTCTGCACACAGTCAATCCCACTCGTATTCATACATTACCAGCTATTACAGAACAACTTAAATAAATAAATTATTTTTCAAAAAAATATTCATTTTTATTAGAAACAACAGAAAATTGTATTGCAGCATTCTTAGAATTAATATACATCTACCTCAGTCTCTTAGCTAAAATAAGTTTAAAAATATATAAAAATTTCAAGTCACACTCATATTCGTACAGTATTATGAACTAACATTAGTGCTAATATAAGATAGATTGTAATATTTCGTGTGATTGCCTTTGTTTTTAATAACCTCATTTAGTCTATTACGCATTGATTTTAGTAATTTCATAGTGACGTTTGACGGAATACGATGCTATTCCTGCTCTACTTTATTTTTAAAGTCGGCTTTGTTTGTTATACGAGGACGACCTGAAATATTTCCGGAATCGACAAAAAAAACGGTATTGGTGTGGAATTTTATCAATTTTTGCGAAACCGCCTTATATGCTACACAAAACAAACTCTTAAACAACAACTATTGACAGTACACGTCTGAAATCTGACAGTTGCTACAAAAAAGGTTGCCCTTGCCGACCAATGAATCCACTTCAACCTTCGTGCGCCATCTCTTGCCGATTCCGGAAACATTTCAGGTCGCCCTCGTATAACGTGCAACGTATTACACAACTTAACGTATATTCGTAGTCATTGGTGGTATCAACTGTATATCGTATACATAAACAACAATATTGTGATCATTTCGATCAATGAAAACATTCGTCATACACTGATTAATATGACGTTCGCCAATAGTTGCATTCGTGTTATAATCATGGCAACGACGAACATGTTTCGTACGTATTAGAAATTACATAGGAACTATCTGGGATAGAAATCCTAGAGATGTTGATTTTGAATTTGGAATTTTGAAACTACAGTATATACCAAACATACTCAATAAATTTTACATGAATGACAAATTTTCGTTCTAATATAAGCTTTGTGTTAGAGGAGTTCTTCTTGGTAATTAAGGAACCTTCCTTATATGAAGTTTTAAATAATTTAATAGATAATACTAATTTAGCAAGAGTATTACATTATTGAAACTATCGGCAGGAAACTGTTATCTACAGGCCAAATAAAAAAAAAAACTATTTCAAAAGTTTTCAGAAAATTTCTTTATTTCAGACTTAAAATAACGTATATGAAGGAAAATAAATCTGGAAACTTCAACACGCAATACATTATACGTAAGGAAACATATAAAGATAAATGCGGTAATTTACATAACGTGGATCAAAAGCTCTTGCTTCATATCTTCACAATAGCTTTGCCGGTATTTTCACCTTTGAGAACACCCACCAATGCGTTGAGCATGTTGTCGAAGCCTTCGTATACCGTTTCCCGATACTTCAGTTTTCCCTCTTTAATCCACTGCTGGTTTTGTGCTATAGCATCATCCCATTTATCAAAAAACTGATCCACCAAGAATCCTCTCATTGTTAGTTGAAAAGAAATCATTGGCCGTTGAACGCTAGTTGCTAGAAGGACTTGATTAAACATCAAATTTAGATTCGATTATCTCTTACCTTTCGGGTAATCCGCCATATCATTTGATAAATATCCAGAAATAGCACCACATACCGCTATTCTGCCAAATTTATTCATGTTCTGCAGTACTATAGAGCTAGTTTCACCACCTACCTATAAACATATACGTACATAATATAGATTTATATTAATCTATCGGTTGAATATTTTAAGAGCAGTCAATATAAGTTTATATTGACTGCTCTATAAGTTTATAGATAACAAATATTTTAGTGAAAAAAGTCTGAAAAATTGTTTGGTGTGGAACAAATAATGATATTACAAGTTGACCTTAACCTTGTATTCGCGTTCATTTCGTAATAAGCTTTTTAAATAGATACCGATTTTCAATCTTAAAGAATATTAGCTCTTCTGCATCCTTCTCCTGAAATTGTTATATTTGAATGTCAGATGGTGTCAAGGCCTTTCACCTAAGTGCCTCATACAAACCACTTAGAGCAAACAACGTATAAAATGTTATGTTTATTATCTCACAATTTCTTATAAATTCCGTAAGAAGAAACAAATTAACATTTTATACTACATTCGTCATCGTACCTAATAGTACGAACTTGTACTGAATATTATAGAACTTTATATGTAACTTACGGAATGTACCGTCAACCGGGAAGAAGTTGGTCAAATCGCAGTTTTCATATTTTTTTTTTAACAGTATAGCCGATTCAAGAACAAGTGCAAACCCGGAAGTGCGTGTTAAATATAAACAGTAAGTTTTTCATAAATTATTAAAAATTTAAAACCAAGATTTTATAATGCGTGAGATCAAAAATTTACAGAACTGAATCCATCAAAATTAAGCTGAACCTAACCATTCAAAGTGATAAAGAATATAATAATACAGGCTGCCTACAAAAAGAAAAGCTGGAAGTTTACTTCTTGTGTCGTTTCAATTGTAATTTTCGTAAAAAGACGTCATATAATGGGATGAAGTTGATCACATGGTTCTAAATGATTTCTGTTCGATTTTAATGTGACATGCGCTGGAAAGTAAGCCTACAGAAACGAGTGCACACTCATTGGAGGCTAGTAATGTTGGTTACACAAATTTCCGAAAGTTGTTCAATTCCTCTAGACCCTATTTTCAAATTAGACAACATCAAACCGTCATTACATGAAGCGCTAAGTATAGTAGATTACCTCAAAGCCTCGTTAGGAAATCTAACAGAAAGTATAGGAAGATTAACAATCCATAAATTGTGTGCGGTTATAAATAAGAATCCCGATTTTCAAAGTATAGTGCGTATAGAGAAGTGTTTAACTGAAAGCTAGAGATGCGAACGACCTCTTTTCCAAATACACCAACATATGTCCACCTCACTGTAGTAGTATGACTGAGTCAGCACTGGTAGGTATGGTAATGACACAATACTTTAGTGAATTTTTACGTGACTCTACACCAATAACACAATCAAACCAAAATATTAAGTAATTACTTTCAATATTGATAGTAACCGAGCTGTACTCTACTGTGAAAGCACTCGTTTCAACAGCCTTACTGAAAAGAATGGAGGATGAATCATATTTTCGCACAGAATGCCTTGAATAAACATTAAAACAGCTAAAGATATTATTTTTAAAACATTTTATAAACAAACGCATTAGGATCGTCAAAACAAAATTTCTCGTATATAAAAATAGTATACATCAAACCCACTCTAAGCTGTTATACTTTTTTATAGATATGGAAAATACATAAACAAAGTGGGTGCTTATGGTTTAATTTGGTGTATTTAAAGAGAGCGCTGGATGCAAAGTTCAAGAAGATTCAGTATACAATAAGATTCGGAATTTGGAGTACCGTTGTACGACACTAAATAATTGCTTTGAAGATTTACGTCACTTGGCGGATAGCCTGAAATGTTGCTAGTGGACGCTCTGCAAACTTGTATTTAGTGGGGCTTCGCATTAAAACGCATTGACATTAAGCGAATCACACACCAATATTTAAATAAAGGATTTCTTTGAAAGGTGACTCAGCAGTAACATGCTTGAAGAAGGTTCTCAATTCCTATTGGGAACGTATTGGTTGAACAATCGTTAGTTGAATACACATTACAAGAGCAATTCTGAATTGTTCGCCTACTGGTTTAGGACCATAGCTCTTTCATATTTCCAGATATTAGAGGGAAGTCAATAAAATGCGACAAATATTTCTTTTTTCTAAAAGAAGAAAAATCCGAAACACCTCAGAAAGAATTTGTTCGTGCGATTAGTTCGTTTATTTTAGTTAAATTATTTACTAAGGATATTCCTGTATTCTGTTCTTTAGTTTTAGTTTTTAATGTTTAAAAGGTTTTTGTGATAAAGAAATTAATGACTGATGAAAACGCATCAAAGAAGAAATGTTTCTTTTTTTTGCTAGTATGCATTTTATTGCAAGATTCTGTCGCAAATGTTGAATATGCATTTCTTTTTGTTTCTGATTGATCGACTTTATTCTCAGTGGTTCATAAAGTGTGCATTATGTATTTTAATCTGGGTTACTGTACTCCGGTTTCGAGGTGAAGTAGGTCACCTCTTAATCAGGAATTTTAAAAACTACTTCCGCTACGGTTCTGGCTCAGTTTCCAATCCACAAGCTAAACATCAGCGAAACTATAGTTTTAATTGTATTAAAATATAATCATTTGTTTTTCGGTTATATGAAAAAATCTTAGTTTTTTGATCGACTTTGCCCCGGTTGACAGTATGTAAGTCTCTAGTATGTACAAAATATTAACATCATTTAACTCAAACATTTTTAGAAAATTGGTATTGGAGATTTTTAACGCGATCTCGTATATTTTAAATTACCTACATTATCGAAATAACAATCGACCCTATTTGGAGCAGCTTCTGCTAAGGCCTTCCGCAAGTCGTCAGTTTTATAGTTGATGACGGCATCGAAACCAATGCTTCTCAGCCACTGCGCTTTTTCGTCTGAACCTGCTATACCGATTACTCTGCAACCTTTGATTTTCGCAATTTGCCCAACAGTGCTACCGACAGCACCCGCTGCACCTGAGACAACGACAGTTTCACCTGACTGAGGTTTGCATATTTCAAGTAGTCCAAGCTGGGCGGTGTTTCTGTGAGAAAGAATGCCAATCTGTATACGCAAGAATTAGTATAGAACCGAAAATATATACCCAGGCATTCCCAAAATTCCTAATGCTAGTGAAAGTGGCAATCCGTCATCAATATCTATAATGTATGGTACTCTCCACTGGGTTCTGGGTATATTATCTTCTTTAATACTGTGCGTTCGCCATCCAAAACTACCAACTACATATTTTCCAACGGGAAATTTGCTTGATTTCGACTGTATTATTCTAAAAAGCGTTTATATGACAAAAATGGTAAGATTGCATCTTTTCTGTAGACTTACTTTGCTACTTGTGTGCCGATCATTGTATCACCAATTTTGTAATTGGGAGCATATGCTCTCATATATGGATCAACACTAAGATAAACCGCTTCCACTAGATATTCTAAAGGAAACAAAAACAAACTATAGAGAATATCCATGTAGCATCAACAAATTGATTTTACCTCCGTTCTTAAGCTCCGGTAATTCTTCTTCGACGATTTTCACGTTTTCGTTGGTTGGCATACCATCGAATGGTTTGACATAAATGTATTTTTTAGCCAGCACCATATTGGAGAATGCTTTCTGAAAGAATTTGTCCTTCAATAGAGAATTTTGTCAAGGGAATCCACGAATTTTGCGTGGATATTAAACGCGACCTTTATGTAATCGAATAATTTGCCAGTCACTATAGTCAATAACGTTTTCTTAATCTTTCTTATCTCACACTTTAATCGTTAGGGTTTATTGTTAAAATTGTTAAAATGGAATATAATATTATTGTATCATTTTTATGTCTATAATTGTCAGCAGGATTGTGATTGTCGGTATGGAAATTGTCACAAACTAAGCAATTATAACACATCTAAAGGCAATTATAATGCATATTAACTACAATAATAAAAAGATTTTTTTATCTAACGGCGACAATCATCCAATACATTGATTCTGTGTATTGCAGTGGGACTTTTTACGTAATTGTTAAACAAAAAAGTTTGTTATCGATTTTACTAATGTAGGTAATCCTCGCGTTCTGCTACCATTTCATTAACTTTTTGATTTAAATTATCAATGGTACCTTCAAGTTCCCAATACTGTTCGAGTAGATATTACCATTGGTTTCTAATAATTCAATATCTATCACTGGAATCTGTCGAATATTTCCCATTTTGAAAGTTTAAAGTGGAAAATATTGAGAAAATTTCAATTTTTTTCAAGGTTTGAGGCGCCAAAATCTATTGTAAAGTTTCCCGAGATTTTGTACATTCTTCTTTTAGGGATTCTTATATTTAAAGTTAGGCTTTATATTGCTACCTTTTTTATAGAAAAAATGGGTTGGATTTCCAAGTTCCAAAAAATATACTAATGCAAACGAAGAAGGATTATACCACTAATCTAGCTAATAATTTTGAATTAATGAAAAATTTAAGTAAAATAGGTACCATCCTACTTTCTATTCATGTGCAGCAGTGAGTCCGCATAACCACATGTTTTCGATTTATTGATATCTCGTCCAGTTCTCGTGTTATTTGAATGCAAGGTGTTTGAATGTTTGTAGTGATTATCGCAATGTTGGGCATTGGATGTTTGGGAGCAACGATCTAAAGTGCGTTGCGTGGAACTGAGGATAACTTTCAGGGAAACGTTTCAACTTCAAGTTCATACGCAATGTTACGAATGGTGTACACGACTCAAAAATAGTTGTCAATAAACTGAAGATGACTCTCGACCAAGAAGCCACACGGTGCGTTTAAAGAGTCAACCCTGAACACCTTAAAGACGTTCTATAACGATTATGTGAACAAATCGTAGAAAGGGACTAGGGTTGTTGCGAAACAATTACTGGTACCTTCGCTATAACAATACACAAATGCCCTCTCATTCTACTATGTCATTCTACTATGTCAATCTATCAGTTTTGTGCCAAAAATCATATGCCAGTTTCCCTTCAATTTCACTGCTTGCCACACTTGGCTCCCTGCAATTTTTTCTTGAACCCAAAATTTAAATCAGTGCTGAAAGAAGGCTTTTTTGAAATAATTGATTACATTAAAACAAATCCCAGACATTGAGCAACATCTCAAAAGAAGCTTTCCAGGACTGCTTTGAGAAATGGAAACACCTCTGGGAAAAGTGTATGAAGAGGAGAAGGAAGCACTTGACATAGTAATGTTGTGCTGAAATACAGCTACTCATGGTATTAGTGGTATCATTCATGGAAAAGACAATGTGAGAAGAGAAAAACGCTAACATGTGGACACGTTTCTATCTACCCGGCGTCATTAGCGCGGTTTCGAACGATTTTTCTACTCTACACATTCCAATTCTTTCTCGGCTACTATCGCCGTATCTAAACTAATAATCGAAGTGAGCATTTTTGGCGCTATCTAATGCCATAAGAATAACACACTCGTCTGCCGGTTCAAAAACTGCGAAACTCCCGCTGGTTTCCTAATCCTTCTACTGAGCAGCTCATGGACTGCTAAACCAGAGACGGCGCGCACCAACAGTGCATAGGATAGCTGCACATGACATTTTTTGGGTGATTTTAAAAGTAACTCTTTTTTAACTTTTAATTTATCGTGCTCTGCCCCTCTTGGAAAGAGGCACTTCTCGAATTACGTAATCGGTTACATAACTTACCGGTCATAATTTACGTGCGGACTATACGTGTTTTTGCAGTGTTGTATAATTTGCCTTTACTGGTTTCCAGCCCGTATACAATCTGCTTCGGTAGTTTGGATCGCTATCCTCTTGTAAAATCTCGGTACCACTCTTAAACTAGACCTTTGAAGATGTCAGTAGTCCTTTTTTGTATAATTGTGCCATACACTGAGCATTTAAATTACCAGTAAAGGCGCATAATGTTCCAAAACCACAAACATTGAAACATCCCCAAATATGGACCTTCACTCCATGTTTTACAGTTCGTTCGACAGCACGATTTGCTTCTCAGTACTCGGGACCAAAAAGAAAATTCTTCCGTAAACACCACATTCGTCCAGTCTCTGATGTTTCCCGTGGCCGTGTTAACCACGCCTGTCTGTGTTTGTCCGAGACCAATGGTTTATGCTGTGGTAAGCAATCTCGTGCTCAAGTAACCGGCTTCTAATAGTCTACTAAACTAAACTAATTTATGTTTCTTCTCGCTAACATAGACTGCCCTTAACGTAATATTAAATGCAATTTTCTACTGAATAATCTTTAATTATTGCCTTATCTTGCATAGTTGTCATCGTGCGAAATTGGTCTCGTCTTGTAACATCATATACTGCTCCAGTCTGTTGGTATCAACGTCGTATATAATCCTCTTAAATACTTATTCTTGGTCCCTTTGAGTAATTACTCAAAAGCACTGCTTCAAAGCTCTTTGTGTATACTGCGCTCATATTTGCCTATACTATCGTCTCTTCTACAAGCGAATAAGAACTAACAACTTACTACGCGTACTAAGGGATGGGTTATTACTGTCCATTGATCTCTTTTGCTAGAAAAGATATTAGTCTGCGTTTTTTATTATATTATGAATATTATGAACACCAAGTGTTGTCAGATAAGGAAATTGATAAGTAGAACTGTAAATTACATATAATTTAGTTCTTGAACGAGGCAAAACCCCAGACTCTAAGCTAAGAAAAATGTGGAAGAGGAAACTTGCAACACCACTGGGGAAATTGAAGCGGCATTAAAGAAGCCTTAGCTGAAATTAAAATCTAACGCAAAAACACTCCAATTGATACAACAACGTAACTTCACCTGAAAAAAAAATCAGTAGATTAGATCCTTTATACTGTTAATACCACAAAAGCGACTGTTTAGGCGCCATCCGCTTTATTCTCCTAATCTCGCTCCGTCAGATATCCATCTTTTTCGTTCTCTAACGAACAACCTTCGCTTAATCTTCCTTAATAATTTCGTTTCAAAATTGGCTTGGCGACTTCTTCACTCTGGATTTCTTGAAGAGTGCAATCGAAAACTGTCAGATTATCAGAAGTTGATCGTAAATGATGGACGAGAATATATTCTTAATTGGTTAGCGTACTTTGATAAAAATCAATTTTGAATTCAATAAAGACGCCACGAACTTACACCTCAATCTGATTGTGCTGTTGTCGGTACATTAATTCTGTACACCAATAATTAGTTCCAGTATAAACTTATAGTTTCTCCAGAGCACGAATTGAAATAAAAATAGCGTAACACGAAAATTAAACTCGGACGTGTATTCCGATAATGGCAAACTTACCGTGGCTAGTTCTGCAAATTTCCGTAAAAGTCCATTTTGGTTCAAGGAAGACCTATTTATTAGCATTGAAGATTACGATATAAATTACTTATGCGCTATATTTATCTTGGAACCTTGATGATTGACCTTGAAATATTCAAACACTAGCACTTAAAGAATGATGATGATAAAGCACTAGGAATTACAAGTCTGCCTACAAAATTATTTAATCAGATACTTGCACTTGAAATTATGAATTTGTTTTGATATGGTAAGTGTCGCGAGCTTGAGAATTATCGTTAAAACATATGTATACATACATAGTATGCGTGTGTGTTAAAAATAAGACTTATTTTTAGATATAAGATAGGGCAATGTTAGTCAGTTCATATAGTTACCTTGGTTATCTAAGTTCAGGCGCCAGGAACTGTTAAAATTCCAAACACAATTAGCATAATTATTTTGGATATTAAAAAAAATGACTTAAAAGTATTACAAAAGAAGCGTCTTGACTTGGTAAATAAGTTATGAGATATTTTAAATAGCTTAATAAATTTGGGCTTAAAAATATTTTGAAACTTTATGCAGTCTATATATGTATGTATATACTTCTAACCTATATTTTTTTCTGCAAGTTTTCCTTACCTTATTCTTACGTGATGAGCGTTTCACTGGGTAATAAAAAAACGATAAAAAGTATGACTGTCAACGACTGTCAAAAGATGTTCTATTCTAAACCTTATCAAATTATAAATAAATTAGCCTTCAATATGCGATATATTTACGTTTACAGCGCAAGTCACATATTACATAATTCGCTTGAGCGGCCAACGAATAATTAGCGGTGTGACGTTTATTTAAATAGCCTAAAAGATATTTACTGAAGTATTAACGCACTGTTCTGATCACTTGTCCAAACAAACTAATGTAGCCTATCTTAAAATAAATATTTTCCCAGCAAACAGTGCCTGTCATACCTCATACAATATGCATGTCCAGTGAACGCGATGCACTTTAGACGAGAGCACTCCTTATTTACTTTTGTGAAATAGAAATTGGGATGGTGTCGGATTAGACCAGCTAGCGGCTGTAATTAGTTGGAAGCGATATTTATTCACTTCCTATTCGAAAAATAAAGAATAATCTATAATGTACATCTGATGCGTTTGTAATGGTTTTTTTTATTGCTAGTTGTAATATTAATCTTCATTAAAAAATTCCGCTACGTTAACATTGATGTTTGCGGTAGCCTAAATATACGTTGCAGTATCTAGAATCTAAAAACCTGAAATTGAACATTAGCAAGGGCGGCGTTCGACGATAAGTGAAGTGCAGGTCTTGATAAAGGGCACCATAAAATTGAAAACTATGTTGGGCTACAGCGATGTAATTTGCTACCGTGAAATACAAATGTTTATATAACGCTGTTTCAAAAATTTGTGATATATTGGACAGAATAGAAATTGGTCGATAATTGCCGGTATCAGTTGCGATACCGTTTTTAAAAATAGGACGAATCCTGGCTAGTTTCCACGTAGATGGGAAAGTGAAGGTTTTTAGAACTAAGTTGAATATTAACATAACGGTTGAGAAAAGACAATGGTGCAGTCCTTCAGCAGAACACTAGGAATCTCATCGGGGCCGGATTTTAGTTTGGTCTCAAGGGTTTTCATTGCAGAAAATACTTCATCAACACTTAGCCCAGTTAAATGAAGATGAGTGTTAGAATAACACCGCCCAACAAAATAAATTCTTTGTCGTGGTACCTGTAATTACGGTGAAATTTATTATTCATACGTATAAATTTCACCGTTAAATAATTAGTAGAACAGATGTTTTGTAACTTTCACACGCTCGGAAGTTACATGAGCATCAATACGCATTACCTTCACGGCCACTTAGATCGTTTTCCAGAAAACTTAGGTGATGTTAGTGACGAACAGAGGGAAAGATTTCACGAAAACATCAGCATTATAGAGGAAAGATACCAATGAAGATGGGATACTCATATAATGGCCGATTACTACTGGAATCTTCAGCGAGACTCCTCCGGTAAACCTAACGCAAGGAAATCTTATAAAAGGAAATTTTTAACTGATTTTTCTGTTAAATAAATACCTTCTACCCATTTTTTGTGTGTGAGTTAACAGTTATCAAATAGTTATATTTAAAAAGTTCCGTACATAAGAAGACATGATATCTAATTTTGGCGAACTTTTCCGAAATAATGCAAAAAACGTGAATTTCGAAAACTAGATCTGAAAATGTGTATTGATCAGTGTAAAAGTTGATACCCTAGTCTGGAGGAGTTCGAGTTGATATCTTGGAAGGCACTCAAGGATTGGTCCGAAAAGACGTCCACAATCAGCTGTGGCTTCGTAATACGTTCCTCACTCCTGTACATCTCTCCGCAAATTCTACTAGATCCTCTGCGAATATTAATAAACGATCAAAAGTTGTACAACATTGTAGACATTTCAAGAGATGTAACAGCGATAAGCTCGCTAACCCTGCCAATTCAATTCTGACTACAATCCCCAGTGCGGAGTTCTTTGCTTCAGCTAATTTGTATATATTAGCATCGTTCTTTCCAGGTTGTGTAGTGTCTAAAATATTTTATAGTTTAAGGCTCTTAAATGAAGACATTTCTAAGGAAAATGGTAAGAATATTAATTTCAAATACATTGCAGCATTTATAAATGAGTACAAAAAGCGTTTACTGCTTCCTTTTTCTTTTTTCAAGAATGAAAATAAAGTTGAAGAAGCAGATATTGGCAAGATAGAGGAGAATGAAGCTGAATCGTAAGTGCTGAATACATTAACAAAACAACATTTCTTGAAATGAGGTTTGGCAAAGATACCAGGATCGTTGTTTCCACCTTCAATGGATGTTTTGCAATTTTATTTATCGCCACATTTCGGGGACTTTTGAATATTACATCGTGTAATTAAATATTAAACAGAATTCTCGACTTTTTTATTTATTGTAAACCAGTTTTTCTTGTTTGTGGATTACATTTTATTACATTACGATGCCAATATAAACCAATACTTTGTAAAACTTGTCTTGATATTGGTTGAATTGATAACAATGTTTACATAATTTGAGATACCCGATACTAAACACTAAAAACTCTAATAGACACTCAGACACTCCCTTTTCTTTATCAATTTCCGTTATTGCATTTAAACAATTTTGCAACATTAAATTTCTTACATTTAGGATATCTTAATTCTCTACATTCCTTTTCTGCATGCAATTTAATTTTGAGTTTGAGCTTGTTCATTCAACCTACGGTTCGCTCAACCAAGAAAGAGCTGCTGGTCGTTTCGGCTACAGTAGCGTTACAATACGTATAAAATCGGAATTTTGATATTTTATATTATGGTATGCTATATATGAGTATATAGTAAGCACATATCAAACTAAAACATCAAATTTATTAGATTCAATAGAACAAACTAAGACTATTGAAAATGAGATAGAAAATGAATACTTAATTTGAGAAAGTATTTCACCTTTTAGTAAGCAATAAAATCGTCTCAAATAATATGCATTGCTCATTGTGGCAACACAAAGAATGTCAACTTTCTGTTGCGTTTAGCCAACCGTTCTTGTAAAAATTGGGCACATGCCATTCCATCGGATTTGGAAAAAATACAATTCTAAATGGAAATTGCCAAGTCTAAGAACGGTTGCACCCGAAAGAATTGGGAGCAATATTCTGGAATGCGCCCTTGTCATGTGTAGGCGTGCCTAGTACTGCTATATTTTTAAAATTCACACTATACATTATACATTAGTTACCTTATTTGTGTGTTTACATCCAAAATACCATCCAGTTATAGTATAAAAGTGAACTATAAAGAGGAAGAGACAGTTGAAGATGTAGTTGAGATAATCTTGTCAAATTCCTTCATAAATAAAATTATGGATGTTATGGCCACAAAACTGACACTTATTTAGTTAACCATACGAAAAAGTGTGAAGAAATAACATCAAGCAACATGATGGTTTGTATAAATAGAATGATAACAACACACACGGCCAGAAACCCGGGTATATTATTCCACATACGGTGACCGCGAAAACATCCGTCACAACATATATATGTAGCACTATACACTAGTTAAAATTAATCTAAAATTTGATAGAACTAAATTTAAACCAACAGAAAACTTTAAAAATAATAAAATACATTTCCTGTTATTATTTTTGTATTTGCAGTTTTTGTGGTATTTGTCATTTAGAATAAATTGATATGTATTTTAAATACTTTACTTTACAAAGCTGTGATATTCTCAGTATTTTGTAATTTTATATTTGAAAATTATATATTATAACAATTTACTCCAACTTGGTTATTTTAAATATCAAATCTTTAACACCAAAGCTTAATCAATTGCGGTACATAATCCATTCACATGCTTTTGCTATATTCTGTTTATCTGAATCTTTACTTAGTAGTAGTATTAGTGACAATGCTCTATCCATCAATGGTTATCGTTTAATACGATCAGACAGGGATATGCGGGGCGATGAGTTTGCAGTTTATATTAAAAGCATTATTTACTCTGATGTACTTTGCTTAAATTAAACGTAATGAATTTCATAACCAGTTTTCAGTCAAGTATTATTTTCACACAATGTATTTTATAGCTAAACTCATTGTAATATAACTCAAATTCTGTAGATTTTCTTTTCTTTTCCTATTTTTCTGTTGGTGATTGCAACAAAAGCACTTCCCCATGCAAAAGGGAGACATCATAGCAGAAGTAATTGTTAATAATCTACATTAAATGTCCTCATCAGAACACAAAACAAAGATCCTTTTGTTTGTAAGTGAAATAGCGTATACGCTGAGTAAGGAAATTTGTTCAACAATTTGTTGACGATTACATTTACTAATTTATTAAAGAATTGACGTAAATACCTTAATGACTCTACGCCAAAAGATATTTTTAAAAACACCATTGAGAGTCTTATTCTATAAGGAAATGACCCCCACTTGTCTTTATCGCCATCATCAGTTATTACTAGATGGGGAACATGGATGCAAGTTTACTTTTTGCTGAAAATGTTGATTCTGTCTAGGACGTAGCATTAAGCAACGATACAAAGAGCGTTATGAAATTCGAAAAGTTATGAATTCGGCCGAAACCCTGATTTAGATATTTTAAAGAAATTTTGTCAAAACGACGTTAATTTAGAACTTGGACTATCACCTTATTTTCAGGTTGCTCTACTGTCGAGCAATCTTTTTCGTATATAATTTTTTATTAACTTCCAAACGAACAAATTTAACAGCAGGAAATTATACAGTCTAATTCTGTAATACTATCAAATAGTGATTAAAAAATACTGTTATATTTTTGTTATATGGTTACATTTAAAGTATGCGAACAACTTTTTTGATTTCATAGTTCTTTGGATAGTTTTTAATAAAGTCAAATGAAAAAGCGATCAATAACAACGTGTACTGATGCTGGAATTGCTTTGTCGCCCACATGTTATTTTAATGAAGTATCGTAGAAATGACCAAACTAGACATGCGTTTGTTGTATCAAAAACACATCTAAACGTGTGGACAAATTCACTGGTCAATATAAATTTTCTATAGAGAAGAATAATTTATGGCAGGTATTGTTAATTCTTATAATTCTATAGATACTTTTGTTTCTATTAATTTTCCGTTTTATTTTATAACTGCAAATACGCGAATAAAGAATATTGCTATTAAATCCACAGTAATGAACAAAGAAATACGATCGATCATAGCGGACTTTCATTTCAAAACTAGTCACCCGGAATAACTTTTACAATACCTTGAATTAAATTTAACAAGAAAACAGGTCAACTTAGATTTACAGGGGAATAAATTTTACATGTATCTGCAACTCGTAATCAGAGGTGAATATCATCGAAAACTTCAAATAGGAAGGAGCGTTCAGTGATACATATTTGTAAAGGTCTTGTTATTAGCAATCTTTTGACGCTCTATTTTTTGAAATCAGTTTTTATGTTTTTATGTTAAGTTATGCCCTTTTAAAATTTAACCATCAAAAGTCGATATTTTAGTGAGAATTATTTTATTAGCATCAGAATGAAGTTGCACTTAATCCGACAGGTGTTCAAAATGCTCTCTATTATTGGTAAGGCAATGGTAAAGCCGTTTTCTATTCTACACCTAACATCACGAACTATGAGGTTGAGTTTTATACACTATTGTCTTTAGATGCCCCCATAAAAAAAAGTCAAGGGACGTTAGTCTGATGATCTCGCTGGCAAATCTATAGCACCCCTTCTTCCGATCCATTTGTCAGGAAATCTCTGATAAAGTTAATTTTGCAAAGGCGGAGCATAATGTGGAGAGGCTTTTTGAAAAAAATAGATTATTTTCATCTAGCAACAAATTCCCCATCGGTTGCATCAATTTGACCGGTTTAGTTTTCTAAAGATTCAGTTATAAGGGGATCTATTACATCTAATAGATTTAAATACATTCCACCAGTTAAATTTTCTTCCATGAATATCGCACCAGTAATTTTGTCTCTTAGAATTTCGGCCCATGCATTGATTTTCTGAGGAAATTGCGTGCGCTATTGACGAAAAACGTGTGAATAGGCATTATCCCAATATCTACAATTGTGTTTATTAACAAACCCATTTAAAAAGAAGCTTGCCTTGTTACTAAAGTAAACGGTTTTTATAAAATTGTGTTGTGCATTTGCTTTTTCAGTCATTACTTCACAGAATTGTGTTCTGTCATAACTATCCCCGCCAAGTTGTTGTAAAAGCTATACTTTGTAAGGGTAGAATTTATTCAGTCGTAAGATTTTAAGCACAGAGGCGACGGAAGTGTTTGTTAACCTCGAGATGTTTGGTATTAACGTTTGAAGACTTATGTTAAAATGACCTAGTACTTCAACTTGTGCGGCTTCAATTAAAAGATTCTTGGCACGTTTATTACACACACATCCAGTGTCTTGAAATTTATTAACTAAATCCAATAGGTACTGGTGACCAACATTTTTGTCTGGATGTTTCTGAGTAACACATGGGCTGTTGTATGTGCATAACGGTGTTCTTCTCCATTAATAAAACGGATTTCAATTCATTCTTGTAATGAGTAAACCATTGTTTAAATTCACTATAACGAAGGCCAGTTGAAAACTAAATCTTTCTAAAAAGGAAATGTAGAAGGCAAAAACAATATTTGCAAATAAATACCTTTAACGTTTTTGGTTGTTTTTACCCGAGTGTTTACCGTTGTATCTTTTTTCAATTGTAGATGTAATGTTAGTAATTTGCTGCTACTTTTAACAATTCTCATTTTATTTAATCATCTAAAAGTTTAAAATTCCGAGTTTTTTAAACTTCAAAAGGGCATAATTTGGAAAAAAAATTTCTGACTTTTAAATAAAGCTCCAAAATATTGCCATTAACAAGACCTTTTCAAAGACGTGTCACTCAACATCCCTATTTAAACTTTTCGATATGATTTTCACCTCCGATTAGAGGTTGAAACTACGGGTTTGCAGATATATGTAAAATTTCTCCCCCTAAATCTAAATAGATCTGTTTTCTTGTTAAATTGAGTTCACGGTATTTTAAAAATTATTTCGGGTGGCTAGTTTTGAAATTAGTCCGGTAGATGGGATTATGTGGATGAGACAAATTTGCTAGTATGCATATTAAGTTAATATTGTCTCTAATTCGCAGTGATTATGACAATCAGGACAAGGGTTTATAAAGTATCACTTTTCTTAGATTTTCGCGCCATCTTATCGATAGATACATAACTACTCTAAGAATAATACGAAAAAATTCCATAAGAGGCCGCCTACTCCTTTTAAAATCAGTTATTTCCGTTTACGACTTCATTTAATGCTTCACTTTCCTGTTCCTCATTTTGTATTCTAGTTTATTGCATTTATTCAATTATTATGTTTAAAGTGAATTAAACATTTTGGTCAAAGTAAGTGAAAGTAAAGTATTATTTTTAGGACATTTTCATCCGGTGTTTACATATTTTAAGTTTTAAGTACTCTGCAAGGTAGTTTGCAAGTAGAAATACAAGAGAAATGAATGAGTACATAAAAGTAGTAAAGTGTATTATTCCCACGTGTCATGGTTCTGTTTGTGAAAAGGTAATATTGTGCTTATTCATACTAAGTAAAATATGTGCTTATGGATATAGTTCCATATATAGATTGCCTATTAGACACAGGAAAGTAAAAGAAATTTGACCAGAGTGAATCAATGATAACAATTGATGTATTATACCAGCCTGGTTTACAAACAAAAAAACCGTCTATTATAATTAATGGAAGATATGGTGAGAATGAATTAACTTTCTTGTATCTGATTTAGTGAAACATCAAAGCTGTTATCCCTTAAGAAGTGTTCAGTTATGGCCACTATTCACTGTTTATACGCACAGATAAATATTATTCATCATAATTTCCAATATTTATGAATGCATTACTAAACAGGAGAATATCAAAACTACTTTCCCTGTGATGCCGCAGACAATTCTATCGGTTATTGCAAGTATAAATCTTATTTAGAGAACATGTATAAAAGGTTATTGACGTTTACATAGATTACCAGTCAAAACTATTTGCTCATCCTAAGAAATAATCCATAGGAAGTGGTATCTGAAAAAGAAACTGTAGTGTTATATTTAATAAAATACTGTTGAAACAATGAAATTTATGATATTTATTCAATAATATAATTTATTTGGGACAAAAGCATTATTTCTTTGTAGAAATGACTTCCTAGATCCTTCGTTCAATTTCATGTGCAGTTTCATCATAATTTTTCGACGTTCTTCTGCCGGTGACCTTACTTTTCGTCACCCTGTTCGTTTGCTGTTTAATAATGAGTGAGTATGTTGTTATTTTTTACCGTTATAGTCGACAGTTCGGCGACTTAATTTCAATTCCAACATCTCTCTTACTTCGGCCAAGATAATGTAAAGCAACAATCATTGTGGATTTCAAATGTTGATAATTTTATTAACGATATTCATTGTTTACAAGAACAATAATTACTAATTCTATAATCTTTACTTACACTACATTATTAATTTATTTTTAGGATAATTATTATTAATGACCGAATCGGAACCCCTAATTATCGAATGAAGGAAATTCATTTTATAACTACGTATTAGAAAAGCCTTTCGCGGAGTTAATTAATTTAAATAATTTAATTATAAATTGACATCAGTTGTAAGTACAAATTAATTCCTGCCCCTAATTAATGAGAGAATTATGAATGAATGTACCACATATATTCCTATAAATTTCTATTTATTCATTTCATAGAAATTTACAAATGTTTCGAGAATTATATTTATAAACGGTCTAACCAAGAAATAATATACTTTAGGCACAATATAAATACTACATACATTGGTTTCAAAAGTTACAACGGCAAAAAATAAATAAGATGTATACCTGCAATAACCGATAGAAGCCGAACTGTCTGCGGCATCACAGAGAAGGAAGTTTTGTTATTCTTTCCGTCATAGGATGGGACATTAATTCAGACCACCACTGTACGTAGTATTGCAAGTGTATAGCCAAGCGTATCCAGATTTTCTGCAGATACATACTTGTTAAGTAAGTTTTTCATATTATATCTATTAACATTTTATAAATTACTGGCGCTTTCGTTAAGGAAAACGACCGCACTGACGTCACTACTAACAAACCAAATAGGTAGTTTCATGTGCACTCAATGTGCTTGTTTCGGTTTCCTTAAATAGCTTATCTAAAGTCTCAAATAAAATAAATAGTGAAAACAAAGATAATTTACTTCAATCAAGCACATCTGATGAGCAATCGTTTGTTATGAATGCATATACTCGAAAAGAAAAGGTAATAAATTGAAAATCTTATTGGTCTTTGTTTCATTAAATTATCCTTTCTCTTTACTTCACACCTTTTCTGTCACCCACGTTAAGTCTTTTACGGCATAGGAAGCTTTATCGGATACCAGCGAAACATTACTTTTCAATTTAGTTTATTGGAAAGTGTCGTCTATTATTCTGAAAGAACTTTTATTGTCCTGTACTAAAAAGCAACGTAAACACCCACACCACATCTTATTAGAATTAAATGTAGGCGTGATTAGTACGCATTTACATACGTTCATACATACATAAAAGTTAGATAGCCTTTTCTTGCATATGGATTTTGGAATTTAATCTATTTCCTTTGTGAGCGTTGCGCTATAAAGTATAGGAATCATTATTATTTCAGAAGAAAAGAACCTTGCATCGGTAAATGTTTCTTGGAATACTGCGGTTGTACGTTTTAATTGCTGTCGGTTCTGTTATACAGCTTAATGGAGTTATTAAATGTTCTTCATCATATTCTCTTCATTGCGTCACAACGACGCTTTTTCCGAACCGAACGTTCTTTTGCTGCTGCCGTTCGATTTGAATTCACACAGGAATGAGTCGAATTCCGGACCGATCATAACGAGCGACGCCACAACGAAATTAAGACATCAGAGGTGATTGCGACAGGTGGCTTCGCCTTAGGCTGTACGAGTACTTTAATTCTTTTCCTATCTCTCTCTTATCTTCGGACAGGTAGCGTATATACCTTTGGCTCTTCGATATTTCTTGGTATTCTGCTTATTCTTCTAACTTCATCAACTCCATGGCGATCACTAATATTGGTTATGTGCTGTAAGGTATTAGTTTCTAATATGCAACATACGTTACTTACGAATTGAAACAAATAATTGCAATTTGTAGATAGTCTTTAATAATGATTTTTCGCGTACAGTCATTTTTGTCACCATTCTATTTCCAGTTATGCCAAAAGTGTATGCCGACTTGTCTATTTTAAATAGATGATAAACGTGCCTGGTCAAAAAATTATGAATTTTTTAGATAAATAAAAAACATACCATTATATTTTAATGAATTTCAAAATGTAACTTTTTTGATATTTAGACTGAGAATTTGGCACTCAGCCAGGGCCACAGAAAGTCCATCCATTGGAAATGAATGAACATAGTCAACAAGCAAGCTTTGAACGGTCATTGATTTCTTTATTACAAAAACCTTATAAGCATCAAAAGCAGTACCATAAAACAGAACATAAGAAAATCCTTAGAAAATAGTTTAATCAAAACAAACGAAACTATTGCATGAAAAAGTCCTTACTGCTTGCTCTTCTTTTAGAGATAAAAATTATTTGCCGCGCGTTATTGACCTCAAATTCGCTTCACAATCTGTTGCCTGTTTATAACCGGAAAAGCGAAAAATAGATTTGTTGAATGGATATTTCTGCAGTGCACTTATAACTATTTGAGTCCCCAAGATTTCAGTAACTTCAACGACATAAAATTAACTCCTCCCATTTGTTTCTTATTTTGTAATGACAAGGTTTTCTATATCTCAATCCCGAATCAATTTTAACATTCTTGAAATTCTGAATTTCGAATAAATCATTAATTTGTGAGGTATGCAGTTTACTGCGTTACTTGTGAATGCCGATCTCTTCAAATTTTGTAGTATAAGAAGTCTGCGCTACAGTTAACATTGCGAAATGACAATTGAATTTATTCTTAGTGACAAAATTGTCGCTAGAAGGATATTTACATCAAACAGAGCAAGAGGATGAAAGTTGTTCTTGGAAATATGGTTATAACTACTAAATAAAGTGCAATACTCGAGCTACAAAGCTTGGAAAAGCTGTTTCTAAATAAGTAGAGAACATAACCACATTATACGTATATACATGACATATAGAAAAAACAAGACATTGAAATAAGCTGCCCGAAAACGCAATAACTACCCAAGATGCATCACTTTATGTCATCTCTACTACCCAGACCAGCGCGTAAATGTTTAATATGTAAAATACTATAACAGATCTCCGTTCAAAAGAAGCTATTCCGGCTTTGCCATTCCATCAAGAAGGACGATAGAATGTTAATTTTTAATATGAGAAGTATACTTCACAAGCAGTGTCACACTTATTTTGTCAACTGTTCCCGATATATGAACTGAAGGAACATGTTTCTATTCTATTAGTGCACGTGCTTTAATCAGACAAAACAAAAAATGCCTACAGTGATTTGCTGCAGATGTCACCAACTAATATCTTCGCAAGTTTCGAATCTGGCATGATAACTACTTTTGCTGAAGAATTTCCAGCTTCAGAGCATCGTGGAAAACATCAATCGGAAAGTCTAAAGGACAAGTACGAAATTGATGCTGAATTTATATTGAAACTGAAGTTAGCACTTGTGCCCACAACAAATTTAGTTGAAACTCTTTGTGAGGGAAATATGCTGATCTATATCTAGCCAATTATGCATTACTTTGAGGATACCAGATTTAGCCGCCCATGTTTGTGGGCAACATCGCTGTTTACCACGATTTTCTCATGATATGTGAAATTGTTAGAAGATTGTGACACAAGAATAACCATCAACGAACAATTCTAGAGAAGGATGGAATCGAGCATCTTACACACTAATCAAATGTCTGTACTAAAAATTAACCCCCATCTTCAGTTAACTTAAATCCGATCGATACGTGTACTGCTGTAGGTACAAGGAACTGTCAAAGTTGATAAGTAGAGCAGTAAGAGCAGCTGCATCAAAACTGGCAGTCACTCAGAAAAACGTTGGCGCTATGCGTAAGATTATAAACGATGTTCGACATGTAAGATATTCTTGACATTGAGGCAACACGACAAGACCTCAATTCAAAAGATTTTCTAGGAAGAATTCCCGTTGGATACCGCATCTGTTGACCGAAGAACAGAAAGCAACTAGAGTAAATTGGTGTCAAAAAACTTTAAACCACTTCAACGCCAGAAACTCTAAAACCGCGTAAAAGATCGTCAGTGGTGATGAATCTTGGATGGATGTTTCAAGACATGCCGACAAAAATGATCAATTTTCGAAGTATACACGAATAAAGATGGTCACGACATTTGTCACGAGAGCAGGTAATGTAGTAACAATTCCTCTACAAGATCAAACAACTGTTACTGCCTACTGCTATACAACCAATTGTTTGGCACAAGTCATCGCTGAGCTTCGAAAAACCAATCACGAATGATAAATCATCTCTACTAAGACAAGGCACGTTCGCACACAGCACGCAAAACAATTGCACTTTTAGCACAACAATACAGCGAATTGTTAGACCATTCCGCATGCAGTTTGGACCTAAGTCCAACGATTTCTTTACGTTTCTGAAAATCAAGAACCGATTGTGTTTTTAAAGGTTCCAGTCGCGAAAAGGAGCAGTCGATACCTTCATAAACTCAATTTTGACTGTACCAACAAAAGAGTGAAATAACTGTTTCTAAAATAGGTCGAACGGATGCAAAAGTACACTAATCATTGTGAAAAATACTTCGAAAGACAATAAGGTCTTTGAAAACTACTAAACTTTAATTCCAGCTCTATATGCAAAACTTAAAAGACCACCCTCATGTATAATAAAAAGAAGAAAACTAAAAAATATTTTCTTTCTCTAGAGGAATTATGATATTTTAAACTCCTACATAACCTGAAGAAATGTCGCGTGGGGTAGATATTATTTAGTAATATACTAGACCATTGCGGTCATTATAATAACACAGTTCTACTTTAAGATTATCCATATGTCGAATTAAGATTAAATCATCAGAGACGATGCGATAAAAATGTATATGTATCAAGCAAACATGAGTTATTGTCCTGTTCAATGGAGTTGTATTCAATAAAGTAATTTACTTAAAGTAGCTTGTTCAATTGCAACAGATCAACGAATTTAGCTGAAGCCGATTACTACTATAGAAGGTATCATTTGTGGTTCAATTTCAATTGGAACCCGAACCGAAGCAGCGAATGCATTGTCTAATCTACTAGCTGTTTGTTTTTTACGCGACCGCAGCAATCTGATAGCAGACGCTTACCTGATCATTAATCTCTCTTAAAAACTGCGCCTCTAACGTATATCTGCGCGGCGAGCTACGGTAATTTACTAGAAATTTGATTAAAAAAAGGAAGAGCATCAAATTATAGCAATGTCAGTCATTTAGGCTTTGTGTGTGGTAACTTCAAACGCATTGTTGTCGTCAGCTGCAAACCCTAAAGAATACCCGTTATTACCGTAGTGCGGTTTTCTTATGTTTGTGCATCTTTATTGTGTGGACTTCTTCTACATTATCATTGTTATTTTGTCATTTTTACACCATGCCCACGATTTAATGATGTCTTATAGAAGAAATGAATGCTATTGCCTGTACGGTAGCAATAAACTCTAATAGATTTCATCATACACATGAAGTAGTAATTTACTTAATCTTTGGATTGACGATTTTTTTATGTGATCAAAGGTAGGTACATTTATCCAGCATATATACAGTATCTGACCATTTTATTAGGACCACCTTATAAATTTAAGCTTTTCTGTGTTTCCAACCCGATAATTTACAAATACAAGTATAAAATTCATGAATAGAGTTTACAAAATCTATTTAAATACGTTCCCTGAATATCTTTCTAAGAAATTGAGAAAGTGCCACTTAATGACTTCTTGCCTATTATTGTCCCCCACATGAATCATTCTGTACTGTATAGAAGATGGGTAGAAATAAGGTTGAAAGACACAGTAATTATATTATTTGGATCGGTTATACAGTTTATACATTATTTCCGTATTTACGTATCAGCGTTGCACTTTAAGTTATTGCTTGTATGAGCTTTATAAAGTTTCGTTATGGGAAAAGAAAAGAACATAGAAAAAACTGCGCATTCAGGCATTGTGAGACACAGGAGTGTATTTTTAACGCGCAATTGTAAAGAAAGAAGTATCCGGACAGTGGTCCTGTAAGTCAGTCGAAGGTCCTGGACCACTCTATTTTTGTCAAGGCACCATGAATCAACACAAATATAAGCGTGTATTGGAGGATGTCTTGATTCCATATATCAATGATTTAGATCCGAATGAAGGCGCTTACACATTCATGCACGATAAGGCACCATATCTCATGACCAAATCCATTCGAAGTTTTTTAGAAACGTACGCTCTGCCAGTATTACCTTGGCCGGGAAATTCTCGCGACATCAATGCAATTGAGAACGTGTGGTGTGTTCTAAAATCACGCGTGTATTCGAGAAAAAACACTACAAAAGAGCAATTAGTAAGAAATATTGAGGATGTGTGGCAAAATGACGCTACAATTAAACATACCAGTAACGCTTGCATAGCTAGTATGCACTCACAAGGTAACGACCATCGGAAAACGGTTAACCTACACAGGTGAAATGAGGATGGTTGTTGCTTCTACTGGAGCTCAGATCCTAATATTCATCCGTTTCAGCACTTCTATAAACAAATTGTACACTTCTCGATTGTTAGAACGCAAAGATGTAATAATAGAAGTAGGCAGTGCGACCTTCAGTGAGACTAAAGTCAAGTGAGTCAATAGTGATTTTATGCGAAGCTTAACCAAGGAAAATGTGATTCAGATCAGCCATTTTATAGCCAGAGTGACATGCAGCTGATTTCACGAATCCCAATCTAAACAAATGGGTTGGGTAAAAGCTATGTCCAAATTTAATACGAGTAAATGTTATATGATAATGCCGATATATGTTACCATTCATATAATACAACGGTTTATGTTTTATGTTTATAGATGAACGAATATAAGCGTACTGATTCATCCTGTTGGTAGATATTGTTTGCCACAAATCTTCCCACTCTCCATTCAACACATTTCATTTGCAAATTGCAAAACACATTGTGTGTACTTTTGCAGAAAATGTTATAATTAATACGTTAAAATTATCACGACAATCTAGAAAATAATTTTTGATGATTTTGAATAATAAAACGATGTCGCAATTACCGTTAACATTTAAGTATTTTCCGAAATGATCTCACCATGTTTTTATTTTTTCCCTTAATTTACGATAACGCCGGGATAATTTCTTCTTCGTTTAAAATAAGCCAATCTTCCGCAATTTACCAGCTGCCATTTTTCATTTTATCGTTTCACTGCGTTCCCAAGTCCGGATTTGTAAATCGAATGCGTTTATATGAGCCGCAGACACCTGTTTCTGTTTTATGGACTCATTAGCCAAACTAATCACCTGCGTCGCCGGACGAACAAGAGGATTTAGTGAAGGCATCACCAAAGAGAGAAAACTGAACAAGAAAGCGCAGGCCATCGTGTAATCGGGACGCAGCAGAGAGTCTTTTGTAGTTGCCGGTTTTAGGATCAATAGCCAGCTGACGAATTATTTTGCGATATGGAGAGAATTTAGGTACTTATGGGAACGTCACCAAAATCGATTTAAATGCGCTTCTTAATTTTTAATTGTTTATTAACATTTTAGGTAATACAACAGTATAATCACAAAAGATATGATTGACAACTATGATTTTAATTGTTTTACACACTGGACAAATCGATATACTATTTGGTAAACATAAAACCGTTTTAGCGCCGCTTGGCAGACTACCCAATTACATTTTCATAGTGTAATTTTTACTCAATCACATACTGAATCTTATCAGTTAGAGGCAAAAATATTTGTTGGATAAAATTATTTGAGAAAATAATTCTTAGGTATCTCGACACATTGGGGTAAGCGATGGTCCAAAGCCGTTTTCGCTTTGATAACATTTGTAACCGTCAAATTCTTAAAGTAGATTTAACATAGTTGCCTATTCAACATCTTATAACCTATTTCATATTCCTTCAGCCGTAGAAATAGGAGAGCAACTCAAAACCAACTTGTTAATTCTTACCATAATAATAACTCTAAGTGGGCTCTTGCTTAAACTATTTTGAAGATTTTCCAGCGAATCACTTACCTATGGTAAAGTAGCTTCAAAAATTTCCGCATATATGAACTGCAATTTTCCACAAGAGAGCACTTGTAATTCAACTTATGCAAACAGACAACAAAAAGTCAAAGTACTTGAAAGAAGAAAGCATATTGTGGTTTTTTTTTTCGTGTCGTTTGGCATGTAACACCAATAAAAATTACAAAGAACCTAACGGAAAATCTTTAGGTTTACAAAAGGTAAGGAAGGTATACACTACAATCTTTCTGCCAAGAGCAAATGCAAGGCTGATGAATTCAATAACTACTATGATGACTTCTGTACTTGGGGTTAAATAAACAACAAACTTTGAAATGGATTTGACATAATTTCTATCTTATTCTTTTTAATTATTATTAATGATAATTTATTTCAAATAACAATGACCATTTGTGACTTTTATGGGGCCATGAATAAGCGGGCGACCTGAAATGTTTCCGGCAAGAGATGGTGCACGAAGTTTTTATGGCAACTGTCAAAATTTCACACGTCTACTGTCAATAGTTGATGTTTAAGAGTGTGTTTTGTATAGCAAGTCAGGCAGTCTCGCAAAAATGGATAAAATCGAATTTCGTGCAGTAATAAAACACTTTTAGATGGTTGGGAAAACCGCCACGGAAGTTCCAAATACTTTGCTAGAGGTTCATAACGGATATACTCTATCATTTTCGACGATCAGCTTCTGGGTAAGCGAGTTCAAACGTGGCCGCACAAGCACAGGTGACGAACCACGTTGTGGATGCCTAAAAACCGCTACCAACGCTGAAATGATCGACAAGATTCATGATGTCGTGTTAGCCGATCGCCGATTGAAGCTGAAAGGGATAGCAGAGACAACAGGCATCTCAGAAAAACGCGTTGGTCATATCCTATACGAAATTTTGGGTATGAAAAAGCTTTCGGCACGATGGGTACCGCGTTTCCTCATATCGGAGCAAAAACGAAATCTGGTGACCGTTTCGGAGGAGTGTCTGTCCAGGATCCAACACAATATAAGGGATTTCTTCATGCGTTTCATAACCGTGGATGAGACTGGATCCAAGTCTCATCCACTACATACCAGAGACCAAGGAACAGTCGAAGTAGTGGACTTTTCCGGGCGATTCGGCTCCGAAGAAAGCAAAGACCGTTCCATCGGACGGAAAGGTCATGCCGACCATTTTTTGGGATTCCCAAGGTGTGATCCTCATCGACTATTTGCAGAAGGGAAGGACGGTCACGGGGCAATACTACAGCGATTTATTGATCCGATTCGATGCAGTATTGAAGGAGAAACGGCCTCGTTTGCAGCGAAAAAAGTGCTTTTCCACCACGACAATGCACCGGCTCATTCATCCCGCATCGTCATGTCCAAATTGAATAAATTGCGCTACGAATTAGTCTCTCATCCTCCATGTTCACCGGACCTAGCGACTTTTTTCTATTCCTGGGAGGAAAGAGATTTGCCTCAAACGAGGAGGTCATCGCCGTTACAAATGGCTATTTTGTATACTTCGAGATATCCTACTTTTCTGACGGTTTGAAAAGACCGTTTGACAAAGTGCATTAATCCTCGAGGAGACTACGTCGAAAAATAAAACTAAAAACCACACCAATACCGAGTTTTTCTTGTCGATTTCGGAAACATTTCAGGTCGTCCTCATATCTCTTGTCTCGATAATAGAATTATATGAATAAATTAACTTGGTTCTTCACTTATTTCAGTTTTAAAATGTAATTATCGTTGGATATCAATGTGAAGATATTAGTACACTATATTTCTGTTCTCAAAATAAACAAAACTTAGCACTCAGATGACTACTGCGGTACTGTTTGGTGTATAAACAAGTTAGGAATTGACACACATCTCTGCAATCATGTTTCATTTTACGGTAAGTCCAAGCTAACATTACACATTCGAATTTTGAACTGCATCCGAGATAAATATTTCTCTTGCTATAAATAAACAACAAACAATTCTAAGAAAGTTCGCTCATCTTTGACTTTTCGAGATTGACCCATCATCGAAGTAATCACTTCGAAGAAACGGGTCCCGACTATTATTTCGGCAATACCGGAACGCGCAAGTTGGGTAATTACAACGTACGGCGGCGGCGAGGTCCTTTGACGGCATGCGAAGGGATCGAATGCGGTCAAGTGATGGCGGCCAGTGCAAGTAAGGTGATCGACAACCGACGGTAGATGGCGAGCCGGTCGAGCGCGATACAATAACGACGCCGCGCCGAGGCAAAAAAGCAAAACAAAAGGTGGAAAGTCGAATACCTATGGAACCAGTTCCATTTTATTAACATGTAATAAAAATCGAATGCTGTCAACTGCGTTATTGGCCGCTAATTGCGTTACGCATACAAAAACGGGCGATTATAGTGTACGGGTGTCACTAACAAGGGAATACCGGCGGGTGTCCCCCTCCGATTTCGATGAAACTTAACATATCGAAAGAGTACCTTAAAATAAGAGACACGTATTTTTTTTATCGGCGTATCCGCACGATTTTGGGGTACAGCCCCCTCCAAAGTTTGGACGATTTTTCAATTTTTGCAAATATTTCCTAAATTATAACAGATATTAAAATTTCTTCTTAACATAATTTGCAGCATATTGCATGGCCCTAAGGATGGCGTCATCCGTATTCGCAAAAAGTTAATAATGGGGGACGAGGTACCCCGTAGCCCCCATTCTTTTTACATGTTTTCTTTCTATTATTCATCAAAATAAGGGCAGTTTTATGTAAAATAGAAAAATAATAATGAAATGTTATAATCGCTACAAACATATTTGCTATATTTACGACCGCCATTGTGCCAAACTATCGGTATTGACATACACTGCACGAAAAACAACTTCTAATGTTCTCATTTGGAATACTCGTCTTATATATCTATTTCCTAAAGGCAGACGTGACCACTTAAACGTTCGTGGTTAATTACTATGCATTCGGGGATTTATCTTTATCTATATAATAATATGATCAATCACCAGATCCCTTATCGCGTTAAATTTATAATGCAAATTACCAATTATATCTGAAGTGACTGAATAATTAATAAAGCTCACGTTTGCGTAGATAGGTGCATATCAATTTTATGACAATAGACACGTACATATATTTATTTTGAGTTATTATTACTATTATTAATTTTCTAAATTTATTATACATCACCGTTTTCTATGTAAAAACGATCTTTTTTTGATGAATAATGAATAAACTTATTATTAAAAAAATGCGACGGTATGGGGTACCCCGTCCCCCGTTATTAGCTGTTTGTGAAGATATCTACCTTGAGACCATATATTATGCTGGAAATTATGTTAAGGATAGAAACTTATTTCTGTTATAGTTCATTTGATTTATATCAATAGACAAATTTATTAATTTTGAAGCTTTATTATTATTTTTCTATTTTTACAATTATTAATTTTCTAAACTTGTTATACATCATCGTATGCTATGTAAAATCGTACCCCAAAATCGTGCGAATACGCTGATAAAAAAAAAAAACGTTTCTCTTATTTTAAGGTATTCTTTCGATCTGTTAAGCGTCATCGAAATCGGAGGGGGACACCCGCCCGTGTTCCCTTGTAAATAAGTAAAATTATATGCGATTTGCTTTAAGATTTGTTTGTCTTATCGTTTATATTCACATATCATACTGTCTGTTAAGCGCCTTCCTCCGGCAACTATGTAGACTTCTTCAACACTTTTCATTATTTTCTAGTAAGATTTCTAGCTGACTGTAACTAATAACTATCCGTATATTTTAATTCAGTTCTCCGAATGTGTTGCGAGTCTTCTTTTAAATAATTCTGCACACGTCAAATAGTTGTCGCACTTTACACATTTAATTCTATCGCCTTCGTATTCTAAATCCGGCATACTCCATACTACGTTTTCTAGGTTATTCGAAACACGGTTTTTCCGAAACGCACCTAAGTGCGACATTTTCTAAGTATGTGTGTACTGACAAGCAGTCACAACGATCAGTCGTATAATATTGAACAAGCGTGCTTTGATACGGGTACTCGATTCTCCGTGACGCGCGCTTCACCCCTCCACGTTATTCTCCGCACACCACTGAAACTTGGCCTTCTTTGCCGAGACTAGTTATAGGTGTAATGTGAGAGAAAACGAGATGAGATTTGGATTGTCAATGCTATTATTGACCAACTTACATAAGAATATTAACTCAGTCAGTATCCTGCGCTTGTTTGGCGGTAAAACATTGAAATATTTGCCTGAACTATAACAACTATGTAAAGAACAGGTCTGTCTTTAAGCACAAAAGTTTAATAAATCTGCGAGGTACGGATTTTGACCTGTTAGGTTCTAGGCTATACAGGCTTAGAATACCAATAGAGATGTAGTTAAATTTACGTTGGCAAAGTAAAAGGTTACTTTTGGTGACTTTTTAAATTTATAATAGAAGACAAATTTTTATTCCTAACTCTCTTTACTTCTGCAGTTTTCTTTACATCAGCGAATGCCTTATGATGCAATACTATTTTAGTGTATTTTGGTTATTAATTGATGTTGAGATTATGTTACTTATTCATAAATATTTCTTAGAAGAACCGATTTATATTGGCTGATGCACAGGTACAATGTTAAAAGTACCAAAAGGCACCTGAATTAATTATTGAACAGACCCCGCCAGATGCACAGACGCTAACTATCATTACTTGCCTAAATGGCTGCTGAAAGCTGCCGAAGCGGAAATGTTCACATCCTACGAGATCGTAAAAGTTAAACAGCCGGCTTTTCATTAATTAATGCAATCGCTGCTTATGATTTACCGATCTTTTAAATCACCAAAGCATAAAACACTCCGACAAGCATATTAATTGGGTATTAAACGCAATTAAGTAAAGGAAACGCCAATCTCATGCATATTTAAAGTTTCTTAGAAGAAATTTCATCACAAAAGTACTAGTTTTCTCTTATCTAACAATATATGAGCTGCACTATAACGACAATTATCTAATATTGCTGATATTGGAAGCTGTTTACTTATTATTTACTGGATATGAGCTTATCTCAGCATGCGGGTTTCTGATAGACAGTTAGCTAGAAAGATAGAGCCAAGCATTCTATAAACTAATATTGGTAATTGTGCAAACAATATCGGGATTTATTGCATTTAATAATTTGAGAACGTCCGATGATGCACTGTTAATAACTTCAGCATCAGATAGTAATTGTTTTCTAATGATGGTTAGCGGTACATTGTCTTCATCGTCATAATTACCACTAGAGTAAAGCAAATTTTTCCAACACTTTCTGATTGTTTGATGATTAAGAGCATTGCGCGCCATATCTAAATTTAAAATTGCTTCAGGTAAAGTTACTTGCTTTAAGGATTGAGAAATGTTTTTAGGATTTTTTGATAACGCAGGCGAAAGTAGAAATTTTCGGTAATACAATTTAGTAATTTTTATTACATTTTGATCCATCGGTTGGATAAGTGGAGTTATGTTGGGCGGCATGAACATAACTAAAATTGAGCCATTGTTGCTTCTTAATTGTTCCTCTGGAGGATGCCTTGGTACGTTATTCAAGATTAACACCACCTTTATTAGAAGATTTTGCTTTCTTACGAAGTCTTTCACCTACAAATTGAATATGTATCATTAAATTACATTATTTATTATTACAGTTTTATTGCCATACCTGAGGGACAAGGCGCTTGGGGATCCATTCCAGAAATATGCATTTGGTCATCTAAGCGGATTTTGAACAGTTATAATCAACGAGACTCTTAAAATTTCTAAATGAACGTGGATTTTTTGCCTTTCCTACTACTAGTGGCTTTATTTTGTGTGCACCACTGCACGCTAGAAAAGTTATGCGTTGTCTTTCCGCCTCTCCTCCCGGAGCAGATTTTCCATGATTACATGGCATTAGCGACATAGGTTTTCGTATTTAATAACTTCCAATAAAGACTGGTTTCATCTACATTGATTTTGTTCATTAACTTTTCCTAAACGGCCGCACTAGTTGTGATGGTGTCGATAATTTTTCAACAGATATCGACAGCAGCCAAATTCCATACCTCATTTTAAATCTTTTTAGCCAGCCATCACTGGCTACAAAATTTTCGGTGTCTTTTAGGTTTTCATTCAATAATTTTGCTATCTCTTTAATTAATTCACCGCTAATTGGGACATGATTATCCCTTTGCTTTAAAAACCATTCATATAGATGATTTTCCATTCTAGGTGCTTTTTAAAGTTCTGCGATATCCCGGGCTTCCGTATGTATCTGACACACGTTGTAAAATTTGTGACTTGAATCGCTTAATTTTACAGATTGTGGCTTTAGATACTCCATATTTTTTTATCAATTGAGTCACCCCCGCACCTTTTTTAATCTCGTCGATGATTTTCACTTTGTCACTTAAATTTAAAAATCTTCTTTTATAGGACGTGGATGCCATGTCTATTCTGGCGTAATTTTAGCTGCACACTGCTTTATTTCATGATAGGCAAGAGAGCCAACGCTTACAAGAATCCCATACATAAATCGGGGAACAACCGGTGCCGGCGCTGAAAACGTTTACGTAAACATTCTTTTCATCGATTCAATTATGCATGTAAATCGGGAAATAATCGGTACCCTAAATTGCTTATATTATCGAATTGTACGTGGTGCAAGCTTGTTTACATTACCGGGCATTCCATTTGATCCTATAGTAACAATTTTCTGTTTACGTAACCGCGACGTTTCCACTACCGGGTATTTACATGAGCGAGCGTTTACTATATATAATTTGGAATTGTAGAGAACGATATCAATCATGCAAATATTCCATTTTTAACTCGAAAGTGCATCAAATTTTACTCAATTAGCTTTTTCTATATGTGTTTTGTTTTCAGTACTACGCGAATATTAAATTAACGAAGAATATTTTGCTCACTGCACATGCATCTTTGGAATCGAATATCGATGAGCAACAGATGTTGCCAGCGCTGCAAATCGATTTGTCGCGGTTAATGTGAGAATGAGTGGTAGCTTCTTGTGTATGTATCGGCCGGCCAGCAAGACGTACATATATATATCCTTGCCGCCTTGTAATTGCGACACAGTAGCGAAAGGACTAAATTGCCTTCACTAATACGTTAATTAGATTCCAAGTTCAGAGGCGGCGGATTGCAGTTATTTTCGCCTGAAACTGATTGAAAATTTGGCGAACTTAATGTTTAAGCTAATAAATGTATAGAAGTGAGCATTTTGGATTGGAGTATACAGCTGTGTTGTACGTGAAATTCTTTCGTATAGGTGTTCCGTCAAGAGCTTAACATTGATATCCCGAGTATTAATTGCAGAAAGCTGACACTTATTGGGTTTATAATAATAACGAAATTTGTTGAATTACCAAAGAAATTCTACGCGATAAGTAACAATACATTATACTGTGTCGTATACACAGTGGAAGGAAAGGACATAAAAATTAAGAGTTTTCAGTTTGGTTTTAAAAACAAAGTATAGGGATATGGTTTGAAACAAAGTATAGCCTTATTAAAATGAATATGTACGGCCACCGTAGATATAGTACAGGTTGTACATAAATGATTGAAAGACGTTTGAAATTCCCGCTTTCTATTTTTTTACTTTACATTAGTGCTAGATACTAGTCAACGCCTCTGAAGTTGTATACACTATATATCATAGGCGTAACATTAAAATATGAAAAGGAACCAATTTTTGTGATATATGTATAGCTATTTATTGAAAGATAATTCCAATGAACTTGTTTTCTATTTTTGATATTTTAAATTGCACTTTAGCTTTATTTCAGATTTGACTAGTCAGTGAAAATTATTACAAAACTATAACATTTACATATATGTATATTCACCATTTAAGTATTTTAAAATTACAACATTTCTTCAAATTCACCCTTCGCTTTGCATTGTTAAACGCATTGCGTATTACTTCTGGTCTAGTGTCATTTACAGTTTCCACAAATGTACGTCCAACGGTACGGATACGGTTAGAATGAAGTTTATTTTTTAAATAACCGAACGTGAAATAATCCAAGGGGGTAAAATCTGGTGATCGAAGGGGCAAGCGGTCTCTACTTATCAATCGGTCTTCTAAAAATTGTTGTAGATAGTCTAATGTTCTCTGCGCAGTGTGGGCTGTTGTACCGTCCTTTTGGAAATTAATTATTTCTTTGTTTCATTTTCGAATAGTAACTTCTATACGTGCATTTGATATTCTTATTCCTAGTAACCAGCCTTTTACGTCTACTCTATTTGTAAACGTCTGATCATATATTTGTCTGTACTTTCATCTTAGCTATTCATTGTTCGCGGTTGTATTTATTTTGTTATCTAAAATTGTATATAATTGCGCTTCCTTCCTAACACCCAGTTTAATTACTTTCTGATAATTAGATTGACAATTCTCAAATGATATATTAGTTTAAGATTTTCATTGTTATGCAATTGATATAAATATTAATGTATCATTCCCTCATTAGTCCAGTAGTTCAGTTCAGTTCAGAATAGTTCAGTTCAGTAATTGAGTTCAGTCCAGCCTTAACCGAGTAGAGGATCTCAAACGACCCACTCTAGACCATATATTATTTATACCATATTGTAATCCATTGTTAAACTAGACTTAAGTTTTAATAAACGATAGTGCAATTACATCCATCTTTGAAGACCCACAACAAAAGAATCTAATATCAGATTTTGATGCATATTGGCATCAATGTTTTGATGAAAAAAATAGGGACGATTATTTTTCTTCTTGACATTCCTAACTATACACTAATCTTCTGAGGATGTAATTGAGTCTGTACGAAAACATGAGAATTTTCTGCAGACAAAATTCTATTATTCAGTGAATTTAGATATCCGCTTAGACGAAACCATGGTTCGTCACTGAAGAAAGTAATGTCCAAGATATTGACATTGTTTAAGGCTCCGTTGAACCATTCGCAGTAGTGGATATAATGGGGAAAATCCAAAGATAACTATTCAAGAGTTACAGTTATTTTATAAGGATGTAAAATGAAGTGTTTTCTTGCAAGCTTTCTGACAGATACCAAACGGTAAGTTTGTTTCTGCTGATAGCTGCATAAAGTTTTTTGGATTCATATCCTTTGACTAATAGCTGCAACAAGTTCTTTAGTAAGAACAGTAGGACGATTTGTAGAGTTTCCTTTTACAAGACTCTCTGCTTTACGAAATCTGTCTATTGCACGACGAATATCCCATTACAAAGTAATCATACCTTGACTCTATGTTGGGGAATCTTGCTTGAAATTGCTGGTGGCAATTTTGGTAGCAATAATTTCATATTCCTGCTTGATTGCTTATTCTCAAACGAAATATGCAACAACAAGAAATTTGTTGCACTGCTCCGTGAAAACCATCATTAAAAAAAAAAACAAATGTTGAGTGTATTTGTACTGATGTACGGTACGCAGCAAAATAAACAGTACTGAAATGCGCATGTGACAAATGTGTATGTGTTATATGCTGAAACCTACCGAGTTGTTTCCGAACGTGTTTACAACATACGTGTCTTTTTAATGTTGGTTGCTTCAGGATGGTTCTCACTGTTGCAGAAAAAGCTTCTATTGTGGACCACTATTTTCGGTCATACGGAAAAGGGCACGAAAACGGTCCAAGCTTAAAAGAAGTTGCCGACACATTTAGGCCTAAGCTTATGAAACAGGCTCCGAGCGACGCCGTTATGTTAGCAGTTGTTGACAAGTTTCGTCGTACGGGAAGTGTGCTTTGTCAACGATGAAAACCATATACATTTAAACGGATATATTAACAAGCAGACAACACGGTTCCTTGGATTCGAACGCCCCGACATAATCGTTGAGCAACCCCTTCACAGTGATCCTGTTACCATTTGGTGTGCTGTATCCGCACATGGCATATTGGGCCCGTATTTCATTGAATCAGGAGCACTACAGAGAACATGTTATCACACCATTTCTGCATGATCTTCGGCGATTTGGTCGTGCCAGGAACCTACCACGTAATTAACAATGGTTTCAGCAGGACGAGGTAACCTGTCACCTGGCTAGGGAGTTTCTTCGAATGCTGCACAATCATTTTGGGGATCGCCTTATTTCGCGTGGCACTGATTTTCCATACTCATCGCACTTACCAGACCTAACACGGCGTGATGCATATGGCAATGTTGAAGGAGGCTACTTTCCGTACCGATCTACCGTCTGACATTCCGGAATTGCGGATTAAAATTCAAAGTTTTTTCGTGCCGTGCAACAACCTGTGTTCACAGACATGCTTGCGAATACTGCTTGAAACTGAACGGAGGGCATCTTGAACATCTTTTTTATCGGGAACGTCGTGGTGAATAATATTTGCAACACTATATAATGTTAAAGTATCGCTATATAATGTAAAGTAAATACATGAACAATAAATAATATATGTTTCATAATTTTAGTACTGTTTATTTTGCCGCATCCTATATTATGTTTTCTTGCTTGCTGGTCTCAAAAATGCGGCTGTAAAAAAGGGCAATAAGAAAAGCCTTTCTAGTAATAAATAAGTAAAATAATAAACAAGTAGATGGACATGAAAATGCAGAAAACCAAAACCACAATCGGATAGACCCTACTGATTATCATTGCTATGTTTTATTGTTGAACACAGTGTATATGTTGCACAAACCTACACTAAAACTCAATAAGGAATCAGAAGATCTATAGGATATTTTACTTAAACTAATTAGACTCAGACATATTTTTGGCCTATCCGGAAGTTATTTTGTGTTGAATATATTGTAATGATATAAATTGTTGTCCTTTATTTACCAATAAATTTCTTCTATAATTTTATTAGTTCACCTATTGCAGATATATGTATTTTTCGTCACTGTTTGGTACACGCCGTTAATTTTTATTTTGGTTGATGTTAGAAGTTGGGGGCGAAGTACCGTCAGTACTCCCTCTTTATGAAATTTTAAACACAGAGATTCAATCTGTATAGGTTTCTTTTAAAAGTTTTACAGATATGTACTTTGGGTATCCTTTAATAACCAATTATTCACAATTTTCCTTGATTAAAAAAAAGGATCCCTTCAACAACACCTGAAGAGGAGACGTAAACTTTACTATCGCTCATCTTATATATCGCTTTTCGTAAACATATTTCTTATGTAAATAAATTTATCAAAATGTCATCTCTAAAAGACGTTTAATATACAGAACTCACACATTTCAATTACATTATATGAATATGCATTATTCCGAAATTGTACTCATAATCTTCGAAATATCTCGTACGACGAAAGGATGGCACGGCTGGCAGCAATTTCCTTTATAATGTCACACATATCTAATATGGTTGTGTGTACTGAGTGGCCTACCATACAGGCGTACAGGCGAACTAATGCGTTGCCATGGATGTAAAACAAAAGAAGAACAGACAGATGAAGATCGGGAACAAAAGTGAGAGATGTTGGCATCTTTTCTCCTAAGAAAGAATAAGTCGTTATTTTTCTCATATAACTCCGTAAAATTATAAATATCTTCGTATTATATCCAATAATAAAGTGTATTAGCTGATACTACTTACAAAATTTGGAAGTTTCGGACACTTACGTTGGAAGCCGAAGCCCAGTCCATCCCAAAGCCAAGTCAGTGAGTACGATTTCAAAGGTTATAGACGTCGAATCTTCTTAATTTCTTCAAAATTAATTCTATCTTTCGATCTCGTATTTAGTTTCGTAAATTAATTAGAATATTTCAAGTTTAGCTAATCAGGGATTGCCTTTGGTGTTCTGTAAAAACATTTTCTTTTGTAAAAAAGCGGTATGTATAGATATTTTTTTATTTGTCAACATATTTGTTTTTTTTCAACTTTGCATTTGGTATTTTAATTTAGGAAACATCACTTAATTTTAAAAGAAACAAGTCGAAATTTTAATTCAAAGAACGCAGTTAAAAATTTTAACGAGCCTGAGATTTTCCACCACAGAATATTTTCTTACTCAATGATACTCATTTGTCAAGTTCTAATTTTCTGTTAAAAGCCTACACGTTTAGCCTCTCCCCAAACTGCTGTATAAGCTTACAGGTATTGATATGTGTATCTACCATAAGAGTAGGTATAACGATGAATGCGTCCTATGTTTTACAATTAGTTCAATTCAAAAGAACAATATTTTCATGTAACTTGTTCTAATGAAGGCATCAAACCTGAGGCTAGGTCGTTAATGAATGGTTCTACCTTTACCGTTTTAATAGAGAAACTCATCTAGAAAATGTTTCCTACCCATTCTACCGACGATAATTAGATGATGCACGTTTCTGGATGATTGCCTACAGCAACAATTCCACTCAAGCTAGGACGAGTACATCAATTTGTACGTGTAACAGCCGTTCCTTTCGGCAACGATGTAACAAGGGAGCTTCTAAATTCTTTTAAAGAGTATATTCGCGTCTCTAATCAACAATAATAGCACTAAAACAATTGTTAAATAATACTCTCGACAACGCACTGTATAGCGTGATTAAGCAAGAACATCTTTATAACGTCGGATATTGTCTATCTCAGCTAGATTTCTCTTTCTAAGTTTAAAGGCGCAATATACTTTGGGGCCATTTTGTTTGTCCTGTTTCTAAACACTTTACTGATGTCTTCATCGCGTCCACTACTTGAGTATGCAGCAGTCGTATTAGATCTTTAAACGACATGGTCCCCTGCAACATAACCAGGATCACATTGCTGGTTGGTGTCCTTTATATAAATTTAAACTAAATATCAGTAAATATTTTTTTGCTTCCTATATGCGGAAAATTAATAATGTTGACTCAGTGCACCCTTAGCACAATGTTTACCCCAGAAATGTTGATACGATTGTGAATCTTGGTGTTCTATTTGATTCCAGGTTAAATTTTACTGCACATATTGTTGAACTTGTCCTACGCTCCTGCAAGCTCTTCCTTGATATATATCTCCGGTTTGCTTGCCGCATTACATCTACCTTTAATTGAACATCCAGAAGGTCCAGGGTCGTCTTCTAAAGTATCTGTCCTTAATACCAATATCTTGAAGGAGGTTGAATATAGCTCGTATGATGTGCAGTTGTTATAGAGATATAGTGATTCTCCTACTTTTGCTCTGCTCTATCAATTTCCTCATATTTTCTTCATCTTCTTGCTCCTCGTGTACTTTTTCAGTACCTATTCTTCGAGTTAATTCTTTACCAAATCATCATTAGTTACTGTATGCCGCAATGCAGACCCCTTATATGAAGGCACTTTTTTGATGAAGCGAATAAAGTAAAATTTGATTTGTTGCTTTGTTTATAATGTACTATGTATGTACTTCAGTTTGTCTTGACGCGAAACAATAGAAATATTATTATTATTTAGTGTAGGGATTCTGTGTTGAAATTTAGTATTTCATGCTGTTGAATGGAATATGGTAATAAGCTACTTACACAAACGTTCTAATAAAGTTAAGCAGCGTGAGATTACTTGGTGGCAAGGTAGCTCATGGACTGATAAAGAGAAGGGTTGGAAAACTATATTCACCTGTTTCGTTTTGTTTGAAGAGGCAGGCGAGGGTGTTATTCGTGTGACACTAGTAGCGCCACAAATACTCACATAGACCGTTAATTTAAATACAGTGATATTAGCTAAGAGGGAATTGCAATGTGTTGGCATTTGCGCAGGGTCGTTTGGTCAAAACCGAGTTCTTCTGCATCTGGGGCTTCACCATTAATTCAAGCGATTGCGTTCACTCGGAGACACAAAGAGCTGCAACGAAAGATATCCGTCGCCAGAACAGAGATCGAATGCGATTGATAATCGGTTCCCGTTCCCCGAACATTTGACATGCTGCACAAGCTGCACATTCGCCCCATACTGACCTACATTAGCCCCACATGGATCACAGCAGCAGCCACATCTCATCCCTCCTGAAAGTACAAAGCCGCTGTTTGCGGCTGATACTCCTCGTTCCTGCAGAACGATGCTGGTTGCACTGAAAGCCCTATCTGACGGAGAAGGCCTAGAGGAGTTTCTAGACAAGCTGAACAGGAAATTTGTCGAGAAAATTCCGGCCAGTGAGAACCTAGTTCTGAAGACCGCTGTCATGCAGAAAATTTGGAGAGCAACTAAACACATGACAGTAATTGAGACGCCCAGGAAACTGTAACCTGTCAAAAAGTATCACTCCTCTTAAAGATCTACATATCCTGATACATTCTCTGTTCTGGGAAAAAGAAGCAGATACGAGGAAGTCCAGGATGAAGACTTCAAGCACCTAAGAAGATATGGAGAAACTCCCAGCAAGCACACTGGAGGAAAATGAAGCGAAGAGAAGTCAATGGAGCAATATGTTGTGGAGAGAAATCGCTTGACACCACTCTGATAACGCCGGCTAGGCAGAAACATGTCCGCGTGTTAGCGTTTTTCTCTCGTCATATTGTCTTTCTCGTGAATGCTTTCACCAATACTATGAGCTGTTGTATTTAGCGGCATTATGTTAGGAATTCTAAATTTGTTAATTCCACATACTTTATTACTCATTGCTTTTTTAATCCCTGAATAAAGAAATTTTAGTTTAAAATTTCTTCAGCTATATTAAAATTCATTCATTCTTCAATGTCTTCTGCGCTGCCATCATCAATAAACTTATTCACATGAAAAGAACTATCACCACTGGATATTCATTAAAATGTAACAGGCTTTACGTAATCAAAAGACACATATCCTCCTAAAAGGACCATATGCTTCCCTACAGGGGTTGAAAATAAAAACTACTCCCGGTGGTTTTTCTTTAGTACATGACGTACACGCTTTAAACTTTTGCTGTTATGCCAGGGAGCGTACGAATCCGTTTTTCTTCGTACAAGAAGATTAGTTTCAAAGGGAGACATAATCCCGAATCGTACGCAATAAATATTGTCGAGGACAGACAAGAAATACCGGGAATACTCGTAAACTTTATCGTTTAACGGCAATACGGCCACATGGCGTCACTCATATAGGGAGCTAGGTTGTATAGAAATCCATAAAGATGTATTCTGAGATGAGTGAAATAGCTTTAAGCTTGTGGATTGAGTACTTAAAGACTATATGATTTATATCGCTCTGATTTTTTATAAAAAATCGGCTACGAGTTTGAATGTCAAATTTTTTGAAAATGAAGGGAGATCCGGTGTCTGAATTCAATACATGTAAATACCGCCCGCGCATATTTAAAACCACAATGGTTACAATATTACTTACTGATTGTTGTTGGTGGCTCTGGGTAGTTATTATATTAGATTTGGAACAATTAGATATCATTATATTAGTTATAACTACCCCTAATTAACACCAAAGATAAAAGCGCTGTTAAATATCGATTTTCTCATGGTATTGGTGAAATCATTCACGAGAAAAACAATGTTAAGAGAGAAAAAACGCTAACGCACAGACATGTTTCTATCTACTACTATCGCCATATCTAACCCTACAATTCAAGTGATTATTCTTGGTGCTAACTAGTGCCAAAAGAATGAAACACTTGTCTGCAAAGTCAGATACAGCGAAAAGAAGCGGGTACAACTTCCCACCCTTCTCTCGAGCAGTATATGGATTGCTAGCTACCAACACCATGAGAAAAGCTGTATTTAACAGCGCTTCTATCTTTGATGTTATTTTGTAGGCATTTCTAGATGTGTTTTATACACCTAATTAATTTCTTCGTCACAGTTTCACTTGTACCTATCGTAATAATTTAGATATTTCATGTACAATTGGATAATTATTATAAAATTCATTCAGGTAGCAAGATCAAAGAAGCGATTGTCATAATTACCAATAGTTCTAAATTGTTTGAGTTTTAGAAGATTGTACATACAATTGAAGATACTGAGAGCAAGATAAGGGGCCAATCCCCAATTCTGGTGGGTTAAAGTCGCCAGAAAGAAACGCAGACTTGTTAAGCAAAAGAGTTTCCAGAAGTTCACAGAAGAACTCAAAATCCTGTCGAGGAACATTGAGAGGAATATAAGCAGCACATATAAAAATAGCTACATCCACCGGAAGAACTTTGGAAGAGAGCTTACCCGACAAAGTAAACTAAAATACCATCTCTACACAACGATTAATAAGGGAAAACTTTATGTCACATTAGATCAAATTATATGGAGGAGGTATTAATTCAGCACCAGAAGTAGAATTATTAAAACAGGCATCAGTGATGACAATTATGTTATAAGAAAAGTCACAAACTGCAGTGAAAAATGAATAGTTTTGAGACCACATGCATTTTGATCATACAACACATGGGCTGAAAAGTCCCGGGCCCAACACATAGATGACGCTAGTTTTATTGCGGTCACCTTTCTCTCAGTTAGTACTAACCTTCAAAAGACAGCTGTTAAAATTTCATGATATTCTATTCATTAGTTTGTGAGTTATTGTGCTAAGAGTCACGCTACTTTTGTTATTTTCAAAAGAATGAATCAAAAACAATTTCGTGTTTTAATTTTACACTGCTTCTTGATGGGAAAAAATACCGTTCAAGCGAAGCAATGGCTTGAAAAGTGTTATGGGGACTCCGCTCCATCAGAAACAATAATAAAACGTTGGTTTGCTGATTTCAAACGTGGTCGTAGAGACACCGATGATGCAGAACGCAGTGGACGTTCAAATGAGGCGGTAACACCAGAAAACATAAAAAATATCCACAAAATCGTTTTGAATGATCGAAAAGTGAAGTTGCGTGAGTTAGCTGAGATCGTAAAGATATCAAAATAACGTATTGGCTTTATATTGCATGAGCATTTGACTATGAGAAAGCTCTGTTCAAAGTGGGTGCCGCGTTTGCTCACTGTTGACCAAAAACAAGAACGTGTTGATGATTCTGAGCAGTGTTTGGCCATGTTTAAACGTAACAAACCCGAATTTTTGCGTCGATATGTGACAATGGATGAAACATGGATCCATCACTTCACTCCGCAATCAAAACGATCGTCATCTGAGTGGACAGCAACTGGTGAACCTCGTCCAAAGCGCCCGAAAGCAAAACAATCGGCTGGAAAGGTTATGGCCTTGGTATTTTGGGATGTGCGTGATGTAATATTCATCGACCATCTTGAGAAAGGAAATACCATCAACAGTGAATATTATATAGCGTTATTAGAGCGTTTGAAGGCTGAAATTGCAAAGAAACGACCGCATATAGCAAAGAAAAAAAATTGTTTCATCAAGACAACGCACCGTGTCACAAGTCAATTAAAACAATGGCAAAACTACATGAATTGCTCCCACATCCACCGTATTCGCCAGATTTGGCTCCTAGCGACTACTGGCTGTTCGCAGACCTCATGGAAATGGTCGCCGGTAAGAAATTTCGCACGAATGAAGAGGTTATCGCTGAAACTGAGGCCTATTTTGAGGCAAAAGATAAATCGTTCTACAAAAGTGGTATTGAAATGTTAGAGCGGCGCTGGAATGATTGCGTTGCTCTTGATGGAGATTACGTTGATGAATAAAGCTAATTTTGAACCAAAAAAACCGTGTTTTCTTTGTTAGGCCCGGGACTTTTCAGCCCATGTCTTATATGTATCAAATACTACATCAAAAGCGTTGGAGCTGCTTAGTTTATAAAGATGTCGCAGTGAAAGGAATCCTTCTATCATATTTAATGTTCAGGTTAGATTCACTCTTCTTTATACGTTCATTCATTAAAGTTCCAACATCTCTATGAATATGCAGCAACATAGGTCTTTAAATATTGACAATTTATAGAAACGTGATGTAGACGTTAGCTTGCAGTTTCTCGTAAAACGGTATCAATGGTGAAGATGAATGAAAAAGAAACTTTAATTTTTCAATCAATAAACTTTTAGATTTGTTTCATCAATTTGCAATGCAGAACAGATACCATTTACCATGCTAACATCCGAAGCAATTTGCTCGTTACTGGTTTTACACGGCAATTCAGCAGATCTAAAAACTATAATGTTAGTCGTATGTTGATTGCGGTCAGATATTTCCTGGATAATACGTTCACGATTAAAAAGTCACACGGTAGAAGAGTAAGAAGTTTCAGACCTTTATATCTCCTGATTTAAGGGTATCAAGATCATTACTAGGCATAATGTAGTTCTTATAAGTCCACGTAATACCGGGTTTTAAATGAACTACGAGGCTTCGCAAAAGAAACGTCAATGCAATCAATTTTAAATGGTTTATTGCAAACGCAGCAATTAACAAACTTATGTGGTCGATCGGCAGCTCCACAATAAGCACAGGTAGGCATTATAAGATAGGTAAACTAGCAGGACATAAAATTAAATTATAAAGACTGGACGTGGATATACTCTTCACGCCTGCGGTGCCCGTCGCGGCGACCTTTTTTCTAAAAAAAAGGTAGGTGAAGAACAGAAAGGTACTCCTACCGGCAACCAAGGTTAAATAAGGAAAATAGTCTAAGAAAGTCTCTTATTAATGGACACAAATGTAGAGTAAAGAATGCAAGAGATAAGAAAAACAATACCAATCGCATTTTTTAGGTACAACAGAAAAAGAAACTGCATTCACTGACAATAACTTACCAAATATGTGAACACAAGTTGAATACAACAAAATCGGACAGAAAAACAGAGAAAATTATAAACCTTAAGCGATGTAAATCACAACATTATGTACACAGATATAAACCATAGAACAAGGCCAATAGAGCAAATAAAAAACGTATGCGTCTAAAGCAATAGATATACATATAGTACTGTGATACCATAACGTTTCTAGGACGAAGATCGCATTGCAATAGAAAATATATAAATGTCTGAAGTTAAGCCAGGTATTATAACAATGGCTTGGAAAATTATTTTGACAGTGACATTGATTAGCATCAATTAATATGTTAGAACTACTAAAAACAAGTTGGAACGAGTTTGAATAAATTCAAAAATGGTTTACGATACAATACAATACAAAAAGACGTACATAATTGAAACCTATTTTCGAACTGAAGTCAGAACTGATGAAATTTGGATGTACAGCCAGCGTGCATGTTTGGATGATTTTAGCAAGCACTTCCCAAAGTTAGCTGTAAATCCCAAAAATTTTTATAATTGCCTTCCCTATTGTGCTGGTGTAATTCGTGAGACTGATTCTGTGGTCAGGTAGATCAGTTGTTCGTTAGGAAGAATGATGTTCGTCAATGTACGGAAAATGATCACACAAAACCTTTGAAACGTCTTTCTTAAGAGAATTGGACTTTCTTATGGAACATGCCAGAAAATTGTAAATAAATACTGTATCCGTAGAAGATGCAATCACATTAGGCTGTTTTGCCGGTAGATTATCCTATACGTCTTGCTTACTGCCACTGGTTTGCAAATGATTTAATACAACGTGATGATCTGTTATTTTTAACATTTTTCTTTGATGAAGCGTAATTTCATCTTTCGGGGTACATTCAATACAATTCCCAAAATATTCAGATTTAGAGTAGTGAAAAGCTTCATATTTTCGTTTCTGCATACTGCGAAACTTGAAAGCGATTATAAGCTTACGCACAACCACTTTGTTTGACAATTATGGACTTCTTCGTGTTAAAACTCTTATTGCTAATATGCAAAATCTACAGAAAACAATTAATAATAATAATAATAATAATAATAATAATAATAATAATAATAATAATAATAATAATAATAATAATAATAATAATAATCCTTTATTGCCCAACAGCCCAAGGGCCAATTACAGGACAAATTACAATACAATTCTTATCTAAAATAAAATAATTAAAATCGTGTTGCCTACAATAATAACATGCTGAAAATGTATATAATAATGAAACAAAAAAAAAAGAAAGACTCGCAAAAATGGCTCCAGATCCCGTTTGTTTGCGTTCCTCACCATGTGACTGAGAGGTGCCTTAAGCAAAATGTTGGTATTAGCTCTAGGTACTTGAAATATATTATAGTAGCGAGTATGATGAGTAGGTGCGGTAAAGTTTATTTGCGCTAGAAGGGCTGGCGACTCGATAGTATTTTTCAGGATCCTGCAAAGAAACTCCACACTGTTACGCTCGCGGCGGTCAGCAAGAGATAGAAAAGCATGCTCAACAAGTAAGCTATAATACTCGATACCTCTTGCAGGATACACGTTCTCCATTCGAAAGGAGAGATACTTTAGAAATTTCTTTTGAACGCGTTCGATCATAAGCTCTTGGTGTAAATAACGGGGATACCAAACAATGGAGGCGTATTCAAGCTTAGAACGAACGTAGGCATAATATAAACGTTTCATTACACCTAAGTCTGAGAAATGCCTGCAAGAACGCATGACAAAACCGAGAGTTTTGGAAGCAGATGAACACATGGACGAAATATGTTCCGTAAATGACAGTCTATTATCAAACAAAACACCAAGATGAAGATTGAAGAATGTGCAATAACAATTTCAAACAATTGCTTTAGTTTCGCCTTTTTTATTGAGCTTTATATTTTGTTGTACTTATCTTCAAATTAAATGATATATTTTATTGGTGCCACGCTGACACAAAATAATTTTCAAAAGTTAAGGTTGTGTTATGAGTATGATGGCATCTTACGTTCAGACATATATTTTCTGTTTCAATGCCATCTTTGACCTAAAAACTTTATGATATTACTATATACGGTAAGTGATATAAACAGCTACATAATAAATGCTCTTTTCTTTGGGAAAAAGAAATATTTACAAGTCGCTTGAATATATATTTTTGTTGAAAATAACCACCAACCGAAAATAAATTTTGAATTGTGTAATAGATATTCTGGGATTTCTCTACTCTCTAAAGTAATCATCATTTTTTGCAATTTGCTGTCAACCACATTTGGCGCCGTCCTTCGCACTGCCAGTTTCAAGACATTTTTTGAGTCATCAACCATAAGTTTGCGAATTGATGGGTGTTGAACAGGAACTTGCAATCGCCACATCCAATCACAATTAATATTTCAACACGTTCTATCTCGCTTAAATTGGCCAACATTTCCCATTTCTTACAATTAAGGCTGCTGTTTTTAATTGGCATCTCAATTTGCATGGCAAACTCTATCGATATTTTTGATTGATTCTTAGAAACAGCGTTGCGTAAATTTGAACAAATTTGCTGTTATTATAAGGATATAATAGACCTGCCAAAACACAAAAAAATGAAGATGACGCTCAGACTCAAAACGTATTTACTGAAGCGAATTTACTTCAAAATAATAGAAAAATGTTATTTCATTATACGAAATTTTAAAATCATGAATTACGTGGATACTATGCCGTTGTCTGCAGAATTTCTGTTAACTTTGTGTATGTAAAATAAAACAAAAGAATGATCCTGGAAGCAGGAAAAACTTGGAACTTTAAAATGTACTCGGAGTGAAGAGCAACTTCCAGCTTTTGTGGACCAATTAAAACGATATGTGGTACGCAAATAACTATAATTCACTATCGCAATCTTGTTTACATGGCAAGGCGTTCTGTTTAGTACCGAATTAACTTATCTGAATGTTATTGGAAATCAAAGCTACGATGCATGTACAAATATGCATACCATATAATTAGTAATATATTATTATATAGGTACAAGTAAAAGCAGTTATCTTTCTTCAAACATTACATTAAATATATCATCAAAATCCTTAAATATATATTTTTTGAACATAATTACTCTGAACAACTTCTTCTTCTGCATATCTAGCATGAAAAGATCCACTTCATTCCCATCGTATTATTTTCGTGCAACTTCAACGAAACACAATTATGGCTCAAAACGAAACGATGAAGAACAAGTAGAAAAAAAAGCGTAGAGGCAATAATTCCTCTTACCTCCGTCTCTGCACCCCACCACCGACGGTAGTCGAAAACAGCAGATGTCTCATTTGTGTTTTCGAGTCTTCGGCTGGATGACGTCTTTCGAAACTACACGCAGTAATTACATAGGGAGAAAAGTGGCGCCATACAATAGTTAAGTCATTATCTTTTGAAAGCCGTTGTGCTGCATTTAAGAGTGGGCCTGTTTCGTTTTCGTCCCCGTTGTTATTGTATCAGAATAGATGTATGTGGATGTTGGCCTCATATCGGTGTTGTTTCTATATAGTAGAGACTAAATAATTAAGGCTGTTTATTGAAAAGAATCTGAGTAATACTTTGGGTTGAATTCAACCAAACTCAAATAAGTAACAGTACTAATCTTTGCTTAGAAATTGAAAACAGATATTTATATCATGTTTTCTCTCATTTATATGAGTTGTTATTGGCGTGTATTATAGAGGATGCGCATTGGTGTAGGAGACTTTATTGGTAAAAGTTTCAGCCTGCGGGATAATAAAACGAGTATGCACAGTAACTCGTTCCGTATTGCCGGTATATATTAACATTAATTATCTTTCTTGTTATAATACAGTAATTTAATATCCCATGTTAAACTTTAATTACATTTAATACATCTTTGAATCTATTCCAGAAGATGTTTTTAATATGTGCATATAGGTGACCAAAGACTCCAGTTGAGGCCGAGACGGAAGCAAAATAAAGTAGAAGAACGGTTGTCACAAAAGAAAAAAAAAGACTGTTGAAACCCAACATACTCAACCCTGATGCACAAATACTAAGTATATGCTCAATAAAGGTTAGTTTTGAATCGAAGATGACACCCAAATAGCTCAGTGATAACAGTGGATGATATAAATTGTCTTACGAGTGTAGGTGACATTTTTGCACTTGTTCGTACTTACTGTTAACTTGTTGATACACCACAGGTGGAATACATTAAGTTGGCTCTAGTGGCATAATTTTAAGTTATCTGCATATAACAACTTGCGACAATTCAATTGATAACACAAATCATCTATAAATATCAGGAACAAAAGAGGATCTAAGTTATATTCCCTTGACAAACTCCAGAGGTTGACGTGAAGTAATTAGATTCAAAGCCCATATATGTCACAAATTGTTTTCTATGAGAAAATACGATTGGAACAAAGATAAGAGTGAAGACGAAAATCCAATATTGTTCAATTAGTAATAGGTAGGGTGTGATCGATTTGATCAAAGACCTTTGTAATGTCGGTATATACAACATCTACCTGCTCTCTATCATTTACACCGTCGTATAAGGATTGAGCAGTTGCAACAAGATTAATCGATGTTCTTGGAAGTTTACGTGTACATTTAATAAAGAATAAAGTTCATAAAGGACCTAATATAAATGTTATTTATATATAAAAGCAATTATATTATCTTTGAGGGTAGGTAGGGTTTACAACATTTTTACTGGGTGTCCGAACTAAATGGACGGTAGTATACATTTCAAACATATTTTTATAAACCTAATACTTCTTTCAAATTAAAGAATAGTGCCTGGAACCCCCAAAACTTACATTTAAAATGTTTATGTTGCTATCACAAATTATTTGCACATTTAACGAACGGTATTCATTTCAATGAATAAAGTCATGAATTTATCAAGAAATTAGCAAGTATCTTTACTAGTCGAAATAATTCGGTAACCTTTTTTTCCACATTCCTAATTGTCTAATATTGTTGATTATTTTTCGCATTAACTTCGAGTAACATGCAACACTTTCCATAATATTTGTAATTTTTAAATGACCTACAATTTTTAAAAGTTGTCAAAAGCTGTAAATGGGGACTACTGTGATCTTTTAAATTAAAATTTGCAATTATCTGGATCTGTTGTATACTTTCTGTCGAAATTATCCGAGTTCCTAGTTGAAAAGCTTATGGAATCGCTCTTACTTTCGTATCGAGTGGGGGATTCGTATCGAGCTCCGGTCTCAGTACTCTCATTTTCCCTATGCACTTCCATTTTTAATTATTAACACGATTACCATAAAGCTTCCGTGGGACATGCAGCAGTGAGCATTATGTACGTGTGTATAAACTCATATTTTATACAAAAGAGCTTTCGACGAATAGTACGGCTGCAGAAATGATTGCTTTCCGAGGTGTGTGCGGCTCGGTTACTATTGATATTAAAAGTAATGAATGTAATTACTTACTATTTCAGTTTGATTGTATTGTTGATGTAGACTCTACATCAACACAATCAAACTAAAATAGAAAGTAATTACATTTAATATTTTTAATATTTATAGCAACCGAACTGCACGTATTTCTAACAGTACTTGTTTCTGCAGTCTTACTTATACCTTACAAGAGATGAAAGAAGCTGTTTAAGGTGTAGGGAACACAAGTCATAATGGCATGTCTACTCATGTCGCAAGTAAATGGGCGTAGTAGTGAATTATTACGATCTAATATATATATATATATATACATATATATATATATATATATATATATATATATACATATATATATATATACATATATATATATACATATATATATATAGATATATATATAAATATCTATTAATTATATTTTGTTTTCCTTCATTCAGCAGGTCATCTATTGTATCCAAATTATTTACAATTTCCTGCATTTCTGTGTTCAAGTAGTGAGAGTATAAAATTGCCGAGCAAGCCAAATAGAAGACTAGCAGCACTCGAAATCGCCGCCGAAATGAATCGCGACCGTGTAAGAAAAATTTCTGTTACTACAGTGAAAAGAAGATTAAAAGCTGCAAATCTTCACGGCCGCATTGCAACAAAATATCCCTACTTTGACGGTGAAACAGTCACAAACGGCTACAGTAGGCAGAGACACATAGAAGTTTGACAATGGATGATTGAAATATGAAAAATCAAAGTTTGAGGTGTTCGGGTAATCAAGGCGCGTTTTTATGAAACGAGCGAAAGGCCAAAGAATGTTGCAGGATTAGGTAGTGCCAACTGTCAAGCAAGGCAGAAGTTCTATAGTTGTTTTTCCTACGCCAGTACAGGACACTTGAAGTGAATCGAAGGTATTTTGCGAAAAGAGGGTTATTTAGAAATATCGCGAGAAAATGAGTTTCTTTGATGAACGGAATGTTTAAGAAGTTTTTGGCTATCTTCGTTAGAATTACTTTTTTTTGCTTTTATATATTAACTTTAACCGCTATTAATAAAATGCAATAGCAATTTTAAGTTTTGGAAAAATGGGTTTGAATATTTTCTCGTTTTTCTTTTAACTTATTTGCATGTCCGAACTAGTATGAACGGTAGTGTATGTATGTAATTACTTACTATTTTAGTTTGATTGATTTGTTTTTGTTGTCTCGTCATCAACAAAGCTTGTATAAACAACACAATCAAACTAAAATAGTAAGCCATTACATTCATTATTTCTAATATTGATAGTAACCGAGCCGCACGCATCTCCGAAAGCATCCGTTTCGCAGCCTCGAAAACAGAGTCGAAAGAAGCTAAAAGAAATTGAACGCCATGGAAATTGTTGGTAACTTTCGTCTGTACCTTGTGATCTTAATTAACGTGAATTTATAATCAGCCTACAGTTGTGTTAATTGTCCGTCTCACATGATATCACCGGTAGAGTAGAAGCTTACGAAATGCATGTTCTACCTTTGGAAGCGCTGTTGAACATCACAAAATTTACGATATGCTTGTTCTGTTAAGTACAGTAGCTCTAGACGCTTCTGCGCAATAATACTTACTACTACCACTACTGTTGCTACTATAACACTACTACGAGAATCTCGGATACTAGCTACTATAATGCGTCATCTTCCTCGTGCAAGCGGAAAGGTTACAACCGTTTAGTCCTCCTACATCTGATTCAGGAGATAGTTCCATCGTTGGCGGAGAGAGAAAGAACAAAGTGTACGAACGACGACACACATTCTCCTCCTGACTCCCTGACGTATATAGGTGGACCCGCGCACATCTGCCCGCAACACTATTCCGCAAGGATGCTTTTACTCAAGGCTAAATCTTAACAGTGACCAGCTGATGGCGCAGGCATAAAAACGTACATCTTCTTAGCGCTGTGGCATGAGAGATGCAAGAGTAGGGCTCATTCATCTACTTGTAATATGTCTTCGTATACAGATTTTTTATTGTTTATTTTTTGTGCAAACTTTTCCGAGTAAAAGAAGAATGAATAAACATATACACACATATATATATCGGAAAATATTGAAGATAACTAAGCATTAAATACAAGCTGTTATGTTTTGAAAAACACCTTACGTCAAATTTTGAATCTCTCAATGCTCATTGACTTTTTTTAATATCGAATTCAAGCAACTCAGGAAAATGCTTATACGAGGGCGACCTGAAATGTTTCCGGAATCGGGAGGAGATGGCGCACGAAGGTGAAAGTGGATTCATCGATCCGCAAGGGCAACCTTTTTTATGGCAACTGTCAAAAGTTCAGACGTCTACCGTTAATAGTTGCTGTTTAAGAGTATGTTCTGTGTAGTAAGTCAGGCGGTTACGCAAACATGGATAAAATCGAATTTGGTGCTGTGATAAAACACTTCTGGATGGCCGGGAAAAAGACCACGGAAATTCGAAATATTTTGCTAGAGGTTCATGGCGGATGTACTCCATCATTTCTGACCATCTTTGGGTGAGCCTGTTCAAACGTGGCCGCACAAGCACAAGTGATGACCCACGCAGTGGACGTCCGAAAACCGCTCGACAAGATTTATGATGTCGTGTTAGCCGATCGCCGAAGGCGTTGGCTATATTCTACACGAAATTTTGGGTATGGAAAAGCTATCGGCGCGATGGGTACCGTGTTTGCTCTCACCGGAACAAAAACGAAATCGGGTGACCGTTTCGGAGGAGCGTCTGGCCAGGATCCAACGTAATCCAAGGGATTTCCTCATATGTTTCGTAACCCTGGATGGGACTTGGATCCACCACTACATACTAGAGACCAAGGAGCAGTTGAAGCAGTGGACTTTTACGGGCGAATCGGCTCCGAAGGCAGCAAAGACCGTCCTATCAGCCGGAAAGGTCATGGCGACCATTTTTTGGGATTCTCAGGATATGATTCTCATCGACTATCTGCAGAAGGGTAGGTCGATCATGGGGGAATAGTATAGCGATTTATTGATCCGATTCGATGCAGTATTAAAGGAGAAACGACCTCCTTTGCAGCGGAAAACGGTGCTGTTCCACCACCACAATGCATCAGTTCGTTCATCGTTGTATCTAAATTGAATAAGTTATACTACGAATTAGTTTCTCATCCTCTATAATCACCGGACGTAGCCCCCAGCGACTTTTTCCTACTCCAAAACTTGAAAAAATCACTGGAAGGACAGAGATTTGCCTCAAATGCGGAGGTCATCGCCGCTACAGATGGGCTATTTTGCAGACCTTAAAATATCCTACTTTTCTGACGGCTTAAAGAGACTGGAGCACCGTTTGAAAAAGTGTATTAATCTTCGAGGAGACTATATGGAAAAATAAAACTAAAAGCCACATCAATACCTTGTTTTTCTTGTCGATGCCGGAAACATTTCAGGTCGCCCTCGTATATTTCGTAAACTCAGCTAGTTAAGAGTAAAACAATTACTACATAATATTATTAATTATTAATGAATCATTGAGATATGATGTAACCAACTACTGAATACTTACTGTAATGATTTACCTCATAAAAGTCAATCTATTCTCGCTATAAGAAATTGAAAACCAAATCACCATATTGTGATAATGATAACGTTTAGGTTCTAATTTTGTTAGAAATAGAAGGTTTATACTCTTTCTTAATCTCGGCCACAAACTGCTGAAGTAAACAGTCTCTTACATTAATCCATAATATGAATTATGTGAAAGTTAAGCTTTTCTTTCACTACGGACAGCTTCCCATTGTACGCAAGTTGGCTGTTTATTGTGGAAAATAATTCATGTTTTACAAAATTTATGTCGAAGACGGGTTAAAGGGTGGCAATGTCTAAAAGTGTGCATAAATATACAGTGTGTTCAATTCAAAACTTCTCATCCTCAATTTCTGGGAATATGGAAGTTAATGAAAAATGTCCTGAAACATGTAAGAAGCATTATCGAGGGGAACAACTTTTTTATGCAAAAATTGGGGTAAAAGGGTATTGCGTAATAACTGGTTTAGTGGTACATTTTGGCATTTAGTTTTTCGAAATTGGTCGATTCGTTTCGAAGTTTTCTTTTTATTTTTGTTTTCTTGTTGTTTTAGGCTTACGTACCTGTTGCTCAAACATACTTGTTTTATTTTTGCTTTCAAATTTATTTATGGATTCAAATATTTTTTACAGAAACAAATCAATCCAACAATTCTTCAAAATATAGTCTATTGTTCGCTAAGCAATGGTGCAGCCGATGTTCAAAACTGCGGCGTATATTTTCAAAAATATATCTTTGAATTCCACGATAGGTTGCAGTAATTCTCTAATGAAGTTCTTAATTTCTTTGTTTGGTTGAGGGGTAAATGAATAGACTTTAAATAACCCCATAGAAACAAGTTCAGTACCTACTCTTCGTCCCAGCTATTTATTTGGAACTACATTGTCTAATCACCGTCGTACTGGAAGAACACAGTGAGGTCGAGCTCCATCATGTTGAAAATCTATAAATGAAATTTACATAAGTTTTTGATATTGGTTTTTATTCCGATGTTCCTAAAATAGATTGACCAGCTACAAATACAAAATAAACCAAAAGATTTTCTTCAAAATCTGGGAAACAAATCGGTCAATTTCAAAGAACTAAACACTAAAATGTACTGTTTCAAGATACCATTAGAATGAAGTATTACACGAAGTTTCGTTTCATTTAAAATCTCCAAGGGAGTTGATTTCGAGGACAAGGAATTAAAGTGGGCGAGTCACCTTTTGTATAAAAATTTGTTCCTCTCGACAATACTTCTTATCTGTTTCGGCAAATTTTTCATAAAGTTCCAGGTTTCCAAAAAAAAATGAGGTGAGAAGTTTTGAAATGAACACACTCCGTGTATGAAAAACATACATGGTTGCACTATGATGGATGTTAAGAGAAAAACGAATATGTATTTACTAGAAAATATATGTCTTTTACACGGACTTGTCCGTTGTACATAGATTTTATTAAATTTTTTGTTACGAATGTAGTTTCCCATTACTCTTTGAACGGCTTCTACTCCAGTCAGATTTACTTCATATGAAGATCTCAAAAACCTTAATTGAAACTGGAAAATTTTTCCATTGCAAACAAGATATCATTATATATGCAAGTTGCATTACAGATAGGTGCATTAACGTTCTGGGTAACTACCGTAGTGCTAGATGAATAAAGGAAATCCAAAAGAATTAAATGAAATAGTTTTAAATAAACAGAAGACGCTATAGCTTAAGATTATAATTATTCTGTGGAACGTATTAAGTGAAGAAGGCTCGGCGACAATGCTGCGTGCTTGAGTACTTCGAATTTGTATATCCGCGCTATCTACTTTATTTCTTCAATCTCACCGTCTATTTTGGAGATATTGTTCGATTTTTATTCGGATGTACAGTTGTTGTTCGCGGACAACACGTCCATCCGATCCAATCCACGAGAGAGAGAGAAAAGTTAGGTTATGAGGCCAGGACGCCTTAGACGAACGATGGAGTGGATCGGGTACTTGGGCCCCGCGGGGACCTATGCGCCTCGCTGGGTGGTCCTCGGTGTGGCCACCGACGTGTGTGGCGATCCCGCACTACGCCCCGCTCGCCACCCCGAACTTCCTCCGTCGTTACTCCTACCATCATCATCGTCATCGGGGTCTTTTTATCGTGGAGAGAGGAGACGGACCGACGAAGGAGAAGAAATAGCCCGCACGATATTCTCGATCCTACGTTCTTATTCATGCGCGTCCGGCTCGCCCTCGCGCGCTCGGCGTACTATTAGAAGACGAACATTTGGGCGATAATTCTTCTTTCCTTCACCTTCCTCCTGACAAGGCTGGCCGTAATAAACCGTGCAATATGTGTGCATATTGAAAGGGCTTAAAGAAAATTTCCGGAAATCTTTTCACTTAGGATTGATGGCGTATGTTCGTTACTTATATCGATATTGCAGTATTTTGTATTATTCACATAGAAGAATAGCACCTTGTTTTGCACTATAATTAAGCAGCCAACGTGAACTATTTCAACAACTGTTCTTTTAATACTATGTTCCTACCATAACCTATTTTGAAAACTTGTTTTGTATATTTCTATTTTATGATTAGAAAAACCTCACGTGTTTAATTTCAAATCAAGATCGACAATAATAAACCGCACAAATGCATACGATTTGGAAAGTTCTAACAAAAATATCTGCTTTATGACTGAAGCATTCTCAATTCTTTTTATTAACTGCATCAAAGGACAATATCTCACTTTCACTTTTAACTGAAAACAGCTATTCTTGTATTTACTCAAACATTAACTCAGTCCCAATGTATTTTTCAAGGAAGTTTATGATATCAAATTTTCTTATTCGTGTATTATATTGAACATTTTTAAATTCCAACGTGTTTTGCAAATATTCAATCGAGGACACATTTTATCTGTTATTGTTTTGATCTGTACTTTTAATTAAAACTCTACAAGATAGTGGAATGAGTAGTGATAAAGAAGAGTGTTTCAACAATTAAACATGTTATCTCGTTTTAAACATTGATAGACTAGTTTCCAAACATAAATAAATAAGGAAATGTTGTTGACTCGGTGTTAGTTTAAATCAAAATATAGGAAAAAGAAAGGAAAACGGGATCAATCTCACAGTACCTAAGACAATTTAATCAGTCACTGGCTATCGGTTTCATGCACATCTGCACATTAGCAAGCCAAGACTGGAATAAAAAGTGAAAGCGACAATCAGAAATTAAAATAAAAAATTGAAAAGATCGTATATTTACCACTCCAGAAAAGGGCTGCAGAATTAAAACAGATGCAAAGAACAACATCAAAAACATCACGGCAGTAGACCAAACTTTTAAAAAAGCACAAATTAAAATTGTAAAGGCCATGCACAATAAACATGCCAAAATGTGGCAAGTCAATAAGAAAGTTTTTTCAAATAAATATTGTAAATAGAGAGGCCTCTATATGTCAAAAGGCTAGGTGAAATCAAAACAGAAAGTTTAGAATATTAAGGTAAGTGAAATCAAATAGGTAGGATCTACTGCAATGATCGAATAATATCTGAAAGGTAGGAGTAGAATCAAAAGCGATCTGCATATTTAACGATTTAAATCTACTAAATATCTGCAGTCTTACCATTTCCATGCTCTCCAAGTTATTCAAATGAAAGCCCTTGTTAGCGAAGTGGGGAATATATTTTAAAGTTAGATGTTTTATCGAAACAATGGTTCTTTTGTAATAAATGTGATGCGAAATGGAAGAAACCGATAGTGGAAGGTTGGCGACAACGTATGTGTTCTTTGAGCCTAACCTCAAAAGATCTAAGCGTTCTACCTACGTATTTCGCACCACAATCCCCACAGCTAAGCGTGCAAACACCGCTTCTCGCAATTTTATCCCATTGATCTTTATTATTTAGTAGAAAGTTCTTTAAAGGGTGAAGGCCTCTAAAACTCAATTGAACGTGATCTTTAAATACATTACCTATTTTATAGGAAATAGGATCCAGGTGGTATAAATAAATAAATGAAGAATGTAGGGGCACCCAAATTTTGACCAATGACTTTCTCTTAACTTTCATAAAAAAAAACAACAAATATGAAGATCTATAGAATACTAAAAGTAATGAACCTGTTTTCTACATAGAAATAAATTCTGTAATTTATCTTCAACATAATTTAATTGGAATACTTCATGTATAGTTCTTGTACTGTTAAATACAATCTTAGCGGTACTCTAGATATAAGCAAAATCTGGACCACTTCTAACGTAAACAGACAGCACTTTGTTGTGTTCTCCAAAACGTCAGGTTACGGAGTCACTTTGTACTACTGGACAACAATTACTGTGTTTATTAGCCAACTCTACTAGTAATGTTAAGATCGAATAAGACAAATTTGCTGATCTTTTACTGTACTTTGAAAATGAAATACTTATGATATTATAACTAAATAAAATGAATACTGTAACTGTTTAGTAAAAATAGTGTTACACTGTTAAAAAAGGAAAAATGAGGATTTTCAGTTTGACTGTGGATTTATTTATTTTAGATTACAAGTGAACAAATATAATTTTTAATTTGTATTGTTACCATTAACTAAATTGGTTGTATTTAGTCGCATTACTCGGCTACCTGGTTAATTGCATGTTACCCTCTTCACGTACACATCTCTAATAATCTAATTCACCTTGCAGTGTTTCAATAAAAATAATCTATATTTTTTCCGGAAAAGGTAATAGAAAACAAATAGACTAATAAGGAATAATGGATCCCTTAGTGCTCTTCCACAAGCACAAATAACATCATTTAACCACCGTTCCTTCGATGTAATTAATGCCGTTAAACGCATTTGGGCAATTACTTCATATTCTTCTTGACGAGTTAACTGCAATTCTTGAGGTGTGTGTGGCATAACTGAAGAACGATAAATGCACTTTTGGAGTTGATCCCAAACATGGTTAGAAGGATTAAACTATATGAGGATCACTCCTCTCTACGAATATTGACTTTGGCTAAATATTTAGACAGAACACGAATCATGTGAGATCTAGCATTGCCGTGCAGTAAAATGAAATCCTCTCCAACAAATAAAAAATAGAATGACAATTCAGCAAGTACCATTTTCTACAAAGATGAGATCAACTCGGTAGCAAACACCCCTCTTGCCGATATTCCCCAAAGATTTTCCATGAGTTCAGATCGGGTGAGCGAGGAAGCTATTGTAATAAATTAATTTCCTTTTAATGAAACCACTGGAATTAGAGATAGCTGCATTATCTTGTTGAAATATCCAGTCTTGCGTCGGCAATTTCCAGAAGTTGTATATAAGAATTTGCATAGAAATAAAACGTATACGGGTTTTATTGTTATAAGTGAAAGTCGCTGAAACCATTACACTATCGCTACAAAAATTTCGGCTCATCGCAACTTCAGTGTTTTTGCGTAATTCGTGCCAGTAATATTTGAAACCATCACGCCCGTCCAAGTTAAATTTCTTCCCATGACAAAATATGACGTTGTTCGACTCATGGTCCTATCTCATATGATCTCACGCAAATTTCAGTCTCGCCTGTTTATGTGTCTCTTTTAAGGATGGCTTTGTAACCTCTTTTAGCCACCGAAAACGCTTACTGCCGGATAAAATTTGTTGTACATGTTTGTTTGTTACTGATAAATTTAAATTACATTTTATTTGTTGCGCGATTGCATTACCAACAGAAGCTAACCGTAGTATCGCTGAATGCTGCCTTCGAGTTAGTTTTTGATTGGCATTGGCGCGATTTTTGCTATAGGAATTGCCCAAACCGTTGTTGGGGTGACTGCATCATTCTGTTTTCTTAGCTATGGTTCGGTTTGAAAAGCCTCACTCTTTATAACAACTTATTTTTGTTTTTTTCTCCTCGGATAACAATTTACATCTTGGACTTTTTATTAACTGATATGTATACTTCGATAATATGTGTATTTAACAATAAATAAACTTTTGAAGATGTTTAGAGACATTTCTACACTGATTTCGTAGGATGTCTGTCTAACTCTGCGAACCTATAGAAATTTCGCTGCCTTGAGTTACTATTATTGTAAATATTCTCTCTATAAGATCTAATAATTTTTTTAAATGTTATTTTCTCTTGCATTTGTGTCTCTTTGTAGCTCAGCATTAGCTTCGATGCATCATTTGTTGAAGATATTAGGAAAACCAAATATTCTCTTCAAAAGTTCATATGAAACCATAAACATTTCGCTGAATGTATATATGTCAACGGCTTCAGATGTAAAACTAAAATTAGTATTTTCCTGGAAAACTACGTTATAGATGCTACTTTTCTCAATTCGTCCTGAACTCCATAAGATTGTTGATATAGTGTGACATTCGACTTGCAATAAATAAGATTACAATAAGACGATGTAAGAAGTTGGCATCAAATTCCTAAAAATACGAAAATACTTTATCTGGGAAAAATTTATGCGCTACAACAAAAGCTAGGAAGCGATATAAAAGTAATAAATATCAATATTTTAGCGTCTTGTTGGTGTAACTGTCAACCCGTACAAGATACGGAAGCATCGTAAAGTTTGAAGTTTATTAGTAGCGATGATAAATTATATGTCGCTATGATTACAGATTTAAAGCGCCTTTGACATTAATCGAACAAATTTATTATGATTATCAAATCTGTATATGGTATTAAATTACAAAACAAAATGTACTACTAAATATAAAGGGGCTGTACATAAATTATAGGTTTAGTACTGACACTTATAACAACATATTTTTCTTACAAAAAAATGTCTTCGATAATGGTACATAAAGACGTAGGGTCTTTTAGTTGTAGATAAAGGTATACAAAAAGCCGTTTTCAAAAAGTACCCCTTAATTAGATCAATGCGTTCATCTTGTGCGCAGATGAGAGATAACCCCTTCTCCGAGTACTTTATAAAAAAAAAGATTTGAGATAGAAATTGTATAGGAAAAAAGTGTAAAATTACACTCAGGTATACGAACCTTGTTGTAGATGATACAATTTTGCTTTTTGAATAGAACAGGAAACACCTTTGGGTATCTACCTATCATAGATTTGGAGGTAATTGAGATTATGGAATTTCAATGGTTCTCTATGGCGCAATATATGAGGATGAGTCAAAGACTCATGTCTCCTATTTTTGTCTCCTTTTACTTGTCATGAAATTAAAACGCATTTACATAAATGGAAAGCCACAATATTAATTAATTAATTCATTTACACAGTTTTGGTTTATTTTTTAGCAAGGGCACGTATACCAATGTGGTAAGCATCACAGCCCTGCTTCTTAAGCCATTGACGCACGGCCTTCTCCTTTTTGCAGCCCCAAGAGATAGGAATTTGATGGTGCCAGGTTTTTACCAGGACTGCACAAGGTATGGGGCAAGACCTGCCCTCCAATTTTCACAATATTTTCAGTAGTGTGTGGTCTTGCATTGCCATGCGAAAGAGGAACATCCGCAATAACTTTTGTTGGACGAATTGGCGAAGACGTGCTTTAAGCTTTTTGAGGGTTGTGACGTACTGGACAGAAATTATCGTGCATCCCTGCTTCAAAAAATCAACCATAATCATACCTTATGCATCCCAGAACACTATCGCTATAACTTTCTCTCCCGATCGCACAGTTTTAAACTTTTTCGTTCTCAGTGACTTTGTGTGATACCATTCCATCGACTGCCTTCTTGATTCAGGTTCCAAAAAATTAAGCCATGTTTCGTCTCTGGTCAGATTTTTTCGCAGAAACTTATCTCCCTCCAAACGGAAGTGCCGCAAGTGTTGCGCAAGTACTCCAGTTGTCGAATAATCATCACATTGCCTTTACCGAGCCAGAGAATATGACACAATTCATCTGTAGCCATTCGGCGACCACCACGAATAATGTCACCGACTTGTTGGGTTTGTTCTTCAATTTCGTTACAGCGATGTACTTATAGTTTAACAGTGCTGACATGCACTGTTACATTACCGTACACATCTTTCAGTCTTCTGTCAATGCAAATGGACATTTCAGTTTCTGCATTCAAGAATTCAAGTGCAGAACGCTGTGTAATACGAACATTGATATCAGCCATTTTGTGGGCAACTATAGCGCTGCCACTTATTGACGTAGAAAGTTACTACTACAGTGAATAGTTAAAAAAGGGTTTAAGGAATAACACCAAATTCAAATTTTTCACTTAACTAATTTTATTTAAGTAGAAAAAATAGGAGGCACTAGACTTGTAGTAATTGACAGCAATTTCTTTTGCAATTAATTGTTTAGTTTCAATTAGTCACTTAATTTATAGACGATGATCGTCGACATTGCTGAAAAATTTAATCCTCTTTTCAGTTTTAAATGAAACATCCTGTATACATTTTCCAGGATTTATTGCAAAATTTTGTCCTGAATTTTATTTTACATTCTTCTATACAAAAGAAGTATTAGTTTTGAATATAAATCTAAAGCAGACAAATCGTGAGATCGATGTGGCCATGGAACTGGCGTGTTTCTTTCTATCTACGACTTCGTGAATTCACTTAAATGACTTCGTACTGTTAACCAATTACACGGTATTGCACCACTGTGTTTGTAAGGGCAATTCATCTGACATATTATCAAAATCGTTCTGCGGAAAGTAGAGCTAATGATTATCAATTAATGTACTAGCCAAGATGTATGTATCAATTATTGAACTAATAACGTTACACCAATCATCAAATCCAAACTTAACTTGGGGTCTCCTCTGTTGAATATGATGCGGTTTCTCTTGCATCTACAAATGTTTGATATGTCTATTACACATACAGCAGTTTGTAAATTGCATTTCATCCTTTCACAAAATTTAAATTGTGGGTCAGTTTTACATATGTTAGTAAAGTATCAGGGTATACCTTTTGTGCGACTGGTAATTTATATGGATGAAGCCTATGCTTCTTCCGTAGTCGTATAATTAGTACACTGTGTGACTGAAATTTGACGTGTTGAAATCGATGGATCTTGAATTCCGTCAGTACGTTTACTTCTGTCTGTTTATTAATACCTCTTGCATCTTATTAGATTACAGGAAGAGCCATACTTTCCCAAATTGTCATACAGTTTCTTAATGGTAGTTAGAGAAGACTTGCGATAATCTAACATTTTTAAATAAGTTTTAAATACGTTCTGGTATTTTTGTGAAAATACAACGTGTACATAAATTTTAATCACGTTTCGAAGATTATTATTATTGTCGTGACGAAGGGTAACACAACCCCAAAATGTCTTGCAAATAAAATAAAATTATATGGAATTTATCTGGAAAATTTCAAAACTAAAAGGAAAAAAAAATACTAAATCGAAGATATGTACAGTGCGGCAAATAAGTCGAACAATATCTGAGTAACTTGTTGCGCCATCTATGTGTTTAAGCCGACGTTTCAAATCTGACATATCTCTTTCCTATAATATCAACTTTGCTCCAATCGGTCGATAAATAGCAAAATGATGACAGTTCTTCCAAAATAACTTTTATGTTGATGTTGAAATACCAACATGGAATAAAGACCAGGGAAATTATTAAATATCACGCAAAACTCGATAAAAGTGCATCAGAAACATTTCGGTTGATGCAGCAAGTGTACGGCGCTGATTGTTTGAGTAGAGAAAATATTACTTTGTACCATAGACGTTCTCTTGAAAGGCACAGATATATTAGAAGATGATAATCGTGAAAGAATTTCAGCTCGGATACCATAAATGATCGAAAGGATACGTGGTTTTATTAAAAATGATCGCAAAGCTTCGCTGAAAATGACGGACGAGCATTTAGACATCAGCGAAGTAACGACCCGAATCATTCCTCACAGGGGTTTGAGGAAAACAAAGGTCTATGCAAAATTTATTCCACACACTTAGCCGCCTGAAATAATACAAATTTCCTAAATTTAATTATTGCATGTGAAGAAACGTTGTGTTTTCAGTACAACTCAAATACCAAGTGCGAAAGTGCAGAATGAAAGTAAAAAAGTCACCACAATCCAAAGAAACACGGAAAGTTCCATAAAAAAAATCAAAACACTGCTCATTACATGCTTCCACCGGGAATTCATTCGAACTGGACAAACAATTACTGGCAGCTATTATCTCGAAGTTTTGAAGCATCTGATGGTCAGAATTCGCTATATTCGACTCGAAGATCGTGATCCAGAGACCTAGTATCTGTTGCACGATAATGCGCCGAGACACACCTCATTCATTGTTCGTCAATTTTTGGCAAGAAATCCAGTCTGTGTGTTGAATCATCCCACGTATTCACCTGATTTGACCCCGCGCGATTTATCCATATTCCCTAATTCAAATTTAAAAGCATGTTTTTTTAAATACATTTCGGTCATCAAAACAGCTACAACACAAGTATGTACTAGAGGGAATTCAACAAAATGAGGCAGAACACGCATTTGAATCGCTGTAACAGGTGTATTAAAACTGGAGGAGAATATTTGACTAAAACAATTAAAAAATATTCAGATTCCTTGTTTCCATGATCGCACTTTGTATATGGGACATGTTTCCTTTGGATGTTGATCCGGGTAGATAGTGCACCTTATATTAAAAAGAATATATATACCAATAATTTTTTTTATATCGATAAAATTGCTTCGGAAATTTTTAATAATTCTAAAACACAAACGCTTTGCATGCACTCGTATATCTTTTCAAAAGTTATTCGAAACGGCGGGTACAAGTTGGAAACGTTTCGTCGTTATTTCTAATGCAGAACGCGCTTAGATCGACCAACAAAAAGAAATTCGTGCACGCTTTCTACTTTGATCCAGTTTCCTTAATTAGATAGCAGTAGAGTCGGCTATAAATTTCTCGTTTGGTGACATTTAGAACAGATGGGATCCCATTTTCTGTCGTTCAAAAATTAGCCACGATTTATCGTTCGTGTCTTTTTCGGATATTGCCGTAATTGGAGTTAACGGAGAAGAAATGGGCATACTGCCGCGTTTAAACATCTGTTGATTGCTATTAACGGAATCCGTTCGGTCGTTAGGCTTTTCTTTTCGCTTCCGGAGGTTAAGAAATTTCTTCTTTTGAATGATCTTTAGATTTTTCTATTTTTCCATTTAAATGACTTCGTCGAATACTTACTGCAACAGGAAGGTACACATAGAATACAACACTTTATAAAGTGCTATTAATAGAAAGCTGAAATAACGTAATTTGACAATAGCAGATGTCAAAATATTTTGTTTCCTGTGTACTCAGTGTTTTCCGTACTATACTGCATATGCTTAGTAATACTACTGTTTAAACTGATATAATTTAAGGCATTCCAATGTCTGAAGGTACTGACATGTGTAGAAGATAAGTAAAGAAAGTGGAAAATAGAACATACCGAACATCTAAGTGTAGTACATATTAGTACAGATGAAATCACGAAAGTTTGTAGTTACATCATCGTTCCATCGATATGGTGAAGACAAGCGCTATATATAAAAGTTAGAAGTGTACGTATACACAAGCGAGATAGAAGTTCATAACATAAGTCGTAGCTATTTATGCATACGTCATAACCAACTATGTCGTAACTACAAAGTTTCGTGGTGTTCAGTGTAAGTAACGAAAAGTTTGCCGAAAATATGCATTCTATCTACAATTTACACTTTGTATGGGCTTTGTTTTTACTTCAGTTAGCCCTTCGAAAATCAAGAAAAAATATGTGAAAGTTATATTTTTTTCTAGAATTTCAACAGTAAAGCATTAGTTATTGGATTTAATTATTAAAATTTTGTTGTGGCAATAAACATTTGAAATCTATCATTTTCTATCTTTACTCCATTAAATTTACCTAATACAGCTTTATCAGCTTTCCCTGGACAATTTTAAATAAATTTTCACATGGCTACAATGAAAATTCACTTTAATTCCAACATTCAGTAGTTTCTATTGTTTTAATTTCACTACTTAAAAAACTATAATGGGATTCAATTACTCCACAATCTTCAGCTTTTTTAATAAACTTTCAAATTTATTTATTAATTCATCTGAATCTATAAAATATGGCAAGTATCTAACCATGTATTCCATTGAGTAATTACTAGTTTGAGAAAAACGGGAGTATTAGGCAATTTTTTTTATAGATTTAGATATGTAGGGGTGCTTTGATAATTTTTTTTACGTTCGTAATTAAGCAATGGAAATTTTTATAAAAGAAAAGCGAAAATTTATTGCTGCTTTAATTATGCATGCTGCTGCATCGGTAATCAAAGAAAAAATTTTGTTAGTTGGCAGTACGTTTGCAGTAAAAATATCAATAAAAGTTTTCATTAACAAAGTGAGCAATCTCTAAAGTATCAGTTTTCTCCAATTATTTTCTACTAATCAAAAAATATTTTAGTGAAATTGATTTAGGACGCCAACTAACAAATTTACCACATACTAATTGCTAGCATCAATTGTTTCAGAAAAACTGATGTGAATTTATATGTATAATTTTTAATGTATGTCTGTTGTAAAATATTTGGAAATATTGTCCAAATTTATGATTTGCTGTCTTATTTAAGCGTATATTTGTATTTATAAAGGCCTTATTGCATTGATTTTGATTACGGCGACGAAGAACACTGTTACAAAGAAATTTATAAAATCTTTGTTTTTCTTATTTCCCGCACCCCCGTTTATTTGTCAAAGTAATGACGTGCTGATCTACTTATGACATTTGCTAAGAAACTTATCTTGAAAAATGAATGTTATTTTAGTATCTGATATACACGGTAAAAATTTTCAAATAAACTATAATAAGTTAATACTATTTTCGATTTTTATGAAGCAATAAGCAAGCAAAATTTTTCCTTAAATTTTACTTTTATTTTACCAAAAAATTTAAATAGGACGTTATGATGAAAACTCACCACTCTTTTATAAGCCTTCCAGAACAGTTCCTCAGCTCCTTTAGGTTGGTCCTCAGGATAATAGTGGAATACCTCAGCCAATCGCTGCAGTTTAAATTCCTTTTTAACGTTCAGTCTACCAGGAAATCGACATATCAAGTAAATATTTTTATACTGCAAAAACATGATGAGAAACATTTCTTTTTGGAAAAATTATAAAAGAAACAACATTTGAAAGTCGTTTCGGTCGATGGACGTAGGGTTAGGTATAAAACTTTTTGCGCAATTCGGTAGTTATCGAATATGCATTTCACGAACTTCACGTGAATAAATAATATATCGTTGCCAATTTTTAAGATGGGTTGAAAATAAAAATTTTTACTACAATTCAATTTATTCAATAATGTATGGACATATGTATATCTCAAATTTCGTTTTCTCGTACTCATAGAAAGTCCCTAGTTCAGAGTTAAAAAACTTCTTCAGGTGTTGTTTGTAATTTTCCAAACAATTAAATGAGTTTCCATTCAATAAATTTTGTAAAGAACGAAACAGATGGTAGTCTAACGTGGTGCTAAGTCTGGACTATACGATGGTTGAGTTAAGACATCCCAACCAAGTTTTGGTAGGTGATCAAAGATACGTCCGGTATAGTGTTAACCTGGTGGAAAAAAATCTCTCTTATGATTGGCTAATTTTAGACGTTTCTGTATGGTTTCTTTCAAGTTATCCATTAGATTACATATTCTTCAGAGTTGATTGTTTGGTTATCCGGCTACAGCTCATAATAAACGCAGCGCTTCCAATTCCACCAACAACAGAGCATAAGCTTCGTATATGTGAGTATTGACTTTTGGGGTGGTTGATAGCTCACTATAATGACCTCAGGACCGTTTTAACTCTACGTTGTCGTGAATAATTCATTTCTTATCCCCTTATGATACGCTTTAAAAGGGGCTGGTTTATGTTTAAGTAGAAAATCGCACACAAAGATACAATCCAACAAATTGCGTTTGGTTACTTCTGCAAGGTATCCAAACATCAAGGAAACTAATACCAGAGCTGCATCAAATGGTCGTGAACACTTGAATTCGATACCTTGTAGCTTTCTGTTATTTCACGAGTGGTAATACGCCGATTTGTTATGATGAACGTCTTGATTTGGTCGTCATCAGCCATGGATAGCCTACTGAAGCATTGCTGGTCTTCAAGGGTAAATTCACCTCATCTAAGTTTCACAAACAATTCACTTATAGTATTGTTTCCGTATACACCAATATTTATCGCGGCTTCAGTTACATTCTTGCACTTGCGGTGGTAAAATAGCATTACATACGGAAAATGCTCTTGTTGCTTCTTTATTTTCGTACCCAAAACACCAAATAAACACGATTTAAGAAATGTTAGTGTTTTCAGAGAATATATAATTTGAACAGGTTATGTCCTGGCTCACTTTGCTTAATATCACAAAATATTGATGTTATGTTAAAAAAAACAGAAAATATACTCTTATATATATATATATATATATATATAGATATATATATATATATATATCCATACTTCGTCTTAATTGAATATTCTTTTCTTATTGTTAATGTCGGTACTTAATATATTTCGGAATGTTCCAAATATTGGATTTATATTTTTAATGATTAGAAACACGTGAAAAGAATATGTAGGCTTCCACGGCCAAAGTTAGTAATAAACGAACTGTTTCCGGAATTGAACCGTGTCATGATGAGGTTAACAGGAGTAAATAAAATAAAGGTAAGAGGCAAAAAAGAAGTAATAAAAAGAAAAACGGTGCAACGAAAGAAAAGGAAAATAGAAAAAGAGAAAGAAAAGGGGAAAAAGACCAAAAAGAAAAAAGGAGAAGCGGGACAGAAATAAAGGAAAGAAAAAGAAAAAAGAGCTCCGGGTACTTTGCGGAACATGTCAGAAGGTTTTCGCCTCTAGCGTCGTTTACACGTCGAATTATTATCCCACCTTGAAGAAGCTCCCTACCACGGAAGCAAAACATCGAGATCCCACCTTTTTGGTTTCCTTTGCTTCTGGCCCCTTTCCTTTTTCCCTCTTTTTCTCTTCTTTTCTCATTTTTCCTCGAGGAAGGAAAGGTGAAACGACCTTTTCCCTTTTTTCCTCTTACTTTTATTTTATCTCCTCCTCTTATATCTTATCGTGACATAGTCCAATTTCGGAAACAGTTCATTTGTTAAGAAACACGTGTTTTGTATAAAATTCGAATCTTAGGCGTAAGTTTGCGTTGAACTCTTCTTCTAACGTTTACTTTGAATATTTGATCGACTACTGTTATATTTTTTTTGATTCCATATTGATATTCTCAGATTATGTTTGCTGACCCTTTAACTAACTTAATTTTTAGTCCGGTACAAAGAACGCACACTTGATCCAAAAGCTTAATAAAAAGGTGAGAATAACTCCAAGAAATCTTTATTGTAATTAAAATTGATTTGGAAATTAAGACTTTTCGAAATAGCAAAGAAGCACGTTCCGGACGTTATAGTTAAACCTAGTCACGAATCTTACACAAACAATTACAACTTAGGGAACCATGCTATCGAAACACAACTTATTTAGTCCATTATTAAAATAATTTATAGATAGAAATTTCGTAATCAAAGCACGCTCTAATTCGCCCACTCGATCCGCTTTCCCGTCCACGTAACGTAAATCAGATCCTTAGTCCACGCCTAATGAAGTGCGAACCGAAAACAGTGAACCGCGTCACCCTATTATCCGTATCTGATATCTAGATCATATTCTATGATATACAACACATTGTTAGGACGCGTAAATTGATTTATGTATGTACGAGTTCCGCGTGAGGCAATCGCTTTACAGTTACTTACTACACAAGTGAATTAACTACACGCCACGGAGCTTATTATGAAATCGGGCATACCGAGACACGAGTCTCGAAGAAATGCGCTCAGTTCTCTGGTACGCAGACCTCACAGAATCACGAATGAGAAAAGGCGAATAACAGCAACAACAGCATCAACAATAACAATTATTGCTATTGAGTGTCTATTATGCGCTAGTTACGTGCGGAATTTCTTTGGTTCCGCACACGTGTTGTGGAAGAAGGGTTACGAAACTCGTTTTTCTCTGGCAAGATTACCATTGCAAGTGGAGCAAGATGCTGCGGGAAACAAAAAGAAATCTAAATCGTGCTAAGTAATATAGAAAGTTCTCACCCAATAAGGAAAAGTATCCATCCCGGAAATTTAGAATTTAATGTCCACTTGGGTGGACTTGAGGGATAAAATCGATACTTGAAAATTAGGGTTTTTCCAGTTTTCCGTTAATTGTTTCTTATTAGATGTTAATAAAAATTATCAATACGCGTATATAGGTTGGCAATTATTTTTATTCTTGTTTTATTGGGCGAAGCTTCAGGTTGCACTTCTAGATATCAACTACTATGATCATTAGCCAATTTTATTAGAATTTTACCATATCCAGAAGTGTTCCAACTTCCAATAAGGATTTTTAACAATATAACCAGTAAGGACATAACTATCGGAACTTGATGTTTGATATTTTGGGACCGTTTTCAATAATCTTGAACAATGCGCGCCATTTTCAAAGTCAGCGTTAGCTAAAGATGAACCATCTGCATCAAACGGGAGGTTAAAGCTTAGGATTTTATCTTAAAATGCATAGCAAACGGTTGTAATTGTTGTTTAATATGCGAATAGTTATACAGTTTGGTCCGAAATAAACAGTATTGAACTTAAAATTCCTTTATTTCTTTAACATATTATTTAGATTTTATTACATGTTCTAAATGTGCAGCAAATGTATGCGTTTGGATGAGAAAAGTCAGTAAATCTTGAAATGATTTTGGTTTGAAAATGTCCATGAAGAAATTGACAAACTGCAGCGGCGGCATGACAAGTTGTCCGTCCTGTTGAAAAATTTGGTCTCGTAATGTCAAATCACGTACACGACAGAATCAACGTAGAATAGAGCATGTTAAAATTTGTATGTACCGCTATCGATTAAGTGTAACATTCTCCTCAATAAAGTACCGACCAATGATTTCGTATCCCGAAAGTGCATACCACGCACTCACTTTTGCATTATGTAAAGGAACTTCGCGAACCTCTGGTCTGGCAAATCCCATAAATCGATTTGTGCGTCGATTCACATGGCCTGACAAATGAAAATGTGCTTCCATTGCAATGCGCCTACCTCTTCCAGGATTCTTTGCAAGGAAGGTCTCTTTACCCCAAGTTGCAACGTTGTCCTTCGCTAGTTGGTCTTCGGATTTTCTAAGACCTACTCAAAAGCGCATTGATGGTTATTGTTAATGTTAACTGTCCTGAAAAGGCCTGACTTTCCTTTTTATTTGCACAGTACACTGCCAGTATTTCAGAACTTTACCATAACTTTTGAAACTACGGTATTGTCCGAAGAACGTTTATTAAACTGTTGTGTGAATTTATCATATTTGTTTCGCAGACTTGTGCAATTGAGTCGCACCTTTTTTAACAATTTGGCTAATTAATTGCTTGATTTTACAGATCTATACTCTCTAACGTGGGTATAACAGCGAGCACATAGACACTGCCAACTTAGTTTCAGTACTATTTATTTCGGGCAATAGTGTATAAAAATATGAACAGTAATAAACATTGTCATATTATCTTGAAATATATTAATAGTAGACCGATAAACAGAATTTACTTCTAGAAAAATAAATACAGGAATCTGATTTCTGTAAAAATATTCTTCGATTAACTGTATAAGCAATCGCTAGAAGAACCAAATCACATTTATATAAAGAAGCGTATCTACAATTTCTTAAAATGTAGTATCCCTTTTATAGAATCTTCAAAATAATTTTTGCTTATCTTCTAAATAGCTCCAAATTTATTAAATACATACTGTAAAATTGTCAACAACTTATCTCTTCTTGCGCTAGCTTTTTGTCATGACTCTTCTCATCTACATACATGACCTTAGTTAAAAAAGACGTAATGGCTATCTAACAGATCCGTAGGCTGAACAGTGCCATCCATCAATAGTTCCACAATTTTAGATATGTATGACCGTAGCGTTCCCCTTATCAGCCTGAAGGTTTATAGAATTATATTAATTAGATTAAAGATTCTTCGATGCTTTAGATTCTTTACCCGTCTTCAAACGAGGAGATATAGTTGAAATGAGACATTTGGCCATTTTGAAACCGACTTGGTCGGCAATAACACTCAGTAGAGCGCGTACACAAGACTCCATATTAGCAATAGTATCTTCCTTGAGTATATTCCTAGAAGATGTAGAAATCGGATAGAGGTTTAAAGGATAATTGAGCGGAGCTTAGGCAAGATGGCTTGGAACTTACGTAGATGTTTTCTCTGAATGTAGAAGATTTTATCAAATAAGAACCAAACTTTAAGAAGAAATACCATTGTGAGTAATAGATGGAGGTGAAAAAATTGGCGGGAAATGGTTTTGAGTTCTTGACATGTATGCTGGATTGGCTAAAGGGCTAAACTAGTACGGCAGAAGATTTATATATATTACTATCCAGAACATTTTCTAATTCTTCGTATATCATTTCCTAATGGTTCTTCGCCCTCTTCCACTATTTCTCACGCAAGTGGACCATACTCATGCAAATATTTCAATTCAAAAGAAGTGTCTATTATACAACGATCTTTTTATTTCTTATGGCATGCTCTTATCTGCTTGGGTGTCATACTTCTTCTCGATGACCACATTTATGTATAAGTAATAACTGTGTAATATTCAATGGGTTTTCACTAAGTTGTAATTTTTTGATTGATCTGAGTAACAGACAATTATTGATTATTTATAGGAAACAATCCAAACATGTAATAAACGAACTCTTTCCGGAATTGGAAAGGAAAAATAAATAATAATAGTGAGAAAAAACAAGGAAAGAGAAAAGAAATGAAGAGGACAGGAAAGGAGGAAAAAAGAGAAATAAGTAAATGAAAAAAGGGCCAAAACGGTGAAAAGAAATAAAAGAAGAAGAAAAAGAGAAAGAGAAGAGGAACTCATACAAAAGAAAGAAAAAAAGCGGGATCTCGACGTTTCGCCCCCGTCGTGGGAGGCTTCCTCGGGATAAAGAAACGGGACATCCAAAGTAGCACGGAACTCGTTGAATACCATGTTTCTGTCTCCGACAACGAGATTCCGCCTTTTTCTTTATATTGTTTTTTCTTTTTCTTTCATTTGTTTCTGTCCCTTCTCTTTTTATTTCATTTTTTTTCACCGGTTCCTCCTTTTTTCCCCTTTTTTATTTATTCATTCTTTTCTCCTTTTCTATCCTCTTCTATCTATTTTTTATTCCATTGTTTTCTCTTACTATTATTATTTATTTTTCCTATACACTTTATCATGACATTCCGGAAACAGTTAATTTATTATTAACTCTGGCCGTGGAAGCCTACGTATTTATTTCATTCCAAATATGTTACTGTAATTAATATCGATACATATCATTGATTATATGACTTTATTATTTTACTTATTACTGCACAGTATGAAGCACATGGCACACTCAGTCACGTGATGGTACGTATAATAAGTTTTGTGATATTTACAAATTTTGGGTTATTTCGTGGTAGTTTGTTTCTAATGATGTATCCAAGTGAATATAATTACAACAAAGACAGATATACATCCTTTCGTGGTAGAGACTGGGAGCTTCGCCCTTAAACGTAAATTGCATCAAGTGCATCACAATTTTGAACATCTATGTGAATCAATAATTTTTATAAACATGTAATAGGAAATAATTAACAAAGAACCGAGTATTTTATACAGTCTTATGAAATCTACAAACCACCTGTTGCATTAAATTCTATATTTTCGAGTTAAGTGCCTTTTATTCTTTTGTCGGAAATGATATATTACAGAATAATGAATGCCGAATGTTCTCCTTTAGCTACCGCTGATTCTTAATAATCTGAGTAAAGTTATATTTACCAATGAATCGTAAAACTTTTCTCTAAATAAACTTCCTCCAATTATCTCCAATTAGAGAGTGATAAATTTTATTTTTTTTTACGTTCTTTTCAATCAAGAATACTCAGCCTTCACTATGAAATAATAGTTTCATGGTAACAAGTTTATGAGAGCCGGAGAATTATAGTTTACTTTAATTGACTGCGTCTTTTTACGTTAATTGACCATATACATTGAAAGTGATTAATTAAAGCGTAATTATAGAATATGTGCTTTTAATTACAACTGAGGGGCTACTCCGAGAACGTTAAGATAGTTTTATCAACGTTATTATTTCCATTAATTAATATTGTGTAAGTGGAAAGATTCTTGAAATTCTTAACTGGAAGGTGTAAAACTTCAAATAGGTGATGCTTATTTTCTTTTTCGTAGTTTCGCATTAGCAGTACAAAAAGAAAAATAAAATGACTAAAAGTTCGTTTTCTTATTTATAGATGTAGCTGGAATTCTGCATTAAGGGAATGATTTTATAACCTCAATTATGTTTAAAACCATTAATTTTTGTTGGGTTTTCATTGAAGCCTCAATTAAAAACAATTAAAAAAAATTGTCACTTAAACCAGCAGCTATAGTTAAGAAAATAGTGCCACTTTAGAAGCATAACATTTTAAATTATTTTCAGCAGTTATACTTAAGACTACGGTATTACTACTGAGGATAATAGCTCATTTAGCAACAAAAAAGGGTATTGACTGTAAGTGATGTGTTGTAGTAAAAGTGATAATGAATTGTCTTAATGTGCCAATGCCGCAATATTGGAGTTCGTGATTTATTGTTGTAGTAGAAGAGTGGCTTTGTTTGTTTTATTCATATTTTTCTTTTCTTTTCTTTTTATTTCCATCTAAAATTATTTTACCAACCAAAAATATCCATATCAATGTAACCAACTCAAATATGATGTTTTTGCGTATCTTCGTTGTACACATCCTTTGTAAGTCAGTATGGCAAGCGGCATAGTTGTAAGTCAAAAGGTTCTTAGTTTTCGTTGCTTGCTTGTTTTTGGGCAATTTGATGGAATAGCATATTTGTACCAAGTTCTGCTATAAATTAGATAAGAGCACCATACAGACAGACGAGATGTTAAATAAAGCATTCAGGTATTACACCTTAGGTCTAACGCAAATTTACGACTGATTTGAACGTTTAAAAATGCCCCAATATCAGCTGACATAGCACCTGAACATGTACGTCATTGCTGATGATAAAGATTTATCTTTTGTTTGCGTAGTCGCAACTTCCGCAGGCACAACAATGATTATTATAATAGTTTATCGTAAAAATTATTTCTTTCATGCTTTGAAACTAAAGTTAAGTCCTAACCTTAAAACCAACATAACATTTTATGGTAAGTCCATGTCAGTTACTATATGGGATTTTCGCTGATCCATTATTAAAATAACACAAAGTCAACTTTTGTATGTATTTTTAATATAAAAGATCTTATTTTTCAGTAATGTACACAAACTAATATACAAACAAAAATAATAATAGTTTATCCGACGTCATGAATTAAATTATAAATTTACATAATATAAATAATAATAGATATGTACAAATTAAGGTCTTAAAATTAAAACCTTAGTTATAAAAACAAACAACAAAATTTGTACAAAAACTCAGCTAAAAAGAAAATCATTAAAAAATAAATAAACATTTTAAATCAAAATAATTAAATAAAATTATATTAATAGCGTCGTAATAATTACTATTAGGGTCTGTTGCGAAGTATCTTTAACTGTATCAGAAAGCAAGGAAATAAATTAAAGCTCAAAATACAGCTGTTTGACACCTCTTTGGTTACAAGACAACTTCGGTTGTTTCTGTTTATTGTTACAAGAAGTCTGTGCTCATTTTTACTGTTAAGAATATAAACTATATTTACAATTTGTATTCTTGTATTTACTAGAGGATTAAATTGGAATTAAACAAAGCTCGTTGCATTTGTTTTCTGAATTATCACATATTAATTCGAAATTTGATCGAAAGTATTAAATTTTATGTATTATGTACGTGGAAGCTTGGTTTAATTCTTCACATATTTTATTTTTTTGTATCATTATTGGTAAATTTCCTAGGAACTAATGTTAATAATATTATATGATTAATTATTATCAATATATTGACCCGTCACTTTGGTAATTAGGATATTATTAATATTGATCGGACTGTCGGCACGCTAAGATAAGTGTATTGAAACTCTTAAAACAAATAACTTATGCGTTGATAAACCTAATTGCTATAATCTTGTTATACAGGCTGTCCATGAAATAAAATAAGAAGTATGAAAGATCTAATTTTATTAGACCTGAATTCAAATCTTTTAACAAGGAAAAACTTCTGGTGATCTATTGGGAAAAAATAAACCAGAAACTTATGAACTTCTACCCAATGGCGCCTACATATACACTTGATATACCGGGAGTGCTCTTTGGGCATGTCGATGGCCGTAAATGTGTGTAAGAGGAGGATGAAATAAGATGTCTACATGTTAACAGTGTCCTTTTTCAATTTGAATCAATTCAATGAAGCCCTCATTTCGTATTAGTTTAGAGGGGAATATTGCTACTCGGTTCAAGTGAAGGCGGTGTTCGATTCATTTTCTAATCGCCCAGAATGCAATCAACAGATCGCAACTTTTCACCCGGTATATATAGAGTGACTGCTGCAAAGTTTTACCAAATGGAAAGCTGGTACCATTTCATTTTACAATATAATTATGCCATTAGTCGATATTTATCCCAAAACTAAATGCAAACTATATTCGACAAACTGTTATTTATTTGAAAATAGGCAGCGTTTGTAAAAATGAAAGACGAAACAATTCTATTCCTAAGAAGAAATTGAAAACCATCAAGTAAATTTATCGGCGCTTATTAAGTTTTCACCAACAGTCTTTCAAAGATAATCTTAACAGTATTTTTCAAAATTGTGAATATTTGTCAATAGTTAATTGAAGTTATTTATAATTGATAGTGTGATTAAATTCTAGGAATTTAAATATGAAAGAAATTTTGATAATTAATATGATCCAGAGTGAATAAAAAGTTCATTTAATATAATATTGTACTGCCGTATTATCGAGAAAGTGCAAAAGCTTGAACGTGTATCAAAAATGAAGTACCTGTAACCGATTTAGAAAAAAATTATTGGAATTCTTTAAGTGCCTACTAGAAGGATACAAAAAACCATAGCAATATTATACCACAATAATTAATGCAATTCGAACTCCCAAAATTAGGTAAAACTTTCCAACTATATGTACTTCTTATTTTCTTTTATTAAGTCCACCAGCAATTCAAATGATAAAACATTAAAAAATAAGCGATATTTAATAAAGTTTACTAAGACAATAGATAATTCATACGTAAGCAATTTTCATTTGATTTAATTCTCAAAATCTTTTGTTCGAAGACTTTTAGGAACCTTAATATACAGATATTTTAAAGTATGATGCACTATCATTTATTAAGAATACTTCGCACCAAAAAATTGCATCAAATTATTTGTTATACTGAAATTTCAAGAACTTAATTGTGGAAACTTGTGTCACAATAACCAATAAAGGATTAAAAAAAAGTAGGAATCTGAAAGACTTAATTCAATTACTTAATTTTGAAAGAAAGCCAGCGGATTAGAAAACGTGATTACTTACAAAATGAAAAAAATACTTTAGACTTGAATAAAATTCAACACATGGCAATGAAATTAAACTAAAATGCTTTATATTTTTCGATAAAGGTATTATTTTGAGTTTGACGATTCTTAAAAACACTATTTGATTTGTAAACGAAGAGTAGTTCATTAAATTTGATTTGGGTATATGTATTTAATTTCCAGTAAGCCTAAACAAGACAAAATTTTAAATTTTAAAACAGAAATACGAAACTTTCGCATTTAGTACAAGCTTTATAGCGAATACTCTATATTATATTTATTTTACTAAAATGTGCACGTCTAATTTATTATTATTGAACTGCAAATATTTTATTCTTATTAAATAAATATATCATTAGTATATAATTAATTTATCTTTCGCCAGCCGCATTTTATTCGACGCTACTGTAAAATGTGCCGAATGTCCGATCACTAACTATTAGATATTTGTGCGTTAAAAGATTTAAATGGTAAAACTAAATTCACTTCGCGAATACTGTCGGATGCAGTGAGGTAGATAAAGCAAAAATGATTCCCTAATACGCGTAGCCGAAATAGGGCAATACGTCACGTGGATATCAAGATTAGCGCCACCAAAACGATAGCGAACGCGCTGATCTTGGTCGTTGAAGCAGCTCGCGACCTTTGCTCGTGTTCTGTTGGTATTTCGTTACTGTCGTTCACCTTCTTATGGTAACACAGTTTCGCCATATTGTTCTGGATTCGGGTACAGTTCGCACTATCCCGTCCCGCACAATAACAGTTCCTCAATTTTGCCGACTTTTCTTGCCTCCGCAGGATATATATGGAATTACGACATCGACTAGTGCACTTCTTGCCATAGAACATTGACTTGCAGTAGTGATCGTAGTACTCGAGAGCCGTCGCGCAGGCCGGATCGGCCAAACAGATCAGCTGGGCTACGTGACAGTTGACGATCGTTTCATTTTTGTTTGCTTTAATCACTTCTGGTCTACAGATGTCCACTCTCTGCTTGGTCTCCTCACACGTTTCATCGCTGCATTCACACTGAAAATGAAGAAAATAAAATTAGTTAGGCAACGAAAATTATTTATAATTATAATATAAAATTAACTACGAACAAAATCAAATACTGTTCAGAAACATTTACTAGATTCCCGACCGGTTTTTGGAAATTGATTTTTGGAATCGCTTTTGACTTATATACAGTGTAGGCCAAATTCGATGTAAATAGCTGGTAGATGTACTTTGCAAGAGAGATGCCCAAAAATGTTCTGAGCTCTTTTTCATAATGAATTCTTTCGTGATATCCATCCAGAAATATTTTTACAGCTTCTATTATGTGATAAAACTTCTTACACTTTCAAAAAATGAATACTTTTAGGATGAACTGCAATATTTAACGGCGTGTCAACGTTTCGAGTAGTGACGCCATCACTAGTCTCGGCAAAGTGGGACAAGTTACAGTATAGTGTTGGAAACAAACGTGGAGGAACCGAACGGCCGTATTAAGCCGAGTGTTCAGTAACGTTTACGTACTCGCATCATTTATGATCGTGTCCTTCATGTGTGAGCATAAGCGATGCGGACGTAGGAATGTTTACACATACAATAAAAAAAATTGTTATATAAACTACTGAAACACTTACTGTTCTAAGAAGTTTCCACGAAATCCCGGACTGCGTTATTAAATATTAGAATTATTAAATATGTTTCCACACTGGGTTCAGTCAAATGAGCACGGCGTGAGGAATAATTTTTTTAATGATGAAATTGACCGTTCCACATCAAGTGATGTTATATTTGCAAATTTAAAGTAATCCTTGTGACAAATTAAAGGATCTTTCGACGCACCTTCACAAATTTGTCTTAGTATGAGAAAATCTGAATCCTGTCAATTTTTTGTATTACACTTTTATTTCTTTCGCCTTCCGCCGGTGTAAGTGAACATCATCCACAATTTGAAAAGAATCCATAAAGGACATCGAATCATTTTGTAATTTTTGAATTCCCAACGCTAATCCATGGTAGTTCTTGGGAATACTTTCTAAATCACATTTTACTGACTATCTTAAAACATTTTCAGGCTTTTCTTGATAGCTTTGGCAAGTCTGGGATCGAATTGTAAAACTACCTTCTGTACATCATCAAAATTTGCCTGCTTTACATCGCGAAAATGTTCGTTGCAGTAAAACGCAGCTTTTAACTATGTTCCCCAACGCGTAGTAGTCGACTTTGATGGTTCAGGTACTTTGGGACACAGTTCGTGAAATATTTTTGTACGTTTTGGGGATATTTACTCATGGATAATATGTAGGGATAAATTGCGCTATAAGGTTTAAAACATGTTTTGTACATGTTACTTGTAAGAGATCACCACTCTCTTCTTTAAGAGATCGGCCTGAGGAATGTTGGATTGTTAAAACATGAAATTTGTTCAATGCCGTGAATACCACTTAGAATTTCATCGGTAGTACATTTTGCAACTCTTTTGGAAGCAAGTAAGATAGGGGATCACATTTACCACATAATACTTTTGTTGATCGGTTGTTTCATCCACACATAACCACAATTTTTTATCTTTCAATTCTGCTTTAACTCATCTTTCACCATAGTCACAAACAGATGGCATAAAGTTTCTTAACGATGTCCGACTTGATAATGTATAATCCGAATACTTGCACCAGAAGGAGATAAATGCTTGTTGGTCTAGTAAAGTGAACGGCACATTACATCGAATAAAATAAACACCTATATGAAGTATCAATTGTTTGCTGTATCGTTTGCCACGGATTGCAGAGCAGTGTTTTATACTTTTTATGTAGCGTTCACACTTCCACCTGCTGGTACACATCAAATAGTTGTCGCACTTTACACATTTAATTCTATCCCCTTCGTATTCTAAATCCGGCATACTCGCTATTACGTTTCCTAGTTTATTCGAAATACGCCGTTTTCGAAACGTACCTAAATGCGACATCTTCTAAGTATGTGCGTACTGACTAGCACTCTCAACGACCAGTGGGATAATACTGAACAAGCGTGATTTGATACTGGTGCTCGATTCCCAGTGCCGCGCGTTTCACCCCTCTACGTTGTTCTCCGCACGGCACTGAGACTTGCCCCTCTTTGATTAGCCATCACTAAAGGAAACTGCATATAATACTATCCTCGATTTTGATTTCAATAGTTTTTCAGTAAAATGTAAACCATCATGGTATCTGTTTTCGGTTTGTACTCGGCTTATTTATCGCTTCTGATTCGTTGTTGTCAGAGGTGAAGTACTGTTAAGATATCCCTTAATATATTTTGAACATGTTTTTCTTTATTTTACAACTAATGTGACTACCTTTCGTATTTAATTAAGTTTATTTAAGTATGTACATGAATGATACTAAAGAAATGTAATTTAGAACAAAGCCCCATGGTTACGTTTACAGAAGAAACGTAAATTCGTGATATATTGTTTTACGTTAATTGTTATGCAAAGTTCTTTTCCTTAATGTTAAAACACATATATTAATCGGTAACCATAAACAGATTTTATGGGCACATAAATCTTTGCATTCACATCCGCTAAACTATTCCCTTTGAAGATACCGTTAAAAATATAAATCGGCAAAAATTCGAAAATGTTAGAGACCTTGTTAAATCGGTTTTTGCAACATTCCGTGCTATTTTATGTTGTAGTTTATGTAGTGCAGTTACGATGAAGCTACGTGGGTCGTAATTACGTTTGAAACGTTAGAATCAATGTTATTATTAGTCACGAACTATTTAGCTTACTACTTATACATCTTGTGTAAGTTAAGTTTCTTTATTATTGCTTAAGATAAACGCTACTTATCCCATGTACTTATAAAGCTGAAGAACAAAACACATTTAAAAATGCATCAGTTGAGTTAAAGAAGATATTACATGCATTCCTTGTAATGAGCGAGATTCCTATGCAGTAAAGCAGGATAGCTCGTACCACCAGATTTCAAATAAAATTTAGTGTGGCAAACATGTATGCGTAAACCAGATGATTCAGAGGTTTCAAGACGGTTGCAAGATACATAGAAAACGACGTACCCAAAATTCACAAATTTCTGAAACATTCGAAATATGTTAATATTTATAATAAATTTTAGTAATAAACGAACTGTTTCCGGAATTGAACCGTGCCATGATAAGGTAGAAGAGAAAATGAAATGAAAATAAAAGTAAGAAGGAAACAAAGAAATAAAAAGGAAGCAAAAAGTGAAAAAGGTGAAAAATGGTAAGAGAAAGAAAGAGATGGGGGATAGAAAAGAGAAAAGAAAAAAGAAAAGAGAAAGGCGGGATCTTGACGTTTCGCCTTTCGTTGTAGAAGGCTTCTTCAGGAGAAAAACAGGGGAACCAAAGTGGCACGGTAACTCGACGTGTAAACCACGCTAGAGGCGAAATCATTTTGGAAGAAAGCCACGGTAACACGAAGTGTTAACCACGCTAGGGCGTAAACCTTAGAAGGTTTTCTCTAGCGTGGTTAACACGTCAGGTTACCGTGCCACTTCGATTCCCCTGTTTTTCTCCTGAAGAAGCCTCTGGCGACGGATGCGAACGTCGAGATCCCGTCTTTCTCTTTTCTTTTTTCGGTCTCCCTACTGTCTTTTCTTCTCTTACTATTTATTCACTTTTCTCTTTTTTCACCTTTCACTTTTTCTTTCTTCTTTATTTTATGTTTTCCTCTTACTTTCATTTTTATTTCATTTTCTCTTATATCTTATCATGGACACGGTCCAATTTCGGAAACAGTTCCTTTATTACTGACTCTGGCAGTGGGAGCCTACGTATTCAATTAATCAAGTTATGTAATTCAAAATGCAGGTGTACTTTTGTGAGAACTAAATGTATCCAAATATATATTACTTGGAGTGGATTGTCGAAAGAAATATTTGTATACTCTCAGAACAGTAAAGAATCGACCATTTTATTTATATTTTGGTTTTCTAATACTCGTGAAATCGAATCAATGATAGATGACTACTATCGTAGAGACTACCAAGCCTTTTTTGAATTAAAATTACAAATTAGCTAGAGCTGGAGATCATAATATCGTTAGTCTTAGTTCACAGCGTTTTCAGATAACTGTGTCAGTACCCACAATAATCATTAACTATTACGAAGGCACTCTTACTTTTCATGAACACCTGAATAAATATCGATCGTAGCTCCTTTGATTGTACTGCGTATACCTAGTGTCGCTATAAATATTTTTGCATAAAGATTTCATAATAATGCAGAGAGAAATTTGAATCGTTGAACAACTTTTGTTATATGTTCACAAAAACATAAAAAATGACGCTTCAGCTTTAACGTACGCATTAATCTTTTTGGTCGGTTATCAGTAACTGCACATATGGTATGTAATAGGATATTATCTGAAATTCAACTTTAGGATGCCTTTACGGTCAAGATATCTCCTCCAAATCAAATCATATTTTACAATCTAGCAGATTAAGGTCCGGATTTGATGAAAGCCAATTAACCACACTGATAGAGGCAGCAAAGTTTTGCTTCAGGTATTTCTGAGTATATTTCGCTTTCTGGTTTAGTAGCAAGTCCTGTTGATTTTGTTTCTAAAGCAACTTATCGGAAGTCTTAAAGCCTTTTTCACAAAAGCGTAACTCCGACATACCATCATAAGTAATTCTTCAGCATAGCGCTAGCAGGGTGGATGTTTCCTTTGAACTTTTTAAATTTAAAGCATATATATTGTTGTTATCACAAGCGTACCGCTAAAGTAAATGTTTTGCTTTTGCTGCATTTTTGGTGCGAACATCCCGTGAATAACCAGATCTTTGACGATAACAAACATTTCATGTTTTAGTAAATCAAACACGATAAACAAACATTTGGCTAACATAATAATGCTGTTAAATACACATACAGGTACTGGGCATTACTATGGTATTGGCGAAATCATTCATGGGAAAGACAATGTGGGGAGAGAAGAAACACGGACATGATTCTGCCAACCAGGTGTCATCAACTAGGTTTCTTTTTTCTCTCTTCACAATGTCTTTTCTGTGAATAATTCCACCAATACCACGAGTAGCTGTATTAAGCAGCACTGTTACGTGGTATTGCTTTCCAGGTATTTTTCGATGTGTTAATACGCTATAGTAATCCTGAGGGATTATTCCCATGTGCAGCTACCCTATGGACTGTAGGTGCGCGTCCCTTCCGGTTTAGCAGTCCATGAACTGTTCGGGAGAATGGTTGGGAAATTGTACCCACTTGTTTGGCTGTGTTTAAATCGGCCAACGAGTATGCTATTCTTGTGGCAATAGATTTTTTTCTCTCCTCACATTGTCTTTCCCGTGAATGATTTCACTAATGCTACATACTATTTTCTAGGTATTTTTCGATATGTTAAACACTCGCTTGATACCAAGTGGTTGTTAAGCTTCGAATAATTTGAAGCAACTCACTCAGTCTATGAAGAGCAAAAAAGAACAGTTCGATTTTCTTTTTTACCCCGCTTCATCAACATGTTATTTTTGTATTAAAGCAAAGCCGCTCATGGCCAACCGATATCGCAGGTCAAACTTTTATGTCTAGACTGGATATAGCGAAAGACAAGAACACTATGCTAAATTATGTCATAAGAGAAATTCATACCTAAGCCAATGTTACAACAGCAATAAAAATAGCGTTGTTGATTTCCTTGCAAAGTATCATGGGGAAACCAACAGCTGTGTACAGAAAATATTAAGGCTATTATGAACAAACTTTTATTAAAAAGAAACCAACTATTAATAGAAGTAAGACTGAAATTTTGCTGATGCTTCTACATGATATACGAAGTTTGTTAGATACAATTTATATAGCCTGAAACAACGTTTTTATAGTATAAAAACAATGTAATAAAATGACGATTCGATGTTCGTTGGTGTTTTTTTATACTTTCTAAATATAGATGGAATTAACTTATTTATTGTAAGTTTATTGCACTTGTCTGGCGAGTGAATTAACATTTGCATAGATTTTGTGAAAATACACGTTTATGATTTTATTTTATTTTATTAATTCCCAGTAGCCCTAACATTGCAGATAATCGTTTTATCACGGAGGGAATTAAAGCGATATAACTGTATAATTATTTATTTCGTAAAGGTCATTGCTCATTAAAGTACAAATTTCTCCAGGCTCATCGTAAGTTTCTCTTATCTATTTTACCTTCTGTATTTAGAAATCTAAGTTTTATAAACAGAACAAAGTGAGTTATTCAAGGATAAATATAACCGTAGCGATCGTTCAAAAAAAGATTGTGTAGCAAATTAGTATCATTCTATTATCACAATTTGTTCAGGAATTACTATGTGAATGTTTAGAAGGAATTATTAAAATTCCTTCGCTTTTAAATGATTTTAATGCCATTTGGACATAAATAAATTGTAACTAGATTGAATCTATCCCACATCATTTCCCTAACATTTAAACCAGTGTTCCCAGTGTTCCCAGTGTTCCCAGTGAGATGTGCTCCCAGCATGTTCCCACGTAACGCAAGTCATTATTTTAATGTGATGGATAAGCACGCTGAATTAGTTCCTAAACACTTTTATTGTTATCACACTAGTTTGTATGGTTTAAGTCTCTTTAAACGCCAAACAAGTCCGTTGTTGTCAAATAGCGAGATATTTTCCTAGTTTCCCAATCTCTTTTGGTGTTTGCCGGCAAATTTCTTAACTTAATATTCGACAATAAGCATTTTCAGGTTTTGATGAATGTCTTCATTGCGCCGCATTAATAATTCTGCAAAATACTTTGTTCTGTAAAGTTTTATTAGAGCATCCACAAAGCTCGATGTTGCAAGTCCATACAAGCTTTAGGATTTGTTTGTAGAAAAGCAGTTTATTATGCATTGGTAATGCAGAGTGGCACCTTAGAAACCAATATAACTTCATGCATTTGAGTTCCAATTGCACAGTTTGGTATTCAGAGTCATGCTTAGATACTTTTCTTTGTCGGCATGTGAGATTCTTTGCTAATTGACTGTCATTGGTACACAGTTATATTTCTTGATAATGCAATTAACATGGCTCGATTTCCTCGCTCAACTTAATGCGCTATTACTTTCAGGAGTTGGTGATGTTGTTGATGGCAATTTGACTGTGTAATTGACTTGACCACTATCTCTGCATTGCTCTGCAGAGCACCGCTGATGTATAGGTGATAAAATAACAGGCCCAAACCTCTAAACCTGCAATACCCCAGCACATATCTTTTTAAGGTGTGGATGCTCCTCACCATGTTTGACTCTATACTTACAGTCAATGACGTGTAAATCCATAATTTGGGTCATTTGTTGTGATACGTATTTTCCAACCTTGTACTTCAGACTTCGATGCCACACTCAATCGAAAGATTTGGATCACTCTTCTAGTGCTCTCTTAAATGCATCTGTAATTTGATGTACTTGAGCTATGATTGAATGCTTGTTATGGCATGCAAACCGATGCGGAGGAATGAGGCTCTTCTTCTCAATGACAGACATAGTTCGTTGTAAGGGCAGCTTTGCAAAGAGCTTAAATGAGATCGGTAACAACAATATTGGTCTGTATGATGTTCTTTCTTCAGGTAGTTTCCCAGATTCAGGATCATTATAATTTCAATAATACTTGCATCAATACGTACCTGAGCTTTACGGCAACTTTCTGAGTGTGTGTTCGATGATTTTCATAATTTGGAGTTATTTTTCAGTTAACGTGTTTATCAATTGTACTGATAACCCGAGCTGGAGCAATTAGTTTAAGTATAATACCTTTTTATTGGTAACTTGTAAAATTTCTTCCAGACCAATCGATGGATGATATTCGCCAAGTATTCGCTAAATATTTATACCATTTCTCCATCTCTTCTAATCTAATTATCCCTTACGAATTGATTATGGTTTATTGGTTTGTTCAACGATTTCGTTGCTTTTTACAGTGAGTAGTTGCGTTTTCCGAAGCAAATCTCATACCGCTGAGGTGTTTCTTAAGCTTGCGGAAGAGATGATAGTCCGACGGAGCTAAATCCGTTGAATAATGAGGATCATCAAGCGCTTCGAACTTTAATGTGGCCAATTTTGCTTCGACAATTCTGCTCTTGTGAACTGGCGCATTGTCTTGATGGAAAAAGACTTTTTTGTTTTCTTCCGAGCCTTTTTCGACTATAGCTGCTTTCAATCAATCCAAAAGTTTAGAATAGTATTGTCCAGTAATTGTTTGTCTCTTTGGAAGACAGATAAGGATCGCAGAAAGCGGAAGCCATCTCCGGTGTGTGCTAATGGATTTTGCCGAAACCGCTTCAAAATCAGTATCTGTAGAACATTCCACGCATTTGAGTTTCTGCGATGATGTGACCAAGCTCGGCACTCACCTTGCACACCGTTAAGACATGTCTAATTTAACATTTAAAAAGTGCGTCACCCATTCACTGGAGATGCATGTAGCCTTAGCAATATCTTTTAATGTTGATCGGCGATCAGCTTCCACAAATTTCAAAACTTTTTGCACATTTTCTGCAGAAGTGACTGGTTTTGAACGTCCAGAACGGAGATTGCAATTTACGCTCGTACAACCTTTTTTTAAATTCATCCACGCATTTGGAAACAGTCTTAAAAGAAGGAGCATCCTCGCTTAATAGATTTACCATATCAGCATGAATTTCTTTGGGCGAAAAATACGTTTTGCACAAGTACTTAGTCACTGAGCGAATTTCAATATTTTCTGTTTTTAAAAAGAGCCAGAAGTGTTCTACTTTGAACGAATGTGGACAACAAACTACGTGATAGATCGATATGAAGTTTAACATGAATATCATTGAAACATCAAGCTCTACAATAGCGTCAAAAATTGCTTTCATTCAGCGCCATCTCATAGTCAGTTACCGAATTTTTCAGCTGACCCTCGTACACACTTCTAGTTTATTTAAGTTGGCACCATTATAAGCACTTGACATATTAATTAAATGTTGCAAATAGTTTATTTGTATACGACACTTAAATAAATTTCTAAATTGGCTTCTTCATTTCACCTTTAAAGTAAAATCAAGTAACTAGCAACTAAATTACAAAAACGTTTTATTTGTTTATAATTGGGTCCTAAAAGACATAAATGAAGTGTATTTATTATAAAATTTATGAGTTCGGAAAATATGAGTATCATAAACGATTTAAATAGCTACCGAAAATACTCGGAGCAAGAACCCAAAAAAAGGGGAAAAACCTAAATAGGCATAATGCCAGGAATGATTGGCGCCATCTTAAAGCCTACGATTGACACGAAGAAATAAATATGTACAAAGTGATATATAAATGTGTACTTATTAACGCAATAAAAGTCCGTCAAAGATTTAGAGTTGGTAAAACATTCGAGATTATTTTGATTGCCAGGGGACAGCGTACTATTATTCAATGAATTATTTATAGCAATGCCAGTAGTAAATTTAACGTTATCGTCGAAACTCAGCTGATACCTCATAATAATTCGATAAGGTTCTCCAAAGTGCTCTCAAATCTGTTTAGATTACGAGATGTCAAAGTATATCAGCAAAATAGTATCGTTACGTAACATAGTAGAAACGCTGATTGATTAGACGCTATTTACGAACGCATTAAAAGTAGATATTTAAACACCTTTTAATGTTTTCGTATGTTTATCTAGGTCTACCTTAGCACGGCACAGATTGAGCCGATTGTAAACACTTACCGTCATAAGGGCTTTGCCTTCTTCGGTGGACGTCAACGCAATTAACGAATCCCGACAGATACCCGGACAGTACTTCATTTGGTAGTGCAGCACGGCTGAACAGCCGGTGAGGTAATTTTCCAAGGCCATACCGCAGCCTTCCCTCTGGGCGCACTTGAATCTCGCTTCATCGCAAGAAATCGGTGGATGAGCGGCGCTTCCGTGACAACTGACACCACTAAAAAGCGTCATTACAAACACCATCATCCACCACATACCTGCAATAGGAAGAAAAACATGTATAAATTAAGCAATATAAGAAAATTAACAAGTTAATGTCGAGTCAGTTCTAACAGATTACTAGTCTCGGGAAAGTGGAGTAAGTCACAGTGCAGTGCAGTAACGTTTACGTACTCGCATCATTTATGATCGTGACCTTCTTGAGTGAGCATAGGCGATACGGATGTAAGAATGTTTACACACACAAAATAATAATAAGAAATATTTTATATAGCCTGCTGAAACACTTACTGCTTTAAGAAGTTTCTACGAATCACAAACTGGGTGACATCTATTAAATATTAGAAACATTAAATGTGTTTCCACACTTGTTTCAGTTAAATAAATACGGTGTGCGGAATAAATATTTTTCAATGACGAAAACTACCGTTCCACATCGAGTGATATTATATTCGCAAATTTAAAGTAATCCTTGTGACAACTTAATGGATCTTTCGACGCACCTTCACAAATTTGTCTTAGTATGAGAAAATCTGAATCCTTGTCAATAACAATTTCAAATTTACGTGTTACACTTTCATTTTTTTCACTTTCTAAATCACATCTTACCTGATTACCTTGAAACATTTTCTGGCTTTTCTTGATAGCTTTGGCGTGTTTCGGATCGAATTATAAAGCTACCTTCTTTACATCATCAAAATGTTCGCAGTAGTAAAACGCAGCCTCTAACCATGTTCCACATCGCGTAGTAATTGATTGTGGTGGTTCAGGTACTTTGGGATACAGTTCGTGAAATCTGTTTGTACGTTTTGGGGACTTTAGAAATACTGCCTTCTTATGAGCTATTAAAGCATTTACTCGTGGATAACATTTAGGGATCAATTGCGCCACAAAATTTAAAGCACGGATTTTACATGTTACATGTAACAGATTGTCACTCTCTACTTTAAGAGATCGGTCTAAGGAAAGCATGTTAGCGTCACTGACAAACATTAGAAGTTGGGTTGTTGAAACTTGAAATTTGTTCAATGCTCTTAACAGCACTTTTAAAATGTAATTACTAGTACATTTTGCAACTCTTTTGGAAGCAAGTAAGATTACTTTTTAGGTGGCGTTCACATTATTCGAAATACGTCGTTTCCGAAACGTACCTAAATGCGACATTTTCTAAGTATGTGTATACTGACAAGTACTCACAACGACCAGTCGAATAATATCGAACAAGCGCGCTATGATATGGGTACTCAATTCTCCGTGCCACGCGCTTCACCCCTCTACGTTGTTCTCTACACGCACTGAATCTTCCGCCTCTTTGCCGAGATTAGTACGCAGTAAATATATTTTAAGTAGACAATATGTTTAAGTGGCAATATGGTGTACATAAAATATCTACATCAAAAATCAAACAAAAATCTTTAAAAAGGTAACTAACGAAATCCTAATAAATGAAAAAAACTCATGGATCGGCTCACAAACAGCTATGTACTCTGGTCATACTGATTTGCAATGATCGTTCTTTTTGGTATGTATTAAATCTATTATTTGATGTCATTAGTTTAAAAGGACCAAGCAAGTACCGATTGTAAAGGTTCTAAATTTGGTATTTCACGTGTTTTCCTTAATTTAGTGATTATTTACATACCGCGGATATTTCTCAAACAATCGTTTATTAATTTCAGCATTACGTAAAATAGAAAATTTCCGCTATTCAATTATTTCCACTTTTTTTAATTGATATTGCCTGAGTTGGCCGTCTGTGGCCATTTCAATTATACAGATATTTGCAGTCTCTGGGACTGTTCTATACGCTCCCCTTATTTAACTTTGTACATAGGCAATAGCAATTTTATTACAAGGAAGAACAGTATTCCTTGGTATTATTGTAATATTATTTCAGTACCAAACCTATTTGTTAAGTAGTGTAGCGTTTGAAATAATTTAAGTATTTTCTGTGAGACCTATCGTTAGTTGGTGTGTGGGGTTTAGTAATAAGTAATACGCAACGTACACCAATTTTCATTTATAAGTGCCACCAAATAGATTAAACACTATTAAAGTAGCCGTTTACTTTAACTGTTTAAATCCTCAATTGAAGAAAAATACTAAGATAACGTTGCGGTGTGCCAGAATTTTGAACTGAGATTTTAGATAATATTATTACAATTATTGAGATAATTATTTAGATTAAGAGAGTTAATGTTTTTATCAGATACAATAATGCAACAGTCATCACATACAAAAATAACTTTGCGCGGGGAATATACTTGGAAAGGTTACTTATAAATAATAAAAAGATCAAGGGTCCCAAAACGGCCCCTTGCAGCGCACCTATATCAGTATTATGTATCTGTGACTTGACACTCCCATTGCTAACAATTAACCTTCTATGATGTATGTCTACGTTATAAGTAACTTAACCTAGCTTTTTGACACATAGAGGTCTCTCTATTTAGAATCCTTTATTTGAAAAAACAAATTTATTTTAAAAAGTCCTTATTTGGATTACTTTCTTTAAGATTATAGCAGTTCTTGTTGACTTGCCCTCTTTTTGGCATTTTAATTTGCGCTGTACATCCTTATACAATTTTAAGTTATGTTTTTTTAAAGTTAATTTTACTACCGTGATGCTGTTGATGGTGTTATTTGCATCTGTCTTGATTTTATGGTCCCTCCCTGTAGTAGTAGGTGTACGATTTTTTGGGTTTTTTATTATAATTTTTGATTGTCGCTTTCATTTGCTACTCCATTCTTGGCCTGATGATGTGCAAATGTGCATAAAATCGGTAGCAATTATTTAATAAAATTATTTGGGATATTGTGAGATTTGTCCTGTTTTCCTTTTTTTCGTATATTTTATATGAACTCACATCGAGTCAACAAAATTCCTTTAAGTTAAGTACATACACCCTTTTATATTCAGCTCATTATATGCAAAATGTATAAGGACTAGTCTTGGTTAAAATAATATAGGAAATAATGAGTTGAATTTTGAAATTTGGCAGGTGATAGTTTTGGGTTAGGTTCTTTGGATACAAAATATTTTCAATATAATTCTACTTCTGATTATACCGGAAGAAAGTATCAATTTTTTTATTTCAAATGGGACCCCTAATTTTTATGTGATATGAATTTCTGAGATGATTTAAACTTACTTTGCCTCTAAGGTGAAAACCCAAAGCGGGTTACTTTAGGGGCAAAATTTATTAGACAAACCTTTAAAGTCATCTAATAATTCATATCAATTATAAAATTAGGGGCTTCCATTTGAGATAAAATAGTTAATATCTACTCCCGGTATAATCAGAAGTAGAATTCTTCAAACCAAAACTCGTCGTGATACATCCTGTATGTCTTAAACGGATTCCGAAGTCTCCATATCTCTGTGGAAAATCCTTACATAACCGCATGTTGACAGTATTATTAACAAATTATATTTGTTTAAAACAAAATAAATTTTATTGGTATGAATGCTTCAAAAATCTGATTGCTCATTTCTTCGTTTGAATTGAATACAACAAAGTTGTAACAATATTTTATTGCCGACTTCAATTCTACTATTTACAATTTAATAGCCCTATTTTTTGCCAAATATAAATAGAAATGACTTACACAATAAACAATCTTCACGTAAAAGAACTTTTCCATCGTAAATATTCTTAACAGAACTATGTTGAAGTTTCAAACTGACAGAAAGTGGATTTTGTCTTAAGTTGTACTTTATTCATCTTCAAAAGATCGTATGCTTCAAAATCTTTTGTAAATTGTTTATCATAATACTATTTTAAGCTAAATATAATGTAATTTACCCCACCGTAAACTGTATCTACACGTAAGTACTAGAACGTAATTATAACCTTGATTTTTTCATGACCCTGACAGTTCTAAATTCTAGCGGACCGGTGTTTGTAACGTTAGTATTGCAGGTATGTTATAACTGGTATAGCTAGGTACGTAATTGTTCGTACCTTTAATTAGTCACGTAGACGATCCAACAATAGAAGTGATAAAGGACAAGAAAGATCATTTAAAATCGACGTAAAATAGAAACAAGTATATCGATATCACTTTCTTTTTCAGCACGCTAAAAATAAAACGAGCTTACGGTCAGTTTACCACTGTTAATATCGTATTAATAAATAAATGCTTAAAAAAGCTTTATATTGAACATTAAAAAAATATTAATGAGATATTAGAGAAAATAATACTTAAATTAGTAGATTAAAATGCCAGGAAAAACAAATTAAAAAATAATTACTTACTGATGCTGTAAAGTTGAGTACAACGTGTCGACACCACCAAAAAGCTATTGCGAATACAAATTTCAAACAGAAAGACTGAAGAAAGTACCTTATCTAAAAGCCGGCTATCTCACATGCGAATGTGTGTAATAGCAGTAGTAAGTATAATTGCGAACGGTTCAAAATCGCAAGCTGGCGAGGTTTTCGAGCGACAATTAGAATTGAAAAAAGTTTGTACTGTATACGTGACCGTTAGCATGCATTGCCTCATATGAAATTGCATGTCTAAATATGTAATTAATTCTTACATATGAATCGCGTACGTACACCGCTTTTTGTTTTTCCCTTTTCGTTGATCTTTCTATCCGCCTTATCGTTTGAGTCCCTCTTCGAAACGTCGCTTGTGCACCGCACTTCGTACGCACGAAATATTTGTTTATTCTACATAGCGTTGCTAATACCCGAAACAGTAGCATTATATAAAGGTAAATAACGGAGGTGTGTAGATTAGGATCATTGTTATTGCTGCCGTATATATATGCCTAATAAAATAATAAATTTGTTTCTCACATATATATCATTGTGTCCATTTTTCGCGTGATAAACTAATATTTGTTCGATAAATTTAAAAGGCATTGTTAAAATATTAGGAAATGTTAACAATTAATTGTCGTTTATAATCATTTTCTAATTCAATTATCTTATGGGGTCCTGTACATTTAATTTTATAGTCTACTTAATTAATATATTACACATACAGTTCCCGCCATAAATATGGAAACGACTGTGCCTAATGTGGAAGCGTTGCTATAAATATAATAAAATTTTATTAGATTTCTATATTAATTAATATCTATCTAATTTATCTTCTCCTTTACTTCAAGTTTTTGGCACTTTGCCTGTTACAATATCAATCTTTTATTTGGTCTGCCTAAACTTCTTCTTCCTAAACATCTATAAAATCTCTCTCTGGCTGGCAACCTTGTGACTTGCATCCGTTCTACGTGTTACGTGTTCCTTCCATTTATTTTTGTTTTCCTTTATTTTCTCATTTATGTCGAAGATGTTTAGTTCTCATATCTTCATTTCTTATTCCTTCAGATCTTGTGCAATCTTTTATTCTTCTCAAAAATTTCATATTTTGTATATGTATCCTGCTTTCTTGTTTTTTCGTCATTCTCCATGTTTCACTACCGTATAAGAGGGTTGGCACTGCTATCATCTTCTTCTATTCTGCCAATTGTTCCACAGATGTGTGTGAATCTATTAAGTTCTTCTTCTATGTCTTTGTTTCGATCATACGATACATCGCAGCCTAAGTACTTAAGATACCTGTTCGTTTATGACTATTTGTATATTTACCCAGGAAAGCCACAACTTTGGTTTTATTTGCCGATATTTTCATTGCATAGTTAACAATAACGATAAGCACGAGCGTCAAGAATTATTTGAAAAACCATGGAAATAGAGAAGCGTCTGAACAACCTTAGCAAGCGGGACGACGTGCAACGCCTACCACCGGCTTGGAGAACTGTTTTAAAGTATATCCCAACAAATAGGCTGCAAGAAGCAACACAGGTCCGGCAGAACATTGATGCCCGACCGCTTCACGCAGTGGGTACCCCTTTCCTACGCACACCCGCTGCAGGACTACATAGAGGACACGACGAAACGGGGAGCGTTAGCCGAACGAAAGCATCCAGAAGAAGATGAGTGAGATCTTATCGAAACGGAAAAGGAATGGAACAATGAATGCACACAAATCAGCTTAATTAGGGAAGGATCTAGGTCTAAAGCAGCATGGAATACCATAAATAGTCCAAGAAAAAATACAAATGAGAAACGAAAAATAAATCCTATAAATGCAGAAACAGGGAGGAACTATTAGAGTAGCCTGTTAACAGAAGATCGCAGCAAATTTCTAGACACACGATTAAATGCGGAAGAACCTGAAGACAATGCGATCGAAAAAAATTATATTGGATGAAGTAAGAAGAGCGCTGCAGAAGACGAAACATAACAAAGCTCCAGGGCCGGGTGATCTCTCTATCGATTAGAGTTGATTAAACACGCCCCGACAAAAGCACTAGAAATTGTATGTACCATATTTAACAAATGCGTCTGAAGAAACAGTCGCCACGGATTGGAAACTTTCTTACATAAACTCGATTTATCAGAATGGAAGTAGAAACGAATCCGCATACTATTATATACGTAGATTATATGAAAAAGTCTTAAAGGAGAGGATAGAAAGAGAAACTGAACAAAAGGAAGTTAACTCCATGTTACATCTATAGACCTTCAAAAGGCGTTTGATTCGATCTCCCCTCAAAAAATTTGGACAGCTATGAAGGAACTAGGTATTAGCAGGACATATATAAACCCGGTAAAAGAAATATAAAGAAGAATCTGGTACTCTTCAAACTTGGAAGCCGAAGTTCTACACCTTTCTTTCCGGCAAAGGGTGTTAAACAAGCTTGCTGCATCTCCCCTCCATTACTTAAGATCTACTTATGCACAGCTGAGTAAAAAATGTGGTCCAATAGGAATACAAATAGAAAGAGGCACCATCTATACCACTCTCTTTGCGGACGATCAGGTAGTTACAGCAGAAGACCAAGAAGACATGTCATACATGTTAAACAAATTCGTAGAAGAGTACCAAAAATGGGGAATGAAAGTAAGTAAAGACAAGACCTAATACATGGTTATAGGAGATGAAGAGCAAGAAATACACTTGGAAAATGGAAGAAGGAAAGTCGTGAAAGTCGAAAAATGATACGGATATAAAGAAAGTGAACAAAGAGTAAACTATGATCAAAACTCTACATCCAATCGTGGAAACCTAACAAATAGAACAAAAAAAAACATCTTTAAAACTATGATAGAACCAGTAAGGACGTATGAGTCGGAGGTGTGGGTTGTAAACGAAAATATGTTCCAAAAGTTATTCTCATCAGAAATAAGATATTGTAGAATCTCGATCATAGCAGAAACGAAAATATAGAGAAAAATGGAAGTATAAGGTACTATTATAAATGCAATTAACAAAAAACAATTAAAATGGTATGAACATCTACGATTAATGGAGGAAAGAAGGATACCGCTAAAAGTATAAAACTGAACTACAGTAGAGAGAAATTTACGAGGGTGGCCACGGAAAAGATGGATAAAGAGTGTGAACGCTGAAATAGAAAAAAGGAGTCTGAAGTGGGATGACTGGGACGGTAGGAAACGATGGCACTTGGGATGCGACAAGCGGATATAGGCTGCTCATTCGTTTATAGTAGTTTATTAAAATGCTCTCATTTTGCACCAAAGACTCTCGACATTCTTTCAATATGCGACATTATAGTCCTTTTCACGTATCTTAACCGCCTTTCGGAATCATCGCCTTTACTCCACTATCCAGTTCGTCCCAAATGAACTCGATGGATCACAGCTCTAGCAGTTGAAATTGGCACATCATTCTTACCATTTTGTTTTTTCAATTAAAAAGACCATATAATGCTGAAACATATTCTGAACCATTATCCTCCAGGAAGACAAGCCCATTTCTCCCGCAATATGTCCAACTACTTTTTCCTAACCTATTCCAATTCCTCAACTTGGTTCTTATTAATACATTTCCACATCATGCTTCAACACAAAGCGACACCTACGATCAGGACAAAACACCAGGGTCTTCTTTCAGAAAGTGCAATTCTACTACATAATAATGCCCATTACCACATCACCCAGAACACGCGGTAGATCATTAAAAATTTGGATTAGGAAGTATTGCCGCATCCAGCTTGTAGTTCCGGCCTTGCATTTTCTGATTTTCATTTATTCTGCCCAGTGAAAAAAATTTTACGTGGCACCAAGTTCGAAGGCAAGTAAATGGTGAAAAACACTGTACACAAGTGGCCACGTCAGCAAAGACAAGAATTTTACCATGGACATAAGAAGCTCCGAAAAGAACGGAATAAGTCTTGAAACGTTAATGGATAAATATTACACTGAAAAGTAATGCAAATTTCATTACCATTGGATAAAACATTTTTTTGTTCACACCCATTTGTTTCGTTAATTGTTAATCGCTCTTCATACATATTGTTGCACCTTTTTTTTTGATCTCTCATGTTGCAATTTTATAAAAAAGAAACCACAACTTCATTCGGTTTTTATGAATCTCCGTGCGGCCAACTATTTAAAATTTTATGATGCTATATCAAGCGCATGTCGATAGTATAAATTCCAAGAAATCTGCTAACACTTTTATTACTCATTTTAATTCAGATATATTTTATTCTAAATAACCGTAACTTTCCATTATCTGTTACAACATGCATAACCTTTAATGCAATGGTTTAAATGGTGTAAAAGATAGACAGACACGTTAAATAATTCATTGTTATGTACATTATAGTCCCTTATGTGTGTATTTATTTTATTATAAACAGTATTTGCCTGTTTTCTAATTTTTACTGCTCATTTTCATATTTGTGGCGGATTCTGAACATATATTTGTGCACACGTAGGCATCTTTTATTATTATTTATCATTATCATATTATACTTTAGAATTTCTGTTCCAGGGTTCTTATTGGTATCTTTATGGAAACAGACGTCAATTCTCTTTTTAATTTAAAATATCACAATATGAATTATTTTGAGAAATCTATTTTTAATTTTTGTTGCGTAATTGTAAAATATAAAGAATCCCCTTTAGACGACATAATATCGGAGCCTTATCATTATAAACATTGGTGTATACACTAAAGATGCATCTTTTAACAATTTCAAAAAAATCCAGAAGAAACAATAATCACTTCACTTTTAAAGGTTCCTTAACTAACCTGTAAAAGAGTAAAATTTTGTAAACATCGTACAATAAATCATTAAACGGTATAGAAGCAATAATTTAAGTTGTCTAGTGCTTATTTACCTTTCGTACCTTAGGTTATTTTAACGGCAGTAAATCACGTATTGTGTGTATCTGACATAATTTCTTTTGGTAGGGATAGCTTACTTTCTGCTTTGGATGATTAATTACTAACGTAGGTACGTATTGTGGTTCGAAGTGCTACTTATGCAATGTGAATAAGCAAATTAGACTTCTCATAAACTTATGTACCGTGTCCAAAGTTAATCGAAGTGTTTAGCTACTGCTAACTTATTATTCAAGTTGCGAGGTAGATTATGTTAGAAAATTTCGCAGTAATTTCTTTATGAAACAATATGTAAGGTATTGCATTTAAAAAAGTATACTATCCAAAACGAAAAGTTTTCTAATTTAATCGACTTTATGAGTTCAATAATAATAAATAAATGAGAACGCATTATACAAGAATGGATTCTAAGATGCCTATGTCCTTTTCGAGAGATGTTAACGTCCAACTATTAACACAATATGTTTTGCTTTTTTGTTAGACAATTCTATTCGCATGCGTGGATGACTTAATGCTATTCCACTTTGAATGCAATTGTGTTTACAGATAAATGATTAATTGATATAAAAGTTTAGGTTCCTTACAATTTTGTATTATATACTAACAATGAAAAAAACTGTAAAACGATATAATATTTGAATGTTAATGAAGTTTATGTCTCCACTGAGCATGCATGGTTGGGACTTTTGGGAAACATTCCCCGTTTAAATCTGAAACGAGGATCTTAATGTTAAAACATTGTATCATAAATAGTATCTCAGACTTTCACGGCCGTTTGACATAATCGTAACGGTTGTCGGGTTCCGCCGTGTCACGAGGTTTTTGTCCCTGACGTTTCGCGAACAACTGCTGTTCACATTTTCAAAGGTACAGTACCCTTGAAAATGCGAACCGTTACGACTACATTGTATCATATTTCATACTTTCAGGAAACAGGTATATGCTTGGCAACATTATACTCGCATATTACTCTGGCAGTAGACATCGTAATATTTCCTTGAATTTCAATCTTTGAAAACACTTGCTCACAAATAGCAATTGCAGTTGGGTGAATTTTGCGTTTCGAATTTTACACATTAGGCGAGATATGATTTCCTCTGGAAATTATTTAAATATGTACTGAAGAATATTAAGTGGTGGTGTACTGATTTATTTTTGGATATTTATCTAACTGTAAATCAGTGGCACTATTACCTATCAAGGAAAGGTTCCCGGGTGTTAAATTCAGAATTGAATGAAACTTGGTAGGTAAGTAGAGTACATATACAAACAAAAGTTTTTTTGTTTGTGCTGAAATTCACTCTGAGAGGGTGAAGCATCCCTTCAAAGATTCACAGATTTTCAGTTTTCTTGATTTAATTCTTGAACAGAAATAGACAGAGCAAAAATTTAAATGCAGATGTGTGAATGTGATGCATACAGGGTGTTACATTTAAGCGCCACCCTCTTGTGCTAGAATAGATTATAGTAATATAGGAAATTACACAAGTTATTCATCTTTAACGTTCTTTATGGATTTTAAAGCTTTTTCTTTTATGCAGGGTGTTCCAAGGTGATACTAACACAAGAACTTATATCTTATGCTACGCACGTACTACATATACATATATTACAGAAGACAAACAGTTACTATATATTATCCCACACCATACAATTTAGGTAGCTCAATTTGCTTCGCACTATCAATTTTAATTAAATTTGATTGAAGTACATAACTGCAATAGTCAATTGATATGGTATCAGATGCAGCTGTTAGTGCAAGTGGATATAAATAAAAAATTGACACATTGCCGTGTGGATATTTGTTATCGTAAATATTCAAAAATATCACATTTGTTTAAAATGAAATATTTACGAACCACTGTTTTTAATACGAATTTTAAGGATATACATATTCCGATATTGGTGGTACTTTTTCGATTCTAGATATTTTCACAATATACCATAAAACTTATTTTTTGTTAAGGTAAAAAAAACAAACATATAATAGAGATAACGTTGTGGTTTTGTAATACAACATAAATTTTATACCTACAAGACGAATTGAAAAACAAACAGAAATGGTATACAAAGGCTGTGTTACAACACAGTCCTCTAACTAAATCGAAATTGTAAAATGTCATTCATAATCAATGTTATCAAATTATTAATGGATCGTTCAATATTGCTGAAGGCAGACAAACTTATAAATCGACTTGAAACAGAACTGCGTGATATACTAAAAGAATTAGTCACAAGAAGTATTACCGATACTACTTTTGAAATAGATATGAATACGAATTTGTAACTTCTTCAACAGTTTAAACCGAATTCCAACATCGAATTGATCGACAGCGAATATCCAATTTTTCTAAGATCTAGAGGAGTATTTGCAAGAGGAATCGCGACCTTGTACATCAGAAGAAGGCGACATTTTGGATGTGAAGTATAAATAAAACGTTGTTAATTATTAGAAGAGTGAGAAAAAGAATTACAAAAGAACATATAGAATTGTTTCGTGCAAAATCACTAAATTTATTAGTCGTTGATATGGATCAGATACTCTGCAATTAGAAAAGATTGCTACTGATCTTATTAATGAAGTTGAACCACTAACCCAGAGCTATGATGCCGAGCATGTATATAATACAGATGAAGACGGTTTCAACTTGGAATTCTGGACATTTACTAACATTCCAAGGTATGAAGAAAATTGAAGCTGCTGTTTAGTCTATACAAGCAATAACCCACAGTTATATTCTCCTAATAATATCTGCATCTGGTAAGCTTGTCTCCATTATTGATAGTACTAAAAGAACCTGACGACAAGTTTGCAATACGCAATCTATTATCGTCCTCTAAATATATCAATTTGTTTGCATATGCCTGATACAACAAGTCCGGTTATATAGAGAATCGACCTGGACCATTCGAAGATCTCGCGAATTTTGCCTTTTCAAACCAAGATCTTCCGTTTCCTCCCCGTTTCTTTCGATGTGATAGCATTTTTTTGTCGACTTTCATTGCCATACTAAATCATAAATACATAATTTATAATTTAAATACGCATTACAATAAATACTTTTTTTTTAATGTTCAGTATTTGTTATCATGTGTAATTCTGTACATTTGAATGGATTATGAACATTAGGACATACTAACTAATGCAATGTTACTAATTAATGTTTGTTTTTCTTAATAGAAGACATATGTATGCAATATAATATATAGATGGTTTTGCTTTAAGCAGCACAAGGTATGACTTGTTCTACATCTTTGGAACACCCTGTATAATTGAAAATGCTTTAAAATCAAGAGGGAACGTTAAAGATGAATAACTTGTGTTAATTTCTTTTCCATATTACTATAATGAACTCCAGTATAAGAGGGTGGCGCTTAAATACAATATCCTGTATGTATTACACTCACGTATTCTGAAAAACCTTTCGATGAGGTACAACATTTAAATTTAAATTCTTATTCTATCTATTTCCGTTCAAGATTTAAATTAAGAAAACTGCAAATCTGTGAATTTTCGAAGGGGTATTTCACCCTCTCAGAATGAATTTCAGCACAAACAAAAAAAGGATATTCCCAAGTTATCTACGAAGTTTCATTATGATCTGAATTTGACACCTGGGAGCCTTTCCTTATAAGTGATTATTCGAGTTGAAATCCGCCTGTTTCTGAGCATTGTAGCAATCTACGAGGTATCGTCTGTACTATTCGTTCGAGACTTTTTGGTATACTTTGTAATACTACCGCGGTAGTTCCCTAACACACTCTCGTTAATTTGCTGATATTTTCTATAATAATAATAATCCTTTATTGCCCAACAGCCCAAGGGCCAATTACAGGACAAATTACAATACAATTCTTATTTAAAATAAAATAATTAAAATCGTTTTGCCTACAATAATAACATGCTGAAAATGTATATAATAATGAAAAAAAAAAAAAGGAAGACTCACAAAAATGGCTCCAGATCCCGTTTGTTTGCGTTCCTCACCATGTGACTGAGAGGTGCCTTAAGCAAAATGTTGGTATTAGCTCTAGGTACTTGAAATATATTATAGTAGCGAGTATGATGAGTAGGTACGGTAAAGTTTATTTGCGCTAGAAGGGCTGGCGAGTCGATAGTATTTTTCAGGATCCTGCAAAGAAACTCCACACTGTTACGCTCGCGGCGGTCAGCAAGAGATAGAAAACCATGCTCAACAAGTAAGCTATAATACTCGATACCTCTTGCAGGATACACGTTGTCCATTCGAAAGGGGAAATACTTTAGAAATTTCTTTTGAACGCGTTCGATCATAAGCTCTTGGTGTAAATAACGGGGATACCAAACAATGGAGGCGTATTCAAGCTTAGAACGAACGTAGGCATAATATAAACGTTTCATTACACCTAAGTCTGAGAAATGCCTGCAAGAACGCATGACAAAACCGAGAGTTTTGGAAGCAGATGAACACATGGACGAAATATGTTCCGTAAATGACAGTCTATTATCAAACAAAACACCAAGATCCAAAGTTTTGATATTGCGTGGTATGGCTGCATCATTAATCTGGTAGTTATAGTGTAAAGTAGTGTGAGTGTTATTGTAGGAAACCACAGTGCACTTGTTGATGTTCAGAGGGAGATAATTGACCTTGCTCCAAGTATTAATGCGAAGAAGATTGTCTTGTAAATGTTTACAATCGAAAATGCTACCAACAGTATTAAATATCTTTACGTCGTCTGCGTATGCTAAGACGTGACACGTAAACAGAGATAGTAAATCATTTATATAAAAATTGAAGAGAAGTGGTCCAAGATTTGAACCTTGAGGAACACCTGATGTTGGAGAAAACGGCGTAGAGGAATAACCGTTGTAGCAGACATAACATTCCATTCCAGTAAGGTAAGACTCAATCAACGTCAGGAAACCCACACCAAAACCAAATTTATACTTAGCCTTAATTCCCGTTTCCGAATTATCTACTGTTTAATTATACAAACGTACCCCTACAGATGTTATAATGTTTTAAGTGAAATTATACTGTAATCAACATATTTTGCACTATATTTCTTTTTGGTCATAGTGAAGTTTCTATGTTCTTGCCTAATTTCAAACCTTTAAAATAGGCGCGTGCCCTATTTATATTGCCTAACGATTCTTTTGTAATAATTTATCTCTTTCCATTTTAGATTATGTATATTCCGATATATTCGCTCCGTATTGTACTAAAGCACTACATTTAATTATACTTATTTTATTAGTAATGATTCATCGAAACATATCGCTATTCAATCTGAATGAATATTCAATGAGACGACTCCTCGTATCGCCGTGACGTCTAAATATGTAATGTATCGCATCTCTAATGGATTGAACGGTCAAGTCAACAGAACAAGACCTGTTTATAAATTAAGGTCGTGATTTTCCACGCATCCGTCATGCGTATGTATATAATGTATATCGCATACGGATTTCTATAATTCATACGCGCAAACAGCTCTACCATCACATTCTTCTTATTCGTTAGTAAATGCTTACGTATGTACATCAAAACATAATGATGAATATCGCACTTGACCCTTGACAGCAAGTGAATATTAAGTCGTTTATATTCAAAGCCTCTATTGTGTTATTACTTCAATCTATAATCGCTCTAGAGGTAATCGTCGCAACGATTTATTGCAACGGAAATGATTCGTATCGCGTGTCGAAATTGCACAATTCCAAAAGGAAACATGAGACGAATTGTCTCATGTTTCCTTTTGTCAGAATAAAACATGTATGTTGCAAGGTTACGCAATTTTTTTGATTTCTTTTTTTCGGCATCTCGAGATTGTAGCCCACATCCCTCGGAATTACAATATGGTTAGCCATTGAGAATATACGAGTACCTATATTTCACATCCCTGAGCTTACCGGGATAGTTAACAAATTTCGATAATATAAAAAGAGGGAGGGAAGAGAGGGGGGGCTTAAGTTGACTCACATAGGGAAACTAGAGATGTAGAATGTTTCTACAGTCAATCTGAAACAATAACTTTTATCTCAATTACTGCTATAATTATTAAGTTATACACTTTTGTTCAAACACAGCAGAACAATTAACACGCCTAGTAATTGTATGCCAGCAAATGAGACGAATTCACCTGGGACCTGTGAATTATATGCAACTAAGGTCAACAAGTTCATAACCACATTTATATCCTGGGGACTCACGAATCACTTGTAGATAACACAATATCGAGGCGAAGAACACCTTTTTATACACCACCGCTTATAATAGAATGGACACACTAAATTTTAACAAAATATTTTAAAAAGACGTACTTTCTTCGTGTAACCAATGTACCCAGTTTGCTAATTAAAGGACTAAGTTGATAAATGACGAAAATGGAATATTGCTTTTCAAAATCATGAAATGATTAGGTAAAGCATAAACAATACCAGATATCGATATTTTAAGTAATATGCGGGTAAAAATTTTACGACCAGAATTCTAGGAATTGACTGAGTTCCTGCAGAGGTAATATTCACCCCATAAAGTATGCATAAATTACATTGACAGTAAGTTTAGTTTATCATTGTGTAATCATCATTACTGAAGCACAATCAATAACATTAGCCCTACATCAAGAAGAATATTGTGTACGGAGTATTTCCGGGCGAATCCACACACTATGGACTGATGAATATGAAGTGTTTGGTCAAAACCGCAGCACATTTGTTGGGCGCTCAAAAGACGAGAAAATGCTTCCAAAATGCATTACACCAACAATAAATAAAGGTGGTGGTTCCATTCTTATCCCGACTTGTTTTTCATAAAGTAGAATAGGGGCCCTTGAAAAAAGTTGATGTAATAATGAGGAACGAGAATTTTCGCGAGATATTGGAAGAAAATGCTTTGGTATCTAAATTGCGCTTAACAGGCAAACATTTTGAGTTGATGCAAAAAGCACTTCGCTGATGCAGAGATTAAAGGAATATATATACTTTTTCTTTTGTCTACACATGTGTAATAAGTCGTAGATGAATAAATATTTTCTTGGAGTTGTTTTGTTTAAAGTTTTGAAGCAAGCGTTAAATTTGGCATGAAATAGGAAGTGCATAGGTTGTGTATAGCGATCAGTTGCTACGTGGCTGTTCTTTGTGATGCTTTATTATACAACAATTTGCTATGTGCTATGCAGAGGAGACAATAGTTAGATTTACTTCATTATTAATAACGGCGGTTAATATTTAATATAGAGGGTTTATCAGAAAAGAGACTCAATGATAATTATATGTTCGCTATGGATCTGTCTCTAAGCCCTTACATAGAAATTGGTTCAGACTAATGCCAAAATAATACGTTTTTCATCCAGAAAATAACCGTTTTGCAAGACATATCAACAAAGTGTTGAAGATGTCTTCCTTTAGTACGAACAGATGTATACGACAACAGTTAACATCCACGTTATATTTAGTATGTTTCTTTCATCTCTTCATAATTCATTTTTATGTTTCTGGCTTAATCCTGAATACCAGAACTTATATAAATATTCTGTGAACTTAAGTTTTTCATGTTCTATATGATTATAGAGGTTGGGTTTAATAAGATTCTTACCTCTTTCTAGCCTCACCCGTATTGATTAGAACTTTCAAAGATATTTATTACAACCACCTTACTTTAAAGCATCATAAAAGTCATGGCTCCAATTAGAATAAATCTTAAAATGGGTTCACTAACTTATGCAATTATTGTACTTAATTATATCTAGAGTAGCATGATAATAAACTGCTGTATGCATGTAGCGTTTCAGCAATATGACTTTACAAACGAAAATAAAAAGTAAAAAAATATTCGTCAAAATAATTTACAATCGACAAACATGTCGTAAAATATACGATAGCTATAAAAGGTAAAATCAGTGCAACTTCTATTCTCCGAAGTTAATGTTCACCTTTCGAATTTTATTACAAGTCAGGTATCCACCTGTTTACCAGCAAAGTAAAAAAAAATGGGAAACAAGCTTTGGGTTGATTGAATTTTATTGGTCACGATAAAATCCCATACGATAATGCACACCCGGAATATTTCTTTTTTTACTTGTATACGATTATGTTATATAATAGGGCCCGCATTCAGGGCAGATGACATCCTAATATCAGACAACGTTTGAAATCTGTAGATTTATTTGTCTGTGGATAAGACATCGATGCATGACTACGCTTATTAGATAGAAGCGCGTTTGCACTTGAATATGTTATTAAACAACTATCCTTAATAACATATTCATTTCAAGGATAATATAATGATATTTATATAAAAAATAGATTTTACATGTACACTGTCGTTCATATGTTTGATCGCACCTAATATATGTGACAGACTTAGAACTATTTTAAAAATATCATTAGATTATGAATTTATGGAAATTCATAATCTAATGTTGATAGCATATATTCATAACAATAAGGCTTATTTACAAAATCCATTCAAACACGAAGCAATGTATTCCTACATTAAAGTTTATGGTGGCAATAGAACAATAACGCGTTAATAGTAGGAAATTGAGGATGAATGCGTTATCAAATAGAATTTGGGAGGGGTACTAAATCGTCCACCTGTCTTGTAATAAATTGTACAGTCAGCGTGTATACTGTATATTAATATACCAAAATGAAGGGAATTCGATATTGAATGCGATAGAATATGCATTTTACACGAAATAAATGTTTCAGGTAGAAAAATTACTCGACAATTAAATATTTCTGAGTATTGTGTACGTAGAACAGCTAAAAAAAAGGAAGAGACCGGTGGGCCTCAGAGAGAAAGGGATGCAGAAAGCACAGAACAACGACCGAATGAGTCGACCAATACACCTGAGTGATTTCCGTAAGAAATTGCCGCCTTGCACCACCGCAAATTACGGAAGAAATCAATTTACAACGATGTCAGCTAGTAAGCGTATCGAGACTAATAAAAGCCGGTCTGAGGAGTCGTATATCAGAAAGAAAACTACAGTTACGTTCTATACACAAACGGAAAAGACTAAATTGAGCAAAAGCTCGCGTAACGTGGAGTGTAAATGGTTGGAAAAATTTGTTATAGACCGACGAATCGAAATTCGAATTATTTTCAGCTCTTCTGACTCAGAATATAGTCTGCTGCTAAGGCAAGCGTACTATAATATTTTTTTGCAGTACCCGGTATTAAAGTAAACGATCTATAGTTTGCTATGTTACTAGGATCGTTCTTCCTTTAAGGACGTAAAATCATAAAAGTTCTAAAGCAGGAAGATAACATTCCAGTTTTAAATGAACAATTAACCAATAGTTGTTTTTTAAATTTTGCATAATGGGGCATAGAGGGCGCCACTAATCAAATGTCAGTATTAAAACTTAACCTTCGTCTTTAGTTAACCTGGATTGAAAGTTTCCGTGCACTTCGTGTAGTGTGGTAGTTACAACAAACCGTCAAAGTTGACAAGTTAGTTGAAAAATGGAGTTAGGCGGACAATATTTTTGCGCAATGACTTTATAATTTTCGAAGCCTTAACAAGAGTGTCTCGTCGAGGTGGTTTCTGTTTTTGGCAATGAAGCACCACCTCAGTCAACAATTTCTCATCGACATAGAGAAATCAAATGTGGACGGATTAGTCTTAGCGACAATCCAAGAAAATGTACACCAAAAACGGCAGTCACTCAGGAAAACGTCGATGCTGTGCGCAAGTTCATCAACATTGAGGCATCATTGGGGATTTCAAAGACCTAAATTCAAAAAACTTTGCATAAAAAATTGTGTGTAAAAAGATCAGTCTCGTGTTGGATACGTATCTGTTGACCGAAGAACAAAAAGCAGCTAGGATGAATTGGTGTCAAAAAACTCTTGACCGCTTCAACACTAGAAACTAAAAGACGTGTACAACATTGTCAATGACGGTGAATCTTGGATTTACTCATACGACTCAGAAAACAAACGCCAGTCGTCTGTTTTGGTGTTGCAAGGTGAAGAAGAGCCGACAAAAGTAATCCGTTCTCGAAGTGTGTCTATAAAGATGGTCGCGACATTTGTCCGAAGCAGGTCATATAGCAACAATTCCTTTATAATATCAAGGACCTGTTACTGCCGAATGGTATACAATCATTTGTTTGCTGCAAGTCATCGCTGAGGTTTAAAAAACTAACCCCGAACGACGAATCATCCTCTATGAAGGTAATGTGCAAGTTCTCATACAGTACGCAATACAATTGAATTTTTAATGCACCAAAACGTCGAATTCTTAGACCATCCTCCGTGCAATCTGGACCTACGTAAGTGCCAAGTGGCTCCAGTCATTAGAAGGAGTAATCGATGCCTTCAAAAACGCAATTTTGACTCTACCAACTAAGAGTGGAAAAACTGTTTTCAGAGTTAGTTCGAACACATGTAAAGTCTTTAAAAGCTATTTTATTCTTGACGTGATATGAAAACTTAAAGTACAACTCTGATAATAATGCGAATTTCATCTACGGTAGATCTGGGCTTCTCTATTTTTTACTTCCTTAAATCAAGTCAATGCTTCAGATTCGATAAGCGGAGATACAAATATAGAACACTGATTTACTTTACTAGATTTTAAATAGAAAAAATTAGGGATGTTATTATTTAAAGATCTTGGTAGAACTTCAAAAAACTTCTTGAATGCCTTATCAATCGTATAAGAAAAAGTACGTTACAAACGTCGCTAATTTCAACAGTGTACCATATTTTGTACAATTGGCTAGTAAAGAAAACGAAGAAATTTTAATTCATCAATTCCAACTCAATTATATGTTATAACCAGATAGTAACATTAATTGGAAGAAAGTCTATTTTAAGACCTCATTATGGCAGAGTACTATAGCAGTTATGTATTGTATATTCCATTCGTGGTCTAAGCTTTTATTAGATCAGGTGAGTATATTACTCTCCTTCTGGAAGAAAAAAAATGTGCAAACGTTCGATACCCACGTGAACATTCTAACGCTACCGAATAGTTTAAATAAACACCCTAGCAAACATTTAAAATTAGACCTAAAGTGACCAAGAATTCTACGAAAAGTGTCAGAGCACAAACCGATTGCACGTTTTATTCTCTTCCACCCGTCTACCTGAACCCAAACAAAAACCCTCTCGACTTTGTTAGAGCGTTCGTCCGCGCTTCGAACAGCTGCTGGAACGAAAGGAAGAAAACGAACTGTTTGCTCTCGCCGTCTCCCTTCTCTCTTTTCGTTTGGCTTACACGGTCTTCGATGAAGACACGTGAGCCGCATTCAAGGTCGCACAGTAACCATTTGACGGTTGCACTTGTTCCCTCTTTTTGCGGTTCTGATGGTCCCGATGACTTACATTCGATGTTACGCGAAAATTTTAAGGTAGCTCTACATTTGTTGGGAACATTTTCGATTCTTGTTTTTCTTTTCTTGCATCTATACATTGTCTACAGTACCAGCATTATTTTATACTTATGTCGCAATTTTAAGGTAGCTAATCATTTGTTGAGGACTTTCTAGAGATTCTGTTTTTCTGTTCTAGTTTCTATACATTGTGTACATAACCAACATTGGTTTATATGTCGCATGTACATATGTCATTATGTTATACATTGGAAAATATTGAATTATTTATAGTTATGTTTAATTAATTGTAACTCTTTAAACGAATCTGCTATGACTTCTGAAAGAATTTACATTTACAGTAAATAAAAGTGAAACTCATACATCTACGAAAAACTCAATATATTGAAGAATAAGAAATGCCAGTAACATTTTTAACTGACCATTATACATAACAATTTGAAACCTGTATTACACTTAGAGATTTACTGTAAATCAAAATCGGTTAATTCAATAATAATAAAAATGAAACAACAAGTTATTCCATTATTCCATTATTACATAATTCATATACTAGAAGCACGCTAACTTCCAATGCACGTCATCAATAAATCGTGACGTCCGGTTTTACACCGTTGCCGGATACACACACAAAAAAGCGGTAGGCTATACATAATCTAACATATTAATGTAACTTAGCTTGCAAACTGTCAACATTTAAAATAGCCGGACCAAAGACAACCAACAACATTGTATTTCACCAAATATAGCCAATAACAGCAACGTAAAAGTACTGCAATATGGAAAATATAATAATTAAGTAAATAACTATTTCTTTTACATTTTTAACTTTGATAAAATGAGCGCCTGTATTAGAAAACAATGTGTTGAGTTATCAATAGAAATTTACTTTAATTTTAATATTATATTATAATTATGTACTAATACAAAATACTTTTAATGAATTTGTGTGGTCGCATTGTATATATGACGCCATTTGACTATATGTATGATGTCGCGTTAATGACGTGGATTGAAACTTATCGCGCCCCAAATCAGCTTGGATAATGGAGTCAATTTTTAAGAATTAGTTCCACAATTCTTTTGTCCCTCAGGTAAGTTTATAAAGTAGATTTAATTTATCAAACATGGATCCTCCAAAATTATTAACAAGTAATTGTTTATTTTGTTGGAAAGTTACACGTTTCCAAAAATCAAGCGGACACCCAATAAAAGCTCTTCTTATTTTGGATAATACTCCATCACATCCCCCAATAGAAGAATTACAAGCTAAAGATGCGCGAATTACAACAATGTACCTCCCCCCAAAGGTGACACCTCTTATCCAGCCAATGGGTCAGAATCTAATCAAACTTACAAAGTTATATAAAAGAAGTAGCTTTCGTCGCAATATCATTGCAAATGTATCCAATTTGAAAACATTAAAAAATTTGACAATAAAAGATAATGTTACAAATTTGATGCATCCATGGAACCAATAGACCCAAGAATGCTGACCAGAAATTTCAGATGTTACTAATCAAGACGAAAATGAAAGACATAATATTTTAAACACATTACTGCCACATCTATGTACTTACGTATTTAGACAACTGTCATGACTATAGGTATGTACATATATCTATTTCTAGATTTAACTGGATCTCTAATCCATTTTAAATCTAAAGCCGTAATTGCGTGGAATAAAATGGATACACAATTAGACAATTTTGACGAAGAAACAAAAGAAGATGAAACCAAAGAGGAAGAAACTGAAGAAAAATCAGAAAATAAAATTACTCCAGATAGCGCAATAAATGCACTGAACACATAAATTCAATATGGAGAATCATATGGACTTAGAAACAACTACAACATAAAAAGTTAACACAAAAGTCACAATATTTTTAGAACATATTTTTATCTTTTCCTTAAAAACAATGTGCAACTATGAATGAGTAAACATCTACTAGCCTAAAAAAGCCTAAAATCAATTACTACCTTTGATGTGGACAAATCGTTAGTGGAAACAGTCTGCGTTTCATTTCATTCACACTATTGAGCGTCTATTGTATTACTGATTTCATTATACGCTTGCCTTACAAAAACATATACATATATTATCTCAAAAAAAAAAAGTTATTTAATCACACTATATAAAATTGTAAATACCAAGATTTACGGTCCATCACTTCTTGAAAAATTGCAGTGTAATAACATTGGGATACATTTTTCATTATATCGAGTCTTTTTTTTCTACAACAATGATATCAATGATACTGATGTATTTTATCAAAGAGCATATTATAACCAACTATAATCGTAGCAATATTTAAAGCTAATTAATGCTGTGTACTATTCACGTATTCTATGGAAATTTTATTGATATATTCCTATTACCTTCTACCTAAAGAATTGTAAAAGATATAGTAATAGGAATTAAAACATTGAAACTTGTGCATCATATATATTTTTCCCCAGAATGCATTCGTAAACACATTAAAATCACTGCTGACCACAAAGAACTTGCTGTAGTGAAATACATATATCCCAATTATCTTGTGTAGGTTTATAATGCAGGTAGTTCGTACAAAATTTGGCAAGCCCAGCTGCACTGTTTCACAACGTTACGTGATTTAACTTACGTTGAACCGCTTTTAGATTCAATCTTGTGTTATTATTAGATTACAAATGTTTATCCGTCTCCAACACTTGAAATAAATATATTTTTCCAGTATAACGCAATTTGTTTTAAACTTACATCTGCCAAAAGAAAGCGACTCGAAATGTAATATAATTAGTTTTATATAGCTGCAAATGTTCTGTGGAAAATTATCTAACTAACGAAATGTCAATAATAGGGAAGTGTGTTGGTATTATTCAAGCCTCGCGTATTTAAATTAATTTGCATATTAAATTAAAAATGCTGACTGAGAAACCGATTCAATCGACACCATTTAAAGCGATACCATCAATCAAGTACGCTGTCACGTGTCATTGATTGTAACAAGCACGTTACATACACTATATAAGTAATGTTGGCAAGCTCTTTGTCGCTATTTTTTATGAACCTGTAGCGCTCGTCACCAACCTCCTCAACTTCCTGCGCGAATACGGTAAAAATATTCATATATGTATACCGATTAGGAGATGTAACGTTAGCCAACATAAATGTGATACGAAGGCAGGCATATTTTTGGTAAGAAGGTACTAGCAATTAATTTTACTGCGAAAAGCAATTTAGAATGATGAAGAAATAAAATATTACTCCTTCAAGTAATAGTTTAATACTTCCTCTGATTCGACACTTAAAATAAAATTGATTGAAATAAAAATTTCGATCGAAAAAAATGGTATTTAATGTGCCTTCAGATATTTACTGTTGGTAGATAACATTGGGCATTATAGGCTATTAGGTTATAGACCAACTAATAATATGTATAGAAGTTGTAGCTGTTAAATTGTTTTAGAAAAATGTGATGTAACTTCAAGGATCCGATAGGAAAACACCACGAACAAGGAAAAAACGTATACAGTCAAGGCACTCTAAGTTCACATGCACGTCATTAACGCGACGTCATACATATAGTAAAACGACGTCATAAATATGCAATGCAACCACACAGATAAATTAAGAGTATTTTATATTAGTACATAATTAGAACATAATACTTAATAATTAAAGTAAATTTCAATGGACAACGCGACACATTGTTTCTTGATGCAAACGCTAGTTTTATCAAAGTTAAAAATATAAAAGAAAAAGTTATTTACTTTATTATATTTTTCATATCGCAGTACTTTTACGTTGCTGTTATTGGCTATATTTGATGAAATACAATGTTGTCGGTTGTCTTTGGTAAACATCAAACGCTTTCAGTGTCTTTTCGTTTACGTTAGTTTGTTTAGTTTTCATGGAATTATTTAATTGCTTTGCATATCCAAAACTTCTTTTTAGAACTAGTCGACGGATAATTACAAAACTGCCACGTGTATTGTGTCAACAGGCGAAAGAAATAATCTGATCGCTGCTTATCTATTTTGAGCAAGAACGCAACAACAACGGTCCCTTGTTATCGTTGACTGCTATCAGAGAGGTAGATTATATTCTATTTCTGCATACACGATAATAACGGCATAAATTGTTGCATTTTAGCGCGTCGCTGCTGCTGCAAATGTAAGTATTTGGACTGTGAGCAAGGTATCAAGCTCGGCAAAGGCGCTGCAAGCATTACCTTCCTGCAGCAAGAGCAGAAACAAATTAAAAACCAATTGTGGATATTGATGAAGCAAGTAAAACTGCTATCCGCAATGTAATTTACCAAATGTACCATAATCGTATGTTAAACTGCATTGTACATAATCAGATGTGCTAATACCGATTTATTTTAGAACACATTGCACGTTCATCTCTTTTATGTAAATCGAAAGAAAGAGATTTGTTTAGTGGAGGCATTTCTTCATTAGGAAAAGTTTTAAAAAACATTGGGTTTGCGTGGATGATCCTCGACGAGGACTAATAGAAGAACATCATATTGCATTACTTCGTGTTGTTAACTTTTTACAACGATACGTAAAGAACATGGGAAGCAATAGCCCACAGGATCATCTTTACGTAGATGAAACATGGCAGCAATAATTATTCTTGGCAGGACACTAATCGGCAAAGTGTAAAAAAGTTAAAGACTGAAGGCAGGAGGTTTGTTTTATTACAGATATAATTTCTGTTTCTCACCAAGCTTGTTTATAGGTATATAGTTTTACATGCAGGCAATAGCTGTGGTTTTATACCAGGTGCTTCACTCTTATTTTGTTCAAAAACAAGAGGCCATGATTACCACGGAGAAATGAACAAAGAAAATTTTAGAAAATGGTTTAGGATGCAGTTGTTACCAAATATAAAACCTAATTCTATGATCATTATGGATAACGCTAGTTATCACCCTGAATTAAAAAACATGGCACCAGATGCTAGTTGGAGAAAAGGCAATATTCAAGAATGGCTGGCAAATAACATTACATATGATCTTAGCCTATTAAAACATCAGTTATTACATCTAGTTGCATTGTGAGTATTCGCTAAAATAAGTTGAAACAAGTAAGTAATAGTGTATATGTTTTAGACATAAACCACCGAAGAAATATGTGATAGACGAACTAGCATATGCACATGGTCACACAGTGCTAAGATTACCTCCGTACCACTGTATATTCAACCCTATTGAAAACATATGGGGAATTGCAAAAACATATTACAATCGTCACGTAGGAAGAGATGGCTATGGTATTAACAATTGCATGAAAATGTGGGACGAAGCATTAGCAACAATTACGCAAATAACTTGGTCGAACAGCATCCACCATACAGAAGCAGAAATTATACTATGGTGGGAAAGAGAAGTTGGATTAGATTGTGACGAAATTTCTCTCCTAATTATTAATTTAAATGACGATGATTCAACCTCAGAGAGTGATATTGAAGAAAATTAGCTGTTTAATTAATTCGTAAATAAATAATACATTAATCTCATTTTAACGTGTTTGTTTTCGTATTTTATGTAATTTCATTTTTTACAGTTCCGAAGCAAATAGTTTAATAAAGTAATTCTGATTCATTACCTGTTTTTTTAATTTAATTCGTAAATAATTTCAAATACTACTAACAAAACATTTTTTTCCTTCAGGCAAGATATATTTAGTTTTCGTAGTTTGAACACTTTTACGTATTGTTAGATACTTCTTACTAAATTCTGTAGTGCCGATTATTAAAATTCTCTATTCTTCTGATATACCATAATAAATAAAGTAAGTTAGGTTAGGTTTGATAGCGAGTTTATGTGTGTGTATCCGGCAACGGCGTAAAACCCGACGTCACGATTTATTGATGACGTGCATGTGAACTTAGAGTGCCTGGGCTATATACATACGGACGTTGACTAACCCTGAGGCGTTCAATCTGTAAGAGTTTCAAATGATGTCAGTGTTTAGAAACAGGAATATAAATTAACACACGATTGAGGCGGGTAAGTGTGCTGTTGCTTGCGGCTATTTCCTTTCACCTCGAACGAAGATTTCTATACCTAACCAAGGTGAAAAAAAACAAAATGCATTTATGCATAGATATTACATCGTGTAACGTATTTATCGACATTAATTTAAAGTTTATTAACCGGAAAGTTACGGCGTTTATCTGCTTTCGATCTAAGCCAATAAATTTGTAATATATGTACGTATGTACTTCGGGCTGTCATGTATAAACCGTTACTTGCATTAATACATATACGTTATTAAATAGAGCATAAACAGATAAAATTTAATATCATTTAAAAACGGTACGATATCTTATTACTTTTTAGAAAGTACATAGTGAGCTAAAATAAATTAAAAAATAATAAACGCAAGTCTTGCATTGAAAGTAGACTTAATGTAAGAGTATACTCTTTCATATTACTGTATATTTATGATATACAAAGGACATATTGATATTATGGCATTTAATGAAAACTAAAATTGGCATTATTGTAGTAGGTGTATAAAGTATACGTATCACATACGTGACACGTGGTTCACAATGTCTCTGTATGTTAGTAGTAAGTAAATCAAACACGCCAACCACTCGGCCACCTAAATTTTTAGGCCTTGTAAACAATAATTAAATAAGTGTTTAGTCATACTACAGGCGCCGCCACCAAACTCGTTTGTGACATTTTAATTAGTTGAAAGTTGCACAGTAGCCAGGAAAGGCGTATTTGCAAAAATGAAGGACGATATATATAACCGCTTCAGTAACGAGCGTATCCTAGATGTATCTCTATAAGTAACGAAGCTATGGTTTTGAAATTTTGGAGAATGTTATTGTGGAATATATTTTTTTTTGTTATCTAATGTATTGCTGCTTTTTCTATAGGAATGGTTATTATTAAAGTAGCTTCTATATCATCAATTAAATATTTCGTTTTAATTCAACCTTTATTTCTATTTAACAACAAAACGTATCCCAAATGTTTGTGGAAACATACATTTTTGAAAAAGTCTCTTCACTTCGTTTCTGTATTATGTTAAGCGTTTTGATGTCTTCTTGATAGCTTTGGTGGTAAATAAATTCACAAAGATGACAGTAAATTTCTTGGCTGGTGAGACCGGTACGCTTTCAAGTCTGCTGCAAAGGTTTTGTTATCTGTGTTCTTAGATGCTTAAAGAATCATCCTCACTGACTATTTGCAAAAGGGACAGAACATTACAGGGGCCTACTACACACGATTTATTCCTAAATTACCAACGCTATTAAACAGAAAGACCAAGAAAAGTTAAGGTACGTTGTGCTGTTCCGTCAGGATAACGCTCCTAGCTACACATCTGGTTTTGCTGTGGTTGTTATATACGAAGCAAGTTTTGAATCAGTGGAGCACCCGCCATATTCGCTGGATCTGGCCCCTAGACATTACAGGCTGTTCCCCAACAAAATCTTATGTGGTAAGAAATGCAAAATTTTCCAGTAAAAAAAAGTTTATCCAGAGGGCTGTTGAGATGTTGGCTCACCGATGAAACAAGCGCATTACCGCAGAGGGAGACTATGTCGAAATATAAAAAATATAATGCCACCGTAGTTTTGCTGTAAGGGAATCTCTACGCTGTACTCCTGCAGCGTAGAGATTCACCCTCGTATATCTGGATCCGTTCATGAACACTCCATCATACATTCTGTAACACAACTGGCGTATCTAGAAGGTCATAGAACTTATAAAGTCCATTACCCTACCTTTATGAATATTCTAAGGAATGAAATTATTTTTTGAGAAAATCGTTCTAGATCGTGATTGACTATTTGTATCCCTTGCCGTTTTCTGTATAACATCATGATCAGTATTCTAGCTTAAATATTACGTGGCTTTACCAAATCGAAAAATAGCCACTAAAATATTTATTTACTCTTACTTGGGACGATATACGCTATTAACTGACATCCAGATGTTACAACCGGCGAGAGAGAGAATTAGTGTTTTCATGAAAGGCCTGTGTTTCTGCGGACGCCCCGACGAGGGAATCGATATACGATTGCATTTCTGCAGCGACGAAGTACAGGACGAACGCAGCAAGACGGTAACAGCCAGCCTAGCGAGAAAGTTTGTAACAAACATGTGTAGGGTTTTGTTAGGCAATAAAATCAACACCTCAAATTATGTTTACCGATTTCGTAAACACAGCTTTCGTAATGGCATCATAATTTGAAACAAGTTGGGGAAACAAAAGTAAACACGAGCGCGTATAGGTTTCTTGTGATGGCATATTTAGACAGTTCAAACATTAGACACCAAAAAGGAGAGGCGTACGGGAAAAAAAGAGGAACGTGAAATTACGTGCATTTGCCGTTGAAGTTTTTATTAACTATACGAGCAAACGTGGGGTGATGTGCATGCATGGATCTTCTTTTTTTCATCCTAAAGAGTTAACAGTTGTAAAATATTTACGTAAGCAATAAAATACGATATTCTTCAGTGCACGCTCGCAGTGGGAACGTTAAGAAATGTGTAACCTATAATATTTCTAAAAATGTTGCGAAGCGTTTTCAAGTAGGCAAAAACATTGAGCTCTTTATAATTAGTTAAAATAGCAATGTATTTCTGTGCTTGTTTTCTTAAAAAATAACAATAAGCATCATATTTCCATGTAATTAAAGCGTACCAGGTGTACGGATAAGTTTTTTCCAGTTTAACAAGAGATAGCGCTAGCGAAAAGTACGCAGCGTACTAATTTGATTCATTTTGTTCGTCTGACATTTAAACTACAACCACACAGAAGTTGAGTCCGCCAGAAACTAGCGTTTTTGCTTTATCGTTCAGTGATCATGTCGAGTTTTGTGTCTGAAAAGGAACATTTGCGGCGCGCATTGCTTTTCTAGTTTAATCAAAAGAAAAAGGCTGTTGAAGGCCATTGTTTGCTGATAGAAACATATGGTAAACACGCTCCATGAATTAGAATACATAAAACATGGTTTCGACAAAAGTGGTGATTTCAATGTGAAAGATGGTAAGCGCTTTGGTGGACCACAAAAATGCGAAGACTAGCAATTGCAGCAGTTATTGCATGATGGTCCAACTCAACCTCAACGGCAATTAGCAGAAGCATTACATGTGTCACAAGAAACAATCAGCAGACGTTTACGAGGGGGAGATAAATAAACTCGGTAAATGAGTCCCACACGATTTGAATGATCATCAAATAGAAAATCGCAGTCACTTGTTAAATGCTGCTTCTACGCCACAAAAGGAAATCATTAGTGGAAAATATCGTAGTTTCCACCCGGTGAAGCCGGTTCTTCCACACCAAACCCAAATCCCTTCGACAAGAAGACCATGCTCTGTGTCTGGTGGAACCAGAGCTGTTTAGTGTACTATGAACTCTTGAAGCCCGGCGAAACCGTTAATCTACAACGCTATCGCCAACAAATGACTAATTTAAACTACGCATTAATCGAAAGACGACTGAAATGGGCCAGAAGACATGGCAAATTGATTTTGTTACACGATAATGCGCCGTCTCACACAGGAAAACCAGTAAAAGACACCATGGTATTGCCTGGATAGGACATCCTTCCGCATCTGAGTACTTTGTTCACATTGAAAATTGCAGGAATTTTGTGAGAAAATAGAACTTTCACGTGAAGGTCTTCGTTGTATAGTTTTTAAGATTTAGCAAAACCCTAATTCAGCAACAATGAACAGAATCATTTTGGATTTTATACCAAAAACAACGTCAATTCTCTACACAACATAGTTGGAGAAGATCGGCAAATGACGTATACCGAGATAGATGCATGCTTAAGCATATCAAATACTGTAGTGCTTTGGATTTTGTGTGGACATTTAGCTATGAAGGAGATCTGTTTCCTATGGATTCTGCATAATTTCACTGAAGCTCAAAAAATGGCCAGTGTTGAATGGTGCAAGGATATGCCCAAAAGATGTAGACGAGGAATTGCAAAATCCGTAACAAATGACGAAATCTGGATATTCTTATAAATTTGAAACTAAACAATATTAATAATTATTTGGGTGTTTCAAGGAGGACCTAATCTCATAAAAGTTGCTTCTTCAAGCTTGTTTCTTTGGTTGTATTGGATTTTCGCTACCGCTCCTTTAGAAGACCGAAGAGCAGTTAATGTTGAATTGTATGCAGTAATTTGTTTGAAAATGTCGAATCATATTTTACCGTATGGCGTGAAATAATTGATTGTTTGAAAGTGAAAAACATGGAATAACCCGTATTCGTTAAACTTATCACCTAACACCTTCTTTGTGTTCCCGTATATGAAGTAACAAATGTGTTGACAGCGATTTTCATCATCTCAAGAAGCTGTCGAAGCCTTCAAAAGCAAATTTCTGAGGTACCAACTCTAGATGTTCGAAAATCTTAAAGGAGAATGTTTTTTTAAAACAGGAGTGTTCTTGTATTCTTGCCAATACTAATAAAATGATAATATCACACTGGTTTTTTGTTATATTTATTGAAAAATCGCTCTTTATAATTTACGTTTCCAAAATAGGGATTCGTTTATGTACATATTGAAGAGAAGCGGTCTAAGATTTGAACCTTGAGGAACGCCAGATTTTGGAGAAAATGATCTAGAGGAATAACCATTGTAGTAAACAAAATACTCTTTTCCAGCAAGGTAAGACTGAATTAATGATAGGAAATCTACATCAAACCTATCCTTTTCTTGTAGTAACAGGGCGTAGTTAATGCAGTCAAATGCATTAGAAAGATCTATGTAGGTAACGTCCACCTGCTTTCGGTTATCGAGTACTTCGCTAAGATTGACTAATCCATGCTAAGCTAGTAATCTGCGAAATGCCTATAACAAAATCGTGCTGATGCTCACATATAGAAGGAATTATATAAGGTGTATACATCTTTAGAAAGCAAATGTTCATAGATTTTAGCGACGATGGGCAGTATACTTATAGGCCTATACTTTGGGACGTTAGGACAATCTCCTTTCTTAAATACAGGGGAAATTCTACTAATCTTCCAAACCTTCGGAAAAGTTGACGTTCTTATCGCTAGATTAAATATAAATTATAAAGTATAGCCTTCATTCTTGCAGATTACGGAATACTACCATTGAAATAATATAGCTGAAAATTGGTACTATGTATTTAATAACGTGGCGCTATACATTTTTGTGGAACCTAGCAGAAAATAACACGCAAATTTGTTTAACCTTTCGCAGACAAATTACAAGATCATAAATCAATTTAATCTCGTCTTGCTGCTTCGGTATTATCCATCTGCCGTCCAATTTCAAGGCTATTGTTTGTAATTTGCATTCGGTTTTTTAATATATTTAAATTTGAATCATCACAATTTGCATAATGTGATAGTGTAATCTGAGAGAATTACAATAACAATACGAATCGTTGTTTACTTTCGATATTATCGTTGTTTAGCGTTGTCATAAAAGTGATTTATGTGATCAAGACAAATAGAGAAGTGCATAAAATCCAGTGTTATCGAGTTTTAAACAGGATATATAAAACCAATAGTATAATGTGTTGTAGTATTCCCATATCTTAAGCACATCCAAAATTTTTCAGTGATCTATATCATTTTACTTTTATAAGGGTTCGTGCATGTTCGGGCACTGAAGTCAGTAATTTACTGCATGCTGCAGGCATAATGTTATGTCATTCGTCAGCAACAGCGTATTTCGAATTTTTACGAGACCTTTATTCGTGTATCTTAACCTACAAGGGTAAGCTGAAAAATTCGATAACTAACTATGAGCTGGCAGTGTGTAAAAACAATCTTTGACGCTATTATATAGCTTGATGTTTCAGTGACATACGTGTTAAACTTCATGTCGATCTGTCAAATAGTTTGTTGTGTAGACTCGTTCAAAGCACTTTTGGCGGTTTTTAAAATTGGACAATATTGATCCCCGTTCTGAATGCCCAAAAACAGCTACTTCTGCAAAAAGTGTGCAAAAAGCTTTGAAATATGCTGATCCCAATCAAGATTGAAAGATATTACTAAGGGTACAGGCATCTTCAGAGAACGGGTGACATATATTTTAAATGTTAAATCTGACATGTCTAAGTGGTGTGCAAGATGGGCGACGCGTTTGCTCTCACCATCGCAAAAACTGAAACTCGCTCTACAGCCATTTTGGAGCGGTTTCGGCAAAATTCAATAGATTTTCTTGCGCCTATTTGTGACTTGTGATGAAACGTGGACCTACCGCTACACACCAGAAAGTAGAGAGCAAACAAAACAGTGGACTAAACCTGGTGAACCGGGTCCAAAGAAGACCAAAGCCATACTATCGGCAGGAAAGGTGATGGCTTCCGTTTTCTGGGATGCGAACGAAATCTTGCTTATCGATTACCTTCCAAATGGATAAACAATTACTGAACAATACTATTCTACACTTTTGGATCGATTGAATCGTTGAAAATAGACCCGGAGGAAAGCAAAATAAAGTCCATTTCCATCAAGACAATGCACCAGTTCACAAAAGCGCAATTGTATAAGCAAAATTAACCAAATTAAAGTTTGAACTACTTGAACACCTCCTTATTCACCGGATTTAGTTCCGTCAGACTATCATCTCTTTCCCAAGCTTAAGGAACACCTCGACGGTATGAGATTTGCTTTGGATGAGGAGCTGATAGCTGGTGTGGACCGCTATTTTGAGGACATCGATGAAAATGAGTACTGTGAAGGCATAAAGAAACTTGCGGATAGACTAAATAAATGTATTGATGTTGAGGGAGATTAAGTCGAAAACTAAAACACATTTCATTGAAGTATTGTTATTTGCTATGCTTTAGTTACCGACTTTTTAGCTTACTCTCGTACTTCAATAAAACAGACCATAATTGTTTGGTTGGCGACATATCAGAGGATTGTAGGGGCTAATGTAGTAATCTACTGCGTTTGCTTTTAAACCATCTACGACTTAATTTAGTTTTGGATGTCATAAGAATTCTCACTTCTGTTTGATAGCATTACGAATGGCGGGTTCACAACTTGTTCTAACAAGCCTGTGTCACACTATTCACTCGTCCTCTATAAATAAATATTTTTCCAATCCTAGATACCGCCGTCCAAGCATAAACCACAACATTCACTCCTCCATGTTTTACTATAGGTAGTATACATTGTCGAGATTAAGAAAATGTCGAAAATGATGCGAAAAATGTAAAATAATCTGGTAGTGATACAGACGATATTATATCTGATAATGAAATAAAATTTAACGCTTATTGAACTTACTTCCATATTGTATTCATCTAATCAAATGGTGCTTGCCCAAAATAGAGACTCCACTGATGGCACTGTGACATGATTCCACCCTTTATGCTTTATTACTCATTGCAAACGTTTTTTATTCATTCCAGAGAAGGATGATTTTCGCAGTGGATTGCATCTCCCCAAATCAAATTCATTTAATCTTCATGGATGATACTGGAATGCCACTGCTACCACTTGTTGGCTTGTTTTTACAATTTCCAGTTTATCTATACCCTTTGATAGTTGTCTGTACAGTGCAAGGCGGACATTTATTTTTTTTTCACCTGGCTGCAACCCAGATACACTAACACAATTTGCGTAATTTCACATTCACCTAACTGATTTCTTCCCTCTTCATTTTTTGAATATTCTGCAATAATCTTTCATTATAATCAGATCACGCAATTCTACAGGGTAGCGCAATGGGCATTGATGTATTTTACAGAATTATTACGGACATATGGTACTACTGATTTACTGATAATTTTCTCATCAACCCTTGATGGTAAACACAATCCTTAAAAGATTCTGTGCCAGATTAAGAGTGTTATGTGTTATTGCATATCACCCACAGCGCTCGTGCTACTACAAAAGCATGCGTTCCGAAACAGGCAGTACAAACGGAACGACCCAGGTCAAAAAAACACATCTTTATTGCACATATAATGCAGTTTAACAACAAAAATTAGTTTTTGAAAATAGCATAGGTTAAATGGCCTTCACGCTTTTCTAAACATTCATGACATCGGGACTGAAAGCTCGCCGTAACTCGTTGCAGCGTTTCCTGACTTATCGCTGTAATTTCTTGAACATTGTTGGTATTTAACTCTTGTCGCGTTCGACGAATATTTCGGAAAACCTTAGCCTTTCAATAATTCCATAGAAAAAAATCAGGGTTGGTTAAATCTGGTGGCCTATTGCGGCTAATTAAAATCACCATATCGGGATATAAATCGTCCAGGCAACATGTTTTTTAAAGCAGCCGTGCAAATTTGCGTAATGTGGTTTGTTGGTCCATCTTGCTGAAACCATAGGTTGCTATGTTCTAACCCAAATCGTTGCAATTCAACAGGTAAAAGATTTTGAAGTACCTCCAAATACCATTGAGAAGTTACAATCACTGAACGGTAATCTGTGCGGGGCTAGTATTCTAAATGCTGCCACAACACATCACGCGGTAACCTTTTCGGAATTCAGGGGTTGTTTATGAACTTATTAAGGTTGTTCGGCATTTCAGTACCGAAAATTGTTCCTGTTTACAAATCCCTATACGGGGAAATGCGTCTCATCAGACATTACTAAATAGCGCAAAGACTGCGTTGGTTCAACGGCCACATTTTGATAGCTACTAAACTGCTTTACACAGGGATTCATTTAGGTTATTGATATTACTGCCTACCTTATACAGTGGCGTTCCAAAAAACCGTCAATACCCATTGCAATCCTCTATAAAGGGAAGGATAATAAAATAAAGCGGTTATAAACTCATAAACTCGTAAATTCCGGGGTGCCGAAGATATATGAACACCACTGTATCTGTGCATTAAAAGTAAAGACAACGCAGTTCTCATGTACGGCGTTTCCTTTTTAGAGACTTTCAATGATTGCTACGAAAAGATGCTTATAGATATGATATCATCTTCTAATTAAAGAAACCACTGCCTATATCTTAAAAAAACTTCTACGGCGGACAATAGTTATCCGTAAAAACATGATATTGCGCAGGAATTCACGGAATCCTAATTAAAATTCTAAGCAAGGCGAAGGCTAGCATATTTAACAAAATTTATGCATCCTTGTTCTTCGCAACGGTACAACATTAATTTATTTGACGTACTGAAGTCCGTCTGTCGTTCATCCTTGATTTAGGATCTGTTTTACATACCTTATCGAAATAAATCTCATGTTTAGCATGCGTCTGTAAGAAAAGTAATAAATATAAAACGACTTTAGGAAATTAACTGTTTTCATACTGTTCCTTGCCATCCAATACATTCAAATTAGTGTAGTTTACTAACGATATGTTACCGATTGGATTCTTTGTTTAATAATACGCTTCGTTTAAAATCACTGAGAAGGGGCCGCTCTGTAATAAGCTGTTATGTATGTATAAATGATACAAACATTGTAAGGCAAACTGTTGTACGGATCATTCTAAAGCTATAGCAAAAAATATTAAAGCGGGGAAGGTAATATTGCTCGTGCAGTAAATACCTGTTGCGATGATTTATTGCATGTAGTCGTTGCTACCGTAGAATACAGGTTAGTGGAAAATATCAGTTTTGGTGATAATAATACGTAAGAGGCAGGTACGCTGCAGTTTAACTTTAAAAACGGTAAGAGTAAATGAGAATACAACTATGTATACTTACACGACGGACAAATCTGAATTATATTAGTAATGGAAAATTTTATTCATGCTTATAGTTTAACCAGATGATGTTGATATCTATGAAAAGATTCTCAGTTAAGATTATACCGGGTGTCCATGAAATAAAATAAAAACGTACGAAAAATGGAAAGACCTAATTTTATTGGACTTAAATTCAAAACCTTTTGTGAAAATTCCTTCGCAGACGCGAGAAAGAAATGATAAAAATATTTAAAATAAAGTTTCTCTATTATTCACATACGAAACATCTGTGCGCAAGCATGATTTTGAACTCTTAGCATACCGTTTGAGAGACAGACAGTGCTACCTTGTAATTTTTATAACATCGACAGCTGCGTTATTCCAGTATATACTCTCTGTGGGCGAGTTTGGTTGGATGGATGTATTATGTATATACATTCTGCATCCATAGGCGGTGCATATTACAATTTCCTAGGATTCTTCAATTCGGACGCTCGCATCGTAATTGACTTAAAATTTTTCGATTCATGTTCTATGTAATTACATCTTTTCATTTTCTGTACTTTTTTACTTTATTTCAGAGACATTCTGTTTAATTAAAGAATAATTTGAATTAATGTCCAACGCCTCATACATATTGTAGGATTTAGCAATTAGTTTGAATGATCTTTTATACATTCATATAATACAATTTTAACCCTTTAACATATACTGTTACAGCAAAACAATATTGCGAATTATGAGTTGCACTGGCAGTAGATATTTCAAGGCTTGTAGGCCCTCGGTCCGTCAACAAATACGTACTGCCAGTCCGTGAAAGCCTAATGTTATTTTTGGCGAATTATGCTTCTTATTAATAGCATCTTTATAGTGAACGGCATGTAATGCTTGGTGAGAGATCCTTGCAAAGTTGCTCACTCACCCCTGTATACTATAGAGTACGGTATGTTGCAAAAAATATCCCAATCGCATTCAACTCCTAGATGTTAGTCTATTTCTGACTTCAATTTCAAGTGTGTTCAGTGCCAGTATGAGTTTGAAATATATTCGGGTAATAATATAAGGTGAGTAGATAATTTTTCATAGTGTAGAAACGCTATATTTTGTTATTTCCTGTCCTGCTGTAATAAAATATATGTGTTCTAGAAGTGCATCATACAGTTAGCACTTATTTTTTACCACATACCAATGAACGTATTTAACCCAAAAGGAACTGGAGGGCATTATCAACAACAGCACGAATGCAGCCGGAATGCCCGGATGTATTGCAGAAACGGATGACGGAGATATTATACCCCCTGTATTGAAAAGATCGAAGATGAAGAAAATATTGGTAAAAATATTCCCGAACAAGACCAGATTCAAAATCAAATGCTGAACTTAATGCTGAGTGATGTTCAAAAAGCTTTGTCTGGTACTGGTTCGTTATCTCCTGGATTCTTATAGCTTAACGCATAGTATAAATGTGTTTTATACCTTTTGCTGATAAATACACGTAACTCGAATAGTGATGTTGGCCAAGAAATGATAAAAAATGCTGTGACCCTAAATAGGTTCGAAAAAATTAACTAAATCATGGAAAGAATCATATCTGAGTAATGTAACTCCTCTGTTCCCTCGAAGGGAAACTGGCAATTAATGAACAATTATATTCTACAAAAATACCAACGAAATCAGAAAAATTGGAATTTAAATTATTCGTACTCTACGCTGAAAGTGGTCTTGCATATAAATTTGATATATACCATGTCTTCAATTAAATTTTCATTTAAAGTAGTCTATAATTTTTATTTAAATTAGGGAACACTGTGGAGCAGTAATGTTTTTCGTAAAACAAACTTTGATAATTATCATCTGTTTATAACTTAGTTGTGCGGTTAATCTTATTAATTGCGAAATATTTTCGATAAAAGACTTTGTGTTTCTTTTCTAACATGATAATAAATAATTTAATTGATAAGACAAGTTGTCAGTAAATTGACTTTACTATGACAGTTGTCAAAGTTTGACCTTCGAAAAACTTACTGTTCCACAGTGCTCCTAAATTTAAATGAAAATCATAGGCTACTCTAAATGAAAATTTAATCGAAAGCATGGCATTCTAGACAAAAGAATTTTCGCAGAAACATATCAGAGCCAGTTATAGAATACGTAAATACCGCTGTTAAACGGGCTAGAATTACACTAAAAAAAATCTCATACACCACTTATTCTTCGATAATTATTACTCTCTTCTATCACTTAATCCGTTAGTTTATTCAGTAATTTTAATCTATGGCACAGTGCGACAAAACAAAATTTCTAATTGCAAGTTAAAGAGAAAGACAGAAAGATGTCCAAGGAATAAGCTATGAGTTTATAGCCATCTATAAGAACACAGATTTCACTGTATGGAAGAATAATATGGTAAATTTCTTATCTACTTTTGGTGAACAGCTGCCAAGAACGCTTGTGAGAAGATTTGGTAATCCATCGAAATTCATTATTAATGAAGATAACAGGCACTTTGGTAGGGTAGATTTACTTGATGGTAATATAGTTCGTCACAGAATACTCACCAAAAATAAGAATAAAAAATGGCGCATATATCTTTTTACCATCTACTTGGCATCACGTTGGCTAATGCATTGATCCTTTATAGAAGAATTGGGAAATCAAAACAAGATAATTAATTGGAAACAATACATTCTTTTGTGTTTTGAATAAAAGTTGCAAAATATATTTCCGTTGTGAAAAGTACCAACATTAAGCATGAACGTCTATTTTCCAGTAGAATAAATAGTAGAAAGAACAAGAAGATCAACCTAGCACATTCTTCCTAGATGTACGACTAGATCAAATAGGGAACTGGATTAAATGGAGTAAGAGAAATAGGTGCAGATTTCTTAATTGTACTAGAGTAGATATTCACGAGTATTCTGTGAACAATTAGGTTTGAATTTGTGTTTTGACAAGAAAAGCAACTGTTTTAAAAATTTCCATACTGAGGTTTAATACAAACAACAAAAAGTTTTTTCTCTTTTAACATGCATAGATTTCGAAACATATTTATTGTTGACTAATAAAAGCAATATAAACATGTATTCTATATTTTGTTTTTTGTTTAAAAGAACATGCATTAAGGTGTTAATAACTTATTAAATGTCCGTGTCTATTTCAACTTCAATATTTTTTGTTATGTTATCTGGCAAAATTAGTTGTTTACATATTCCTACCGCACTTCACAGAATCTTTATCATGATTGCTGCAATGTCGTGAATAGTATCGTTTTCAATTTTTTATTGAAGGATTTTATTTGATTATATTTTGTATTGGTTACGTTTGCTTAACGTCTTCAATATTAATTAAGATAAGTAGTACAGATTAAATCAGCAGTGTAAATACTAAATACATTTTTCTAATTCCTTACTAAAATTATATGAATTAAATTTATAAAAGGAACTACTTATCAGTTGTTGTTCAAGATTGTATTCGTAATTAATAGAAACTGCAATTAGAACGGAAATTAATATTTTGTTAGCTTTAATTGAAATAATTAATAAATTCTCACAAGAAATTCATTATTTTGGTATTATTTGTTGGAACAGCAATGATAAGTAATTTTAAATAAGTCCATTGGGACTTTACTTTAAGTATATTGTATATTTTACTTGTATTAGTGTTTTAAAAACACATTTAATTCAGTTTCACCACATGAAGTTCAAAAGTATATTTCGAAAACCTACCCTGGATACGTCCATATATCATATCTCATATAGCTGCTTTTTCTCGTTTGACTGAAATTTTTTGTTTCGGTTTTCACCTGAAACGTTAAACTGCCTTTATCTTACGCTGATAGCACTGAAATTGCTAAGTGGTTACATATTGCTTATAATCATATCAATTTTTCCCCTTAGTTCCTTTAACATTTCCTTCATTCAACAGGTATGAATGTATTTTCATGTGTCCTACTGTGTTGCATTCTATAGTATGTTAATAGTTAAATCACCTGCAACTTGAAAATTTCTGTACTCTATTTTTGTTTTCATCAGCCCTTCTTGTGTTTTTATATAAACCTTTTTCCAGTATTTTTGTTCTGGTCCCAATGGAAATGAAAATGATGTTTCTTTTTCTAACGGTAACCAAACGTTAGGTGACGTCTACAAGTAGCGTTGAAGGAATATATGAATGTGTCGCAAAACAATATGGAGAATAACTTTTTGATGTAATGTTGTACAATCATTATACATAAAATCAACGTTACTTTAAGTAATTTTAGTGCGATCTATGAACGTTGATCAAATACTTTAATACGTTGGAAAAAGTACGTAAAAATAACGTTTCGCACAACCATTGAAGTCATTGGCCACAGTTGTACGTCTATTTGACACTTCTTCGGCGTTTGGTAGAAATATGTTGCTTTTGTAACGTGTGATGTATATTCATCCATTATAGTAGTGTTAATCTAACCGATGTACTCTCATTAGGCGGTGAGTTTTTAAGTTTGTTGATAAACTTTGACAGTTTGAGTGCCTTGTGTTGTTAATGATTGCTTTTTGAATAAAATAATGGGTAACATACATATTTCTTATAGGTTGATGGTGCGTCCTTTCTGATTTTTGTAATGCTGATTATAGTTCCGCTTGTGTCTCATTCGCAATCGTAATTTGTTCATTTTAATACGTAATCTGGTATTTATGTATGCAGAATTAGCAATAATAGTGTTGCTAGGCGCCATATGTCATATACATCGCAAAATTTGACATTATTTGACGATATACGCACTCAGAATGTTTTGTCATACGGATACTATTTGTGTTGTTTAGTGGCTTGAAAATTTTATCTTGATCAAAAAATGGAATTAACTCAAGAATTTTCATGCAACAACAGTGCATCGATCAACTCACTTCAGCTTTTGGCGATGAAAAACCACTGTATGTCACTGGCTTAGTGAATTCAATCGTGGCTGTGGTTCACTCAGGGACGAATTTAAAGGTCATCCAAAATCGATTGCTGTGCCAGAAAAACATCGTGCGCTCTGCGCGGAGTAATAAAGCAACATCGTCATGTGACGTACCGTAAGATTAACACATCCCTAGACATTAACATGACAAGCATACACAAGATTTCACACGAACATTTAGCCGTGAAAAATTTGTCCACGATTTGTCCCGATCTCATACGCTCAAAACAGGCTCGTGTCGATTGGTACAAAGAAATGCCCAAAAAATATAATCGTGGTGCGTCGAAGACCTTGTATAACATTTACACAGGTGACCAATCGTGGATCTATGCATATGAACTCGAAAGTATACAGCAATTGAGTGTATGGGTCTTCCAAGATGAGTCAAGCCAAAGAAGCACCTCGACGCACGTGTGGCTACACTACCATTATATAATCGTAGAACGGTCAATTTTGAATTGTACACAATCATTTGTTTGCCAGAAATCTTTGAAGAAATAAGCAAAGACAACCAACGACGTAAGGATCATTCTTTATCATGAAAATGCGAGCTAAGAAATCGAATTGATTGGTTATCCGCTATACAGTCCTGATTTGGCACCCAATGATTCCTTTTTATTTCCGTGCGTTAAGAATAAACTACTGGTCAACGATTTTCGATGCTAGAAGGAACGGTTGATGCGTTCAAAATACATGTTTTGGAGATTCCACAATTAGAATGGAAAAAGTGATATGAAGATTGGTTCGAACGTATGCAAAAGTGTATCGATCATGACGCAGAATATTTTGAAAAACAACAAAAAGTATTTTCAATTACAAATATTTATTGTTATTTATTATTCCGTTCTTATACTTCAAATATTTTTATAGCACTCTTCAATGCTCTGTTACATATCGACATATCATTACTCAATGGGGGTAACCCTGAAGACTTTCAAGATGTTGCTGTCCGTATTTCTATATTCGAAAGCTCATTTTATATCGCCTTTTCACATCTCATGTAAACTTTGTATTTTGTTGGTTACGTCAATTGTCGTATGACCTGTCGATATTATGAACGCCTTTTTCTGTAGTTTATTTGTAATTGAGCTTGAAATAGATGGAATTCTCTGAATTACAGTGGTGGCATTAAAGTAATTTATAGGATATAAGGTTCTTTATAAATCCAAGTATGAATAGCACCTTTCCGTGACAATTCAACATTGTTGTTATCTGAATTCTGCATGTGTTGGGAGATAGACACCACGTCGTTTTAATATAATTTACGAACATTTAACTTTAATTGCTTTAAAATCAAATTCAAAACATTAAGGAATATACATATCTAAATGATTAAATGAGTGAAACTTACCGTGTTTTGTATTTTTCTTGATCTAATCACATCGTCCTCAACGACATAGCACAATAGTTTCGAATACATGCACGTATCATGAGACGCACATGAAACTTTCAATGAGATGACACAGAACGACGTATAAGTCAGAAAAGGAAAAAGAAGCAATCTGACGCACGTAAACCCTTAGAAAACAATAAATATTAAATAAAACAGAACATCACCGAAAAGCGAACTGGACACGGTTATACGAAAACGTCTTGGAGGGTCCGAAGAACCGCTCGGTTCGTGTTCCTAGTATCTCGTTTTTGAAAGAAAGACGTTGGTTGCTGGTTGATGCGTGCGTTCGAGGGTTAATCCTTCGCTGCCGTACCGGTGCACCTAACTGCATAGGTCGTCGAAGCGAAGAGGAAGAAGTGTACGGGCGCGCACTTCGTCGTTTACTGGCGTTTAAAGAACCGCATCGAGCAGTAATGCTAGACTGTACGTCTTCTCGCGTCGGTCGCGGACACGAGAATGCAGCTTTGGATTAAGTTGTGCCGGAGGAAAGCTGACAGTGAGTTTGAGAATTCTCCGTTTTCGTTTTTGTTCCCCCTAAACGACCAAAACAGCCCGTCCCTTTCTAGTCCATTGCGCGCGTTCATGGGACTTTACCGGTGTATATGTGCATGTTTATGATGTGTCCGTTCCTTTTTCAACGCATCGACTCTACCTTTTCTTCCTCCTCTTCCTTCCTTCGGTGTTTCTTCTCTCCTATTTCCTCTCTTCTAATATTGTTGCGTTAACGTTTCTTCTCCTTCTGCTCTCGGTTGCAGCCAACGATGCCAGATGGGGATGCATCAGTTCTCAGTACTATACAGTTCCATTCATATGTATGGAGCATGCAATATATTATATAATTTTTTTGCGGTTCGTTAACAATGAGACAATGAGCTTGGTTCAATCGTACTTGAAGTTTATTGTATTGAAATATGCGTTAACTATTACATATTCCATCTGTGGTGAACGAGTCGGCACACAATGAAACGAAACAGTCTCTGTAGACGTTACCGAAAATGTTTGAAGAATTCAACAAACAATCTACGACAGTTGAAAGTGTAACTTGCTATGAAACACTGCTATATTAATCCCGACACTACAATATTACGTTTAATGAACAGAAACTTAAATTTTCTTCTTTACGATTCTTTTTTAAAGCATGTACTGATTTAAATTTGCAAATAATAATACAAGAATGAACCATAATTAAAAATTATTAATCGATACTACGTATTAATAAAGTAGTAAACACTAAATCTATAATAGTATGGCCACTTCCCATTTCATGCGAAATTTAACGCTTGCTTCAAACTCTAAACAAAACTTTTATAAGAAAAATATTTATTCATCTACGACTTATTGCACATGCATACACAAAAGAAAAAGTAATAATAAACATTAGAAAACATAAAGTAAGTTACACTTTTTCTCATCGAAAAATCCACCCCTTGATTTAATAAGTGTTCGCACAATTCCTGGCATTCTTTCTACCAATTTCCTCAGCATATCTTCAGAAATATTCTTCCATTCCCTCTGTAATACCGTCCCGAGATGGGTTTTGGACTTTGGACATTCTCTTCGAGTTCGTCTGTCCAGTTCGTTCCGCAGAAACTCAATTCATTTGTAACGCTACTAATAAACTTAAATTCAATAAAATGATAACAGAAAACAGAAAAGAAGATATATTGATAACAAAGCAAAAAAATTGCCTGGTGAAACGAGCAGAAATGGCTACAGGAATTGAATTAAAGCTAACGGCCTTAATATCGCAGACGTCTGGGATTTGATTAAAATTTTATTTTATTACATTAAGAAAATGGGAGACCTCACTAAAACGTTTGTCCTGTTAGTGTTGCTTTTAACCGCCTGACAAACGTTCTGCGGTTTTGACTGCATATTTTGACCCAAAAATTCATACTACGCTACCCCATTGTCCAGTATTTGTGAGTGCTAGCCCACTGGACAAGCTTTTGCTTACTTCCACGGCCTGTACCAACACGGCCGTGGAGGTTTGCTTCTTTTAGATGAGGCTTCACTGTGCTAACGGATACATTCCTATTTCTAGCCCGTTTTATTTCCGCCGTAATTTCAGAAGCCACCAATTGTCTATTTCTCTTATTAAACAATTTTATGCGTTCATCGCCGCCACTGGATGTTGCTCGAAGAGGTCCTGGACGTTTTTTGCTAGCAAGTGTACCATTTATTTCCTGTGGATTTTTTTACATTAACTCGCTCAGAAATATTCCGTACAGAATATCCATTCTGATGTACCGTTGATATTGCTGATCGTGTCACAACACTAAGCGGTTTTAGACGTATTAAACTAATTGAACTAAATTAGCGCTAATTAGTAATCGCATATATTGCATACTTAGGTATTTCTATGCATATTTTTACAAAAGTCGCATATATTGCATATTTAGGTGTGTCTTATCCTTTCTATTAGTAAAAATTCCTAGTAATTCCTAATGCAGATCGACAACGAACAAATCTCAGAACGAAAAATCTTTTACATTGGTTTCTCTACTTTTTTGCAAGAACTGCACGTGTTTAATTTCGCCTAGCAGAAGGGTTGTGGTAAATACGGTTTATTATTATTAATTCCCAAATAAACTATTCATTCATTGAATATTTTCTGTATGGATTAAGCCATATCCTGAACTGGTAAAGGATAGCGACAAAATATTTTGTCGAGCCTGCAGTAAACTGGTAAGTTTAATTTTACTAAAAACTTTACAATTATTTTTAAATTCTTTAACTTTTGATATAAAATGACAATTGTTGTTGTAGGTGTCTTGTGAAAGAAAATACCTGATTGATCAACACACTAAAACTCCGTCACATATTGGAAAATGTGAAAAACTAAAGCGATCCGCATGTGTGCAGCAATCTATATAACAACGTGTAACATCAACCTCACGAAACTCAGAACAAGAAGAATATAATGCGGATCTGTGTAACGCATAAATTTCGTCTAACATACGATTAGCAAGATTAAACAATGTTAATTTGAAATCATTTCTGCAAAAATATTGCAAACATAATATACCTGACGAAAGTACCTTACGAAAAAGTTATGTCATATCTTGTTACCAGCAAACAATGGCAGAACTTCAATTGGTAGGGAATAATTTTATTTATATCATGGTAGATGAAAGTACGGATAAGTGTGGCTGTTATATTGCCCATTTATTAATAGAAATTCTTCATTAAGATATTGTAGGTAAATCATATTTAATTTATTATAAAGAACTTCAAAAAAGAAATAATGTGACAATTGCTCAATTCATTCAAGGTTTATCAAATTTTTTTTACCTGGAAGTATACCTTGTGAAAAGGTTTTACTAATGTTGTCCGACGCTGCACCATACATGATAAAAGCTGCGCAAAATTTAAAATTTTTTTATAGTAACATTATTCACAGTACTTCGTTAGCTCATGGGTTCAATCGTGTAGCCGAAGACATTAGGAATCAATTTCCTTTGATTAATGATTTAATTAGCAATGTCAAAAAGTGTTTTTAAAAGCACCTTTACGATTCCAATTTTATAAGGAGCGACTTCCCTGTGTTAAGTTGCCTCCGATTATTACGAGATGGGTTACATGGTTAGACGCTGTAATTTTTTGCGCCGATAATTTTGAAGGAATAGAAAATCTAATTCTTGAAGTCACTGTTGACTGCATTGCTCTAGAAAACTGTAAAAAGATAGTAACATCAACAGAATTGCTACAAAACCTTTTTTATATTAAGTCAAATTATAGCTCTGTTTCAAGTTCCATTCGTAAACTAAAAACGCAAGGGATGTCGCTCTCGGAATCAGTCGAAATAGTAGACGAATTTGATATGCTATATAAGAAGGTTAAGGGTACAATAGGTAATTCTATATACGGTAAATTTAAAAAAGTGATAAATAAAAATGCGGGGTATTTGAAATTGAAGAAAGTTAAGAAAATTTTGGAAAGTGAAACAGTAAACGATTTCGACTTTAATTTTAGTTTAGAATGTAATGCAAAGTTAAAAAATGCATCAATTACATCTGTGGATGTTGAAAGCTTTTCTATTTCGGGACATATGTATTCTGATAGAAGACAAAACTTTCTTTTACACAATTTTGAAAAACATTTAATTATAAATTGGTTTAGGAATATGTAGTAAAAAAATTTGTGCAATAAAGTTAATGTTTAAGTTTCTGCTCTTATTTATTTTATGTAAAAATTTTGCATATTGTCGCAATTTTTTTGCATGCAAGTTTTAGGCATTTTTAAAATCGATGCATATATATGCGCATATATTTCAGTTTTTCTTTGCATATAATCCGGTCTCTAGTGATCGGATTTACCGATGTAGATATATATAACATATGCGGTTCGAAAAACATGTTAAATTATTTAACGTCATAAATCGAAAAAATAACGGTGCTTTATTTATCTGAACAGAACTGTAATGCACTTTATATAGTGAAAGACGACGTTTAGAGGAGAGTTTGTGGTCTAGGAATCGAGCATCTCTTCGGTTTCAGTTGGTACAGTGACCCCGACCCTGTACTGTGTACGTAGTACGTATGTATATATAGATTTACGCTCACGCTTACACATACAAGCCGAGCATTGGAGGCCAACAAACATCATTAACAACAACAACAATAACAGCGGCAATAAAGAACGGAATTTCTTCCTTTTTCGATGTCATTCTCTTGATTGAGATCTACAAAGCTACATACGTGCACAATTATAACCTGTCCATTGTAATGCGGTTTTAATTGACGAATTGTTCTCTTAATTTTCGTGTAGTGTTCTTTTTGGTTCGTTAATTTCCACTTTCATTTCCAACGATAGATATAAAGTACAATAATAATTATTAAAAACCAAAAGCCAAAATTGTTAGTTAAAAGTCGTCAGAAACACCTTCAGGAATAATTGTGCGTATTAGGAACACATTGGTAAACACTCTCAATGTTTCTTTTGCTGCAAATTATCAGAAAACCCTTTTACCCATAAGGGTGTCGGGTAGAAAATTCATATAGCCACACCAAAAACTATCTTTGATCTTAAAGAAAAAGGTATAACAAAGATTCAAATAGTTCTACGTAAATTTTTCGTTGGCATTAGGTCGCTTGCAACATACAGTACGCCATAAATAAACCTACTATCCAAAGTAGAAGTTTTGTAACGAAAGGCTTCCTTCATTAAGTAATATCAAATTACCGATGAAACTAGAATCGAAACATTGCGCATTTTAACATTGCAAAATGTTTATGTTATTTTTGCTAATAAACAAGGCTAAATTTTGTTGTTATTAAAATGATACTACTTAGATATTCAACTATGAATTCCAAAAAATAGACAATGAAGTGGTAAGAAACGTGCTGGTTAACCTACTCCTATTCAAAGTATGTAGGAAAGCTATCGGTAGAAATTTTTCTTAAACTGAATAATGCTGAACGAAACATTATTGTTGATGTACAGTAAGTTGTATTTAGCTGCTCTTTCAAGTAGTACACTTTTTGCAAATCGGCAAAGTGCGATATAAAAATTTGGACTGTTTGTGGCAGTGAAAGGAAAACAACCATGTGCACCTCCTGAAAAGAACAAAGTTGCAGTCTATGTACGATTGTAGTGATGAATTCAATGGTTATAATCTTAAGTTTAGGTGACTTCTTTACTTCTTAAAGTGACGATGCTGGTTACTATAAGAAAAAAAAAAAAACAAAACCGAAACTTCCCAAGCTTAAGCCAAAGCAAACAGTTCATCTTTTTATTTAAAGACTCACGTTACTGTAGTACTGCATTCACTCAGATTCCTTAATATTTCCTTTCCACTTTCTTCAATGATTCTATTTCTGGCATTTTGCTGCATGATGCTAAATTTGTTCTTGCTAACCACTAGCTAAAGAAACTTTTCCTAAACTATAGCGTGCAGAATCATTCCAATCTTTAATGGGAGCGACGATTCAGAAATTCAATAATTTACTCGTGCCTAATGGTAAACATCCGCTGGTATGTATATGGGTTCGCTCCTGACACCATTACAATTCATTGCTGAACATCTAGATAGACTTGGAGAAGTTGACGTGATCTATGCGAACTCGTCTTTTGTTTTCCATTTTATTGACTGTGGAATTTCACGCGTTCCAATATCCAATTCCTTCCTTTTTTGGATATCTTCTATCAAATAAACTAACTATATCAAATATGATCGTCCTAACGCAATCACACACGTCCCAAGTATCTCGCCAATAACTGGATGCATACCGAATGTTCAGCCTATTATAAGGCAGGTAAATAATTCAGTACTCTTCTCAAAATCTATTTCATAACGCAGTCAATCCCCAATTTCCTGCTATTAACACGTTATTGGTTTATTGCCATTATAAAATTTAATACAGGAATACATTGTTTTCGTGTTTGAATGGATTTTGTAAATTAGTCTTATTGTTATAAATATATGTATTATCACCATTAGATTGTAAATGCCATTCTGAGAAGACTAGTATAAATTTCAGTAAATAAGAACGGTAGTATACATTCCATGAGTTGGAGCATATGCGATAATGTATGTAGGCGTGCTGTGGAATTTGCAATAGAAATATCTATAGGGCGAACATAAAATATACGCGTACTATATACGTACTTTGGTTTTTCACATGTTTCGCTTCGTCAAAAATAACGTAATTATGTATTTTTACAAAGACATAAAAAATGTTCATATTTTAACTAACATAACATTTCTTCTTTTTATCAAAATGTAAAGAGCATTCAACGTAACTAGATATACACGGGATAAATCTAATATCATAATGGGGCAAATATGATATGTCGTCAGATATATAAAAGAGATGCGAAGACCTAATCGAATGTATGTAATATTCACAATATAAATCGTACAATTTTTTACATCTTAGACCAAAATTTTGAACAATGTTGCTCTAACAATTCTAACTGTTTCTGCGAATTCAAGAAACATCTCTTGCACTAGTTCTGTAACCTTAATACGTAATTACAGGAATACACAGTCAATTTAATACTCGATCGGTAAAATTGCATTTTAGCCGGTTGAGAAGGGATCAGGATGTACGTTTCGATTTACGCAATTTTGACAATTGCCGCACTTTACCTTACTGGAAACTTGAACACAATACATTAGTTAACCTAAATCTAAAGTTTCAGTGCGATATAGTGTTATAGCTACAATGGACTGTCAAAGTTGAAATGTTGATTGAACAATGGAATTAAATCGAGAACATTTTCGCGCAATAATTTTTTATAGTTATCGAAGACAAGTGTGTCAACAAGAACACCTCCCAAGTTGACTTCTCGCCGCATCAGTCAAGAATTTTCCGTTGTTATGAAGAATTCAAATGTGGGCGGTCTTCACACGATTGTCGATTAGTCTTAACGAAGATCCACGAGCAGGTGCACCAAAGCCGGCAGTCATCAACAAAGATCGAGATGTCATATATCGCGAAATTAAAGCATCTTTGAGGATTTCAAAGACCTGAATTCAAAAAATTTTGCATGAAAAAATATGTGTAAAAAAAGTAGTTACCCGCTGGAAACCGCAATTGTTGGCCGAAGACCAGAATGCTCTAAAAACGCGTAGAACATCGTCAGAGGTGATGAATCTTGGCATTACCCACACGAGCCAGAAAATAAACGCTAGTCGTCTGTTTCACCCCTAAACACCGAGTCATTCTCCAACAAGACAATTCAAATTCGCGCACAACACGCAAGACAATTGAATTTTTAAGACAGAAAAGCTTCTTATTGTTAGACCATCCTCTGTACAGTCCGGACCTAAATCCCAACCATCTCTTTACCTTTCCGAAAATCAAGAACAGATTGTGTGGTCAAAAGTTCCACTCATCAGAAGGAGCAGTCGAAGCCTTTAAAAACGCAATTTTGACTACACCAAAAAACGAGTGGGATACCTGCTTCTTGGAGAACACTTCGAAAAACAATTAAAGTCTTTAAAAGCTATGTACTGTTTTATTGCAGCATTATAAACAATACTTAAAAGACAATCCTCGTATAAATAAATAATATTTTGTTCTAAGAATGAGGATTTAGAACTAAATATTGCGTGTTTACTGATATACAGAGATATATCAGCAAACACGTAATAGCATGGGTTACATTGGATAAAAGCTCGCACGTAGATTGCAAATACACTTGAGTAGACAACTTATTCAAGACATTTCGCGCGTACCGTTTGCTTTCGGAGACTTAAACAACGTAAGTGCATTTCTTGTAGTGGTTCGAACAACGGGCAACCCGAATATACGCATAAGCGTTAATACAGCAATAGCGGTAGACACTTGTGCACGGATCATTCGACCGCACCGACCACTTTATAAAACAAACACGACAAAAGTCAAGTCCACGATTACGGCCATCAGCAGTAGACCACGCCGTAACGACAAATATTGACACCGCTTGTTTGGATACACCTAAAGGCTAATAATTACTGGTTAAAAAAAGGGAAACTAGAAAGTGAATATGCAAAGTGTGTGTAAACCTCAGCAGGTCCCCTAATTAGCATTTAGAATACGACATATGTATATATAAGCAGATTGCGTTAGATCATAAATTAGCAATTGAAAGCTGATTAAAACCTAATGTACTTGAAAACGCAATGATGATTAGTACAATTGCGATTTGCATTTAGGTTTCGATGTAACGAAGGACACATTTCTTAATAAAGTCGCCAGAAAAAATAATATCGCGCTTGATATTCATATCCTGTAATTACGTGCACCTTCAATAATTTTTTATAGAATTTACAAAAGATGTGTGTAAATAAATTTCACTCTCAGATCTATGAATACCATATCGAGAAAGGTGACAGAATCAAACGCATCTGTATCGCCGAAAACCAAATTTGAAACAAGCATAGTTTTCATAATTTTGGTTAGTTACTGCGATGATTTATGTAGATGCTGTAAAGCCCCGAAACGAATATAAAGAGAAGAATTTTCAAACGAAAGATTGCTTGGATAAATCGAATGAATTACGTTACTATGAGTAAAGTTATATTACTACTACATATTTTTTCTTAACCACGGGTGGGGCTTTTAACCTTGAGGATCAACTCGGCCGTTAGTGCGCCTATTGTGCAATTCCCAAGGTGAACCTGTCTTAACCTGCAGACTGCCAGGGAGTCGACAAGGAGGTGCGCAGGAGTTTCCTCTGCTCTCCCACACTTACTACATGAGGGAGAGTCTACTAGACCCATGCGATTCCTGTGTTTATTCAAACAGCCAACACCCTTCTAGTAGGACCGGTGACTGGCGGCAAACTCAGATTTATCAAAAGCCTTAGATGCCATAGATACTCCTACACGTCGGTTCATGACCTGAGAATTATTGTCCACTAGCATCTCTTGCAAACCAGTCATATTCTCTATTTCGCTCCCTTTGATTCTAGAGTGGCTTAGCACTCATCTCAGCATAACGCTGTGATGTTCCGCCAGTTGCAACCGTCTATGGCATCCCAACACCATTTTGGAGTCAAACCTAACAACTCATAGTGCCCTGAGATTGGCTTTGCTGTCGGTTACGATTTCCACCGATTCAAAGTCAGTTCTCCGGATATGTCTGGATGGCAATTACTTCTGCTTGAAAGATGGAGGAGTAAACCCCTAGGTGCCTCGATTTGCGTACAGATGCCTTTATAGCCTTGTTGCTGGGAGTAATTACATTGTATCCCCCAGCAAAACTATACACAGGTCGAATTTTGTCGGTCCTCATCAACAGCGGTGCTGTCTGTTCGATGTAGTTGAAGATGCTGGTATGGTCTCCGAACTTGCCAGAGAATCTCTTGCACACACTACATTTGACTCTGTAGGTTCGAAGAATTGCTTCTGACCTCAGCACCAGCTGCAGTGGTGGAAGCCTAAGGATGGTCTTCATTGCGGCCGGCGGCATCGAGGGCATGGACCCCATAATACGCAATCCTTTGGATTTTGCCAAGGATTTTGACCGCGTAACCTTGATTGGCTTTGTGCCACCAGACTAGCGACGCATAAGTCACAGTAGGTACTATAACTGCCTGTGAACCATTGCTGATTTTAGGCCCCACGTTCTACCTGTGGCTTTGTTTGCTGCAGGCTCCAGGAGTGATTTCTACGTCAGTTTGGAGTACAAAATCACACCTAGATATTTTGTGGATACAAGTGCTTTGGAGCCGAAAATGGACGGACATCGGAGGTTGGGAAGTTTCCTTCTCCAGGTGAACGGTACCACAGTCGTTTTACTAGAGTTTACATTTAACTCTTCTTTTCGGCACCATGTTTCTACCAGGCTGAGTGCAACTTGCATCCTTTCGGAGTAAAAGGCGCAAGAGTATATAGAGGACCAGATATAGGATCAGATCATGTCTTAGTAGTAGCAACGATAGAAACATACAAAAAGTGGAAAAAAATCGAAAATATTATGAACAGCTCTGGTACAAGGAAAATGTTGACGAAACAACAATACAAGTAGTAGACGTAAAAGGTTTGGATGATATAGATTTAACAGAATTGACAGAATCCTTGAGGGCTACTAACAAGAGAAAAACGATCAGTATGGATGACATCAACACAAAGCTTTGGAAATACGCGGGACTTGTACTACACTTAAGACTTCTACATGTAATCATTAAATCTTGGAAATATAGTATTATCCCTGGTGACCGGAAGAGAGCCAAAGTAGTCTCGTTATTCAATAAAGGCGATAAGAATAACCCTCAAAATTACCGAGGAATCAGTCTATTAGACACCGCTTATAAAATTTACCCCAGAACATTAAACAACAGTTTGAAAATCACAACAGAAGAACTAATAGAAGAGAAATAAATGGGTTTTAGAAAAGGCAGATCAACCACAAACGGAATATGCACTCTACGACAAATCATAGAACAGCACAGAGAGAAATACAACAGAGAAACACACGTAAGGTTTATAGACTTTGAAAAGGCTATCGATAATGTAAACATATGTAAATTATATGACACCAGAAATATGGTAGATATAGGCGGAAGAGTAACTAAGGAAATACCAACAAAGAAAAGAGTTAGACAAGGCTACTGTGTGTCGCTAACGTTAATAAATACCTTGAAGGAATACGTTTAGACCAGAACACCACCGTAAATTCTATCTTACACGCTGACGACTTACTGTTTCTAACAGAAACGAGGATGATCTGCAGAAAGGGATATATACATTACAAAAAATCTGCCAAAACTGTGAAATAAAAATATCGGCAAATAAAACCAAACCCATGGCTTTCCTGGGTAAATATCCAATTAGAGCAAAAATACATAAACGATACTAGACTGGAACAGGTGTAATACTGACATTTGATTAGTGACGTCCTCTATCTCCTAGTATGCAAAACAAAAAATATTCTTCGTAAAAGCATTACAGCGCAGACAACTTGTATTTTACTAACACTTCAGCCGAAATATGCCGATATAAAATATGTATGCTCTCCTTTCATATATTCTTAAATAAACGTAGCATTCCGAATGTAACATTTGTAGTACGGGATACCTATCAATGTCTGTTCGAATGCATGACATCTATATTATTTTCTTATAAATCGAAATTCTGAGAAAAGTGTAGAAAAGAACGTTTTAGTTACCTATTCTCTGCCTTCGCCTAAACACCAGACCAGATGCTAATGTCTTCTTTTGTAAGGCTTAGACAGATGTGGGTTTCCTCTTTTTTGCTGGAATAATTAGAAAAGGGATCTCTAAAAGATTTTTTTAGAAAGGAATATGTTTACTTACATCTGCTCCTTTTCGCGCATTACATCGCATACCTGTATGTACTTAAAACTACCTAGATCTAGAAATCGGCCATAGTTATAGCTAGTTCATGACAGGTCGTAAATTATCCGTGAAATACCCCGAAACGGGAATTATTGACAACTTAAGAAGTCCCATCGTGCACTTGCGACACGCAACAATGATAGAAAAGGTGAAACGAACATGAAAAGATTCCTATCGGTTTTAACTTCGAGTTCCTAAACGTGTATACCTGACGGTATTAAGAAAAAAATCAGGTCTCAATAGCATGGCAGGGTACAATTTTGGACTTCCTAATATAAACACTCTTCCAGTAAATGATTTAGCGTACTATATTTCTATTGCATATCGAAATGCATTCGTAACTCTCTTCTTGGGTAACTTCAAATCATCAATTATGCGTTTATATTTTAAAATTAGCAAATATTTTCTATACATTCTATCTAGATTTGGTTAGAGCAACGAGTGTATACAGTTCAAAAACTTATAATAATAATAATTTGTTAATCCAACAAGAAAATAACTTACAGGACTATAATCATATAATTATTCAGATTATATTGAATGAATTATGCAACGACTATACAATTATGCCCATCCGGTTGAAAAACACGGCTCTTTGACATAACACGTATATAGACATTTCTATCAAAAAATATCTAAAAGTACAAATAAAGACAATAAAGAGAAATAACTTATGCATTTTAAAAGTCAGTAAAACGACACGTAGATGAATCCTTTGTTTTTCCTATATAACGTATAAATTCATTGCAGCATATAATGTCATTCTAAGAAAGAAAACACGCCGAGCAAATTTCAGGTCATATATGACACAGGTAATTTAAACAACACATTAGTTCTTGCTCTCGGAAGTCTTGTTACGTCACAACGTATGTTATAAACAGGTATGTGAAGATCTGTGTATGAACTTACACTATATTGATTCCTTCTCTGAGGTAAAGCTTCGAAGGTATGTAAAAATAATAAAGTAGTATAATCAGTACCTCTATCGGTATAAACTCCGGAAGTTTTGAAACACAAATATTTGAAAAACGTTTTCTGAACTCGTTCATTTGTCTGATGTTAGTAAGTATAGAAACCATGCCATACATGCATATTGTAAACGAGTGCTAACTAATGAATAGTACAATGTTTTTACTGTAGCAGTATTTTGTAAATTATGACAACATCAAATTACAAATTCAAGTACATTATATTTACTCATTCAGCAAATCATAGATAGCTGTCAAACAGAATTAAGTATTACTGCTGAGGAAACGTACCTAGCTGTCGAAACGTGCGACCAGGCTTTAGTGAAGTGTTATGGTTAGAGAGACATTGAAGTGCTTGCGTGTACCAACGCCAGAGTGTTCAAGTTCTGTAATTTAGAGTTGTTGGATTTGGTGTACGATACAACCCGACACTGCTTAATATTTAAATATATTTTATTTTGGTTACAACAATCGTTAATCTATAGTGATTTATTATGCATGAATATAGTCATCGATAGAGTTAATTAACCTGCATATTTTTAGATCGTTAGTAGAGGCAAGGTTATCGAGGTCTAAGAGTAAAGCATATAAATATACGAGGGCTGCTTTTTCAAACTCCGTTCGTGCCTGTAAATAGTCACACAAGCGATAGGAAGCGGGAATGTCCAGAAGGTGACTGCGCATTTCTCCCACTATAATATCTGCAACGTCATTATAATATTTTCAGCTGAATTGTAGGCACGTAAACATGGCTGCTACAATCAATTCTTCCGGACAGTGCGAGTTGGGTAATGTAATTCAATTCCTTCAATCAGAAGCGAATAGTGCAGCTGAAATTCATCAAAGAGTGGGCCAAATATATGGCTAAAACTTGCATGCTGACTCCTGGAGCTCTTCTCATTCATGAAAATGTCTACTCTCACACTACTGCTGTAATTCAATGACTTCTTGAACAATTTCAATGGGAAGTTTTTGAACTATCGGCGCATAGATCCGACTTAGTGCCAAGTGACTTCCATCTCTTTCGTGAACTCAAAAGGTGCCTAGGAGGGCAGAGCTTGCAGAGTACAGAGGAATAAAACAATGTAGATGGTCCGCTCAACTCACTGACGGCAACATTCTATGCAGAGGGGATTGAAAGGCTCGTCTATAGATATGACAAATGCATCAATCATGTTTATACATAACTTCTGGTAGTAAATTCATCTTGTTATTTACACGTGTCTTGTTTTTATTAGCTATCGCAGGATGAAAAAGAAAGTCTTCGTAGTAGATGATCAAACACTAACTGCACTACTATACTGATAGTAATTAAACTGCCATAGTGTAATTTTTGTTATGAATCATTCAATTTTCTGTAATATAAAATTTTTCCATTGAATGAACTAATCTAGCCGTTAGTTGTTCCAAAGGACATGATGTTCAATGATATTGATGAAATAATGAAATGCGCATGAAAAATATTTTGTAAAATTCTCCCTGTAATTCGAAAAATAATAATAAAATAGCAATATTGCTCCTATAGTCGGGAACACTAGCTGTAGTTTTAATTAGTTGCATACGTAATCTTTTGAAATAAATATTTCTCAGATTATATCACAATTTTTCTAAAGTAAGCATCCAAATAAGTAACTGCTCAAGTCCTAATCTTTTGGTGCGTGCTATTGGAGAATAACAAATAGAAAGTTTCAGGAGCTGCTTTGTAATAAAGAGCGAAGACGAATATTGCCAAATTACTTCTGGCTATGTGAAAGATTCATAAATTTGGTTATTAAATTGTTGGTTTGCTGCAGTCTGTAACACGTTCACATTATAACGTCCATTGTGGTACATCTTCGGGTCGAACATGTGCACCAAAGGTGCAATTTAGGACGACAAAACGAAGAGAGAGAGGAGTGGCAAAAAGGAAACCGACAAAATAAAAATCTCTGGAGACGTAGATAATTAAGACATTAGCGGTGGTCGAGATTGCTCCGGATGATGGTGGCTAGGCGACGGCTATTTCGAGAAATTTACATTTATGAGAAGATAAGGAGGTATATTTGTAGTCTGATCGTGCTTTGGTTCTTCGTCACCGCGGCTTCTAAAAAACGAAAAGAGGAAAACAGAGTCAAGGGAGAGTTTATTACTGTCGCGTTAACCTCGGCAATCATTATGTTCGAATTATTATTGGGTTGATGTATTATTATTAATACACACACATGGTGTGAAACTGTTATTATATGCAAAACATACCCAAACATAACTGAAATTGTAAAAAGAGTTCTAACTTTCCTTTAACTTCTTTCTTCAAGAACACAATATACGGGAACAAGAAAGTAAAAACAAAATGGCGGCTAAAGAATGGTCAATTTTGTCGAAATCTGTTGGATATAGCGGGCATATAGACCAGAATGAAGCTTGACGTCAGGCCAAATTGAATGCTACACAGAATCTACGAAACGAAAAATGGAATCTGAGACTAGCTTATCGTTATATCGGTTCCCTAGCTTTAGAATAAAATATCTGCACGATCAAATACCATAACGTAAAGTTCTCTTTAATAAAGCAATGTGAAGAAAATTTACTTTATTTTGATTTGCTATGAATTTAGGTGTAGTTAAAAATATATTAGATTTTACATTTCATTAGAATAAAATAAACGTATCATCATAGGTTTATTTTCAATTGCGCATTGATACATACAGTCGCGGGCACGGCAATTGGGATAATAACAAGAACGCTAAACTTTTATCAACTTTATTAAGAATATTTGAAAAACAGGTGTAATTATATGATAAATGGGAAGGGTATATGATGCATTTATATACTTTGCAGTTGGCTCCACTGATTATTAAGTGTGTATAGAAATAGCGCTGTTCGACGTACCAGTGAATGCAGTCACGTTAATAAGGACAGTGGTGAGTTACGCGTGAAATAACATTTGTTTTCTCCAGAAATTCATACTATTATTACAAGTAAGCACCAACAATACTAATCTACTTATACTTATTGTATTTGTGCAATTAAATATGGGAAAAGGCAAACATTGCTCCTTTGTTCAACGCAAAATGATAATTAAATTATATCAGCACAATCGAAGTATTCGTAGTATTGCAAATAAGTTGAATGTTTCCAAAATTTTAAACGCAATTATGTATTTTAAACGACACGGTACAAGTGAAACTGTTTCTTCACGGAGATATCCCAGGAAGACGTCTGAACAGGTGGATAGAAGAATAGTAACTTGGACAAAATCTAATCCATTAATGACAACTGTCGATATTAATAAAGAGCTTGCAGCCGCTAAATTAACATAACTCCACGAACAGTTCGAAGAGATTTAGTTGAGGCCGTTTTGCATGGACGAATCGCAAAGAGCTAGCTTCCAAGCGTAATCGATTACACCGAATAACGTTTGCACCAGAGCATTTACTTTGGACCGAACAGGAAATTTGTACTTTTCAGTGATAAAAGTAAATTTAACAGAACAGTGGCCGACGATATTTGCGAAGATTGAAAATGAACAATTTAATCCCAAAAAAACAACCGTCGTAAAAGGAGCTGGTGGTAACGTAAAGGTATATGTCGTGGCGAGGTGTTGGTCCTCTTCACATCATTAACGGTATAATAGACCAGCATGTTTACAAAAATATTATGGAGGACATCATGCTTCCTCATGCGGATGCACATTTACCGGTAATTTGGAAGTATGTTCAAGACAATGATTCTAAGCATACTTCCAAGTTTGTAAGAAAGTGGTTTGCAAGATAAAAAGGTTTCTAATTTGAATGAACTTTTTACTCTGGTGGAGAACATATTGAAAAACATTCCTTTTATATTTTATCCAAAAGTAGCAAGAATTGTAGTGTCCTTATTTACATGTCCGCATGCATGTACATTTTTTTAATAGTGTAAATCATACATTGCAAAATTTTTAAGTTTCCTTTTTGTACTACTGCTGTACAACTATGTTACTTTATATTTTATAGAAATAATGTAATATACATTTTAGTTTTTCTATAAAAAGCATATTTTTTTATTTACACCTCACTGTCCCTATTACCGTGCCCGCGACTGTATATGCATCATTAACAATATGTATTAGTTTTTACATTACAGCATTACACTGAGAATGTGGCTGCCGTTTCATATGCGAGTCATTCATTTACAGTAATTGTTAAGTATAAACATCGCAACATTGAAACTGACATAACCTTTGCATTGAACGTTGAATTGTAGTAGTTGTGTATTCTGACGCCTAATAAATGTGCAGATTGAAAAGCAAATAAGACTGAATTCCTAAGGAAAATAAATATTGTATTTCTTTTATACGTATTTATGTATCTACTCTTTATTGATGTATAGCATAAATGTTTGGTATTTCTCTCGATGCGGTAATTATGCGGTCACTACATAACTCAGGAGGCGTTTTTTGCATTTTGATTTTCTATGTGGTAGTAGTGGCAGGAGAGGGCCAAAGACAGAAACAAATGGAGAGCCATGTGCGAGAAAATATAAGTCTAAGAAAATGAGGATTGATCTACCACGCAGATTTTGTTTATATCTAGAAAGTTTTAGAAACGGTGATACCCCATTTGAGGTGACTAGCCATTGTATTATATATATATACATATATATATATATATATATATATATATATATGTATTATGTGGTAGTGCAAAACTGTTAGTGTTGTATTTTTACTTATTCCTATATTACTCATTGTTAAAACTTAGACTTAGCAACGAATTGCCCGACTTTTTCAAAAATATACTGCCTATAAAAGCAAACAAATTGGACACTATCGATAACAAGGATGAAGATGAAATTTTACCCGTTACAGAACGAATCCTAGAATGCTATTTTGAAAGAAACATTAATGAAATGACTGTCAATGGAGACAGCTGTCGATTTTGTTCAGGAAAGCCTACCGCAGCCTTCTACTTCAAAAATAACTGGAGACTATGTCACCTAAGTATTGCTGTCATAGAGATAACACTAAACGTTGCTATATTTTTACTACAAGGTTATTTGGAGTAATAGATCGGTACATCATATGATTGTTATTTTGACAGATTTATTTCAAAATAATTTCGTGTAGATTATTTATTATAAAAACCAAAAATGTACCAATTCGTTTACTTTTAAATTTTTGTTAACGCACAACTTGAAATATACGAGTTTATTCTGTTTATTAAAAGAAAAATAAATGCGTTTATAGGTTCATGACGTAAAAGTATCAAAACAAGTGTATTTACATTGAATTAATGGTTATTTTTACAGGCTAATAGTCGCAAAAGACAAGTGAATAATTAATCTTTTGGAACATCTTGTAGCTTATCCAGCATTCATATCCCTTATTTGACTAAAATAAGCAAATTGTAAGAATAAGTAGTAAAATGAAGCACAAAAAATTATATCTTTGATTACATGATTAATATAATTTTGTCTGTTCTCAACAGGAACATGGTTCCATTTCTATACAATTAAGGTTAGGTGATTTATTTACTTTAAATAGTTATCATGCTTAATATAGTACTTAATCAGTGTGAGAAATTAGATGCATCCTCTTCGTTTTGAGAAATATTGTTGAATGAGGATGGAATGTTTCTGATTTACCCAGTAATGTTAGAAACTTGGATTCTCCTTAGCAGTACTATAAATATCTTTTCACGACCGAGGTCATGCAAGACACACAGTATTTCTAAAGATTCAGCAAAATCATTTGTATTTCCGAAATATGAAATCATGAAGTATCTAGACATATGAGGGCGGAAGTAGGTGAAGGGTGGGGTATCTCAAAGTGTTGTTGTGTTGTGGCTAATTCTTGAATGATGTGTCGTGATTGCTTATAAAAGGGATCCTATAGAACAAACAGCCGTAATAAAACACTTCAAGAAAAAGAGCAAACATTCTCCAAAATGAAATATACGAAAAATATTTACAGATTCAAATTAACTGGTGAGCATTTAAAGTCACTGCTCATAATTTCCACTAGTAAACTTGATCCATAACTGCAAACAATTGCTAGTGTAAAGTTACAGCTATATAAATTTTATTAATCATAATTATAATATTTAATTAATAATGTATGTCAGTTATTGTGTTTATTAATTGGTCGTTAAAACATCTGATTATTATTTGTGTATGATTCACTTCCATTATAAATTTTACAATGTAATCAAAATAATCTTCCGGCCCGTTAACGCAGGCTGGATTGGTGGTACTCGCGGGATAGTGTTGGCCTGCAGATCGTAATTGGAAAGCCCTGCTTTACAATATTTGCACGTATTACATAGTAATTTCGAATCGGACACATTGCGAATGCCATTCTCAGTGCAATTAAAGGCTGCGTAAATCTATGGTTTTAGATTGGGAGTATTTCAAAGTAATTTTATAAAAAAAGATATGAATTCATTTACACTACTGTTTAAAAGTATTTGGGCACCTATAGATTTAGAAGAAAAGAGTAAAAGCACTAGTAAGAAGGTAAACATATATTTATTACTTACATAAACAGACATAGATAATAACATATCATGCAGTATTACACATTAAATCTAAACTTGTGATTCGTCTACATGATCTCTTTTGCGTGTTATCGGCAGCACACAATCGCGGCATGTTTATAATTAGTTTTGTCAACGTATCTGGTGTTATCCGGACCTACATTTCTTGCATATTCTTCCACAAATCAGCCTACAATGTTGGTACTGCTTTCCGGACCTCCCGATCAAGTTCCTCCAACAATAACTCTATAGTGTTTAGACCGGGGCTTTATGAAGGCCACTCCATAACTTTGATGGATTCGTCTGCTTCTAAGTATTGCAAATAGTCCTTGCGCTATTTAGATGGATGCTTCAGTTTATTATCTAGTTGGAATACAAGATTCGGACCCACAAGTCTTAATCTTGAAGGAATGGCATTGCCGTCTAAAATTTTTTGATACTGTTTTTTCAATAATATTTCCTCGATCTTATACCATCCACAATCGTACTACCAAAACAACCTGAGATCATCACAGAACCATCGCCATGTTTAGCCGTAGGAACAATACATTATTCTATCGCATCACTATCTTACCTGTTGATCTCCGAACGAAAACACGTCTTCCTGAACGGAAAATCTCGAATTTTGACTCATCGTCACACAATACTTTACTCCACTGTTGATATATCCACTGCTGGTGTTTGCGAGCCCAGTTTCACGCTTCTGTTTATTCTGCATGTGCAATAACAGTTTTTACATCGTAATTCGTCCGTACAAACATACTTCGCGCAGGCGGCGTTTGGCTGTAATTAAGCTTATTGACTTTCCACGGCCTACATTGATTTCTGTAACGATTCCTGGGGCTGTTTTCCATCGATTTCTTTTGCTAATTATCACTATTGCACGATCATCTGTTGTCGCTCTGAGACTCCCATTTTCCAATTTATTCAGAAAGCTTCCACTTTCTCGGTATTTCTTGACGGTACAGTCTACGATGGTATTATTTAACTTCAATGTTTTCCAATTTTTCGGTTGCTTTTCGTTTTGGCGTGTTTCACAGTCTTAATAATAGTAGTCTCACAGGATTATCTTACAATGAATATAGAAACGTAACTGAGGGCAATTTCGGTAATCTACCCTGAAACTTGCCCCATGTCATTAAAACATCATTACTTGAAGAACACACTTACAAGAACTTGGAGAAACTTTTATTGTACTAATCCCCATATGTTGGTTTTTTCCAAGTAATAAAGTTACATAATGTTACTTAACAAGCAGCCGATGGGATGGAAGAGAAATAAATCAGCATGGAAGAATTGGAAGAACCAATAAATAAACTGAAAAATGGAGTCTCCACGAAGTGATAACATAACAACAGAAATGATCAAATATATGGGTAGGAGTGGAAGAGAAATGATAGAAATTTTTAGAAAGATATGGAAGGAAGAACAAGTACCACATTACGGAAAAAGGCACTAATTGTGCCAATATATAAGAACAAAGGTAATAAATTAAATTGCAATAGTTACAGAGGTATATTCGTATTAAGTTCAGCCATGAAAATACTAGAATAGATAATAGATAAAAGCATAAGATCACTATTAGAAGACACATACGACGAATCTCAGAGCGGTTCCATAAAGGGAAAAAGTACGCAAGACCACGTTTTCTCCATAAGGCAAATAATACAAAAAGCTTCGGAAGAAAAGAAGAAAATACTCCTGGGATTTATAGATTTAGAGAAAGTTTTCGATAAAATCCGAAGCAAAAAGTTATGGAATATCCTAAAGATAAGAGGAGTGAGTAATAAAGTAATAAGGCTGATACAAATGATATATAATAGTAATAGGATTGAAGTAAGGAGGAATTCTGTGCCCAGTATTGTTCATTACTTATATGGACATAATAATCAAGAAATGTACAAAGAAAAGTAAAACAAATATTAGTAGGACATATTAACTTAAATGAGTCGAAGTATCTGAAGGGCTTTGTGCAGACGATGTAGTGGTTGTGACAAAAACTGTAAGATTTACAGAAAAATGTAGAAATATGGAACTCAACATTAAGAGAGAGTGGTATGATGACGAATAAATATGTTACCTTTTCAAATTAGTTTTGTCTTATTTTTGTAATGTATTTCAGGAATAGTAGATATAATATATTTAATTAACTTTTCCCGAATAATTATTTTACCTACCATTTTCAGTTTCTTACCAAATTATATACCACTGCATCATTTTCACTGTGAGTCACTGTGTATATATACTTATGCAGCATTTCTGTAAATTTAGTGCTTTCACTATGATCATTCAATTTTGCAAGAATGAATTTCCTAGAAGCTATGTTGTGAAAATTGTTTTATAAAGTATGGGTACCCAAATACTTTTGAACGGTAGTGTATATGACAATAAATGCCATGTGCGCATTTTTTAAACAAAATTCGTTAGTACTACTGAGTAGAGTCGATATATGAACATGATTAACATTGTGCGGTGTTAGTTAAACGGATATAAACCATCGATAGTTTTTATGCGCCTTCAAAGTAACTAAAATAGAGGAGAATTCATAACTGAATTAAAAGCAGTCGTAGCGTCTGTGTATATGCAGGTAATAATGGGTTCTATCGCTTGTATAGGTACCCACTTCTTTTTGTTTCAGCTGCAACAAGAATTATATAACATAATTATTACGTTTACGGCGGACGCTAGCCGCTCTAACCGATGATGATTTAATATCAGCTTCTTTAGATACTGATGCCGTCACGGAATAATCACATTGCCCATGCCGAGATCAAAGGTAACCGCTCGAAACCGCCTTATTGAGATATTATTTTGTGGTAAGCGATTGAAGAGGGAAAACGTCTTACGTAGCGGTTTCGGGCTACAAAGATGAAGGGAAATCTTCAAACAATGCATAGACGACGTACATAGGTAGATATGCACTACCTAAGAACGAATCCAGAGAGAAACGCCGACAATAGGTTTGGTGATAAAATAGTGCGGTGATGAAAGACTGACAGTTTTTCGACCATCGGTGTTGCATAATGGTGGCGCATTCTTTCTTCTTTCTCTTTTTATTGTGCTCGAAATCGATGTGATTTGGTCATTGCTTTTGTTCTTGAGTTAGCAGGTGGGATTTTGAGAAATATCGTTTCCCATTTTTCAAGTTTTATTGCAGTTGTGGTTAATAGATTGTATTATTTTATTTAATAGATTGTATTATTTTTATGTTCGTATAAATATATGGAAAGTGTGGCAACTTTTAAAAAGGATAGCTTTAAAAAAGTGCAACCTTTATCTGCTACAGTCTTATAGAATACTTCGTGTATATTTGCTGAATTGATGTGATACTAATATCACAAATTTTCATAGAAATATCTATAAGATAGGATCGTCATCTCATAAAATCCGAAAGAAAATTAAATTCTGTTAAATGTCTTGATTAGAATGATTAACATTCAAAATGAAGGTGGGATCATGAAAAACCTGCACGATGCTGGGCGTCGCAATGTCTCAAAATAACTTTTTCCGGTAGCATATCGTTTTTATTACGCCGTTGAAAAGATTGCTTAATTTTTAATTTTTAGGATTATTTTCTAAATACGATTATTTTCTAATTTTATTCCTTAAGAAGTCATGCGAACGAAAATCTATTCTACGGAATTGTTAAACAATTGAGAAAGAAGAAGACACCAAGATTGAAAGATGTAAAGGATGATAAAAGAAATATACTAACTGAGGAAAAAGAGATAATGGAAAGATGGAAGCAGTACTTCGAAGAACAAAAAAGCAAAAAACAACGAAGAACGTATCACACCAATAAGCAATGAAGAAGTCAGAGAAGCAGTTAGCAAACTAAAACTAGGAAAGGCGACCGTGGAAGATGGAATCATGACTGAAATGATAAAATATATGGGAGACAAAGGTAACAAAGTACTATTTGACCTCTTAAACAACATCATAATAAAAAGCGAAATACCTAAGGAATTGAACATGGGAATAATTATTCCCATATAAAAAAAGAAGACACAAAAGAATGCTCAAATTACAGAGAAAAAACGTTAACAAGCATTCCAGGAGAAGTACTGACAAGAATACTAGAAACAAGACTCCGAAAGAACCTGGAAACAATATTAGAAGATACTCTACATGGTTTCAGAAAACGAACAAGCACCCAAGACTTAATATTTGTAATCAGACAATTAGGAGGAGAACTAACAAGAAAAGGAAAGAAAATACATAATTGTTTTATAGATCTTAAAAAATTTTTGATAGAGTAAGAAGAAAAGATGTATGAATGATAGGGCTGATTAAGGCATTGTATAAAAATAACAGGAATAAGGTCAGAACCTTCAATGCAGAATCCGCTGAATTCGGCACACAAATTGGATTAAAGCAGGGATGCATATTAAGCCCATTGTTATTCTTTATATTAATAGATGATGCTATTAAAACAGCCACACAAAAAGGAAAAAATATGAACGTGGGAAACTGGAAAATGAATGCAATTAACGTACAAGAAATAATGTTTGCAGATGATATGGTATTGATAGCAGACTCAAAAAAGACGTTACAGCAATATATAGGTAATATATAAGCAAGGAAGATAAGCAGTGGAGAAAAACACTCTGAAAACAAACACAATGATAGCGGTAGAAGAAAAAAACAACAACATCAAAATCGAAGAAACAGCCTTGCAATAAGTTAAGAGTTACAATTACATAGGAACAATCATTGAAGACAACGGGAGAAGAGAGAAGGAAATGAGAGAATAGGAAAATCTGCAAAAATATACAATACATTACGAAATTCATTTCTAGATAAAAAAGAAATACCAAAATAAATAAAGACAGAGGCGTTTAAAAGAGTGGTCAGACCAACATCAATATATGGCAGCGAGTCATGGACAACCACGAATAGAATTAAAAGTGAACTCACGGTCATAGAAATGAGATTCCTAAGAAGAGTAGAAGGAGTAACAATGAGAGACAAAATCAGAAACACGACAATCACTAGTGATCTAAATATCATCAAGCCAATAAAAATAATCATAGAGGGTGAGACAACTGGGATGGCTTGGACATATACACAGAATGGAGGAAAACTGAACAACCAAAAACAGAATAGGTAGCCCCCGAAATACCTGGAAAGGACAAATGTACGGAACATTAGAAAAAAGAAGTATGGGATGGACTGAAGCCAAACAGTTGGTTCAGAACAAGAAACTGTGAAAGACAAAAATAAGAGAATAGTAGACCGATACCGCAAGGTACAAAGGACGTAGCATTAAAAACAATTAAGTTATGCGCGTATTACAAGTGTTGATTTCATCCTGATTGATTTGAACCTATATATTACACCTTCTAATTTTTTTACGTTTAGCAAGAAAAAAGTGTATTTTTCTTGTGAATGTATGCAATATTGCAGCTTACCATTTTTTATGCCATACGCTAATTTAGATAGATTCTTTAATACTCTCGAAGATTATCTGCTAAATTTAAAACACAGTGCAAGTAGCTATACCAATTTTGCGCGGGGATTTCAATTTAAACCTTATGAAGGAGAATGACAAGAAAGTTAGACCGCGAGAGCTGTCAGTTGACTATCTCTGAAAGTTTTAATTTACAACAACTAGAAAATGAATACCACAAGGGCGACCTGAAATGTTTCCGGAATCGACAAGAAAAACGGCATTGGTGTGTTTTTCATTTTTACTTTTCAATGTAGTCTCCTCGAAGATCCACTCGCTTTAATAAACGGTCCTCCAGTCTCTTCAAGTCGTCGGAAAAATAGGATGTTTCGAGGTCTGCAAAATAGCCATCTGTAGCTGCGATGACCTCCTCATTTGGGGCAAATCTCTTTCCTCCTGATAATTTTTTCAGGGTTAGGAATAGGAAAAAGTCGCTTAGGGCTAGAGCCGGTGAATATGGAGGATGAGAGACTAATTCGCACCACAACTCATTCAATTTCGACACAACGATGCGGTATGAATGAGCCGGTACGTTGTCGTAATGGAAAGACACTTTTCGCTGCAAACAAGGCCGTTTCTCCTTCAGTCGATGAGAATCATACCTGGGATATCCCAAAAAATGGTCGCCATGACCTTTCCGGCCGATGGAACGGTCTTTGCTTTCTTCGGAGCTGACTCGCCCGGAAAAGGCCACTGCTTCGACTGTTACTTGGTCTCTGGTATGTAGTGGTGGATCCAAGTATCATCCACGGCTACGAAACGCAGGAAGAAATCCCTTGGATTGCATTGGATTCCGGCCAGACACTTCTACGAAACGGTCATTCGATTTCGATGTGAACAAATGCGGTACCCATCGCGCCGAAAGCTTTTTTTCATACCCAAGATTTCGTGTGGAGTATGGCCAACGCTGAGATGTCCGTCGTCTGCTATCTCTTTCAGTTTCATTCGACGATCGGCTAACACGATATCATGGAGCTTGTCAACCATTTCATCCTTAGTAGCGGTTTTCGGACGTCCACTACTTGGTTCGATACTTGTGGTACTTGTGCGGCCACGATTTTATCAATTTTTGCGAAACCGCTTGACTTGCTACACAAGACGCACCCTATTGACAGTAGATGTCTGAAATTTTGATAGTTCCTATAAAAGAGGTTGCCCATACCGACCAATAAATCGACTTCAACCTTCGTGTGCCATCTGTTGCCGATTCCGGAAATATTTCGGGTAGTTCTCGTAAAAAATTGTTTGCACTTGGCCTGTTTACAATGTCATAATGATATAAACAACTAATTCTTCCTATTATAAGTCTAAGAACTCCGCTCTATATTAGTGAATAAATATTTCAAAGATTCAGTCAATAACCATCCAAATAATTGATTAGTTGGACTATGAACGGAAATCAATCTCTAACAGAGCAATGCATTCAAGATTTTACCATCACACACTGTATTCCGTATTTTTCTTTACTTCGGAGATATCTATAACACCAAGATATGTAAGTGCACTAATAAGCATCTCTACTCATGAAGTAAATTCTGTGAAACACACAAACTGGTTCCTCCAAAAAATAAACAATTCTTTTTGTCTGGGCAAGGCCAAATATTTAAGCTAAAAAACACATATAATTTTGTCTGTAGCTTTAGCCAGTAATACAGCAACTCTAGCCTATTTAACTTACTTAGCACTTCATTGTTATATTATTCATATTTTAAAATATAGAACTGTAATTCCGCGAAAAGATAACATTACAGAAATCGAGCGCCACAAACGATTAGTTCTTGTGTACTACGCCTCTTTCCGCTTCAATAGTACGATTGTATTGTTTTATATGTAACACTGGATATAATTATGTACGGTTATCAATTTCTTTTAAATTACTGCTCAAACAATAATTTGTGGAACAAGCTATATCATTGTTATTATTATTTTTTCTATGGACTAGAAGAATACTTGTTGAAAGGATAACATACACGCAAACAGTGCCGTTGTTGACCCATATGAATATTTTTCTATTTCATGCACTGAACAATATACACTGAGTTAAAAGAGTTTTCAGCTTTCTATTTGTATATCACTTTAGAATTGAACAATAAAGAGAACAATGTAAAAAGTGTATCTACCAATCATTTCATATTTATTGTGTAATAGAGATGACTAGGAATCCTTTGGCTACATTGAATGCGTACTTTTTCTTAGTGTACAGTCACTTTATTAACTAAAGGTCCTCTGAAATGTACTTGTTTTACGATGGAAATAAATAAACAATATTCTTGGTTTTCTTTTCTGCAGATTTCTGGCAGTACCTAAATACTGTGCTCTAAAATTTCTTTACTTTGCCCAAATGAGGCGACTTTGCTAACTATAGCCACACATTTTTTACTATTCTCCATTACACAACCAATGGCGACGAACTATGTTTTCTAATTTTGTAGCACACTACACAAGTACATAAGAACATTGTATTTTGAGTTTATACTCCGTTAACAAAAAAGACCTATTCAAGACTATGTGTAAATTGAATGAAGAGTTTGACATCAATCTTAAAACGCAGAGAAGGACAGCTAATGTTGGCGGCAAGCGTCAGTAATATTCATTTTATCGAAGACACAAAATTTAAACATATGATAGAAAAATTTCAAACAAAATGCAATAAGATTAGGGCCGAAAAAGCCTACCATTTCCAATAAACAACTCCAACATGCAATCTAAGAAGAATAATCAAAAATATCACCCGAAGTAACAAGCAAATTGGTACTTTCTATGAACAACAGAATAAGTGCCGTCAAAAATAGCAATGGCTGATCTACTGAATATTAAATATTGTTATTATGATAATTAGAAAATAATAATAAATGTTTTATTTACTTACGCGGTCAGGTTGTAATAATAAAGGTGCTTCTACAGTGAGATAATTAAGCATAACGTTTAAATTGAGCACAAACGCATCGCTAATGGGAAAGAGGTAGAGTTTATGGTCGGAAAGGAATGGAGAATTTTCGTGAGGAGGTCTAAGCATGCAGAAATGGCACCGATACCTAAGCACGCCTGTGGTTTAGGTAATACATAAATAAAAATATTTCTACAAGCCTACTATACATGCACGAAGATTATTTTTAAATATCCGCTTGTGAATATCATCTACGATGTCAGTCCGTATCCTTGGTAGCGTGACATAAATCTACTAGGCCTCACAAAATCTCTCGCAGCATTCTAATTAAAATAAAAAATAATTACTTACTATCTTCAGTTCTAAGGTCTGGAGTTCCACGAGGCCCTATTCTTAGTCTTCTGCTGTTTGCTATGTATGGTAAGGATTTTTTAGCCTACACGCGCAATGCAAAGGTATGACCATGCCTTAAATGGCCTAAGAAAACGATTGTCGATGCTGAAACTTGGTTTGCTGCTAATAAATTAAAAATAAATGTAAAAAATGCAAAATCTTTTTCCTTCCACTTGAAATAAGGATCAAATTTCGGCGGTAAATTGCTTGGCTATTATAATAGACACGAACCTGTAATTGTATCATCGCGTAGATAAACTGGCCAAAAAGCTATCATCAACCTGACGTAGGAAGGCTAAAGCATATAGTTACACATGACACCGCAAAAGCGAGTCATCAAACAATCACTTCCTTCTCTTTTACGGCATATTTTTCAGGGAAACATCCACATAGGCATACAGGAATTTGATCGTACAACAAAAAACTACTACATTTCTCCTTAATCAGAAATATACATGTGGCTGCAAAATTTATTGCATAAAAGAAAAAATATTTGGCCTACTATCTGTGTTTATTATGTCGACAGTTGCATATGTTTACCAGAAGAGAGCAACGATTGCAAGGACTATGAGGTTGCACAATTCACAGGTACTCCACTGGAACACAGCGTTTCAAAAGAATATGGAGTCTCATTGTTAACCGTGTTACCGAAAACTTTGCCTTCCAAATAAATTAATATAAATTGTGAGGAGTGGAGTTTATCCGATATCTGTGAAGAACAAAGTAAGGGGAAGGTCCAGAAGTTCGTGGAATGGAGGGAATGGAGTGGAAATAGGGGCGCTCGCTAGGTGTCATTCTGATTGGCAACTCATTATTAGTATATAAGTTAAGTTGCAGCCCTATAGCGTCAGTCGTTTACGAATAGTTGCCTGCTAAACAAGTAAATTCGGAAGAAAACTGAAACTATGGAGGAAATTGAGCACCGTGCTGTGATAAAGTTCCTTACAAAGCAAAGAAAGAACGCTCAAACCATATTGAATGAAATGGAAACCGTTTATGGGGAACAGTGCTCTAGTAAATCAATGATGTATAAGTGGCATGGTCTTTTTGAACATGGTCGGGAGTCGATTAAAAACGACCCCCGCTCAGGACGGCCAGTTGAGGCCACCACATCATACATCGTGCAAAAATGTGTACTGCAAAAAGTGCAAAAATGTGTACTGCAAGGTGCCCGTTTGAAGAAAAAACAATTATCTGTATTAGTTGGAGTATCAGATACCACCATTTTTCGTATCCCACATGACCACCTGGGTATGACAAAAGGCAGTGCAAGATGGGTACCGAGAATGCTCACGCCGCTGTAGAAACAGCAGTGCGTCTGTGCGTCCAAACAATTTTTGGAGCTGTGTGGAAACAAGCCTGCACAGATTTTGGAGTGAATTGTTACCGGAGATGAAACATGGGCTCACCGCTTTAAGCCTGAGTCCAAAAAGGAGTCCATGCAATTGCATAAAAGGGGACACCACCGCCAAAGAAATTCAAAGTCAGAATCGGCTGGAAAGTTGATGGCTACTGTTTTTGGGATTGTGAGGGGATATTATTGATTCATTACAAAGAAGAAGGTAGGAGCATAACCGGAGAATATTACGCAGCGATATTAGAAAAAGTAGAGGAGGCCATCAAGGAAAAACGTTGAGGTAAATTGACCAAGTGTGTGTTGCTCTTGCAAAACAATGCGCCGGTTCACAAGAGCAAAGTTGCAATGGCTGCTCTGCACAAGCATGGCTTTCAATCAATAGTCCATCCCCCTACAGTCCAGACCTGGCACCTAGTGATTTTTATTTACTCCCCAATTTAAAAAAAGACTTACGTGGAAGAAAGTTTTCCGACGACAATGAGGTAAAGGAGGCAATTTGGGCCCATTTTGAGGCGAAAGTTAAAAAATATTTTTATGATGGTTTAGAAAAATTAATTCATAGATCTAATAAATGTATTGTGCTTAAGGGTGATTGTATTGAAAAGGAAAAATAGATTTATTGCCTTTTGGTTCAAAATTAGCTTTATTCATCAACGTAATCTCCATCAAGAGCAACGCAATTATTCCAGCGCCGCTCTAACATTTCAATACCACTTTTGTAGAACGATTTATCTTTTGCCTCAAAATAGGCCTCAGTTTCAGCGATAACTTCTTCATTCGTGCGAAATTTCTTGCCGGCGAGCATTTTTTTGAGGTCTGCGAACAGCCAATAGTCGCTGAGAGCCAAATCTGGCGAATACGGTGGATGTGGGAGCAATTCGAAGTTCAATTCATGTATGTTAGTTTTGCCATTGTTTTGATTGACTTGTGACACGGTGCAACACGGAACGATTAAACAAAATTTTTTTCTTTGCCATATGCGGTCGTTTCATTGCAATTTCGGCCTTCAAACGCTCCAATAACGCTATATAATATTCACTGTTGATGGTATTTCCTTTCTCAAGATAGTCGATGAATATTACACCACGCATATCCCAAAATACCGAGGCCATAACCTTTCCAGCCGATGGTTGTGCCTTCGGGCGCTTTGGACGAGGTTCACCAGTTGCTGTCCACTCAGATGACGATCGTTTTGATTGCGGAGTGAAGTTATGGATCCATGTTTCATCCGATGTCACATATCGACGCAAAAATTCCGGTTTGTTACGTTTAAACATGGCCAAACACTGGTCATAATCATCAACATGTTCTTGTTTTTGATCAACAGTGAGCAAACGCGGCACCCACTTTGAACAGAGCTTTCTCATAGTCAAATGCTCATCCAATAAAAAGCCAATACGTTCTTTTGTTATCTTTACGATGTCAGCTAACTCACGCAACTTCACTGTTCGATCATTCAAAACGATTTTGTGGATTTTTTTGATGTTTTCTGGTGTTACCGCCTCATTTGGACGTTCTGCATCATCGGTGTTTTATTGTTGTTTCTGATGGAGCGGGGTCCCCATAACACTCTTCAAGCCATTGCTTCGCTTGAACGGTATTTTTTTCCCATCAAGAAGCAGTGTAAAATTAAAACACGAAATTGTTTTTGATCCATTGTTTTTTGAAAATAACAAAAGTAGCGTGACTCCTAGCAGAATAACCCACAAACTAATGAATAGAATATCATGAAATTTTAACAGCTATCTTTTCAAGGTTAGTACTAACAGAGAAAGGTGACTGCAATAAAACCAGCGTCATCTATGTGTTAGGCCCGGGACTTTTCAGCCCATGTGTTAACTTGGCCACTCTGTGTAACCATCTACCGGAAGCTCACAAAAGCTTTTCTTTGAACACTTCTTAAAGTAGGGTGAAGGAAATGGTGCTAAAGCGTTAATGGTGCGTTAGACCGCCTGGAGGTTTTTGAAATTTTTGTGTGTTTATTTGATTACGTGCATTTTACTTAATACGTTGATTGACATATATACATTTAGTTACAATGCAATGCAGAAAACAACGTGGAGGGGCCGAGCGGCAGTATCAAGGCGCGTGTTTAGTAAGGTATACATAGGAATGCTTACACATAAAATAATGATAGAAAATATATTATATAACGTGCTGAAATACTTACTATTTTAAGAAGTTTTTCACGAAATCACAAACTGGGTGGTACCTATTAAGTATTAGAATGATTAAATATGTTGCCACACTTGTTTCAGCCAAATAAGTAGCGCGTACGGAATAAATATTTTTTAATGATCAAAATGACCACATCGAGTGATGTTATATTTTCAAGTTTAAAGCAATCCTAGTGATAACTTAATGGATGTTATGACGCAAGTTTTCAATTCCCTCCACTAGTCTATAGTACTTCTTGCGAATACTTTCTAAATCACATTTTACGTGAGTATCCTGGAACATTTTCTGGTTTCTCTTGATAGCTTTGGCGTGTCTACGCCCGAATTGTAAAACTACCTTCTTCACATCATCATCAAAATGTTCGCAGTAGTAAAACGCAGTCTTTAACCACAAATATTAAAAGTTGTTTAACGCCACTTTTAAAATTTCACCGTTAGTACATTTGACATGACGGTTCAAACTCTTTCGTTGCATGTACCATCAGGTTCACTACAGAATGTTTTTACCGATAGGTTGCTTCGACCACATATAACCACATTTTTTTTATCTTTCAATTCTGGTTTAATTCTTCTTTTAACATATTCACAAACAGATGAAAAGTTTCTTAACGATGTCCGACTTGGTAACGTATAATCCGAATACTACGAAGGAGACAAATGCTTGTTGTAAAGTGAACGGTGCATTACAGGTCCGCTTTATCATTTGCCACGGATTGCAAAACTGTATTTTATACTGGTACACGTCAAATAGTTATCACTCTTTACTAATTTAATTCTAAGTATGTGTGTACTCACAAGCACTCACAACGACCAGATGAATGATACTGAACAAACGTGCTTTGATACGGGTACTCGATTCTTTTTGCCGCGCGCTTCACTCATTCGCGTTGTTCTCCGCACGGCACTCAAACTTGCCCTCTTTGCCGAAACTATTTATAACTGATGTTTATATATTTGGTTTTCTTTTTACATATAAATATTTGTATTGCAGATAAGAGAACACAATTTGCTCTATAGTGGTAATATCACAAATCTAAATAATTTATTATTTCAAAGCGTGTTCTTGTCTGAAATATTATATTTTCAAGAATCGATGAGTACGAGGTATATAAAATACTAACAGCAAACAAGCAATTTCTCGAAGCATATAATAAAAAAATGAAACAACCATATATACGAACAACACAGATGTACAGAAACTTTTGCACTAATGTATACTTAAGATTCCAATTCATCGGCTAGTTATTCCAATCTAATTTCTGTATAATCGCCGCGTACTTACCCGCAAAGCAAACATAATTATCATTCGTGACGAAATCTGTTGTCAAAACAGAACTAATTGCTGTACGCGATGTACGTAATTAGTGCTATATATAGACTAGTTCGTTAAAATTTTTTAGATAGCTTAAAACGTCTACGGTTGTGTATTGTTTGTACTATCAATTAGGAATCATTGAGAATGTGAATCGCTAATTAACGAGAGAATATTTACAACGTACTAATGGAAAAGCCGTTCGGTATATCGAGCTTATAAGCGAAAGCACTTTAATGATCTTTCTTTTCAGTACCTCCAATTTATTATATACCACTTCATTGAACTGTATAAGAGTTGAAGACAAGAAATAGTATTAAAAAAAAGTACACTAGGGTGACAGAATAAAATAGACACCTACTAATTAAAAAAAAAGATTCTATTCTCGTTATATATACAAAATATTTTAAAATTTTTAAATTAGACTAATATTTTGTCGATCCACCTTTACTTGCTTGAAGTGCTGCGAGTCGTCGTGGAATAGAATCTATTAAATGATTAATGGTATCTTCTGGAATATTTAACCACTCTTCTGTAACAGCTGCCACGAGTTCTTCCTTATTGCTGGGTTTTCGGGGTCGTTTCGCCATATTTGTCTGGATTATGTGCCAAACATTCTCTATCGGATTCATGTCTGGTGATTGGCCTGGCCATGGTAAAATCCGAATCCCCTGTTCCTCTTTCCATGTGGTTGTTGTTCTTGCTTTGTGGCAGGGAGCTCCATCCTCCATAAAAGTGGCGTCTTCTTTAGATAAAAAGACGTTGTCGAATATCGGTAGAAGTCCTTCTGTTAATATTTGGATATATCTTGCCGCATTTATATTTCCGTCGCAGATTACTAATTGCGATCTTCCACCATACCATATCGCGTCCCACTCCATAATGTTCACATCGCCGTATTTCACCGTCTGATGCAAAAAAATTGTCGTCCAGATGCTGTGACGAACATCTCCATACCCACGTACGACCACTATCACTGAATTGGCAGTATCTGCTTTCGTCTGAAAAAATGACAGACCGCCAAAACTCTTCGGGCTTCGTTCGTATTTCGATTGCCCAAGCCATTCGTCGTAGTTTTTGAAACGCCGTAAGGAGAGGGTTTTTCTTTGCCACCCTTTCATACATCCTCACACTGTGGAGGTATCGCAGAACGGTGCGCTGACTTTTCTGTGAAGTTGCCGCAAGCTCAGCTGTACTTTTTCGCTGTTCTCTTAGCACTTCGCGCACAAGCACCCTTTTACTTCTTTCAGAAGGTCCGGCACGACCTGCTCTCGGCTTCACTGTTGTTTCTTCCTTGCGTTTAAATTGTGTAATCACACGGTTAACTGTGGACAACGGAATATTTAAAAATTTACTTATTTCACGTTGCGAAGCGCCGCATTCGCTCTGGCCAACGATGCGACCCCGGGTGAAGTCGCTAATATCACTCGAACCTTGTAAGCGAGGCATAGTTGTAACGATACTAAACTATGACGAATTCCTTCCGATACATCTACCCCTACCCTAATGACAAGTTCTTAATTCGTTCTTAGAATTTAGCTGTTTACCTGCATTATCCTGGATTAATACCGCTTTACCTGGTGTCTATTTTATTCTGTCATCCTAGTGTACAGTACATAACATTTTCCTGAACTGTTTTAATGTAGGACTTAAAACATTCTTGAAGTAGCCTTTCTTGACTCCATAACACTGAAAAATATCTGGAAAAACGCAATTAGCTAAATGAAGAAGGCTTTTCAAATAAGTCCTGGAGAATTTCTCGAGGTGAATAACTAAAACTAGTAGCAAGAATACGTTTACGATAGAGGTAGTATAGCTATCCGCAATGTGCAACAGGTTACACGTAATAATACATAAAATATTCCGAAATACCTTTCTGCGAAATTATCAAATTAGATGACCTCAGCTATATACATATGTACATCATATTCTCCACGGGTAAAGAATTAGCATACTTAAAATATACTTTGAAGTTACACCAGACATCCGACATACTACTACTATCAGAAGAGACCGAATTATATGCAACGTGGAAAAATTTAATTTAATTTATTTATTACATTTTATATCTATTTTATTAATTAATTAACGCTAATTAACTTTAATCAGTGTAATACATCTACATATAGACCTAAAATATAATAAATAAATTAAATTAAATTTTTGCACTTTGCATACAATCCGGTCTCTAATTATCATTATAAATTTTACTTAATCTACTAAAATCTAAATCTTGAAATGAAACGCCATTAAGCTTTTTTAGTATAAGATGATTTTGGTTACTTAAAGCGTTTGACTCTAAATATATGTACATAGCTCACTATTTGCAGACAACAAAAACAACGACAAAGAAGGATTTTGTAATTTTCCTATCGTCTCAACTATTATTTGTAATTGCTATGAATAGTTTGTAAATCTGCAAAAACCTGAGGATTTTGGAATTTCATTTGACTTTCTTTAACAACAGTTGTTTCATTACGATTACATTATAAAAACAATCAATATAATAAAACGCTGCCACCGCGTAACAATTATTTCTGGTTGTTGAAGAATACTCTTAACATTGTCTGCAAATTTCTCTAAATCATTTGAGTGATTGACCAAACACGGCCTTTGTTTGAACACTTAATCTATTTACCTCTTAATAGTTTCTGCTACAAAACGTAAAGCATGGATTTGACACGTATCTTTAAGAGAACGATCCACAGCGAAATTTCTAGAGTTCCATATGAACTTTTAACCAAAATATTTGGTTTTCCTAATATCTCCTGCCACATTAAAAAGAACAACCATCATACCGTCTTCAATCCGGTCAACGTTGAAATAGGAATATCATTCCAACATCCCGTTATCGCAGATCTTAGTTCTTTCAGGCGATCGTGTTGTTTATTATTGGCAAACACCTCACTTGCCAATATTCCCCAAAGATTAGCAATAGTGCAGACTTCAACTTGTAAACAGTGCATATCACATATTCATCTTATTAAACTCAGCATTTCGTTGACTTCTATTTGAACATTATTACTTGATGTTAGATAGTTAATGTAGTCCTGATATTATTAATACCTGCATCTCTTACTGAACGACACTGACATACCATATTGCAATTTTGCTTATAAATTTCATTCTTTAAGTAGCCTTAGATAAGGAAATTCAACAACATAAAGTCAGGGGAATGAGGTAACCACCAATTTGAGAAATGCATTCAACCAAATATCGTTCGGTTTAGTATTAAGTATCAAGGCTTTTAATAAGTTTGTATAAATTACGTGGATGTACTTGACTATATCAATGTGAATAGAACATATCCAAAGGCTTTCGACAAGAAATATGCAAATATATGAATAAAATGTCCAAAGTGTTTCCTTTCCTAAAGAACAGAATGCTAGCTTTCTTTCAGAATTCAAAGTTAGTGGTTCTATCCAAGCGTATTTTGCGATCATTAATTGCAGAACCTCAAATAAAATCTTCAGTAGTAGATTTTTTGTATAGAAGAGTCAATAGCTCTTTAATATATCACATCTTAGGACAAACAGCAGAGAATCGTAGACGATTGAGACATCAGACGTCTGATAGAAAAGTGAATGTTTGTGTCGACTAAGAAAACATTTACAAATCCGTTAATGAAGCCGTCGCAATATGCCTAATTTAGTGAATACGGAAGGGTTAAATATAGAAACTGTGCCAAACTCTCTACGCCTATAATCTGCAAAGTCATTGCGAAACTTAAGAATTGCGGACGTGTGTCTTTTCTAACGGTCTAATCCGCTTTCGTCCTTCTACGAGACTTTGGTCACGTAACTCTTCGCCATCTATTTGCGAATTCAAAGTAGAAAGCTTCAATAGACTTCGTTAGAATTCGTAAATAATATCCAAAGTAAAATGTTATAGATATATGTGTATAGGTACATATGCGAGTATGGTTGTTTGAAAGTGACTTTACACTGTGTAAGATGAATGCGTTTCCATAAGCGAGATTTTATTATTTCCGGTACAAAAAAGTCGTCGCGTTGTCGGTTATTGTTGTTAAGATGTTCAAGGTGACCGAATGCGTAAACCATTAGATAATGTGGCCGTCCATTTAGTAAAACGGCTCACGTTAGTACCGACATGCTTAATTTACATCGACAAAACGAGGTTCTCTGCTTTTGTATTCGAATTGTGAACATCATCATCATCAGCTAGCGCTCATTTTAAATACAGCAGGAATGTCGCGTTCTCCTGGCAATTGTATACGCTTCGCACAAGACGCCAAAGCCATAAATTTAACGTTGCTGTCAGACTTGGCTGCTAAAGACGCGTATATGAGAAGATTGCCGGAGCTACTTGGAATACTAATATGAACGTATGCATTTGTAATTCACAAAAAAAAAACTCACCATCTTCTTTATCTTACACGAATCTTTGTGCACTGCACACTAAATAAAGCAAGTGAGCGGTGAGTGGTACTACTAAATTAAGATACCCAATTTTAATTTCAGTTTGAAACTAAGGTAGTAAGAAACATTTCCTGAATAGGAAGACACTTAAGTATGAAAAGAATTCTTGTAATCCGCCTACTTAATTAAGTAACCATTTTTGATATACTTTGATGCTGAATTATACTTCTTTCAATTTACTAGCTAATTTGCGCTATTAATAACCATGATACTATATTCTAGTGGGGTTGTCAATTTGTGCTATTTACGTTAATACATATATACACTGAATTACATTTTATAATTTAATACACAGTAATACTTAGATAGTCCGAAGCTGCAATAAATCGAATTCTTCAGTAAATCGAATAGGTTTTTAAAATACATGGCATACTTTATATTTTTATGTCTATCTAAAGTGCAGTATCAACAGTTTTTACAAGTTTCAGCTTGCATAAAATTGTGGCGAAGCCAGTTAAGTTGTTCAGTATTGTTACACAGAATAGGGTTATTAGAAATGGCCACGAAAGCGAAAACACAACACTCTAACACTGAAAGAAAAGTCTGAAATTTTAGACAAATTATATAGTGGTGAAGGTGGTAAAGATTTGGCTGCGTCGTATGGTGTTGGACAATACACTATTTCCGATATAAGAAAATAAAGTTAGAATTAGAATGTAAGAAGTGCACTTGCTATTGTCACTCCGGTTAGCAGTTAATTATTTTAACATCTCTGCAGGCTTTAACCTCTGCTATACTGCGCCAGACAACAAAAAAACATTTGAATATGCAGAATATCCAGAAATGGAAGCTCTATTATATTCCTGGTTTAGAACTCAACGATTTCGACATGTTTCTGTTACATATGAAAAGTTGACTGCTAAGGCAAGAGTATTGCATCAAGAAATTTACAAAAAAGATAAGTAGAGGTTGATTGGCTAATTTAAAAGCCAAATTTTCCGTAAGCTAAAAGCTTGAGGCGAAAAATTATCCAGCAATGATAGTGCAGTCCTGCCTTTCTTAGAAACATTAAAAGAAAAAAACCAAAAGCTCTGGCCTTGCACCTGCACAAATTTATAATGCCGAAGAAGCTGCTTTACATTGAAAATTGCTACCGGACAAGACAGTAGTTCATTCTGGAGAAAATCAAGCACCTGGACGAAAGACTTTCAAGGAAAGACTGGCAGTTTTGGTTTGTGTAAACAGCGATGGATCTTACAAATTGGTCATTGTAAACACAAAGAATTCAAGATCATCTAAGAATATAAATTTACCTATCAACTACAGGTTTTCCCGAAATGACTGTATGACTTCAGACATATTCAGTGACTGGTTTAAAAATTCTTTTGTCATGCAAGTCAGAAAATATCTTAAACTGCGATATTTATCAGAAAACGCTTTACTATAGTAGACAATTGTAATGGACATTCGCTCGCTAGTAGAGACGGTCAGTTTACCACAGTATCTTTACTACCACACGCAACCGCTCTGATCCAGCCAATGGACCAGAATCCAATAAATTTAATTAAGTCAGCTGATCAAAAATCACTTTGAAGTGAAACTTTATCTTCAGATGAAGCAATACCCATTAAGTGCCTTAGAATTTAGCTTGAAAGGTGCCTGTCTCTTGGTATCGTTACATGCCAAACAGTTGAAAAAAGTTGGCACAAAATCCTCAGTAAAAGTTGTTTTAAAAGTATTGACGAATATGAATCGGATAATTTAATTTCATTAGAAGCTTTACAACTAAGGCTTTCGTTTAAAAAGGACGACCTAGTGCTGATTTCTATTCTCTGGTAAATTCAGTGGGAGAAAATATAGTGTTGAACCTCGTACAGGGTGATGAGAATTTGCTACCTACCGAAGAACCAGATGAAGAAGAAAATGCCAAAGAGGTAGAGAAAACTGAGATTAATAACAATATTCTAAAACATAAAGAAGCAATTACAGTATTTGATACATGCTTAAATTAGGATGCAGAAAACAATATTCGAATGGTCGATATTTTCGTATTACAAAGATTAAGGGATCAAGCTTCTTTTCTAAATCAGAAGAAAGTTAGAGAACAAATAGTGATAAATTATTTTAAAAAAATGTAGAGATTAGTGTTTTGTATCAACAAAATGTAAAATAAACGCTTTAATGATTTGCTCTTTGTTTGCAAATGAAATAAAGCATAACAGCCCTTATAAAAACAATTATGTCTTAATTACTTCAGATTATCGAGATACTAGTCTATTAATATCAGGTACCATTATTGCCTAAATATGACACTTTCATTTTTCCTTTACTTGAAGAAATTAAGTGTTTTTGTAATAAGTAGAGAAGGCAAAATAAGAAGTGCGCCAAAGGTAGAGTGCGCTTGAGAGAAAGTAAATATAATAAAAATAAATAATAAAAATCTTGTTGCAAAATGCTGACCCAACATTCTTTTCAGTGTTGAAACTGTTAGTATTAGTAATGATAAAATTACAATTTCATTGGAATTAAAGAACGTAATTCAATTCCTGGAAAAATATCATTCGCGGCAGGATTTGAACCCTCGACTTCTGCATTACCGGCGAATTGTGCTACCATTACACCACAAGACCGCTTGTGAGTTCAAATCGCTTTTAATATCTAGATGTCACGATGTCTGTAGATATACCATAATATCTCACACACACTATATTCCTATCAAAGACAGGTTCTTAACAATTAAACTAATGCTAATATTAACAATTCTAAACAACGTTGAAACAAAACTGGTCACTTAACTTGCTTTATTTATATTGAAAAGAAATATTGGGCTCTCGGCATATTTTATGGTTTTTGGAAAAGCAAAATAAGATATTTATCGAGGAGTTTTACATTGGTCAAACCAGTAGAATCTAATGTGTTTATAAGCCGATTGATGTAATATTGGTCCTTCCAACCGGGTGACATAACATTGTTCAATAATTTTTTATATTTCGTGTTATTTACACTACGCGGAATATATAAACTCTATTTTCATGTTCAGCTATTATAGCACCGATATATAAGAGTCACCAGAGAAACAAACATTAAGAATTATAGACACATTGCATTAATATCCATCATCTAGCGAAAATAGTTGAAAAACCCATTTTATCAAGATTAATATCGTTCACATCATTTAATATTCACTAACTCCATTTCAGAATGCGTATACACAGGGAAGATCAATCTGAAAAAAATGAGGCAGCCGGAGATTTCCTAAACTTATCAAAAGCATTAAACAGCACAGGCCATAAGATTTTTCTTGAGAAGGATGGTACTTACTGTATCAAAATCTCATTTAATAAACAGAATGCAGTGCGTTCAAGTAAATTCTAACAGGGAAAGATATCAGTCACGTTGGCTACAAAATCAAAATTTTATTTCTGTGTATGCAGATGACAGGTCAATTATTGTTAAGATAAAAAACAATGCTACGATGGATGGTAAAATTGGTGATGTTCTCAGGAAAACAAACTGGTTCCACGAAAATCATCCAAAGTTTACATACACAAAACAAATATAGTAAAGTTCTCATTAAAAAGGAAAATGTATCAAAGCGTTTTAAAGATCAACAAATAACATTAACTAGTAACGTAAAGTTTTTGGGTTTATTATTTGATAACGCACTGTCCTAGAAGTACATGTGCTTACTAAGAACCTAACCAGAATAATCTATGCATTACGAACGACATCAATCGAAGTTCACGTTGAAGCAGCTTATCATGCATAAGTAGGATTATGGTTATTATATTTTATAATCTTTTGGAGAAACTCTGTGGATGCCGACAGGATCTTCATCCTCCCTTAGAAGCATTTTGAATCTGAAGAAGAGGGAGTCATGTAGTTGCATGTTTAGAGAGAACGGTATGCTTACCTTACAAGCGTTATACATTTATGCATGTGCGTGTTTCGCGAAAAGATATGAAAATTAACTACTTACGAAACCATTCACAATTATAATATTCGGGAATTCCAAAAACCAACTCTTCGTAACTTCGTCTGCCGCAAACAACATATACGCGTATACAAAAGGGTGTAGTGACACAAGTACTAAAACTTTATAATAGCATATTTCATGAATGCAAACAATGTAGACTAAAGGATTTCAAAAAATGTGTAAAAGGGACACTGATTCAGAAATGTATAATCTAAATGAGTTTTTTTATCTATCACTATCACCGTATCTAAACTAACAGCCTAAGTGAGCATGCTAGACGCTATCTAGTGCCACAAGAATAACACTCATTTGCTGGTTCAAACACAGCAAAACAAGCGGGTGCAGTTTTCCGACCCTTTTCCCGAGCAACTCATGGACTACTAAATCAGAAAGGGCGGACAGCAACAGTGCATAGGGCAGCTTCACATGTGAATGATCCCTCAGGTTTATTATGATGTATTAAAAGCACATCGAAAAATGCTAAAAAAACAGTACCTAACATAACAATGCTGCTAAATATAGCTACTCATGTTATTGGTGGAATTATTCACGGGAAAGACAATATGAGGAGAGAAGAAAGGTAATACACAAACATGTTCCTACCTATCCGGCGTCATCAACGTGATTTCGAACGATTTTTACCGCAACACATTCCAACTCTATGCGCTATCTAGTGCCACGTATGTTATTGTTTTTTCTCTGCTCACATTATCTTTCCTGTGAATGATCTCACCAATACTACGAGTAGCTGTATTTAGCAGCATTATTACGCTAGGGTGACAGAATAAAATAGACACCTACTAATTAAAAAAAGATTCTATTCTCGTTATATATACAAAATATTTAAAAAATTTTTGAATTAGACTGTCGATCCACCTTTACTTGCGTGAAGTGCCGCGAGTCGTCGTGGCATAGAATCTATTAAATGATTAATGGTATCTTCTGGAATATTTAACCACTCTTCTGTAACAGCTGCCATGAGTTCTTCCTTATTGCTGGGACTTCGGGGTCGTTTTACCATATTTCTCTGGATTATGTGCCAAACATTCTCTATCGGATTCATGTCTGGTGATTGGCCTGGCCATGGTAAAATCCGAATACTCTGTTCCCCTCTCTACGTGGGTGTTGTTCTTGCTTTGTGGCAGGGTGCTCCATCCTCCATAAAAGTGGCGTCTTCTTTAGATAAAATGGCGTTGTCGAATATCGGTAGTAGTGCTTCTGTTAATATTAGGATATATTTTGCCGCATTTATATTTTCGTTGCAGATTACTAATTGCGATCTTCCACCATACCATATCGCGCCCCACACCATGATGGTCTCACCGCCGTATTTCACCGTCTGATGCAAAAATTTGTCGTCCAGTTGCTGTGACGAACGTCTCCATACCCACGTACGACCACCATCACTGAATTGGCAGTATCTGCTTTCGTCTGAAAAAATGACAGACCGCCAAAACTCTTCGGGCTTCGTTCGCATTTCGATTGCCCAAGCCATTCGGCGCCGTTTTTGAAACGCCGTAAGGAGAGGTTTTTTCTTTGCCACCCTTTTATACATCCCCATACTGTGGAGGTATCGCAGAACGGTGCGCTGACTTTTATGTGAAGTTGCCGCAAGCTCAGCTGTACTTTTTCGCGGTTCTCTTAACACTTCTTTCAGAACGTCCGGCACGACCTGGTCTCGGCTCCACTGTTGTTTTTCCTTGCGTTTAAATTGTGTAATCACACGGTTAACTGTGGAGAACGGAATATTTAAAAATTTACTTATTTCACGTTGCGAAGCGCCGCGTTCACTCTGGCCAACGATGCGACACCCCGGGTGAAGTCGCTAATATCACTCGAACCTTGTAAGCGAGGCATAGTTGTAACGATACTAAACTATGACGAATTCCTTCCGATACATCTACCCCTACCCTAATGACAAGAGAAAGTTCTTAATTCGTTCTTAGAATTTAGCTGTTTACATATTTATACCGCTTTACCTGGTGTCTATTTTATTCTTTAAGTATAGCGCAAAATCTATGTTTCCTATATTGAAAAATTTCAAGAACAGTGTATTCATTATACGCCCATCCTCGCATATAAATCAGATCAACACATCGTACACCCTAGATTCCGCGCCTGACAACGGCCTTTTATCCACGTCGTCCTATAATATGTAGCGCGGTATTGTTCGTAGAATCGTCGGTGTTTCTGTCTACGCTTCTTGAGAACGCATAAGACCTCAGCGGCACCACTGAAGTATGCAATACCTGAGCGGACGTTTCGCTGTATGCAAAACTCGACATAAATTACGTTCACTTTCCGGTGAGACGCTCTCCACCTATACAGTCGCGCCCCGGTTCTGATTTATCGTCTCCAGTGAGAAGTTGGCGATCGTGAAACGCTAAAATATCACACGACGCTTCCTCAGGAATGTGTAACACATGTATGAGTGTCTAGATTCGGATATATGTACTTAGAATCGGAAGATTTATGATAGAAAAATATTACTATTTGCGGTGAGCCGTGAATCACGGCGACCCCGCATTGTACGCTTACTTTTGTTAATTGTTTTGTCAACTTGCTATAAATCTCGTCTAATTAAACAAGGAGTAAATAAGAAACCATTTATAACCGCTAAACGTGGAACTATTTTTCAGAGACTAGCGCTATGTAACGAGGAGATGCGGTATGCCGAAGTATGCATAGCAGTCTAGTTCTTTAGTTGTCAGGGAATAAGTTGGTATAGACGAGAGTATTTGTTATTATTATTCTGTAATATAAAATATTACGTACTTTTTGTGATGCTGACTAATCTGCTGAGTGGGTTCTTTATTTTATTTTTTTTAATTACGCCAATTCAATCAAATTTTAAATTCACGTAATAGAGTTTTAGATTTAGTTCTATCTAATTTTGCTTCTGAAGTAGAAGTTTTGAATGATTTTCCCCCTCTCCTGGTCGAAGATAGTCAGCATCCCATTCTGTATATTACCGTATCTAATGCTAGATCTTCCGTTTCCTTCCAATAATAACCTTCGATATAATTTTCATAAAGCAAATTATTACAATCTCTACCCTGACTTACAACTAATTGGTTATTTCCTGAGAGTCATCAAAATGTTAACCAGCTTGTAGAGGATTTTTACAACAAACTGTATTCCATCTTGGATACATCTGTTCCTTTGTTTCGCTCAAATTACAAAACACGCTATTCCCCCTGGTTCTCTCCTGCAATTAAGAAAAAAACCTAAAACTGAAGGCTTATTGTCACAGAAAATGGAAAACGACACATCATAATTATTATAAAATAGAGTTTCAAAGAATATGCAGATTTGTTAAAGCGGACATTATTCTAGCCTATAGTAATAGCAAACCTAGCCTTATAAAAGATCCATGTTCCTTTTGGCAATTTGGTACTTCTAAGCAAAACACTACCAGAATTCCTGGAAAGTTTGATGATGCTACTAACGAATGTAGTAGTCCATCATTAATAGTTGATGCTTTCGCCACATTGTTCTGTGGTGTTTTCGCCCTGAGCCTTTGGGCTCAGATTTCCCATATATAGATTCTAACTTACCACCATTGTGTTTGCAATCTGTTTCGGTAGATGATGTAATGCAGTGCATTAAACGTTAAAAAGGAATAAATTTACAGCTCGTAATGATAACATTCCCTACTTCGCTGTAGATAAGTGTTTTTTCATGTCTTTTACCAAAAGGGTGTTTAAAATCGATTCTCTGTATTATATTTACAATACTAATATTGCTCGACAATCTTCTATTAAAGATTTAGGTGTGACATATGATGAAAAGTTTACCCTCTTGACTATGTCTCTGATGTCGCGATAGCTGCTTCTAAATTATTAGGATTTATTTTTCGCACTTGCAAGGATTTTATTAGCCTTGATGCAATAAAGATCCTTTTCTTCGCTTGCGTGGCTTGGTATCCTCTCTACAACATCCAAATAGCATTCAGCGTAAATTTTTGAAATGTCTGTCATATAGGAGCGTATCATCCTATACGAAGTATACCCTACGAGGAGCTAATTCAGAGGCATGAGTTTGTTATGCCTGCTGAAAGAAGAAACCGTATCAGTGCTTCATTTATAACATTCTCGCCGGAAGAATTGGCTCACTTGGTTTGTTGTCTGGAGTTGGTATCATTGTACCACGCCTGGAATCAAGATCGCGTCAACTACTACGCGTCCCTACAGCTAGGACGAACGTGCTGTAGCGAGCGTCTTTGCTATAGTCGGCAAGAAACCTTAACAGTTTAAAGTTAGATTTGACTTAATTTGTCATATTTTCACTGTAGATGAAATAGGAACCGAATAGTGGACGCACTTTACGAATGGTAGCACTCAGACTTTCACCATTTTGATAATAATGTTTAACAATCAAGACGCGTTGTTCTATCGTGTAATACTCCATGTTTACTAATTCCTATCTGTCACGTCATAATTACGTATCATGACTGTCAAACATGACGGGCAATTGAAACCTTGTGCTATACAGTTATACATACTATATAAAAGGTACAATGGTTTGCCAGATTATTTGGAATGATATAATGATCTTCTTCTTAGGCTATAGTCCGGAGTGTATCCTCTTTTTTCTTCAACGGTAATTATATTTATTTTCTTTATAACTACCATTTTATGTAATGGCATTACATTTATGTTATCATTTTACATATCGGTGTTGTGTTTACCTAGAAATTTATATTTTTCAATGTACATATATATACCATGAGCGCACTTTTAACGTGTCGATGAGCGTAATTGCAAGTAAGAGGAGGATGAAATAAGATTTCTATAAGCTAACAAGAAACAGAATTCACTCAACAGCTCGAAGATTTTCACCCGGTATTTAACGTAATATCATCATCATGTCTGAATAACGATATGCACACAGATTTATTTTTCGAATATAATATTTTGGTTTTACTTTATTTGTTTTAAAAGCAATTTAATACTATTAAATACTAATAGCTTCTGAAAGTTATATTATGCTAGAAACTGTGTATCAGACTAACACAATATTTTGAGAAAATAAGTAGCTACTTCACTTAATTCATAATTTCTTGAAACATCCATTGTACTTTTAAGTTCTTTTCTCGGTGCCATAGGCCTATCTGCTCCTTACTCAACGCAAGCAACGACGATGTGCATACGTATTTATTTTTAAATATCGTACCGTCTCCAGGACTTTAATAGCACGCGCATTCAAACTTTCGAGAGGCTAAGCGTGCCGTGGAATAACCGTCAGCTACCGTCACCGTCGTCTTGTTTTGTTTCGCTGCTGCCCTTGTGCCCATACGTTTTTAAAAAAAACCTGAAACCCGACACTCTCTCCAAACGATGCGTGACAACAAACAGCGATTATTCTTCGGCCGAGAGCATTCTGTAATAGGCCCGCAGTTTCTGGTACGTTAATATTTCGTTTTTTTAGGGTTGCGTAAAAAATTCTTGACAAATGAAAATATATGTGCGTACATGCGTATGTAAGAATTTCTTCACTGTTGGGTGTAATAAAAGAATCGAAATAAAATATGTAGACAACTTGAGTGATTGATGTAGATTTCGAAAGGTATCGGATGCTAATGTGATGGAAAATGAGGAAACGAATCAAGGTTATTTGACGTTATCGTAGTGTGTGTGTGTGGTACGGAATCGGAAATTTGATCTTGGTATTGAACGATCCTAAGGTTCGAATCTGGTTCGGATGATATATTGTAGAGTGGAAATACGAAAAATTCGACGAAATATGACGATTGTTCTAAAAGCAATGTGTAAAAGACTACATATATGTAATACATATAAATAGAGACCGGATTATATGCAAATAAAAACTGGAATATATGCGCATATATATGCATCGACTTTTGATATTCATAAACCTGGAGCATATATGCAAAAAGATTGGGACAATATGCAAAATTTTTACATAAAATAAATAAGAGCAGAAATTTAAACATTAACTTTATTGCACAAAATTTTCTACAACATATTTTTAAACCAATTTATAATTAATTAAATGCTTTTCAAAATTGTGTGAAAGAAAGTTTTGTCTTCTATCAGAATACATATGTCCCGAAATAGAAAAGCTTCTTTCAACATCCACAGATGTAATTGCTGCATTTTTTAACTTTGCAATACATTCTAAACAAAAAATAAAGTCGAAATCCTTTATTGTTTCACTTTCCAAAATTTTCTTAACTTTCTTCAATTTCAAATACCCCGCATTTTTATTTATCACTTTTTTTTCAAATTTATTGTATATAGAATTACCTATTGTACCCTTAACCTTCTTATATAGCATATCAAATTCGTCTACTATTTCGACTGATTCCGAGAGCGACATCCCTTGCGTTTTTAGTTTACGAATGGAACTTGAAACAAAGCTATAATTTGACTTAATATACAAAAGGTTTTGTAGCAATTCTGTTGATGTTACTATCTTTTTACACTTTTACTTTTGTTTTCTAGAGCAATGCAGTCAGCAGTGACTTCAAGAATTACATTTTCTATTCCTTCAAAATTATCGGCGCAAAAAATTACAGCGTCTAACCATGTACCCCGTCTCGTAATAATCGGAGGCAACTTAACACGGGGAAGTCGCTCCTTATAAAATTGGAATCGTAAAGGTACTTTTAAAAACACTTTTTGACATTGCTAATTAAATCATTAATCAAAGGAAATTGATTCCTAACGTCTTCGGCTACACGATTGAACCCATGAGCTAACGAAGTAGTATGAATAATGTTACTATAAAAAAATTTTAAATTTTGCGCGGCTTTTACCATGTATGGTGCAGCGTGGGACAACATTAGTAAACCTTTTTCACAAGGTATACTTCCAGGTAAAAGGAAATTTGATAAACCTTCTTGAATGAATTGGGCAATTGTCACATTATTTCTTTTTTAAAGTTCTTCACAATAAATTAAATATGATTTACCTACAATATCTTAATGAAGAATTCCTATTAATAAATGGGCAATATAACGGCCACACTTATCCGTACTTTCATCTACCATGATATAAACAAAATTATTACCTACCAATTGAAGTTCTGCCATTGTTTGCTGCTAACAAGATATGACAAAATTTTTTCGTAAGGTACTTTCGTCAGGTATATTATGTTTGCAATATTTTTGGAGAAATGATTTCAAATCAACATTGTTTAATCTTGCTAATCGTATGTTAGACGAAATTAATGCGTTACACAGATCCGTGTTATATTCATATTCTTCTTGTTCTAAGTTTCGTGAAGTTGATGCTACACATTGATATATAGATTGCTGCACACATGCGGATCGCTTTAGTTTTTCACATTTTCCGATATGTGATGCAGTTTTAGCGTGTTGATCAATCAGGTATTTTCTCTCACAAGACACCTACAACAACAATTGTCATTTTATATCAAAAGTTAAAGAATTTAAAAACAATTGTGAAGCTTTTAGTAAAATTAAACTTACCAGTTTACTGCAGGCTCGACAAAATATTTTGTCGCCATCCTTTACCAGTTCAGGATACGGCTTAACCCCTAATGAAATTTTGTTCGCTATACTCATTGCACGTACGCACAGTATTTAAAAACACAATTACATGCTGTTTCGCTCAAAGATATTCAATGAATGAATAGTTTATTTGGGAATTAATAATAATAAACCGTATTTATCACATTCCTTCTGCAATATATGCAAGTTTTGTAAAAATATGCACAGAAATGCTCAAATATGCAATATATGCAATCACTAATTTTCGCTAATTAACTTAAGTTAGTGTAATACGTCTACATATAGACTATAATTAAAGATATGCAAAAAATAAAATGTATACACTTTGCATATAATCCTGTCTCTACATATAAATAATAGATTAGGAATATAAACATAGATATAAGTATATATAGGTAACCAGCACGGTTTCATTGCTTAGCGGTCGGCAGTAACTAGTCTTGTTACTATTGCCCAATTCTTATCTGATAGTGTTAATGCTGGGAAACAGATAGATGTTATACATAATACTAACAAAAACTTCTGATCGAATCTACCACATCTTCCAGAAAACAATATGTGACCTATGTGGGCTTTGAAACTAATTACTTCATGGCAACCTTTGCAGTTCCTCAAGGGAGTAACTTGGGACCACTTTTGTTCCTGATATTTATAACTGATTTCTGCTATCAATTGAGTTGTGCAAAGTTATTACACATAGATGACTTAAGATTATAAATAACAATTAGTAATTCTTAGGACTGCAATTATTTGCAAAGTCATCTTAATACAGTCCTCCTCAACAGTTAATGTGAGCAAATGCAAAATTGTCACCTACTTTTGTAAGGCAATTTTAATTATCTATACTTATCACTTGACTGGATCTCCTTTACCCAAAGTCAACTCTAAAAGAGACTTGGATATCATCTTTGACTCAAAACTGACCTTTACAGAATATATATGGAGTATTTGTGCATCGGCGTTGAACATACACACCTGCTGCTTACTATTACTTTACGACAATTTTTTTTCATAACAGCCATTCTTCATATTTATTTTGCTTTTGTTGGGCCGTAGTATGCGTTCTTGGTTTGGTCACCTACATATGTACATCTATCAGAGACATCTTCTGGAACAGATTCAAAGAAGGTGTCTAAAAAGTTTAATATTTACCCGATACAAGGATTTAGTCAAAATACTCTCCTGGAGATGTTTAATATTGATTCCTCAGAAGCACATAGAAAACAAGCTGAGTGCAAATTCTTATTTAGTTCACTTAATAATACCGTCGATGTCTGAATTGTTGAGTGAAATTAATTTTATTGCTCAACCCCTGCGGTCCAAGTAAACAAGTGTATTTCATTGTTTCGTACATGTAATAAACATTGCCATCAGATCCCTAATATATGTAATGTATAGTGGCTTCAACTGTACCATTACTTTTAGCAACATATAATTCGCAAATACATAATGCATAAGACAATTCCTTTTTTTTTTCTTCTCTCCTCTTTTGTTTTTACCTTCGGTAATTTTTTTTAAGTTAAATTAAATTAAAGCAGATTGAGTGTGTGTGTAAATAGTCATACTACGTTGTAGGTTAATTATGTTTATTAAAATTTAATCCACCCTTTTTTTATTAATTTTGTGTTTGCTTATAGATAACTGTACATTGGTTATATCTGCCTCGTAATTGAATATTTGTTTTATCTATTGGACAATATACAGCCCAATACATCACAACTTTTGTAAGGGAAAGAATATCCTACAGAGCACCCTATGTATTGTAATAATCTGTTATGTTAAAGAGAATTTATTAATCTTTTGAACGAGCATAATAATAACTAAAAAATAAATAAATCTCATCAACTCTATTGCCGATACATATGCGATACATATACGATATGAGTAACATTGTGTACTGATTACATAAAGCTGATTATCATTGATATAGAGCCCCGCTGCAAATGAAGATGATTGGTCAACCGACGATATCGGAACTAGCGAATCCGATTTGATTTATTACGATGCGAAATCGTATGAAGATGTCTAATAATTACCAGGAAGCGTAACCATTGCATACTAACGAAATGCGATGAACCGCCAGTACCGCCAACTGATTAATCATTCGATTTGTCCTCGGAGACACCTTACTTTAGATAATAATGAATATTTGTTTGGATTTTTAATGTGCGGAAGTGAAATAAACTTTACTGGTGAAGGATAATTAGAATTTGCAATCACTACAAAATACCTAATAATTAGCATTACATCGCTGGTAACTGGAGTCCTTCTTTGAGCAATATCATTGTTATTGTTGCCTGAATTGCTAGAATCAACATCCTTAAACTTCTTGGGTGGCATGGATGTTCTGTTGAGGAACCACTTCTGATTAATGACAATAGCACCTGTATTAACTAATGCTAATACATTCTCAGAGTACACGCATATGCTCTCAACTATTTTAGGGTACTGAGATACCCATTGTTGAAGGCATTAGTATTGTCACCACTACGAAGCTTGAAATGAAGGTTTTCATGCTCAGAATCAATAACAAACGAATTGTTTCTGTGATTGCACTATGTCAGAAAAGAAAAGAAAAGAAAAGAAAAGAAAAGAAAAGAAAAAGAAAAAGAAAAAGAAAAGAAAAAGAAAAAGAAAAAGAAAAGAAAAAGAAAAGAAAAGAAAAGAAAAAGAAAAAGAAAAGAAAAGAAAAAGAAAAGGAAAAGGAAAAGGAAAAGGAAAGGAAAAGGAAAAGGAAAAGGAAAAGGAAAAGGAAAAGGAAAAGGAAAAGGAAAAGGAAAAGGAAATGGAAAAGGAAAAGGAAAAGGAAAAGGAAAAGGAAAAGGAAAAGGAAAAGGAAAAGGAAAAGGAAAAGGAAAAGGAAAAGGAAAAGGAAAAGGAAAAGGAAAGGAAGGAAAAGGAAAAGGAAAAGGAAAAGGAAAAGGAAAAGGAAAGGAAAAGGAAAAGGAAAAGGAAAAGGAAAAGGAAAGGAAAGGAAAAGGAAAAGGAAAAGGAAAAGGAAAAGGAAAAGGAAAAGGAAAAGGAAAAGGAAAAGGAAAAGGAAAAGGAAAAGGAAAAGGAAAAAGAAAAAGAAAAAGAAAAAGAAAAAGAAAAAAAAAGAGTAAGAATAAGAATAAGAGCAGGAGCAAGAGCAAGAGTTAAAGCTAAAGTTAAACAACTACCAGTAACAGTGATAACTGTTGTTTTTGTATGGTATCACCGGGTTTTGAAGACATCACCAAGAAAAGTAAGTGCGGAGCACTGACATTAAGACTTCGACAGTGGAATTTTTTTTGAAGACAATTTCCAAGTGATTTTATTCCGCTTTCATTACCAACCACTTGAATCTTTCTTTGATAAAACAGAAAGGTTTGTGTTTTACTGCGATATTGAAAAACTGAGTCCGCTAAGTTTCAAGACAGTTTTACTGAATAATGGGACCATACCCATTAGTCATGCTGTAGCAGCGTCTCTATTGATGAATTTGCAGTAGGGACGTTCAATATGGTACCGTGATTTCTTTATCTATGAGACGACTTTGAATACATCAAGAATTACTGTCCCCCGAGAACATATTTTAAGTTTAGAGAAGCGAATGCGTATTACCTACCGTTAGTGAAACTGTGCAAAAAGTCACTCTTCCTTTTGACGTCAAACTCGGCCTTGTAAAAAACATGGTAAAAGCTACGAATACGAACGGATCGTCATTCGAATAATTGCATGAAAAACGCCCTCGTCTCATTGAAAGCAAAATTGAAGAGGACGTTTATGTGAGATCTCGGAATAGACAGGAAATGACAAGATCGAAAACTACAAGGAATTGGTCCAGGATATTCTGGCTTTGTTTCATAAATTCAATACAATATGTCCTTAAAGATTCATTTTCGTGCCACTAAAATTCATTCCTTAGTTATTCATTAGGACGCTTTCATTATAACATTGACTAGATGGAGAAACAGGACCAGGATAAATGGCAAATCTCAGTGCTAGCTAACTATTATTGTACGCGCAGCGAATATACTCCCATCATCAATTACAAACGAGAAGAAAAAAGAAGTACGAACCAGACCAAAGTATTCTTAACAAGCATTATAATATTTACATTTTTTGCTCAAAAATGCAAAGAATCCATAGCCAAGTCAGCTTCTTCTTAATTATATTCGTGTTCAGCACAGTTAATTTATCAAGAAATTACTATTTTCATTTTCCTTATTATCCAATTTAATTAGCAAAAAACTAACAGTAACGACAAACATACACTCTGTAATAATGCCTTATTAGATATTGTACTTCCATTCAATATTATCGGTGCTCCAGCCCAATGGCACTTTAAACACAAATACATAAATCGATACTTCCTACGCATATATTATAAGCACCGCGGTGTTATTCATTGACTTCGACCGGAGGAAGAAGAAACGCAACCAAAAAACTCACTTAAATACAGGATATAAATTAATCCACGCATTCGAACAGAAGATGTGTTGTGTTCGGCCATCCGCATTATACAAAAGCAGACGTCGACTGATGTTGAAGAACGAAACGGAACGAAACAAAAAAGCGAAAGAAAAACGAAGAAAGTAAGAACTACCTCGCTCCGCGTCACTTTTTTTCCCTTGTTTATTGTACGCGGTCGGTATCTGCCTGGTAGCTCTTCGGACTGACAAAAAGATAAATGTTCACCGAAGTGGATAGAATAGAAATTGGTATTGCCGCGTAACCCGGGCGTTGCGTCGATGGCCTTAATAAATTGGAAATGTGATATAAAAAGTGTATGGAGACTTCCGTACAGGATGCCTCAAATTAGTGACTACTATTGGGATCTTGCTTATATGGGATAGAATACAATTTTAAATTATATTGATAAACAAACACACAAAGGATTTTAAATATATGAAGAGTTTGAAGCTATTTAGAAATAAACCTTCAAAAACAGGCACATTCAAGTATTTGGTTTTGAGAAACCATTTTCCAAAAAATAACGTGATTTCTTGGTAAAGTTACCCAGTTTTGTTTGTGTAATATTGACGTTCAAAAGGGATCCAACGCTATCCAAGTGATTTCTTCGTAACAGCGGAAGAAAGCAAAGACCGTTCCATTGGCCGGAAAGGTTATGGCGACCATTTTTTGGTATTCCCAAGGTGTGATAGTCATGGACTTTCTGCAGAAGGGAAGGACGATCACGGAGCAATACTACAGCGACTTACTGACACAATTCGATGCAGTATTGAAGGAGAAACGGCATCGTTTGCAGCAGAAGAAGGTGCTTTTCCACTACAACAATGCACCGGCTCATTCATCCCGCATCGCCAATACCGTGATATTCTTGTCCATTCCGGAAACATTTCAGGTCGCCCTCGTACCAGGTACTTATTGTCAATCCACATAACGGACATGATGTATAACGATTTGAGGAAAGAAAATACCACCTTTTGCCATCCAAGACTTTGATAATTTAAACTTTCTTGTAGGACTAATATTAATACAAATAAACTATCGGTGAAATGGTACTTTCATGTGGACTGAAGTACAGTCTCTATCCAATTTATTAGGGCCACTTGTTAAAATAACGATTTTGTTAAAATATATAATGAAAAACGTATTGTACATGTATATTCAGACCTGTTTAGACATCGTAACAACTATATAACTTATATTTTGTAGTGCATTCTTTGGCTTTTATAATTGCTCTTATTTTTATAGCATATTGTCTATGCAAGCGTTATGGCGTCTAATTGTAGCGTCATTTTGCCAGCCATCCTCAATATTTCTTACTAATTGTTCTTTTGACGTGTTTCTTGTCGAATACACGCGTGGCTTTAGAACACTCCACACGTTCTCAATTGCATTGAGGTCGGGAGAATTTCTCGGCCAAAGTGACACTGGCAGAGCGCGTGTTTCCAAAAAACTTTGGATGTATTTGGCCATGTGGCATGGTGCCTTATCGCGCATAAATGTGTAAGGGCTTTCATTTGGATCTAAGTCGTTGATCAAGACATCCTCCAATGCACACTTACATTGGTGTTGATTCATGGTGCTTTGGCAAAAATACAGTGGTCAAGGATCTTCAACTGATATACAGGACCATACTGTAAGTAACGGAGGGATTTCATCGTCTTTAATACACTAGCTTCACCAAACCGTTCAGATGGACGCCATCTTAATTATGTTTATTATATTTAATTTAATTTAATTATATTTATTATATAATAAATCACGTTTCGGTCATGGCTTCTAGTTTTGACTCATACGATATTTAACGAAGACATTGTGCAAACAAAAAAAAATGCTTGATTTACATATTCATTTAAGTTATTCTGTCATACCTTTCGTTAATCTTTAATTGCGTAATGTTGATGACATTTCGGCTATTCATAATGTGCTCACTTCATCATCGATGTTAATCTTGGCCTTTTCAGGGAACGTCTGCATTTTAATTCGGCTTCGTATAATCGTCCACGTACTGTACGCGTGGATATTTGCACTCCTTGTTGAGACATTACATTTCCTATTTCTTTGGCTTAAGGTTTTCAGTTGCTAGTTGCAGGACACATCGAGCATCTCTATTAGTAGTTATCCTTTTCTTGCCGCAAAACGCCGGTACTTATAGTGATATCTTTTCTTTCATTAAAACGGCGATTCGCTGCACTGTTTGTCGGAATACGTGTTCTTTCTTTCCAGTTGTGCGTTAAGAACCATCCTGTACCCAACAATGCCTCAATACGCAGTTATTTCTCATTTTGTTATTCTTTCTACAATAGTAACCGATCCAAATAATATTCTACGAATTAATGCGTCTTTCAATCTTGTTTCTCGCCATCTTCTATACAGTACAGAATGATTCATAAGGGGGATAATGTTAGGCAAGAGGTCATCAAGTGGCACTTTCTCAATTTCTAGAAAGATATTAAGGGAACGCATTTAGATAGGTATTGTAAACCCAATTCGTGGATTTTATACTTGGATTAGTAAATTATATCGTTGGAAGTACACAAAAGTTTAAATTTATAAATAAGGTGGCCCTAATAAAATGGTCAGGCACTGTATATTAGCATTGCAAGATATTTCTAATTCTCAAGTAAACTGTGGGTTTACGTTCGTAAACTAAAGGGAGCCTATTTGACTACACTATTTTTCAAGATACACAACATATTATTATGTAAACAGTATATTTTCATGTGCATATAAGGCTGCAGCTTATTTCGCCCACGTAATTATCACTTAATGCTATTAATCCTTCTTCTGTATGTATTTGTTAAATGATATAACAACGTTGGCACATTTACTGGATAAAAAGAGTATATTCTTTCTAACTAATAAATATACAACGAACGACATACGTATTTCAAACATTCAACTTTAATTCGTGGATATACGTAAGTGCGATAAACATACCTGCATGAAGCGCATTACTGAGAAATCGAGTCCTGTATAAATTATTTGTTCGCATTTTCGTTTTGCGATTGGATGTGTCTTGTATTGGTAAGATTTTCCTTTCATAGCAATTATCTTAATGCACTATACGAGAAGCTGCGTATGCGTGTGTGCACACAACTTCTCGCATTGGAAGCCACTATCAGCGTATAATTACAAATTATCAGTGCTATAAAATGTAGCGTAATAACGACGTAGTAATTACTTCGTGAACATCAATTACGCCTGGCAAACGATACAACCAAAAGCTTCTTTATCTTAGACCTTGTGTGTAGTAGCAATGAAAAGAAACGGTATATTTTTACTCACACATGTATATTTTGTGGATTGGTTCTTATAAATGGAGTTCAGATTTTTATACACAAAATGTATTGCACATATACAGATATACATGTCACATTTTTTCAAATAATTAATTTAAATCGAAACATTATTGATCAATCACTTTTTGGCTATGGCAGTTTATATTTGAAGTCCATCTGCTTGTATCGTTACATTATTAAATTTATCTGTAACAGTTTTTTTTTCACAATGTTCTACATCAGAAATTCATTCCAATGAAGGCATTTAAGCAGTCTAATTTTTTAACTGAACTACTTAAGAAACTACAATAAGCTTTAATATACGTCCATATCCCCTTTTTTCGAATAAACATTTGGATTCCTTTATTGATTCAATTGTATCTATAAAGTCTAATACAATGCTTTCTATATAAAAATATGCCAATATTCTCCATTTTAAATACTATTTGGTTTTTATGTCCAGGGTTTGAGTTCGTATTGGCAGTACGTATTTTCGGGTTTGTAGGCCGTAATCTTAAATAGATATAGTACGTTTCGCCAAAGACTGTGGCTGGCATCTTCAGGACGATGTTAATTGTTGTTCGCTGATGGTCTGGCTAAGCGTGCTTCAGGCGAAGCGGTCCCAGCGGAAACACCATTAGATCAGACGGGCAAGAAATTGATTTGCTTTTGGCGAAACCACTCCTTTGTTTGGTATTATGTACGGCTGTATTATTCCGTTGAAATATCTTGCGTTGGCAATCGATCACCAAGTCTATTAAAACAATCTCTAGAAGTTGTATATAAAAAATAGAATTCATTTAGGTAGAAATAAAACATAAAACATATAAAGGTGTTATTGTTATGGTGCCTGACCAATTTATTAGGGTCACTTATTAAAATAGCGATTTTGTTTAAATATATTATGAAAACTGTATTGTACAAGCATAAGTCTATTCAGAACTTATAAACACCGTCACAACTATATAACTGATATTTTATAATGCCTCCTCTCACTTTTATAATTGCTCTTATTCTTTTCAGCATACTGGCTATGCAAGCGTTAATGGTGGTGAAAAGACATTGTTCGAACGAAAAAAAGTTGCTTGATTTGCATATTTATTTAAGTTATTTTGTCTTACCTTTCCCCAATCATCAATTGTGTAATGTTGAAGACGCTTTGGACATTAACATTTAACAATAATTTTGTTTCCCAACATAACTTCCTAAAATGTTTGTTCTTTAATGAGTTCGGAAAAAAACCCTTTACTTGTTTTGCTAGCCATTCCATGCATAGCATCGATTACATCTTTGTCATTAAAAGCGAGTTTTCCGTGAATATTTATTCAACTTACAGCACTAGTTATCGCTGGAGATCAAATCTGGAAAAAGTAGTTCGAGGTTTTTGAAACCATCCATTACAACATTACTATTGTGAGCTGTATTGTTGGCGAAACAACTTCTTCCAATTTTTGCAAATGACAATGTAATCATACGCTTGCATTGTGAATAATCAGTATAATCACCAAAAAATTGTCGCTACAAATTGTGTTAATGATATTGTCGGCACAAGCAGAACCCGAAATTTTCGTAGTAACAGTGAGTCCTTACGTCACCATTCTGCACTATATTCTTGGATACATAACAAGGCATTCGCCAAATCTACGTAACCCTATTTCTCGCTTCATTTGTCTTTGAATACTGTGAACAGCAGACGCGTCCGTATCACGTGTCACCCTAAGAGACAAAGAAATGATTTAACAACGATAAAACCGCAGCTCGGCAAGATGGCGTGCTCAATCTGCCGAATCTTCTTTTGAAGAAGCGGTTCAAGACCGTTGGATGCTGATGCGGCTGCCGTTGGGCGGCTGTTAATCTTTTCCGATGACGGCGCAACTTTCATTGAATACTTAATTTCCATGACATTATCTGATTTGTTTCGATCTCGACCAGCTTTTCAATCTCGACCAGCTTTTGTTTGCCGTTCGAAGATTACTCGATGTAGATTACGCTTATATCGGCGATGATGCGATAATATGCGTACGCGAGATAGAGCAGCCAGTACGTGGATGTAATATACTAAACGCTCCATAAATTTAAATCAATAGATAAGTTGCGATAATGAACTTGCGCGTTTGATGATGAAATATGTAATTACACAGAAAACCGATAGCTATGTAGTACGCAAAAAACTGATTAATAACTGCTACTTCTTTAAGATTAACTTACAAAATTGATGTCTTTATCTGTTAAAAATGTTCAAAAGATAAGACACTGCTTGTAATTAAGTTTCTCAGCATATAAGAACTAGCTGCGGTGGCTGGGGGATTTCGGTACAATGACTGCCAAATTCCAGAATTCGTCTAAGAGATTTAAGGAAAACGTATTTCGCATCACTAGTGACGAAGTGCCTACTGAACCCCAAGAAGTTTCTAGAATTTTAAACTTGAATATTCGTGAACGATACTATTTTACACATATACGAGGGCGACCTGAAATGCTTCCGGAATCGACAAGAAAAACACGGTATTGGTGTGGTTTTTTATTTTCATTTTTCGACGTAGTCTCCTCGAAGATCAATACACTTTCAAACGGCACTCCAGTCTCTTCAAGCCGTCGGAAAAGTACGATGTTTCGAAGTCCGCAAAATAGCCATTTGTAGCGACACCCATTTTTATGTTATGTGGGTGATTAGAGTCGAAATGGAGGTATTGTCCTGTATAGCTTAGCTTCTTGTATAATATAATGTGCCAATAATATGTAATTTTTTAACATTATTAATTATTATATCTACATTTTTTAACATGAAAAACTACTCAGGCGCCCTGCAAGTTAATCTCTTAGTGAGGTTGAGAACTGTCTTAAGAAGCATGTAAATTATATTTGATTCTGTTTTAAATACAGCTTTACGATTGCAATCGGACAATTTGTATTATATGATTTCCTGTAAAAATATGCATTTAAATTGATGCAAGTTTCGTCTCCATAATAAGTATTTTACTCATTTTCCACATGTTATTGCTGTACTACATGTGACGCCAGGTTACTTATTTATAGCTTACAAAAAAGAGAAACTGCAACTCATCAAGTCTCATTAGAAACGCTAAAATAAACAAAGTGTAGAAATGTAATTAGCTCAGACGATTTTAAATTCGAAATGTCAACAACTTGGCAGGAGATTTTTTACAGAAGAAAAGAAATAGGTATTTCTATTTTAGTAACATCATTATATTATAATTATTTTTAGTTGAATATAAAATTATATATAGAATTCTTACAAAATCTAATACAATTTAGTTGCACACAAATTTAGAGTATGTAGAATTTTGTAAAAACAATTTAACTAATTTAACCCATCTGCAACAACTTTTATAGTATTTCCTAAAACCTCGTTAACTGATGAATTGGATACTGTACTTTATATATTGGGAATATTATCAAATTTAGCATACAATCTACTTCAGTCGGGAACAATTTCAATACAATATTCATTTGGAATAACTACTACATCTTGATGGCATTAATAATTATTTTTGAATTACATGATAACAGATGCAGTGTACGGCATACGTACACACATACTGCCGAAAGACAACTTTGGATACATTCTCATAAATATTAAGAGGATGTCATTATTGCTTAAACTTTTAATTAATGAAGTCGTGAAACTGAAGAAATGACATTATATTATATGAATTATTGCCAGAAAGCGCGTGTATTAAGCCTGTCTTATACCGTCTAACATGGAAACGAGACAATTCCTCGATGTAAATGTAATGCACCAAAAGAGACGTTGCTTGAGTAGTAGTATTTTTGAGTTATAAGTCGCTTTGGAAGATTGTAACATTAACGTTTTGTTACTTAATGAACATTAGCCGACTGATGACCAAATTAAATTAATTAGACTACATAACTATCAATTAGCCGGTTTTTGGTGAAGTTAGTAGTGATAGGTGGCAACCTCAATATTGATTTTTTGCTTCCCCCTTCAATACGACAACAAATCAAGGATTTGTGTTCTAGTTACAACGTATACTATGTAGTCAATCAACCAGGGCCGTCCTTAGAGTGGAGCGGCTGCTCCAGGCCCCGCGCCTACGAAATGTTGAAATAAAATGTCCTTAGAATAACACATGGGCTGAAAAGTCCCGGGCCTAACAAAGAAAACACGGTTTTTTTGGTTCAAAATTAGCTTTATTCATCAACGTAATCTCTATCAAGAGCAACGCAATCATTCCAGCGCCTCTCTAACATTTCAATACCACTTTTGTAGAACGATTTATCTTTTGCCTCAAAATAGGCCTCAGTTTCAGCGATAACTTCTTCATTCGTGCGAAATTTCTTACCGGCGAGCATTTTTTTGAGGTCTGCGAACAGCCAGTATTTGCTGGGAGCCAAATCTGGCGAATACGGTGGATGTGGGAGCAATTCGAAGTTCAATTCATGTAGTTTTGCCATTGTTTTGATTGACTTGTGACACGGTGCGTTGTCTTGATGAAACATTTTTTTTTTCTTTGCCATATGCGGTTGTTTCTTTGCAATTTCGGCCTTCAAACGCTCCAATAACGCTATATAATATTCACTGTTGATGGTATTTCCTTTCTCAAGATAGTCGATGAATATTACACCACGCACATCCCAAAATACCGAGGCCATAACCTTTCCAGCCGATTGTTGTGCTTTCGGGCGCTTTGGACGAGGTTCACCAGTTGCTGTCCACTCAGATGACGATCGTTTTGATTCCGGAGTGAAGTGATATATCCATGTTTCATCCATTGTCACATATCGACGCAAAAATTCCGGTTTGTTACGTTTAAACATGGCCAAACACTGCTCAGAATCATCAATACGTTCTTGTTTTTGGTCAACAGCGAGCAAACGCGGCACCCACTTTGAACAGAGCTTTCTCATAGTCAAATGCTCATGCAATATAAAGCCAATACGTTCTTTTGATATCTTTACGATGTCAGCTAACTCACACAACTTCACTTTTCGATCATTCAAAACGATTTTGTGGATTTTTTTGATGTTTTCTGGTGTTACCGCCTCATTTGGACGTCCACTGCGTTCTGCATCATCGGTGTCTCTACGACCACATTTGAAGTCAGCAAACCAACGTTTTATTGTTGTTTCTGATGGAGCGGAGTCCCCATAATACTTTTCAAGCCATTGCTTCACTTGAACGGTATTTTTTCCCATCAAGAAGCAGTGTAAAATTAAAACACGAAATTGTTTTTGATCCATTGTTTTGAAAATAACAAAAGTAGCGTGACTCTTAGCACAATAACTCACAAACTAATGAATAGAATATCATGAAATTTTAACAGCTGTCTTTTGAAGGTTAGTACTAACTGAGAGAAAGGTGACTGCAATAAAACTAGCGTCATCTACGTGTTAGGCCCGAGACTTTTCAGCCCATGTGTTAAGATAATACGGACTAAAAATGAATTAGTTGAAACCTTCTCTTTCCAATGGTTTATATCGGATTTGTTTGTCTCTAAACATTTATATAAAGGCCCCGCAAAACTATTTTGCACCAGGCCCCGCTTTTGCTAAAGACGGCTCTGTAATCAACCTCTCTGAATTGTTAACGGTTCCCTGTCGTATTTGGATATTTTTTTTGTAAATCTAGTTTATGATAGTTATTGCATCTCTTGTATTGACAATAACTTATCTCGCAATCGCTCACAGATTATTAGAACAACGATACCGCTTTTCCATATTGCTAATAAACACAAATTCTGTAAAAATTCTCTAACTGCGTTCACCAATTTATAAGCCAAAGAAACATGGCTTTCTGTCTATGAATGTAATTGTCCTGTACTACATTTACAACTTTTCTTAACGTACTACTAAAGCGTCTCTTTCCCGTTCGTAAAATGTAAAATAAATAAATTAAATAACAATTCGCCAATCACACCCGACATTACACATTTTAAATACACTTTATTATTTCTTAAAGATATATGTGCCCAGTATCCAGCGTTTATATTAGATTTTAAAAACTATCAACACATTTATAAAAACCTTTTCCAAAAGAGTAGATTTGAAAATAATGAGATGCTTATTAAATCATGCTCCAATAAATCCAAAGCTGTATGGTCTGTAATTAGAAAAAATAAAAATATTTCAAAATATTCAACTGTACCTGAGAGTGCAGATAAAAATAAACTATGCAATGAGTTTAACATTTTTTTACGATATTGCCAGGAAATATGATAGTAGAAAACAATTAATTTAACCGTAATGAGATTCATTGGTTTTCGATTAATAAATATTTACAAAATGCAGTTGATTAACATGGTTTTTGCCCTAGTAAATCTACAGATACAGCAGTTTTTAACCTTCTCAAAAATATTTATAGTAATTTAGATAGTAATGAGTGTCTTGACATCTTCATTGACTTATCAAAGGCTTTCGATTTAGTTAATTACAGTATTCCTCTTTATAAGCTCCAGAGATATGGTGTTAAAGGTGTTTCGTTAAATTGGTTTCGATCTTACGTTAAAGACAGAAAACAAAATGTTCGCTTTGACGATTCGCGATCTAATTTTGTAGATATGAGTATTAGCGTACCTCAAGGCTCTGTGTTGGGTCCTGCATTATTTTTATTATTCATCAACGACTTACCAGCAACTTTAATTCAAGATGAATAAGTAGTATTGTATGCTGATGATATTACTATTTTATTAAATTCAAAAAGTTTATCCGATATGCTACGTAAAACCGAAATTATTTATAATGATGCATGACTTGATGCATGACTTGATGCATGACTTGATGCATGACTTGATGCATGGATGCAAAGTAATCATTTAATTATAAATAAAGAAAAAGCGCAATTTCGTAAATTTCACAACAAAATGTCATCATCATTTAAGGAAACTCAATTTTGGTTTTGGTTTTGAAAACCACATTGAGCAGATTTTCAAATACATGCTTTCTCCTAAAACAGCTCAGCCGTGCTTGTAACCAGGAAACGCTTAAAATAATTTATTATTCAAATTTCATAGCGTGTATGCGTTATGGTGTTATGCATTGCGGACTGTGTCTTAATTCAGGCAGAGTTTTTCTTATGAAATAGCGAGAATTATTTTTAATATGAACTACATTGACTCGTGTAGAAATACTTTTAAAGAAAACGCATTGTTTATTTTTTACGATTTATATATCTACGAAACGTTGTGTTACGTTTTTAAACATAAAGAGGAGATTTCAATTTACAATTACTCGCATAACTATGACCCGTGTAAATGAATATCTTCTGCCTCCTCCTCATAGGAAAGTAATTTTTCAAAAAGTCCGCATTTTATGAGCTGCAAACTTTATAATCATCTTCCTGCTATTGTAAAGCATGCCACAAATTTCAATGTATTTAGAAGATTGCTTAAACAGCATTTATTAAGTATTTCTGCTTATAGTTTAGATGACTTTTGGTCTGCATAATATTAAGTTTCTTTTATTGTAATTGTTTGTTTTTTCTTTGACTTATTTTAGGCATGTACATTCAAATTGTTTTGTATTTGTGTGTGTTTGTTATTGAAATAAATTATATTATTATTATTATTATATATTTTCTTGTAGCTCTTTTTAATATGTTGAACAATCATTATGTTATCAGTAGCAGTTAGTAATAACTTATAACAAACGAATTTAAATATAACGTAAATTAGCTATTCTCTTGGGAATATGTCTAATACATGCAAGTTTGGCAGCATCTTGGTTTTTGTCTTGCTCGATTAATGTTATTCGCCAATAAAATATACTTTTTATATTCAAAAAGTGGTATTAACGTTTATATATCTTCAATTTAAAATAAAATATCTATGTACATTGATACATTATACATGGTTGTTTAAACTATATACATCCGCTGCTACATTTTCTAACTAGACATCCTATAGGAACATTATACTATGGAATGGTATAGGGTCAGGTGTTCGGTGCCAACGGTTGATAGATGAAGGTAGCTATGGGCCCATTCTTCGAAGATCTCTACCTACTCTGCCACATACTGGTACGATCACATCGTATATATATATATATATCTATAGACGTTCGCAGTATACCGGGAACTGTAAGGAGAATGAAGAATTACACGCTCGCAAAGGGACATAGACAATTGACACATCTTGAATTACCATCTCATTATGCTGTCCTTCACGAGAGCCGGTGCACTACGTGAAGCCGACAGACAGCCTTTTCCACTCGTCACGATTGTCGACAGCTTAACAAAATAGGAGGAGGCAATGATTGGTTAAATGATATTTTCGTTTCGCTAACGGCCTGGCCGATCACATCGCACAACGGTTAGCGTAACGACATCCGTTCGAAGACCGGAGTTGATTTATGCTTTCGAAATGGCACACGGGATATTTTCGATTCCGGGATACATTTCAGATTTTTCTGATTAGTTTCGAAACAGCTTTTTGACCTACATAGTGCAGTGAAGTTCGATTTTTATTAGCAAAGAACTCTTCATAGTGATGGAATAAAAATAAGAACAATTTATTAGATCAAAATTAATCAAACATAAAACAATATCTAACAGAAGTAATACATCCTGTTTACATTAGTTGAATATAATAAATTTAATAACACAGTTTACAACGAAAAGAAACAAATACAATATAAAAGGAAAGCTCCATGGTTCTGTAGACTTGATGCCTAAAACAATTTTTCTCTAAACAATTTGACTGAGCAAGATAACAATATCGGTGAAAAAATTTTTTATTCACGTATTATTTGAGTTCTTTGCATTAGTTGTATGGGACGTAAAAAGTATTTGAAAGTCACTATCTATTTAGCTAAAGAGACATAATATGCAGCCAGGAGAAATCATAGAAATTCATAGAGAACATCTTTGATTCTTCTGCTGAAATGATTACGAAATGCCATTAAATGAATAAATAACAACAAAAACGAAAGAGGAAAAGAGAGAAATACTAGTATAAACAGACGGGAATATTATTACAATAGAACACTAAAACCTCAACTGCTCCTACAAGTATAGTAAAGGAGTTAGTACTTAATATTGGTGCTCCAGTTATTATCACAAACACGTTGGGAAATATGAGGTAATTAAATAAATTAAAATAGTAAACAACACCGCATTACGTACTATTAATAAAATGTCCTCCAACTACCACTGTTTTTATGGACTCAATCTTGAATAAAAAGTAAAGTAACGGAAAAAATTACAGTTTCTAGGTAACTGAAGTGATACAATGTTTACAAGATGTTATAAGAGGTAAATTGCTATCCGAGGAGAAAAAAAAACAAAAAAAATTGTTATAAACAGATAAGGTTTTCAAACCGAGCCATAACTAAGTAAACAGAATGATCCCATCATCTCTCGAAACCAGCGCTCATCGATATTTCGGTTAGCCTCTTCTGGTAATGTAACCGCGTAACAAACAAAATGTAATTTAAATTTCTCGATAACAAACAGGAGTGCGGAATAAATTTTATCCGGCAGTAAACCTTGTCGGTGGCTAAAAGCGGTTTCAAAACCACCCTTACAGAAGACATATAAGCAAGACTGAAATTCATATAAAATGGGATCAGCTGTGGAACGTCATATTTTGCGATGAACCGGAATTTCGATTGCAGTAGTGTAATAGTTTGGGCGGCTTTTATACATAAACAATAAAACCCCTATATCAGTTTGGTCAACAATAGACCGTGTAAGTGTGACGTCAGTAAGTATTGTAGCTACACTGAAAAGTTTCCAAACAAAACAATGACGCGTGATAAAACTAACCTATTCCTGTCAATTCCTCATGTTTACGTTGTTTACTGTGCTGTTTTGCGACCGTAAGCAGCATTATTTTGTTCGTTAAATAGAATTATGAAATTCATTACAATTACTATTGGAATCTCTACTCATTTGCATCATTTTGAAACATATCTAGGATGGATCACAGTAAATATGCCTAGAGAATTACATTAATGGAATGAAGCTTCATTTAAACTTGTATCATTGATATCTGGCTGTACAAAAGACTGTGTTACCTGTTGATGAAACATATACATTTCATATAAATGTATGACTACAGTTAAAGGCTTGTTAACGTAACTCCAAATGGTCTAGTAACATATGTACATTAGCCACCCGTACTCTATTTCATCATATAAAGTGTTGAAGATTGTGGTATATTGAAAAATGTGGTCCTTGGTGACCTAATGTTAGTTGATAAAGGATTTTAATTGAAGACTTACCTTTCTTTTTTAGGTACATCACTACACAGCTATGGCATAATATTTCAAATTTGAGGAGCATTAACCTGTATGTAATTTCCTTTAATTTCAGAGGTTTTCACTTTAAAATATTTTTAAATACAAATAAAAAAAAATCTTTTAAACAGTTTGTTTTATTATTTAAAACATGTCATCAAGCTATACTTAAGTACAGTTACATTTACAAAAAATAATTTACATGTACCGACTGCGGTAACACGGTTGACAATGAAAGCCCACGTGCTCTCGAAACGCTGCGTTCCGCATAATTAATAAATTTGTGTGAGTGGAGTTTACTGCTATACCTGTGAATTGTACATCCACACAGTCCTTGCAATCATCATTCACAAAATATATTAAAAATATAGGCACAAAGTATGAATTAGAATAAGAAAAATGAATGTGAATTTTGATAAGAATTACAATTTTAAGTCTTTAATCTTGGGATAGTACTCACACACACACGTACACTATTTTAGATGTCCTGGGCTTCGACTCCACAAGTGTTTCCGCAACTCCAAATTATTGCAAGTATAGCAGCTGGGACACTTTACTGTTTCAAATAGCTTTGAAGATTTGCAAGATCTCTACTTATTAAAAGAAAATTCAAATTCAACGTCAGTCACTTAGACGCTGTTGTTATTTAATCGCTCGTTGTTTCCGGAGCCACTCTCACATTACTAAATTTGTTTAGCTGTTCGGTAGGCTACACAGCATACACTCTTGATGGAATTAAATTAATTATATACAATATGGGCTGCCAGGCGTGCCATCCATTCGACGTACGAGAATTTTGAAAACAATGTGTGTACTATTTCGAGACGACACTTGTTTTTATAATTTGATAGAAAAGACGCGTGAATGCAGTACGTTTCGCACCTTTCGGAAAAATTTAGAAGAAATTATATCCAATTACAAATATATTTTTAAGAAAAACTATATATTGTAATGATATGAAATATCATCTATTTACTATCAATGATTTTTCTAAATTTTACTAGTTTACCTATTCTGGATATTTCTCTTGTCTCTGTTTGGTTCACGCTCTTGTTTTTATTATGGTTAATGCTATAGTTGGAAGCAAAGTACAGTTAGTCCTCTCCCTCTACTGAATTTTATTACAGATATTCAGTCTGTACAGTTTTTTTTTTATAATTCACAATTTTCATGTCATAAAAAAAGAGTCCCTTCAACAACACTTACAAAGGAGACGTAAACTTCACTATCGTTTATTATATATATCGCTTTTCGTAAACATATTTTTAAAAGACGTTTAATATACTGTACTAACACATTTTAATCATATTGTATAAATATGTATCATCTCGAAATTATATCACACAATCTTCCAAATTTCTCGTACGACGGAAGGATGGCACGCCTGGCAGCCTTTACCTCTATATAATTTCATTCAGATCAAGTATGTGTTTACTGTGTGGCCTAATATACAGGCAAACAAATGTGTAACTATGGATACAAACAAACTTCGTATCAAAGTCACACATATTGACATCGTCTGTCCTGTGAATAATCAGTTATTTTCTCAGATAAAGCTTAATTTATGAAAATCTTCGAATAGATCCTGTCATAAAGTGTATCAGCTGGTATTATAATTAAAACTTGGAAGTTCCGGACACATTTGTTTTGGAAGCCGAAGACCAGTACACCTAAAAGACGAGAAAGTACGTACGAGTGAGTACGATTACAAAAATTAAACACGTCGACTTTTCTTCAATTCTCATAATTATTTGTATTTATTACTCTCATTTTGTTTCGTATCTTAATTAGAATATTTAAAAACTAGCTAGACAGGGATTGCCTTAGGTTTTCTGTTAAAAAGGATATTTTGTCAAAAAAGCGGTATATATATCTTTGATTTGTTAATATATTTATTTTTACAACCTTATTCTTGGTTATTTTATTTAGAAAACACTATTTTTGAATTTAAAAAAGAACAAAATTTAAATTAAAGAACCCAGAGAGATTTTCCGCCACAATATATAGATTACAATGGTGGACTTTACGTCTCCACTGTACACGTCGTTTAAGGGACTCCTTTTTTTCAAATTAAATTATAAAGCAAATGACTAATAATCAATAACTAGAGTAGGTATCTGTAATATCCAATACACAGAAAGAAAACTGTTTGGATGAAATAATCAAAATATTAAATGAAGATTCAAGGAGCCCTAACAGTGCTTTGCTTCCAAAGAAAACAAAATATAATAAGAACATGAACAAAACAATATCGAAAAGAATAAATAAGTTATTAGAAAATTTAGATAAAATCATTGATTTTATTGAAGTAAATTATATGATTATAATATATTGGAGGACTTTATAAACTATTTTATACAAGATAAAATTTCCAGCTTTATTTAAGCTGTATAGTTTGATCTGTATACGTAAAGCATTTTTTAACAACGAATAGTACAGTTCTTCCATTCTTTTCTGTTTCAATCCATTCAAATATATATTTCCCGTCACAATTTAAAAACAAGAGACAAATCTAGTTTTACTGCGTTTAAAAAGGGAAACACAAAAAGAATGAACAGAACGTATTTTCCTTGTATACGAAATAAAACGAAGAGGTTAGGATGCTTCTCCGGATATAAACAGGCATGGAAAATAAAAAAAAAGAAGGAGGAGAAACGTAATCCTATATCCCTGCAACTAAAATAACTACAGTGAATTGTCGGTTTTTTTATTTATCTCACATACTGGCTACAAACTCTGATATTTTCGAATTTGAAATTTTTATGACCTATGCTCCTTCGGTTCTCCTAAAGCAATATATCAAGTAATCACCGCCATACGTTCCAGTGTGCCTAAAACTGCTAGTGGGTACTTACCTCCGCTGGAGTAGAGAAAACATGTGACACGCCGAGGAAACTGATAGAGATACACTGCTTAGAGGGTACGGTTTGATTTCGGATCGGATAGGACAACGGGGCGCCTGAAACCGCCCATAAAACCTGACAGATACGTCTTTATTGTACAGGAACTTATTGGACGGACAGAAAAGATTAACTTTCTTTCCACAGCATGAAATTTTTCTTTATATTACGTCGACCTAGCCACTATACATTTAACGTTCTATTTATTTGTATGATGTCACGAAGATGATGTATAATGTTAAAATCTACCAAGTTATTCATTCCTAAAAACTTCTTACTTCTAACTCCGTTAAATGTACTGTTCCTTGACAGAGTTTGGTTATTTTAATAATTATATCAAGTTCAAGAGAAATATTTTTCATCCAATCTGTAGATATCAACATAGATTGGGTTTAGGAAAGTAGCTAATTCAATACAGTCAGTACAATCAGAAGATTTAAAACTGAATACCTTCTGGAGCAAATAACCACGTTCTAAAAGCAAAAATTTTGTTTTTCGTTGTACTTAGTCTAGCCATAAAATTTAACCTGGAATTTCGGTTGTCAGTAACTATTTTTGTTTTAATACAAACTGTGAAATTGAAAGTTTATATTTTGTGTTCTTTTTAGTTTTCCGGATTTACTGGAGAAACTAAATAATCTGATGAAGTGGGAGGAAATAAAATCGAGTTTCTGTAATTATACCTCATAAACTTGACAGACTAGTGAAATATTTAAAACCTCACAATCACTTGGTACCTGGCAAATGTTTGTTCATTGCGCCATAAATCGATTTACTAAAACTTCAAATGTATGTCATCGTCAAAGATGGGTTATTCACGGCTTGCTTGTGCTTAAAATACTATTAAAGCAACTAGGCCGACAATTCAAATCCTCTAATCCTCTCAGAAAACAAAAAGTACCGTCATAAGAGATGAAGATTTCTTAAAGAACTATTTCTTGCGTGATCAAAGGTGACTTGTAGCTAGAAGATTTCAAAAGATCTAGCCCACAGATTGTAAATTATTGAAAAATAGGACAATAAAAACTGAACGCCTACTTTGGCGTGTAAAGATTCCTTAATTGATGAGAAAATATTTAAATAAAATGACAGAGTTTGTACTTCAAGTTTAAAAAAAGCAAAAGAATTCATCTAGCTTTCGTAATGGTGAAGAATCAGAATCAGGCATTAAAATTTAAAATAAGGTGTACTAAGAAATTGTTTTAGTAACACTAGTAGAATTACTTAGTGCCACTCAGTGCTGAAAGGTTTGAAGAAGATTCGCCACCAATCCCTGCACTCTCTAGTAACATCTACCCGGAAATAGCTACAAGAAAATAATTTTATGCGTGTGAATGCACGGCTTTCGTTCGGAACTTTTTCTGTTGTACTATAAAATATGGTCTATTTTGGAGAAGATGGCTTTCTCCAAACACTAGCTTCATATTGAGTCTTTAAAGAAGTGAAAGCAGCGGCTAGTTTCCTATTAGACATTGTACGTGCAGCCATTAATGACCAGCGAAGGGAATTGACAGTGTGCATTACAACTAAAGGGGGTAATTTTGAATAATGTTGGGCTTCTTACAATTTATTTTGTTTTTATCGTTGAATAATCTAAATCTCTTTTGTGGAATGACTACATTTTTTTTGTAATTGATGGCTAAACCAGGTATGGCTCAGAACAGGAACCTGTGGAAGATAAAAAAAAAGAAATAAATAGTCCGACACCGCAAGGTATAAAGGACATTATAAAAAAAACAGGTATGAAAATTACATTTTGATTCTGATTAACTTTGATGAACTTTTGCTTATGGACTTGTATGAAATCGAAAATCTACGTGAACAAACCAGATACTAGCGAAAGGTTAAAATACCACATCGGAAAAGAATTTCGGATAGGATTTTTAGTTGAGACCTAAAATCAAGGCATACAAGTGTTTCTTTCAGCGTATTAGCAGTATTGCTAGCCTGTTGTAACTAATAGTTATATTATTAAATTTAATATCATATTGCCTCTTCTTAAAGCTGCCGTTAACTGAAATAACGGCGTTTATAATAATACGTTTGCTATGGACTACGTTGACAAATTTTATATTATTTGCGCAGGATATTTATGAAAAAACGATGTCACTCATCGAATGTTTAGAAACCACTCTTCTTCAAACACGTTTTATCGGAAATTAATAATATTACTACCCTCCCACCCCCAACAGTTTTCGCTTTGTGCACCACATGATATGATAAGCCAGTATCTTCTACATCTGATGCGTATCCGTCGGTCTTGCAGTACGATATCGGGTAACTTTTTAATGTTTTTGTCTGTTGTTACCGCTATGGGCGGACCACAGGATGTTCTTCCGCATTTAAAATCTCGACACCAGCGTTTGACTATATCATAAGAAACTGCAGACTCGCCAATAATTGCCACAATGTTATGAATTTGAGTGGGCGTTATGCCCTTTTCCTTGAGGTATTTTATTACGCCTCTTTGTTTTATAGGATCCATTTTTATGAACAATCACGACACACAATTCAAGAATTAGCCGCAGTAAAATAACACTTTGATATACCAACTTGACGTTATATAGATATGATCTACAAATGTCAGTTAACTAAATGTCAAAAACATGAATGAAGAAACCAATTAGAAGTAGATGAAGGGTGGGGCATGAGGATCCGCCCTCATATCACCAGAACTAAAATAGAAATTTAAAGACAAGTTGGATATATTGCAAATACTCGGCACGTCTTCGCTAACAACTTCTAAGCTTTTAGAAATAATCATTCGTTACCTTAGCACCAAATAAACAAGAATGAACAATTTGTGCGGTCTTTCTTTCTCTTTTTAATGAAATTATATTTCGGATTGCATTAATCCGCTTGGTACAACTGTATAATATGTACAAATGGAACAGCAGCGTTAAATATACGAGTGCGGATACGATTATTTTAGTACCATCAATACATTTGTGCTTAGTCAATTAATTGTTCGCAACATATTGTTCCTTTAGAATTTCAGACTGTGTGTTATTGCAGTACGTTGTTCAATTCTTAATTTTACGCGAGTTATGTCAATGTCTATTTTATGTTTCTATCAAATTCTTTTCAATTTGTTCATTATTAGTGACAATTTATCGCCTTACAAATTCTTCTTTTATGAATTTCTTAGAAACATCTGTGAAAACAAATTTGTTTTTATTAATATTGATATAACGGCTCAACGAAACTTATATTACGTTTGCTTATATAGCCGGTATATCAGGACTAGAGAATATTTTCGCCATAAAAATAGATAAACTTCCAGTCGTCTATAATCGTAAATCACTTCGCATAATAAAAGTATTCTCTGCTGAAAGCGAATACAAAACGTAAATCGTAATAACGTTCATCGTATAAGGATTGGATGGAACATAATCCTATAATCTGGTAATTTTCTTTCCATTCTAGATCCGAAAGTATGTATTTAATTTTCTATTGGGAATATATTTTTCCCTAGGTGTCCCGGCATTGACATACGCGACGTTGTACCTTGTTCGCAGATCGAGTTTTTCGACCCACGTACTCGTAAAAGCGTGAAATGAATGAGATAAAGCTGATGATATATACACTAGCGCTGTAATTGTGAAGCAGTATGGATAATGCAGAGTGGATAAATTTCACAATTGCCATACATGCATTTATGTTTGTTTGTGATTAATATTGTAAGTCTGCGATATCTGTCTGTGAGCATTTGTTAGTCGAACATCGCATGTATGGAGATATTTTAACAATGAGGCCTTAACTCTTTTAAAAACTAGTACATGTATACTAGTTGGGATTAAAACATACATATTATTTAAATAAGATAACTGCGGACTAAATGTTTGTCTTCCTAGTCATTCTGAACATATTTCGATCAAACATCCCCAAGAAATTTCTATTTAGATTGGCGCTGTCGTATTGACAAGTAGAAACGCTGTAGCATACTTAGCCTCCCAAACAGCGTTAGCAACTGGTTTAGATCAGTCAAAGATATGCAGAATTAGAAATGTTGATGTCATATTTGCATAATTAAGATAATAGTTGCAATTCCATAATGTACATCCTACATGTGCAGAAACACTGCATATTTCTGCTGCGGGACGATTCTGCTCCATGACAATGGTCGGCCACACACAGCTGCATTGACCCAAAATAAGTTGGACAAAATTGGTTGGGAAACACTGAAATTTCCGCCCAACAGTCCCGATCTGTCACCGTCTGCCAGTACCACATGTTGAGGCTATTCAAAGAAGGACTGGGAAGTCACAACTTTGACAACGACAAAGGTGCGGACATTCTTTAATGACGGAATTAAAAAGCTTCCGATACGGAGGGAAAAATCTGTCAATAAAAGAGGAGATTATATAGAAAAATAAGGTGTATTCAATTCTCTTACTGTACCAGTAGATGCTTTAAAATCAAGGTTCGGTTCATATTTGATTCACCCTTGTAGTTCGGGTCTAGTGTATCGTGCTATGAGAACTATTCTCAACTGTCGTAGATGTACACTAATAAGTTTGATATTGCATATATCAAACCTGTTGAATGTGATATATTCTGTATAAAACACAAGCAAATCTAAAATTAGTTTCTAACTACTTACATAAGCACACAATATATCACAGCGATTGCCAAGACCGTGTGGTTGTATAATTCATAGGTATCGCAGTAAATTCCACTCCACACAAAATTAATAATTTATTAGGGAAGCGACGTCTCAAGAGTACGTGGAGCTTCACTGTCAACCGAGATACTAGTCAGTCCATATAATATAAATTAAGTGCACATCTATCAAATTAGATGTACTAAAGATTTCTATCTAAGTGCTTATCGTTTTTTAAGAATCGTGCATTTTATAAAGCAGTGACTAAATTTAATTCACTTCCGACCATAATAAAAGAGTGTCTTAACATTTATAGTTTCAAATATTATCTTAAATTGTACATACTGTATGCACTTATACATGCATTATCCTCCAAATCGCATTGCTCTGCAGACATAATCTAAGCACAGTCAACGGTTGTAATACGCATGTGCGTCGCCCCTTTTTATTTCTCAGTATTCCCCTACAATAAGTCTATCAGTTATTCGCCTACAATAACCTAAACAGAAGCGTCACGCAATGATTTAGAATGTGTACGTAAAAGTAGCGCCCTCCAACATCTACGTGGGTGAACTAAAATATAATTCTTTTGAGCGGGTTTATACATATTTTTTTTATTTTATATTATTGTAAAACAAGGAAGTTAATAAAAGGCAGAACTATTTTTAACCAGTCTATTATAAATATTGTTATAGTACCAAAACACTATATACTTATAAAAAAAATACAATTATAAACTCAATTCTTATCTATGTATAATAAAATCTTCTGTTTATCTGATATTGTTGAATTGTTTAATGTAATTGAATATTAACCATTTCACGACTGATTAAGGAACCTGCTTTTTCATTAGAGTGGCATGTGTATCACAATTTGTAATTACAATAGTTATCATAGAATTAAGATATGTTTCGATGTTATGCAGTACATCTTCATTGTGCAATACATGAGGAAATAGGAAACGCTTTATATGGTATATCTTTACAATTGTATGGATAAAGTCTACACTACAATACTAATTTCACATGAATGATGCATTATTTTCAAAATAAGCAGAACACATCCTACGACTTGCTGCTTTAGTTGGTTCCATTTGCAACAAACACTTGTTTCCGGAGAATGAAACCCACTCTATGAATTGTTCTGGATCCTTTGTTGGACTCGGAAATTTATGAAAACCAACATAACCCTCACGTTTGCATCCCCGCACTGCACAGTGTGAATATTGAGATATTCCTGAAAACATATGTAATTGATTCCTATAGTAATAAAATGTTTACGAATAACTTACTTTCGTTTTCACTAGCTAATTATTAATTTACTTGTGGAAATCAGGGACACTTATTACTTATTATATACGCAAATGCGTACTATATTACTACACACACTTGCGTTTAAGATATATTTTTTACAACAAAATTTAAAAATCAACTCGTACAAACTTATAAAACTATGCGAAGCGAACAAAGTAAAAACGTAACCAAATATAAAAATGTAATAACAAACAAATAGCAAAGCCAGCACAGCTCATACACAGCACTAGAATTATCGATAAAAACGAGTTTTTATATATCGACTGCATCCAAAATTAAATGAGTAGCGCCCCCGAACATCTGCGTGATTGTATTAAAGTACCACGTGAGACTTTCAACCAATGAAATTTTTTACAAAATTCTCCCTATCTGGAGGATCATAAGATACATCGCAGCCTATGTACTTAAGATACTTGTTCCAATGCAATATCGTTTATGACTATTCTTGTTCTTATTGGACCTTTACGCAGGAAAGCCATGGTTTTAGTTTTACTGATATTTTCATTTCACAGTTTTGGCAGATTTTTTGTAAGGTATATATCCCTTTCGATGGATCATCCTCTCTTTCTATTAGGAGTATTAAGTCGCCAATATATATAGATAGAATTTAGGGTGATGTCCTGGTCTAAACGTATTCCTTTAGGGCATTTCTTTTTGCATTCCTTTATAATAGCATCAATATATATGTTAAATAATTTGGCAGCATACAGTAGCCTTGTCTAATTCCTTCGTTTGTTGGTATTTCCCTAGTTAATCTTCCGCCTATATCTACCATAATTCTGGTGTTAATATATAAACCCTGTATAGCACTTATTAAACGATGTAAATATCCCTGTTATTTCATAATATCCCATAATTTACATATGTTTACATTATCGATAGCCTTTTCAAAGTCTATATACCTTACGTGTGTTTCTCTGTTATATTTCTCTCTGTGCTTTTCTATGATTTGTCGTAGAATGCATATTCCGTTTGTGGTTGATCTGCCTTTTCTAAAACCCATTTGTTTCTTTTCTATTAGTTCTTCTGCTATGATTTTCAAACTGTTGTTTAACATTCTGGGGTAAATTTCATAAGCAGCATCTAGTAGGCTGATTCCTCTGTAATTTTGAGGGTTATTCTTATCGTCTTTTTTGTACAACCAGACTACTTTCGCTCCAATCATCGAGGATAATACTATTTTTTCCAGCATTTATTAAATACGTGTAAGTCTTAGGTGTAGTGTAAGTCTCGTGTATTTCCAATGCTCTGTGTTGATGCCATCCATACAGGCTGCTTTTCTGTTTTTGTTAGCTCTCAAGAGTTCTGCCAGTTCTGTTAAATTTATATCATCCAAACCTTTTACTTCTACTTCTTGTATTGTATGTTTCATAAATATTTTCCTTATACCGGAGCTCTTCATAATGTTTTACTAAATTCTTCTCGTCTATGTTGTTTATTTGTATTTTGTCATTTTCATTGGTCATTTATTGTTGGACAACATCTTCAAACTTCTTCAGCCACATGTTCACAAGTAATATGTAAGAAGATAGCATACACTTATTTAAGGTAACAGCTTACAAAACGTATGGTTGTGACAGCATCGGTCACAGGCGTTAAGACTTAGTTTCTTAGAATGTGAAATTTTCGAATTTAGGAGCTCACCGCTTATCCCTGTTTACTCGATAGTAAGAATGAACGTGATAAATTAAAAGGTTCGAATGTACGTACTATCGTTTCAGTAACAACAAAATTTTGCAATCCGTTGTCTCGCCCACATATAATCACAAATTTTGATTGCCTGGTTTGAATTTCATATTGCTTTTAGTTTTCCCGCACGTCTGCAATGTTTTTCGATCTAGTAACCTCATAGTGGAACTATATTTATCTCAGACATGCCGAAGTGAAGGTTGACTAAGTTAACTAAATGGCAAATAATATGCCATCAGAAATTAGGTTCTCAGGCTTCGCATGGTTTATGTCTTTCCTACAGTCCGTTTTGTCCCAACATGACAACAGTGTTATCGCAAACTAAACATATTACTTTTAGATCCTCGTACTTCAAGTTTATAAATTTATAATTTTACTTATCACTACCATATCATTTTTTAAAATATTATAGTAAATTTGAAATAGACTACCACTAATTACATATATTCAAACATATCACATTAACGTAACAAACTAAGAGACGAGCATTTTATGAGCATGTTAGTTACAATCAAACAATATGTTTTACAGATAACACGCGCTTAAGGTTTTATCGAAGCCTACAAGTAGTAAACTATAACCACTAAGTTGAGTAATTGTCTAAGAATTCGTAGCATTTTGAAAGCCTTGGGACCGACAACTGAATCGATACAAAAGAATCGGTCTACAATACACACTTAAAACTAACTATAAAAACAAAATATGTTCTAATACTGAGACATTTACTAATTTCTTATCATAATACAGTTCTCTTTTATCTCGAATTAAGTCCGATCCGTAAAATCTTGGGTCGCATTTTTATCACTTATTATGAAATGTCTTAATTCGTGCTGTTAGGCGTTAATGTGTAATTCAAGATGTAGAAGTGCTGCTAAAGTATATGTCGTTCGTATTATTTTATTGCAATAAAGAAAGGAAATTCAGGAATACCAGTGCCCCGAGGATATGTTCAGTCAAGTTCAAAATAAGTAAAATAAACCAATATGTTTAAGCCAGATTCTTAACCTTAACTTTAGAAATACGAGGGTAAGCTGAAAAATTCTGTAACTAAAGCATAGCAAATAGCAATATTTCAATGAAATCTGTTTTAGTTTTCGACATAATCTGCTCTAGTTTGTTTATGCCTTCACACTATTCATCTTCCTCGAGCCTCTCAAGATACTGGTCCACGGCAGCTATCAGCTCCTCATCTGAAGCAAATCTCATACCGCCGAGGTGTTTCTTAAGCTTGCGGAAGAGATGATAAGCCAACGGAGCCAACTCCAGTGAATTGTTTCCACGTTCCGCTCTTGTGAACTGCCGCGTTGTGTTGCTGGACATCGCGTAGATTACAATTTTGTATTACGCACCTTCGCTCTATTGGCGAAAGGTACAAACGTTCTACATACCAGTTGTAACTAATCTAAGATACAACAGCATTCAGAACATGTAGACCATTGTGATGGCACAGTGTACAAGGCAAATGAATTCGATATAAACGATACACAAAAATACAGTCCATTATTATCACACAAGAATGGAAAAGGACTTTTTTACTTTCTTCCAGCTATTTTTTCGGTGATAGCTGTCTTCAATCAATCCAAAGATTTAGAATAGTATTGCCCAGTAACCTTTTGTCCCTTTGCAAGATAATCGATAAGCAAGATTCTCTTCGCATCCCAGAAAACGGAAGCCATCGTCTTTTTTGCCGATAGAGTGACTTTGGCCTTCTTTGGAGCCGGTTCACCACGTTTAGTCGACTATTCTGATTGCTGTTCACTTTCCTGTGTATAATGGTGGATCCACGTTTCATCGCAAGTCACAAATTGGCGCATAAATCTGTTCGATTTTTCCGAAACCGCTCCAAAATGGCTGTAGAACATTCCACGCATTTGAGTTTTTGCGGTGGTGTGAGCAAACACACTTGCACACCGCTTAGACATATGTAATCTAACATTTAAAGTGTACGTCACCCGTTCTCTGGAGATGCCTGTAGCTTTAGCAATATATTTCAATGTTGATCGGCGATCACTTTCCACAAATTTCAAAACTTTTTGCACACTTTCTGCAGAAGTATCTGTTTTTGGGTGTCCAGAACGGGCATCGCCATTCACGCTCGTACGATCTTTTTTTAAATTTGTTCACCCATTTTCAAACAGTCTTAAAAGAAGGAGCACCCTCGCCTAACACATTTAGCATATCTGAAAGTTATATATGAAGTTTAACACGTATATCATTGAAACATTAGGCTATGCAATAACGTCAAAAAAATAATAGTGTTAGTTAACGCTTGGCAATTTAGTTTGACGGTTTCTTAGTAACTTATGCTTGACTTAACTTTTTTTCAATGCTACATACATTGGGTCATAGATACTATGGCGACATTGTTTTCGTTTATAGATACTGCAATGGCAACGCAACTAATGCATTCGATGAATATTGACGTCGCTTTCCAGCTCAGAGAATTCCAAATAGAGAAATGCTTTAAAATATATTTGGAACTGATGAAGGAGCAGGTATGTTTCCAAGTGTAAGAATTGTTTCTGAAGAGAAGGCTTAGATGTAGAGCTTGAAGCAAATATTCTATATATAGTAGAAGAGAATCTCGACATAACACATGGGCTGAAAAGTCCCGAGCCTAACAAAGAAAACACGTTTTTTTTGGTTCAAAATTAGCTTTATTCATTAACGTAATCCCCATCAAGAGCAACGCAATCATTCCAGCGCCGCTCTAACATTTCAATACCACTTTTGTAGAACGATTTATCTTTTGCCTCAGTTTCAGCGATAACTTCTTCATTCGTACGAAATTTCTTACCGGCGAGCATTCTTTTGAGGTCTGCGAACAGCCAGTAGTCGCTGGGAGTCAAATCTGGCGAATACGGTAGATGTGGGAGCAATTCGAAGTTCAATTCATGTAGTTTTGCCATTGTTTTGATTGACTTGTGACACAGTGCGTTGTCTTGATGAAACAAAATTTTTTTCTTTGCCATATGCGGTCGTTTCTTTGCAATTTCGGCCTTCAAACGCTCCAATAACGCTATATAATATTCACTGTTGATGATATTTCCTTTTTCAAGATAGTCGATGAATATTACACCACGTACATCCCAAAATACCGAGGGCATAACTTTTCCAGCCGATTGTTGTGCTTTCGGGCGCTTTGGACGAGGTTCACCAGTTGCTGTCCACTCAGATGACGATCGTTTTGATTCCGGAGTGAAGTGATGGATCCATGTTTCATCCATTATCACATAACGACGCAAAAATTCCGGTTTGTTACGTTTAAACATGGCCAAACACTGCTCAGAATCATCAACACGTTCTTGTTTTTGGTCAACAGTGAGCAAACGCGGCACCCACTTTGAACAGAGCTTTCTCATAGTCAAATGCTCATGCAATATAAAGTAAATACGTTCTTTTGACATCTTGACGATATCAGCTAACTCACGCAACTTCAGTTTTCGATCATTCAAAACGATTTTGTGGATTTCTTTGATGTTTTCTGGTGTTACCGCCTCATTTGGACGTCCACTGCGTTCTCCATCATCGGTGTCTCTACGACCACGTTTGAAGTCAGCAAACCAACGTTTTATTGCTGTTTCTGATGGAGCGGAGTCCCCATAACACTTTTCAAGCCATAGCTTCGCTTGAACGGTATTTTTTTCCATCAAGAAATAGTGTAAAATTAAAACACGCAATTGTTTTTGATCCATTGTTTTGAAAATAACAAAAGTAGCGTGACTTTTAGCACAATAACTCATAAACTAATGAATAGAGTATCATGAAATTTTAACAGCTGTCTTTTGAAGGTTAGTACTAACTGAGAGAAAGGTGACTGCAAGAAAAGTAGCGTCATCTATGTGTTAGGCCCGGGACTTTTCAGCCCATGTGTTATGTAAGTGCGAGGCGTCTTGCAACATAATTTCAGGCCACACACCATAATAGAGAACTACAGATCAATAACCTTGTTAAATAATTTTGCGGTAGGTAATTAATATATGTTTCTATAAATGTATTTACTTTGAATTTAAACATAAACTTTCTGACGACTGGCATGACTTTGAAATGCTCTACAATAACCAATCTTGACTTTACTACTCAGTTTACTACTGAGAACTTAGATGTAAATCAGCACCTTACTGCATTAGCTAGCTAGATCACTAACAGGAGTCATCAATGTGAATGCTTCTTTCCAGTTTCATGTGTTCTACAAGGCAGTAATATTAGTCCCTTGCTTTTTCTGATTTTTATCAACGATTTATACAGCAAGCTTCGTTGTAATAAACTGTTTCTTTGCGGATGGCGAAAGTAATTAATGTAGTTGACTACACTGATCTACATCAACTAAATATTTTACAAATTTAGATCATAAATAATAACTTAGTTGTTAATGTGTCAAAGTGCTGAGTACTTACCTGCACTCGTAAGGTTAATCCGATTATCTGTACGATAGCGACTCTATTCTGCGCTGAAACTCCTTTAAAGATTTACGTTTTACTTTTGATTCTGAGCTAATATTCACTAAGTACGTAGACACCATAACAGCTCCTGCATTTAAATTTCTTGGTCTTATGATTAAAAACACAAACCTATGCAATAGTACTGCTCTATTTCACTTTTGTGCTGTCAAAACTCCAAAATACTGCTGTCATCTGGCCATCAGTCTATAAAACATATTCTTTATCCATTTATTAAATCGGATGTTTATATATTATTATTATTATTACTATTATTATTATTATATTTTTGATAACTGTAAATTCCCGTTTTTATTTATTTACTCCTAACCTTCATTGGAGTTGGGATATAATAAAACTATACGTACACTACCGTCCATATTAGTTCGGACACCAAGTAAGATGTAAACTCTACCAAAATTCCTTTAGAAAGTTTATTGTTTATTAATTGTACAAGCAAACTTCCAAGAATATCGATTAGAGAACGATTAAAAAGCTATTATAATTGATGACCCAATGTAGTAATTTTCAGAACAATCCTGATCGCCATAAATTTGCAATACTTTAGGGTGGGTGCAGGCCACCTGAAAATGTATTGTGTGTTGATAAATGCTTTAGTTTCTAAAGACATCTGTTTGTGCATCCGTTAATGCTAAGTGCAAATCTTCACGGCCGCATTGCAGCAAAAATAAAACCTACTTCGACGGGCAAACAGGCAAGAACGACTATAGTTAGCAGAAAACCATAGAAATTGGACATTAGATGATTGTAAAAGGGTGCTATGGACTAATTAGTCAAAATTTGAAGTGTTCGAACAATCAAGACTTCTTTTTGTAAGAAGAGCAAGAGGCTAAAGAATGTTGTAGGATTGTGTAATACCAACTGTCAAGCAAAGAAGAAGTTCTGTGCTTGTTTGGAGTTGTCTTCCCTACGCCGGCGCAGGAGATTGAAGCGAATGGAAGGTATTTTGCGAAAAGAGGGTTATTTAGAAATGCTGCAAGAAAATGCAATACCATCGGGGCAACATATAATCCGCGAAAATTTTATATTCATGCAGGACAACGACCCCAAACACTCCGTAGTGTTATATAAAAATTTCTTAAATGAAAAACAAGATAATGGCACTTTACAAATGATGACATGGCCTTGGCGAAGCCCCAATCTAAACCCTATCGAGCTGTTATGGGATGAATTGTAGAGGAGGATCCGAAAAATATGCCCTACCTTTATGGGCCACCTGTGAAGCAATTTACAATGGACTAATATGCCAAACAGACTCCTTGAAAAACTATTGGTGTGGTTGCCTCGCATTGTGAAAGCTCTTCTTTGCGCAAAAGGGGTTGATGAATGTTTAAGAAGTTTTTGTTTTTCTTTAGAATTACTTTTTTTTTACTTTTATACTTTAATTTTAATCACTATTAATAAAATGCAATAGAGATTTCAAGTTTTGAAAAAATGAATTCAGTACTTCTCATTTTTTAAAATTTATTTGCCTGTCTGAAATAATATGGACGGTAATGTACATATGTATATGTGAAACTCAGGATGAATACATTCCATTACCAAGAATAAAGCTCTTTAATCATTTTTCTCTTATATGCTGGTACTTAACAACATTTGGCCTTATTATCTTTAATAAGTAATAACAAGAAAAAAATCTTTTTTCATAAATTCGCTGATTATATTTCGTGGAAATTTCTCATAATAAATTTTAGAATTTAGAGGTTTTTAACTCTCATCCGGTTATCGTTTGAAAAAGCAATTTATGTGTTAATTCAAGGCACGGTTTTGGAATTGTACGATAATTTGAGCCATTTACATGCGCCTCTCTTAATTTCACCTAAACGTATTCTCAGCTGTAATTAATGCAAATCACTCCGAATACAGGTTGCCTGTAAATATTCATGTGAAATTAAAGATCTGGTTGCCTTCACGAAAAATCTCACAAAAACTTGTTACTATACAGAAAATTCTCGCCAAGCCCGATACAACATGAATATTAATCGAACAGAAATTTTAACGAGGTGTACGCTTATATAAACTCCATATGTTTGCCGGTGCGAATTCGACCACATGATGTAAATGATATTAAAACATAAAACATTATTTTGACTAATTGGCGTATGTAGCTATATACACTATCGGCCATAAGTTTTACCCACTTATATAATTGGAGATTGCTCAAAGACATTATATTTTACCACTATCAAAATATTTGTATTATTAAACTGTAAGTACGGGATAGATTATAATTCCTCTAAAACGATAAAACATGGAGGAGGCTCAGTCATGATTTAAGGCCATTGTGGTAGTACATCTGTGGATGATTTGGTCAAAATGGATGGTACTCTCGGAAAAGAAGGTTATAGCGAGATTTTAAAGAGGAATTCCATATCATCTGGAACACCATTAATCGGTGAAAACTTCGTGTTGCAGCGGGATAATGATCCGAAAGGCATTGCAAAGATATACGGTGTGGATTTGGAGAACCAGAGCACAGAAAGAAAGTTGTTGCTATGAAGTAACCGCCCGAAAACCGAGATTTCAATTTTTGTAGAAAAAAGTCGACCAATAGGTTCGACAACAGTGCTTTGGGAGCAACTACAGGCAAAATAAGGTGCTAGAGACTATGCCAAGATTGTGTACATTAATAATAAAAGTGAAAAGTGGAAATATTGATGAATCGCAGATTTAAACCAACTTATGATTATCTTTGTTAGCAAATTGATAAGCACATTGTTTTCAGAACTGTTACAGTTCTTTGCATAAGTATAGAATAAAGGTTTATTTTATAATTAATTTTTGTAATATTTTAAGAGTGAGTAAACACTTACGGCCGGTAGTGTATATATTGGAATAGAAAGAAATCTGAAAATTCTTATCAATTACGATTTATATTACGATAAGAAATTGCAATGTTAAGGCGAATTGTGAAATGTTATTGCTATAGCAGAACATTTTATGAACTCGAGTATTTTTTCAATATGTATTATTTTTGCATAACTCTCTTTTTTCTACACTATCGCTCACAAGTTTAAGATCATCTACCGAAAAATAACAAGATAAAGATCAATATCATGGCGATACAATTACAGTTTTAAGATATTGTGTAATGATATTTCTAAGATTAGAGAATCTGGAGATTTCCAGCTTTAACTAGTGACAGACCAGCTCGAGAAAATGACGTGCATGATCTCGTTGAAGTGACAAAAAAACGGTCCTATTCAGAACACAACTCATACGTAGCCAAAACGCCGAGAAACCATACTTTCATCGTATGATATATATACATATATATATATATATATATATATATATATATATATATGTATATAGATAGTATATATACGAGGGTGGAGCTCTATGCTGCACCTCTGAACTCCTTACAGTAAAACACAGAGGCATTATATTTTTTTATTTTTTGAGATAGTCTTCCTCTATACTAACGCACTTAGTCCATCGGTGCTCCAACATCTTCACAGCCTCCTGGAAAAATTTTTGCTCAGCTTCTGCAAACCACCTCTCTAAAGCTTGCATCACTTCATAGCTACTAGAAAATTGTGCCCCAAGTAATATTTCTTTTAATTTGGTGAACAACCTGTAATCACTAAGGACCTGATCCGACGAATATGGAGGGTGCTCTACTAATTCAAAGCCTGCTTGGTGTATAGCAGTCACAGCAATACCAGATGTATAGCCGGGAGCATTACTCTGACGGAAGAGCACACCGTGCCTTAACTTTCCTCGGCATTTCTTTTCAATAGTCTTGCAAATTGCAAATCCATTGTGCGTAGTAGGCCTCTGTAATGCTCTATCCCTTTTGCAAGTAGTCAGTCAGGATGATTAGTTGAGAATCCCAGAACACAGATAACAAAACCTTTCCAGCAGATTGGGCAGCTAACACAGAGCATCAAAAGCGCCTATAAGCTCCTTATTTATGCGAATTTCGCTAGTTATTTAAAGAAAAATACCTCAGAATTTATATACAAGTACGGATACCAATCGAACCACCGGTGATCCAGCAGATAAATTCCGATATAACCTTGGATTTTCCATCGTCTGCGTCCTATTGCGAAAACAGACGATTGGCCGAGCTAAAACACCAAAGTGCGTGTATGAGTACCTAAAGAAAAGAACTTTATTCATGTTAAAATTATTTATTAATTCAAATTTCAAAAAGAAATTAGCTAGCTAGAGAATACGTTGGGTATTTGTCGAGATCACTATCCGATGTTGGTAAAATAACCTTATTTAAATAATACATTGTTATTTTTCGATTTAATTAATTTAAAATCAAAATCCTTAATGAAAGAATCCACTCACCATGATATATTAAGAGCCCTGAGATATCGTTACAACATAATTTAATTTCCTTATGATTAAATAACGATTTAGATAGTAATTTGTGCATACGGTCGCCATTGTGTAACTAGAAAGCATACCGATCTATCGAACAGAAGCTATAGGTTCAAATCCTACCGGAAACCGTAAAAGTTTTAATTTCAGAAGCTAATTAAATTAAGTAATTTAACCAAGGAAATTACATTATCATATATGTACAGTACTGGTCACTTTTTGGTCACAAAAGTAGTAGAAGAAGTCGTTTTGACTTTAGGTGACCTTACTTATAACACCCACTGTATTATATACATATGCAAGTAATGTACAAGCTTTGATTGATAGTTCTCGCTGGTTACCTACCTAAGGAAGGAAAATACAGAGAAAAAAAGGTATGGTGCGAGTTATAATCACCGGAAAGCATTCATAACCTGTCGATCTGCACCTGCCACGATTATTATATCTTACTTATTCTCAACCGATGGCGTCTCTTTCTACCGATCGAAACGTCCTTGTTCGTCGGCGAACTGCGCTTCCCACACCGTTCCGAACCATCCGAATAAATCCTAACCGTCTTTTCCATTCTCGATATCTTCTTCTTCTTCTCCTTAGTTCGTTTCTCTAATTATATGTGTGTTTCTGGTATCTGGGTATAAATTTACATGTCGAAAGTACAAGATAGATGGGTTTTGATAGCGGAGATTTACGACTAGGAACCTGGCAGTGGGTTTCGAAGGTTCCGAAACGCTCAAACAATTCTCCGTTCGTGGAGAAGACGCACCAGGTGTTCCGCATAACATTCAGATAGCGAGCCGAATATTCGTGGTAAACAGATGTCGACGTTTTAATTAGAGTTCTGTTAATTAAAGAAGCTCTTTTTTTACAATCGATACAGTCGCTGTGGCATAAGATTGCAATGAGATCTTATTTTTAAATCTGACAATCGCTTAGTTTTGAAAATGGGAAGAATGTAATCTTTCTTCCACATGATAAATGAGGCTCCAATGCAATTCAAAATCGACCTTGCAGAAATACACCTGAAGTTGTACGGGTAAGAATTTTAACGTTGCCCACTCAAAGCGGTTGAGATCCATCTAAGAAAAAGAAAAATGGAACATATCAAAACGCTTCATAAAGAAATTAGAAACAACGTTAAAGCAAGTAATTTTTAATCTGAAATGTTTACAACAGAGGCTCGGGACGAGACGAAGGTAAGGCGCATCTCTTCTTAATACTGCAATTGCTAATATAATAGGAAAGGGAGAAAAGAAATAAAGTTGTTAGTTGGACATGCACAAATGTGGAAGCAGTGGAAATTTCAGAAAGGGTCTTGTTAAATGAGGACGATCTACGATGGTATTATATATATATATCAAGACATCCACCTTCTCATCTGTGTGGAAGATTGCCAAATTGGTACCTGTTTTCAAAAGTGGAGAGAAGTGTGTTATATCCAATTATCGTCCTATAGCGTTAATAAATAATTTTGCTAAAGGTTTTAGGAAATGTTTATACATCTATATTTATGCTCAAGTTAGACGCTAAATTTCAAATGACCAACCCAGTTTCGTTGCTAAACGAACTATAGTAACTAACTAATCTTGTTACAATAACTGAATATCTATCTGATAGTGTAGGTGCCGAAAGGCATGTAGATGTTGTGCATACTGACCTAGCAAAAGCTTTTGATAGAAGAGACCACAGCCTGCCTGTTGCTAAATTGGACAATATTGGATTTTCGTCTTCACTTTCGTCTTCATTCCAATCGTGTCTTCTTGAGAGAAAGCAATTTCTTGGAATTCGAGTCTAATCACTTCACGCCAATCTCTGGAGCTTCTCAGGTGTGTAACTTGGGTCCACTTTTGTTCCCGATATATATAAATGATTTGTTATCAATTGAGCTGTTCAAAGTTGTTATACGCAAATGATTTAAAATTATACAGAATAATTAATAATTCTCAGCATTGCAATTATTTGTAAAGCCCAGTTAATATATTCCACACATGGTGTATCAATAACAAGCCAACAGTTAATGTGAACAAATGCAAAATTGTCAACCGCACTCGTAAGACAACTCCAATTATCTATGATTATCACTTGGCTGGATCTCCTTTAGCTAGAAAGAGCTCTATGAGAGACTTGGGTATTGTCCTTGACGTTTACAGAACATATATCCAGTATTTGTGCATCGACATTGAGTATGTTAGAATTCATTATACATGTTGCACGATCAATTTCTTGTATAACAGCCATTCTTCTCCTTTATTTCGCTTTTGTTCGGTCTTGAGTGGAGTATACGTCCTCGGACTGGTCACCTATATATATCTATCAAATACATCTTCTGGGACAGATTCAGGAAAGGTGCTTAAAGCTCTTGTACTTAAAAAAAAATAATACTTACCCGATACAAGGATTTAATCACAATACCCTACTAGAGATGTCTAATATTTATTTCTTAGACCTACGTCGAAAACAAGTTGAGTGCAAATTCCTATTTACTTTACTTAATAGTGGTCTTGATATCGCTGAATTATTAAGTCAAATCAATTTCGTTGTACCACGTTCAGGATCTAGGCAAACAAATATATTTTATTGTTTCACACGTAGAACAAATATCGCCATCAGGTCCCCAATATATAGAATGCGTAGCAGCTCTATGCAGCAGAATTCTTTTTCCATCTTCTTTTAAATCACGGTACGATATAGTTAGCTATAAGTTTATTGCATCTTGATCTACCTCTTTTTTTTCTTAGTTTTTCGTTTACTTGTAGGTAATCTGTTTTACGTATGTACATTAATTATTAAATTTTGTGTTATAATTTGGTATTGTTTTATCTGTTGGGCAATAAAGTATCATATACATAAAACTCAGAAATCAACTATTGTAATGTCTGTTGTGGATACCTACCTCACATGATAGCAAGCTTGATACAAGACGTTCTTGCAAGCTAAGGAAGAACATTCCTAATAAATTCTGGGTTTATTCCATCACATGCAGTACGTCTCTCAGTTCATTCAAGTTACATATTTGCACGTTATTAGAAACTCCAAAGAAAATAATCGTTTGGAGACAAATGGGCTGACTTTGGAGGGCGTGATATGAGACCAAACATTCAACATTGACTTTTTGGAAGTACTGCATTCGAGTCAAGTTTTCATCATGACGATTTGGAACCCTTGTAATTTTATCATTACTAATGCCAGTATTGATATTCATATTAATATGGATGTTAGTTCAACTATTACGCACTTGTCGTTTATATATAATAGTCCGTGAGATATTACGATATATCTACTGGCATCGTGACATCTAGGGGTATTTAAGACGACTTGGAATCTATGGCCTCGTGGTGCAAGGGTTTAGCACGCTACACCGGAGATATAGGGTTCAAGTCCCCTCCGAGACCGATATTTTGTCGGAAATTTCATTACTTTGGAAATTGCAAGAACATTGTAATTTTATCAACATAACCATCTACTTCAAATTAGTTAAAACTATTAAGAATAGTTTTAGAATTTAGATTGACTAATAGATGTAGTGTCGCTCTACATATACTTGAAAAGAGTCATAATGCTGATAATAAATAAAGTTTATTAAGAAAGTAAGCAACGATACACGTTTAAATTGCAATGGGAGCGTGGAAATTAATAGAAATAAACATATTTCAACAAATTTAGATCTAGGGACCTTACAATACAACATCTAACTTTAAAACTAAATAGTATAGCTATACTTTAGTTTGCTAATTCAGTTTTGCTGGTGAAAAAGGATATTGAAAGCTGAATAATTTTTTGGTACAATTATTTAACTTTTTACAAACTGCAGTTTTAAAATTTCAGGTTCAGAACCTAATACCAGGTGTACAAGTATGAAATGCGGATTCTTTCTTTTAAAAGCGCTTTATTCAAAGTATGTTACCAGTAAAAATCTTCCCCTTTTGCTGCGAACCATTCATCGAACCATTTTTTCACACCTTCATACGAACCAATGCGCTGATCAAGTTCGTGACCCATCGATGCAAATAAGTGACCACCGGAAGGAGCCAAATCTAGTGAGTAAGCCGCATGGGGTAAAACTTCCCAGTTTAGTGCTTCCAACGTGTTGTGAACCGGTACTGCCGTATGTAATGGAGCGTTGTCATAAAGAAAAATGACTTTGTGTTGCCTCTTTCAGTATTCTGATCTTTTTTCAGTAGCGAAAGGTTCACATTGGTCAATTGTTGTTAATAACGTTCGGTATTAACCGTTTCCCCAGGTTTTAATAGCTCATAATAGACCACGCACACCAAACACATAGCTTTCTACCAAAGCGATGCGGTCCTGCGATCGATGTGGATGGTGCGCCTAGGTCTATCCACGACTTTTTGCGCATGAGATTTTCAAAATAAATTCACTTTTCATCCCCTGTAGCTATACGATGCAAAAACGATTCCGTTTTGTACCGAGCGAGCAAAATGTCACATGTCTTTTAGAGCTCTTCCATTTGCCTATCATTCAACTACACCGGTCTTCTGAATCTTTCCCATCTCCCGTAGCCGATTGGAAACAGCTTGTTGACTAATGCCCAATTGCTCGGCGAGTTGTTCTTGTGTTTGCAAATCATTTTCGTCCAACAATGCTTGTAACTCCACATCTTCGTATTTTTCTAGCGATGTTTCACGTTCCTTGGCTGCAGCATGGCAGTTACCACTTTTGAAATACCGAAGCCATTCTTCACACGTATTTTGCGATGGAGCATGTTCACCGTAAACTTCTCGAAGTAATCGATATGATTCAGCGCCAGTTTTCTACAAATGAAAATAAAAAATGGATGCTGTTCGCGGATGCTCCTTGTTCGGTATAAATTTCGACATATTGAACACAAGAACACAACGCTATGCGCACACTTTTCCAGTGTATCGCTCATGCACATCAGACACTTGTTGAGGATACAACAAAATGGCGTAATATCAAAACTTTCTAGCACAAACTGCATTGGTGTTGCTCTGTTGTCTGAAATCCGCATTTCATACTTGTACGCTTGGTAATGGAAATTTCACTAAGACAAAAGAATTCAATACCAAGCAGAACTGCTTCACGTTTATCATTAACTTTTTTAGATAGAAGGCTGTAGAAAAAATAAAAACAAAATTGTTTAATGCAATAAACGCGGATGCAGTAGAGAAATCGAATCGAATAAAAAACGACACGAAATTACAAGAAAATTGCTACGATATAAGAAGCGAACAATGTATTGTACGCCGCGTTTCTTGTCGGACGACTCTTCAAAGAGAAGTATGTGTAGAGGAACGTACTGGAACCGACCAGAAGAAACGAGAACGGAAGAAAGATGAAAAAGAGCGAGAAGTACGACAAACGAGAGAAACAAAACCTTCAATCTCTGTCAGAAATTAAGTTGTTAAGGTTCGAACGCTCGAGGCTGCGCAACATTGTACGCAAGAATAATCGGGAGTTAGCTAGAAAAGGACAGAAGCAAGCTAAAGAAAAAATACACGTAGCACATAGAACATCACGAACTTTTTCCTTCAAGCCGTGACTTTGGTATATAGAAGATAATGGAGTAATGAAACTAATGTATTCTGTAAGGCAGTCGGGTCTTTTATAAAATTAATATGGCGCCAGGGAGCGAATAGAAACTCTATTACAAAAAAAAGCCGCAGTAATGATTCATTCAAATTATCTAGAGCGAACGCTAACTGAATAGAGTATAGATGTTATTCAAAATAATATGTGTATATTTAATAAAATAATTACTGCATACAATTATTAAATTCTTGCAACCCTTGTTTTTTATTTACAAAAAAATATGTCGCCGATGAAATTTGGTTGACAAAAGTTAACGGTAAATTTCGCTAATTCAAATTGTTAACCAACATGTGCCAAATTACTTTCAAATAAGCGAAAAACAGTTTGAATTAATAGAAGGAACGGCGTTGGAAAATGATTTCTTTCATTGCGAATTTATCCTTGAGAAATTTTGGAATCCACAAAAAATCCATCAGAAATTCTAATACCTTAATTCCTACAGGCACTTGTAATAAGGAATACACAGAACTTTCTATTCAGAAGCAAATGGATTAAATAGAATTTTGAAATAACGCCTTGAACAACATATTAGGCAATCCTAAAGATAAGTGGTACATGAAACAAAGATCTTGAATTTATCAAACATCATAGTAATGATTGTGATAAAGTTTATATTAGACAAACAAAGAGGAACTATCGAAACGAGATTTAAGGAACACATCGGGCAATTGATAATTCAAAGTTATTCAGTGTAGTAGAGCATATGGTGAAATCAATACGTAATATCCCGGTAAACAGATCGACATCCTATTAGATATTTTTACTTGTATTTCGGTTGATAGAGGACGTACGGATTATTGCCAACCTATCAAGTAAATAACACGTAAACTTTCTAGCAAATAAGCTGTTGTACTTAAATAGTGAAATACACTCCGCCTAAAAAGTATTGCATAGACTACGAAAAGGCGTTTATAGACTAAGATATGCTTTATACATCCACAATATGTACAGTACGCTAACTATGAGTAAACAAAAAAATCATACAACTAGCTTTTGAATAAGTTCTTGTTTGTTACTGCAGAAAGATTTTAGAAAAATGCATACACACATGGTTTCTTTAGTTGTTTATTGAAAGTATTTCTATATGGACAAATTTTCAAGTGAGATTCCACCTAAATTCAATAAAATTAAATATAAAGATTTCGGGCAGCCATTGTAAGAATATCAGAAAGGGCTGTAAACTTTATATCACAATCACCCGATACACCGCTAAAGTTGTTATAGATTATGAAAATAAGAATTAAGTACTAAATATTAGTTCTTAGTATTGGAAGATGAAAAGTAAAAATATGGTATTGATGTGTCTTTTTATTTTTCGACGTAGTCTCCTCGATCAATACACTTTTTCAAACGATGTTCTAGCCACTTTAAGCCGTCGGAAAAGTAGGATGTTTCCAGGTCTGTAAAGTAGCCATCTGTAGCGACAATGACCTCCTCAGTTTAGACATATCTCTTTCCTTCCAGAGACTTTTTCAGGTTTGGGAATATGAAAAAGTCGCTGGGGGTTAGGTCCTGTGAATATGGGGGACAAGAGACTAATTCGTAGCGCAGTTCATTCAATTTGAACACGACGATGCGGAATGAATGAGCCGGTGAATTGTCGTGGTGGAAAAGCACCTCTTTCATCTACAAATGAAGCCGTTTCTCCTTCAATACTGGATTGAAGCAGGTTAATAAATCGCTTAGTATTGCCCCGTGATCGTGCCTACCTTCTGCAAATATTCGATAAGGATCACACATTGGGAATCTCAAAAAATGGCCGCCATGACCTTTCCGGCCGATGGAACGGTCTTTTCTTTCTTCGGAGCCGATTCACCTGGAAAAGTTCACTGCTTCAACTGTTCCTTGGTCTCCGGTATGTGGTGGTGGATCCAAGTCTCGTCCACGGTTACGAAACGCATGAAGAAATCCTTTGGATTGCGTTGGATCCTGGCCAGACGCTCCTCCGAAACGGTCACCCGATTTCGTTTTAGCTCCGGTGTGAACAAACGCGGTATCCATCGCACCGAAAGCTTTTTCGTAGTCAAAATTTCATGTAGGATATGGCCAACGCGTTTTTCTGAGATGACTGTTGTATTGTAAAAATATTTAATACTATTCATCCTATGATGCTTTTTCATCATCCCAAATTCTTGGAAAAGCATGTTACAACCGTAGCCGTGGAATGGAAAGATACCTTCAACTTTAGTAATTAAGAAATTTGCTCTAAACTTGCTATAGAGTACCGAATTAAGGAGATATATTCTAATTTTGATCGCACACAGGAAACAACATCTTAATAACCGATACATTACTAAATGACAACGTATTGCGTACCACAAATCCTGTCATCTTTAATTCGGAGGTAATAGTTCCAGTTATGTATGTAACAAAAGTAAACCCACTATCCAAGTAGACTCTAAGACACTTTATAGTAAGTTTATTTCGGTTTGGGAGTGCGTAACAGTCTCTATGGAAGAAAAAATGTTCAAGTCGTCAGCAAACGCGTATTTTCTACATCTCAATAGTAGTCGTTGAAGAAAGTAAAAATAACGCAGGCCCAAGATTTGATCCCTTAGGCCCAATTTCTCAGAAGTATCGTCATGGTTTATAGGGAAAAGCTTTAACGATATTCATGTATATGGCATCAACTTGTCCACAGTCATCTATCATACCTATCGCAAATTGGGAGATGCAAGCTAGGTTAGATGGAGAGCTCTTTTTTGTGAAGCCATGTATATGTTCATCATACAATTGGGAACAAGTATTTTTGCCGATAACACTTTCATCTCCTCCTTCTCGTATAACGCCTTACTGCTTTACCTAGTAAATCCAAGTGGTTTATAAATATTCATATATTCTACAGAATATGTGAGAGCGTTAGTAATCATCTGATTTTCAAATCCCAAACAGAAAGCTCACCAAATAACATAGCATAGGAGCATTGCTATGTTATTCCAAAAAAAAAAGATAGTTACATGTGAATCTATATAAGCTAATAGCTAATATTTCATAAGACTTAATACAACAGGAACATGTTTGGTAAGTCTATAGTAGTAATATAGAATATAGCAATCCCCAAGTCATCTTCCTCTTCAATAACTTAGTTCTATTGAATTCTCATATTCATTGCAGCTTGTATTGTAGACAGAAAATAACAGCAAAACAATGTGAATGTTGCCGCAAGCAATAATATAACATTAGCAAAAAATTGCATTGAATGTTAAGAACATCAAAAGCGCTGTTCAGCTCTAAAGCATCCTACAGAAATTCCAATTTGCAGCGTATAAGTGAAGATTATTACGAACAAGCTTGTATTTATTTCTTTTTTAATTTTTGCTTCGAATTTCAAACCAATAAATCAGCAACATAATAAACTTCAAGCCTCTTAGTATACTATAAAAAAGGAATGGCGGCTGATTCAAGATGTTCACCCGACAACTCACTTAAGGTTCAGATTGCGTGACTGAAAACGAGTTCTCTAATTACTCCTTCACTACACGTCGCGCATGACCGACTTATTATTATTATTACTAAGATATAACGAACAAGAAAAACATGAAAACGAAATGAAGACATAGAAATAGAGAAAAATAACTAACATACCTTCGAACAGCAAACGCTTTTCGTTTCATCTCTACCTTCTCGGATGTGCACGTGTGCAATTATCGCTTACATCGTAAAAAGAAATTAAAATAAATTGAGATGCTCTACGATATCACTTAAATATTCAAAATCTTATATCTACCATCTTTAAGAAGTACGTGTACTGTGAATTTCACACCTTTCCTCTATCAAGTCCCATTTAAACACTAAATATTATGATGCAACGCGTAGTTCAAAGCAAAATCGACTGCGTCGTATGCATAATTAGACAGGATGATGGATTTGTATAGAAATTTGTGAACGTCCGATGCATGTATAAATATTTACAACTTCTACAGGGAACGCTAAAAATATTTGTCGTATGCAAGCTTGCACTACGGTGGTATAAGTTTGATGAAGCACACTTGATGCTAAAAATTTAAAATCCTCTTCCTTTGGAAAATAAACGATATGAACAAAGAAGAGAATTATTAACATTACTATGGAAGAGACTCGGGCTGGTAGTCAGAGGGATAAGTTGTTGTAATGTCTTTAGTTTCTTATATATAAACGAAGTTTTGTGTATTCGTTGGTATCCTCTAATATGCATGGTTTATATCGCCAAAGTTTTTTATTTTCGTCTTTTCGGCTTGCTAACTTCTATTGATTCTTCTTCTTCTTTCCCTTTTCCTAAGACTTCGTTTTATTTCTTCTACATTTTTTGGTCTTGTTCAGCTTCTTGAGAACCAGATGTCGAGATGTACCTTGGGAGGTCGACCAGAAGGTCTCCCAGAATTCGATTTTTTATCCTTTACCCAATTTGCCCATCGACCTTTTGTCATTTTGTCGACGTTGTCCCTCGTAAACCGTACTATGTCTTGAATTTCGAGATCTTCTCTTATCACTTTGCTTCTTATCCGCTCCCTTAGAGTCACTCCCTTAATAGCCCTCAAAGTCTTCATCTCCGCTGCCCTCGTCATGTTCTTCGCTTTTATCGTATATGCTCAAGTTTCCAGTGAATACAGGTTTCATAACTGCTTTATATGTGCGAACTTTACTTTCGGCGGATATATATTTATTCCTCCATATGAGGTCCCTTAGATAGCCAGAGATTCTTGAGGCTTTATTAATTTGGTCTCTAACTTCCTGTTGTTTCTCGAACCTGCCATCTCAACTCCTAAGTGCGTACATTACATGCACTGGCGAATGGGTTTATCGCTTACAGCAAATTTACATCTAATAGACTCTTCTGCTGTGACCATTGATTCAGTCTTCTCCATAGATATATGCATATTAAGGCTTTCTGATTTTGTTTGGAACTGGTGTAGTATAGTCGTTATAGGTCGTCCTCGTTACCTGCCACCATGATTGTATCGCCAGTATAACATAATATCTTTACCGATTGTTTCTATTTATTTCTGTCTACGAATTAAGTCCGATGTTTCCCATTCTTTGTTAGGGACCTACCCTCTCTTGGTTTCAAATCTCGCACAGCTAATACGTTTCCGGTATTATTATTTCACATTTCAACTCTATTGCCACTGTTTGCTGGTATACTTGCCCATATTTTTTCATATGCTTATGATTATGTATTTTAATCAGATATCCATATCAAAGAAACCACTCTTTCCTATCATTTGTATACTAGGTTCAATTTCTTGCTATTTGTCTAACTTTTTGTTATACCTAACACTCCTCTTGAGCATTTCATTTACTAAACCCTGGGTTCTACCTTTCAGTCCTCCTGTGAAAATCCAACTATTATAATAAAATGTTAGTAGATTTGAGCCATTCTCTATTCTAGATGTTATTTCAGCATTTGGTGATCCGTTTCCATCAATCTTTACTCAAAGTCAACCTTATTTAGTTTTGCTCAACTTGTCTTGTTTACTTTATGTTGTTTTTCTCATTTCTTTTTAGCTTTATCTTCGCTTAGGTTTCTATTCACTAAGATCTCCTTCCAGGTATTTAAATTCATTTTTAGTTCGTCTACATCACTTGCAAATGCGACCAAATTATCAGCAAAAACGTTTCTTTATGATGTCACCTAATACTATGTTAAAGAATACATGCATGAGAACATTTCCTTCTCCTAACCCTTCATTTACGTTAAATCTTCCGAATTGCTATTTGTAATTTTTGTCCGATTTGTCTCTTTTAAGCTTTGTTTTATTACACACCTATCGAAAGCCTTCTCAAGGACAATAAACATCATGAAATATTTTATGCCTGTTTACTAGGCTTTTTCAATCCCTGTCTCAAAGTAAATACGAGGGCTGATATTTTGATAACAACAGCTATTCTTTTTTCTCTGAATACTAAATATGTACAAATTTTAAGCTCTATAATCTTTCCATCACCAGCTTTTTTCTTGGATGGTAGAGATAAAATAGACAAACAGAATAAAATAATAAAGGGAAAAACTATAAGTAAACAACTACACCCTATGGTGTGGAATGACAATATTTCGCAGAAAACAAAAACCCGAATATTCCACTCTTTTGTTGAAAGCTGTGTACCTATGGAACTGAAGTGTGGGCGCTGAATAAGATGAAAAATAAAGTATTGTCAAAGGACATGATGTACTGGTGACGCTGTTGTAAGAAAACTTTATTAGATCATGAAAGAAATGAAAAAAATAGGAGAAATAATACAAGTTGACACATCATTAATACATGAAATAAAACGGAAATAACTATTGTGGTATGGCCACATGAGAGGAATGGACCAAGACAGACTATCACAAAAGGTTTACAATTAAAAGTGTACTAGTAGAATGAAAAATGGAAGACCAAGAAGGAGTTGGGAAAAAGGAAATGAACAAGCCATGCAGAAAGGAGGTCTGGGGAAGATGGTTTTACGAATAGAGCGTCCTATAAATACCATTACGCAAATATGTAATTAATATTCTCACGAGCAACTATCTTATATAAACTCAAGTTGTTTATTTCTTTGCATAATTTAAAAGATCAGTTTATCCTCCACGAAATCTTTCTGAAACAAAAGCGACCCTTGAATTTAGATAAAGGATGTCAATCTAAAAATGTCATATGTATACCACCGAAAATGTTTCAATAGTAGATTGCAGTTCATTCATATTCTTAGATTAACAGTACAGTAGTAACAGTACTACAGCTACTGTTATGTATTTGTGATGTTTTCTTCCGAGTGTTTTAAAACTATCCACTTTTCATTTCTTTCTTTAATCTTTATTTTTCTTGCTTTACTTCTTACTTACGGAATGCACAAATGTACTGATAGAATTGTATGCTCTGTGAGCTTAATATGTATTTTTGACGATAGCTAGAACAATCAATCCCAAAGTGGGAGAAAGTGCTACAATGTGCATCGAAAAAAACGATGTTCAGAATATTACAGCCGTCTTAGATTTTCAATTTAATCATCATCACAAAATTCATGCTTTAACTTTGACAACCTAGAGTGAAGGTTGTCAAAGTTACAAATTTCCTCCATTCGCTTCTGTTATTTATTGATACTTTAGCTGAGTTCTAATCTTGCCATCTTCTTCTTACTATTCTCTCTATTTCGCTTTCCATATCTTTTTAACTAGTGTATTTTGAGGCATTGTTGTTACTAAATATCCGAACAAATTTATTTTTTTATTTTCTAGTAGTGGTTTTATTTACTACACCTTTAACGTGCCCCTTATTTCGACGTTTCTTATCACAACTATTCTTTCAACTCCGAAAATCTTCAAGAATTTCATTTCTGTAGCTTGGATGTTTGTTCTTATCTTTGCTTTAATATCCAGTTTTGTCCACTATGTAAGTATATTGTTTTATAAGCCAATAGTTTGGTGCTTCCTGTTGCTTTAAGAGCTTCCCTTCTAGAGCCAAATATACGTAATGTCACTTAATACTTTATCGAAGAACAAATCTTCCTTGCAGAACTCCACATCCAGTTTGACTCTAAATTAATCAAATATTTGTACCTATCGGCTACCTTTCATTTTATTGAAGTACTAATAATTTGATTAATAACCAAATAAACAAAAATTTCACGATTCCCAGTAGGATTTGAACCTACAGCTCCAGCTCGCTAAACCGGTGTGTATCCATTTACACCATTTACATCCATTTACGATGAAAACTAAATATGTGTAACGTATAATAAGAATGATATAGCTACAAATATATATACTGGGTGAAAATCTGCAAGCTGTGGGTTGCGTTTTGGGTGGCTGGAAATGGGAAGGACTCCAGTTGTAGGCTTGCATACGCACGAGACCGCAACACAGATTTGTTAATATTCGGCGACACGTCATAGCGAACTGGAGCTGTAGGTTCAAATCCTACCAGACACCTTGGGAAATTATTAGTAATTAAAAATTTCACGAGGAAAGTAATCCAATTAAATTTAACTTTGGTAATAACAAAGAAATTGAATTATCATTGAAAAATCAACGGAAGTTATTCTAAATTTAACTAAATTAGATTTTTTGTTTAGTTGTAAATGTTAAACCTTGTGTACGCGTAGTAACGTTTTCGCACTCAGTGTATATAAGCTTGATGATAATGTACGTTCTTATATGTATGTTGTGTGAGTATATGATGTGATATAGTGGCAATACGTGACTATGGTGCAGGGCACGACTATTACAACTCCTCTTGAACCGACTGTACCGCGTCGTCGTCGGGCAGAGAGGTATATATTTAAATGAAGCAGAATAAAAAACGGAAACACCTCACGTCTCTCGCTGTAACCGGCACTTACGAGCCGAGATAATGTCTTATTTATAAGCTGGCCGAGGCAAAGGACCGCACCGACTCCGGCCAGCCAGCCATACTCGCCCGTGCACTTCACGACGATCTCTCACTCTATTTTACAGCTGCTCACGTGAACACATGTTAATAATCTACGCGATAGTGAACGACTGCGTGCAAGCAATGGCGTGATTATTATAAGGGCGGAGGAAAGAAGAGTTATTAGCTAATCCGACGGTGAAAGGATGAAGCTGCAAGGTTCTAATCGCTAATAATGAAATCGTGAGAAACGCGTCTTGAAGTTCAAAATCTCAATCTATTGAAAAGTTACCCCGAAGCCTTGTGTCAGACCACGAGCACTAATAATTTCTAGAATGATATCCAATCACTATAAAACTATAAAAAAAGGTGCAAAAACTATAACAAGATTTTATGTAAATAATTTTACATTGTGTGACCCAAAACTAGCGGAATACAGAATACTACGAAAATAAACGGTGTAAACCTGGGTTGAATATGAAAACGTTACTATAGAATACAGTAATAATAATACATACACGAGGATGGATGTCTATGCTGTACCCCTGAACTCCTTACAGTAAAAAAATTGTCCGACATCTGCAAACCACCCGTCTACAGCTTGCATCACTTCATAATTACTGGAAAATTTTGTCCCACGTAATATTTCTTTTAATTTGGGGAACGAACTATAATCACTAGGGACCAGATCTGGCGAATACGGCGGGTGCTCCACTAATTCCGAAATCAATTGTGCGTAGTAGACCCCTGTAATGGTCTGTCTCTTTTGGAAATAGTCAGTCAGGATGGTTCCTTGAACATCTCAGAATATAGATAGCAAAACCTTTCCAGGAAACGACATGACCTAAAATTTGCGTGGAGGAGGAGTATCGTGATGGTTCCACCTTCTACTTTGCACTTTGGTCTCGGGATCATAGTAGTGCACCCATGACTCCATGGTTACATAGCGATTGAGAAAGTTCTCTTTGTTTGCTTGGTACCTTCCCAAAAGACTCTTACAAGTCAACCCCCGATTTCTTTTTTGATCAATGGTTAGCATTCGGGGCACCCATCTTGCACTCATCTTTTTCATATCTAATTCTTTAGTCAGTATGTTGTGCACCACATGATATGATAAGCCAGTATCTTCCACAATGTCCTCGATGCGTAGTCGTCGGTCGTGCAGTACGATGTCGTGTAACTTTTTAATGTTTTTGTTTGTTGTTACCGTTATGGGAGGACCACCGGCATGTTGGTTCTTACAGGATGTTCTTCCGCATTTAAAATTCCAAACACCAGCGTTTGACCATATTATAAGAAACTGCAGACTCACCAATAGTTGCCATAGTGTCTTTATGAATTTGAGTTGGTGTCATGCTTTTCTTCTGAAGCTATTTCATTACGGCTCTTTGTTCTACAGGATCCATTTTTATGAATAATTACGACACAGAATTCAAGAATTAGCCACAACACAACAACACTTTGAGATACAAACTTGATACTTTGTAGATATGATCTAAAAATGTCAGTTAACTAAATGTCAAAAACATTAATCAAACAACTAATTAAAAGTAGGTGAAGGATGGAGCATGAGAATCCGCCCTCTATAATACAATACTGGATTTTAGAACTAAATTTTACTTTCGTTGATTGCTATCAAAACATCACCATACAAAGATGCTACAATCTTCTTTTTCTAATTATCTGTCCTTGTGTTAATTTGCCCTGTTTAAGGTTTTGTTCTTATTTCCTTTTTGGATAAAGGTTTATTGAGCAAGTCCAGTTACTTTTAATCGTTTCAGAAAGTTGTGCATCCTTATTTGCATTGAAAGTATTTACAATTTCAGGTCTCCTTCTTCTACTGTAGTCCGTTCAATACTTAATATAATAATGGTATTAAATACAGCTACTCGTGGTATTGGTGGAATCATTCATGGCGGGGTCAGGGAGAGGAGGGGGAGGGGGGTACAATGCAAGGAGACACAAAACGCTAGCACATGGACATGCTCTGCCTACCTGGCGTTATCAGCGTGCTTTTGAGCGATTTTTGCACAACACCATATATAAACTAACAGTTCAAGTGAGCACTCTTGGCGCTATCTAGTGCAACAAGAATAACATAATCGTCTCTCGATTCAAACACGGCGGAAGAAGCGGGTATAGTTTCCTACCCCTTCTCTCAAGCACCTCATGGACTGCTACGGTACTAGAAAAGAAGGAACTAAACCAAGGGCTGCCAACTTATACAATAAGATTGTATGATAAATTAGACCAAAGGCTTTAGAAGGGTCAGTATAAATTACAACAACCTGACCGCGTTTATCCAAGACTTCACAAATATATTGAGTTATTGTGGCTAAGTTAGTGACAATGGAGCGACCAGGGATGAAGCTGTGCTGCGAGGCAGGAACTAGTAAACGAGTAATTATATATATATATATATATATATATATATATATATATATTACTTTTTCATATAGTTTTGCGATGTTTGATATAACTGATATAAGTCTGTAATTGGATAATACTAAGTGATCACGTTTCTTATGCATCGGAACAATCCTAACTCATTTCCGTCTATCAAAAAACACACTAGTTGTTATAGATAGGTCGATAATAATTCGAAGAGGAAAGGCAAATACGTAATAACTAGAATTGTTGTTTGGCTATTTCCACCTAAGATCATGGTGTTTTCGTATTGTCTGAAAGACCTGTTTAATTCGGGCCCATGTCGAATTTCTAACTCTTGACGTGATACTGTTGACGATGATATTGTTGATGGAAATAGCCCAAACAACAACTCTAGTTATTATGAGAATCCATCGTCAACAGTATCACGTCAAGGCAAATATGTATCAACAATCACATACCAGGAAACTGGGTAACAGGTCATCGCCTGCGGTGTGTTTACTAGTCAGCGTGACCATTATTGTAAGCGTCATCTTCATTTAGAATTGAAATAGAATGTGCCAATAAGTTACCTCCTAACTCAACAAATGTAGAGGTAGAATTAGAAGATGAATTTATGGAAGCAAAAGTGATAGCAAATGCATTTACAATATCGCTGGGATTAAGAACCACCAACATCATTATATAGTTTGGCTAGTATTCGTGTCGATCATCATTTGAAACATACAAAATTCCTCAATTCAGAGGGTGAAGATATTATAGAATTCTCCATTTTACGTAGATACTGAGAATAACTATCATGCAGTTCACTCTTGGTTAAGCCTCTAAGCCTTTTGAATTCATTAAGTAAAACTACGTTTTTAGTTCTTTTCCATGGCTTGTGGTATTTGTTTTAACATAGGTAATAATCTCAAATGAAAACCACGGTGTATAATTTAGGTTAGATCTAGTTTTATATGATACACGTAAATCGAGAATTGAATATATTTTATTATAAAAAGCATCCAATGCCTGGTTAACATCAGTGTAATCGTGTAAGAAAGTCCAATCAACATCCACCATATCATTATACAAAGAATTATAATTCACTCGGTTAAAATTATATTGAAGATTGTCAGTAGATGGAAATCGTTGCAATAGTGCATCCGTTGCAGAAATTGCAATATCAAGATTAGGATGATACAGGTCTTCAAGCAGAAGCGAGTTATCTAATTGGATTAATAAAAAATTACATTCTATGTTAGAGAAAAACAGATCAAGACATTTTCCGTCGCAGTTTTTGCTATTACTATACTGTCTTGCGTTATAACTTAAACATAAATGAAAATTCGTTTTAATTCTTGTGCCGGTAAATTTAGTACCTTTGCATTAGGCTGTCAATTATTCAGAGAGAAATATTCAGCGTTAGCCTACGTTTGTCCATTCCCTGTTTAACCACGGTATTTTATTCTGGGGATTGTTCGTCGAGGCATCCAGAATATTTCTTCTGCAAAAGAAAGCAGTTCGATTGCTGTGCAACTACGAAAAGGCAATTTCAATAAGGAGGAAATACTTACCTTAATGAGAGTGTATTTACTCACAGTCGTAACTCACGTTCATAGGAACAGGGATCATTATAGTATCAGATGTACTCATAACTATATCATACGAAACCGTAACCAGTTCCGACTACCTTACCATAGGTTGCAAACCACACAAGACACAGGGGATTGTTGGGGGCCCAATTGCTCCATAATAAATTCAAAATGAAATTGAAACGTCAGTTATTAGAATTGGAATGCTACACACTCAAGAAATTTACTAATAGTCTTACCTAACACAGGTGTATTTTGTTTACATGTTTTGTTTGTCACATATTATTTTGTTATTGTTTTTTATTATATACACTTTGTTGACCAGCGTGGTATGCATACATGTGCACGTGGTTATTATTTATTTATTATAGAACGGCATAAAGAGAACTTCGACTAACACGACGAAAATTACAACAGATCATTCTGATGACTCTGAAATCAAATGTGTCAGATCAAAACGAAGAATTGTCTAAGGGAATAAACAAAACAGCTACGTGAAAGCAATTCGTATATTTAACGTAGGTTTGGAATGGGTTGAGCAAAATAATACTGACATCAACGATATTTGGTCCCCACAAAAATTACGTACACATGCTACTACACTTTCAACTAAACAATGTTTCCGTCAAACAAAATTACTTTTTAAAGAAAAATTAAATACACTTTTGATTTCTTTGATTTTTAGATACACTTAAGTTAGTTTTAATGCTACTTTTATTTGTGATTGACTTTATCCAGTGACATGAACTTCTGAAATATATGAACACAGTCGTCCATAATTAGTTCACGTTATCGAGACTGGTCTGTAGTTCCCAACTGAGCTTGAAATATATTTTTACACATAAACTTTATTTTTAACGTATCCCCGTACTATTTAATAGGTTAAATCTGAAGATCTAGGCAACCATAAACTATGTTGGCTCCTGCTAATTCACGAATTAGAGAAAGAAATGTTAAGATGGATACTTATTCAGTAAGTTTTGTTAAAATTTTGGTTCTCTAATCTATGAATTCCTAAGCACCATAAGCAAAATAGACTAGTAAAAATCTTTCATCTAGAACTAATTGAAATATCTAAGTAGTTTGGTCCCAAAAGCTCCAAAACTACCATCTTACCTTTTTTCTTTTGATTACGTATTCAATCATTTACCGAAGGCAAAACGTCATTGTTCTACAGTTTCCATCTACGCCACTGTACCGTATATGAAGAAGACACTACAGAAGAGAAAGGAGATGCATCTAGTTTCTTCGAGAGCCACCTCCCGATGCGTTAAATTATCGATACGAAGGCGGATTGCTTTGTTTTATGCAAATATCGGTAGTTAGCTATGCCCACAAGTTACATTGTATTGTAAACACATAGTACACTGAGGCGAGTCGAGAGAGCCGGTGAGATTTCGACGAAACAACGACGAACAGTCTATTGTTCTCTGGCGCGACTTATACCACGAACGTAATAATTGAGTGTTATTTTCGTTAAATATTTATGAAGGGAACGCATTTTAATGAAGATTTTATGTGACAGAAAGAGAAACGTATTTGCGGTCGTAAAGAAATCATAGTGAAATTATGTAAGGTGCAGGTATAATTAGGTGTGAGTATAAAACCTTTAACTAGTAAGTGCAGCACGTATAAAACACGACCAGTATAAAACAAAAGGTTTATAATCTTTACTTCACTCGAACCTGGTTATAGGGTATCGTGTGGCCTTGGTATAGAGTGGTCGCTTAGATTCTCAACATCTACTCTTATTTGCTTGAAGCTAATGGTGGAAGTCAAATTAATTTCACGAATATGGATGGTCTTCTTACGGTACCTTGTTTTAGCACATTTCGCTAAATCTGTACACTCGGAAATTTATTATTTTGAAAAAATTTCTTTATTTTCTTTATTTGTTGTGTCGTTTGTTTTCAACTTCTCAGAAACCTAAATTTACGTTATATGTATCTTCTGATGAGGATGAACTTCATTTTCATTTTATTAAATTAAATCTAAGTTTAAAGCAAATGCCACTTTGGGACGCAAGTAACTCTGCTACCAGACTCTTGGGATGGACAGTGCCCTGCCAAATTGCAAACTTACGTACACTACCGGCCATAAATGTTTGCCCACATCCATAATTGTAAATTATGCAAAGAAAACATTTTTATCCCTATCAAAATATTTGTGTTACTAAACTGTGAACACGAGATAGATTATAAGTCCTTTGTAATGTTCTATGTGTACGTAATGAGCTAACTGGCATTAAGATATCGAAAATTACTCCTTTTGCGGATCAGGCACGTTCAGGTTAAAATAGATAGCCTCCTTAAAACAAAAGATTATAAGATGATTTTGGAGAAGGATGCCATCTCATCTGGAACACAATTAATCAGTGAAAACTTCATGTTCCATAACATACTGCAAAGATATGCCATGAGTATTTGGAACAACTGGAGCACAGAGAAAGAAAATGTTATCATAAGGTTGCCGCCACAAAGACCATAGCTTTTGAGGGAGAAACCCGACCGACAAGTTCGAAAATCTGCTCTGGATACAACAACAGTATTTTGGGTGCAACTACAGAATACGTAGAGGAAAATAGAGCCGCTAACACTGACAAAGCTGCTTGAGAAAATCCCAAGATTGTGTGCGGTAATAATAAAAGCGAAAGGTGGACACATCGATGAATCGCAAATTTAAGTTAATTTATGATTGTCTTTGGTAACAAATTGATAAGCACATTGTTTTTATAACTGTTACAGTTCTTTGTATTAGTTCAGAATAAAGGTTTATTTTATAGTTAGTTTTTGACTTGCTTTTGTAATATTCTAAGTGTGGGTAAACACTTATGGCCGATAGTGTACCTACCAATAAAACAACAGATATTCTGACAATCCCCAAGACGACAACTTGCACGGTTCAACCGTTGGATGTATACGGCGTTCGTGTATAGAAAGCATTTGTGAAAACGTTTTTAGATCAAGTTTTAGTCGGTAATACGGACACTCAATTACACCAACGCAATAAAACCTAAATAAAAACTAAACCAGACCTTTTCATCCAACAGTAGGATATGCTTTTTTACATTACGATGAAAGATGCTTACCTCGTTGTTCGATCTATGGCGAGCCTGTGTGTATAAAATATACGCACTATAATGAATATTTCTTGTTTCAAATATTTCTTTGATGACTTTCATTACCATGAGTTTGAATAATACATAACAAATGTATATTGGTCACAGTTCTCAATTCTGGAACACTTTTATCTTCAGTACACTATTAAGGTAAGTAAGTAAGAAAATTGCACCTAACAATACATTCCGGTAGTAAACAACTGCTCGCGATAAGCATTTACTTTTATTTGGAATATTTTAGTATAACGTATTATTTATTACAAGTCCATGTATTTTCTGTACAAGTAATTTTAATCATTTTAGTATTACAAAAAAACATTTTATTGTTCACAATTGTACGAATTATAAGCTCTATAACTTATTTCAGAACTCATACACATATAAAGTTGTTAAATTGTTTACATGTATTGTATGTTATACAAGTTGCTTTTCTTTTTTCTTGGGAGAGCTAATAGTGAGGGAAGACGTAAATGGCATTTCCAGAGCATTACTTGCGGATATATTTCCGCAAGGGTGACCCCCTTGCTGAAAAAATTACTATAGATCTAAAGAGGGCATATTTAATGACACACATTTTTGATTTCTTTTATTTATAACGTTGTCAACTGGAAAAATCTGAAAATCGTGGAAACTTCAGGGATAAATTTCACCCCTTGGGGTTCCGTTGAAAAGACTATTTTAAAACACTCCATGGGCACTACAAATCTGCGAAGTTTCAATCTGATTAGTGATTCACATCTTGGAATCTTCTTTTGTAAGAGTGTTACAGTTATAATAATAATAATATCACTTTATTGTCCAACAAGAAAGAACCCAACAATAGGACAGAAGATGGGATTACATTTAATCTACGACTAACATATAACACAGGCTAACATAAGTAAATACATATAAACACTACAATACACAGAATTATTGACCAAGCACAATATTACTCAAATACAAGATACTTTTTTCTACCTGACACATTATGCAGACAGGCAGGCGTATCAAAACATTGGTCCTGGCTATAGGCAAATAAAATTGCACAGTTGAACTAGCCGCAAATCGTGGGACGTTGAAATAAATCTTCGCGGTGAGATGTGGATAATCTATACTATTGTTCAACAGCTTAACGAGAAATCTGACAGTCTCCTTTTTTCTTTTAATAGAGAACGACTGCAAATTAAGTTGTACCATAATGTTATTATGGCACATCTTGGAATCGCTTCAAAAATCTTCGTTGAATTTTTTCCAGATTTGGCGAATGTGTCGAATAAATTGGAAACCAGATTAAACTGGAATATTCAAGTTTGCTGACAATGAATGCCATGTACAGCAATTTAATTGTAGCAACGTCCGTAAACTCCTTACGACTTCTAATTAAAGAACTCGTTATACCAGATATGCGTAAATAATAATGACCAATTTACCCTTCATTTAAAGAACGGCATGTATCAAATAAAAAAATTACGTTTTCCAACAGTTTTCTGAAAAAGAATAAGTAGAATAATTACAAACTTTGTTCCAGACTTAAAAATTTTAAAAATATTCAACCATAGGAATAGAAAACTGTAATTATTTATTTCCGCAAACATGAATGTTTTCTTAAAAATAAATATTCTTCAAATTAGTAATCCCGAAATCGTATTGCAGATTGAAAAAAATCTGAACATAGAACCACAAAAACACATAGTTACAGATATACCCGTCAATCAATAATGAAACCGGAGACAAACCTAAACAGATGTTTACTGTGAAGGTGCTAGTGATTAATATCACCCGGATGACATAAAATCCCAAAAATCTACGATCTATCTTCTCTGACAAGAAACAATGTCTAATTAACGGATAAAAGGAGATTTATCTTTTTTTTTTAAAGATGTTCACTTTTACGTATAGGCGCGTACTAAGCTACATGATAAATAGTATGTCACATAAAAGAAAAGTATTAAATCTGTATAATTTATATCAAAACGGAGTCTGCCAAATATAAAGTTGTAAATAACAAAAAAGTTGGACCACACATACGCGTGAAAAAGGTTTCTAAGAACACAAGCGCAAATGTAAGATATTTATCATAAGATTTTGATGTCAATAGAGGAGACAATAAGAATAAATAAAAGATACGGTAACAGCTAACGTAATATTTTTATTGTCACTAAAAATCATGATATATAATTTTACAAATTTACATAAATATTAATTTCCTGTATATAATAAATTTCTGTTCTATTTTGTTCTGCAATACATACGTGTATATAGTATCATCTAACAATAACAACTCCTAATTTAAGTACGTCTAAAATTAAATTAGCTGTGTAAAACTGTTCGCGTTCTTTATATGCATATTATTTCCAAGAAAAAGACGTTAATAATTTCAGAAATGTCGAATATTATGTTTTACTGTCTGCTATAAGATATACTTGTTTATTATTTTTTCTGTTTGAAAATTTTAGCGCTACTTCTTCTTTGGGGTTACTTCTTCTTCTTTGGCGGTACCAATTCGAATTTCCATATCTTGTTTGGCCCTATCTCAGCAACGTATAAGGCCGATCCGTTAGGACAGACTGCTATAGCGTGTGGATTTCCAAAACCCTGCAGAGTAAATGTTAAAAAAATAGTTCACAAATTCTACTTATAGTATATATCGTCTATTCAATTGAAAAGTCCATCGGCCTTACTTTGTTTTTTCACCAAAATAGGATGCTACGAAGAACGAACGTAATTTCTTATTTCATAAGTGACATTTACGAGGACAAGCTGAAAAATTCGGTAACTGAAGCATAGCAAACGGCAATATTTCAATGAAATATGTTTTATTTTTCGACGTAATCTCTCTAAAATGAACACAGTTATCTAGTCGATGCTCAAGTTTTTTTTATGCCTTCACACTACTCATTCTCCTCGAGCTCCTCAAAATAGTCGTCCACGGCAGCTATCAGCTCCTCATCCGAAGCTCAAGCTCTTCCAACTTTAAATTGGCCAATTTTCCTTTGGCAATTCCGGTCTTGTTAACTGGCGTATCGTCCAGTAATCGTTTGTCCCTTTGGAAGGTAATCGATAAGCATGATTCCCTTCGCATCCCAGGAAACGGAAGCCTTCACCTTTCCTGCCGATAGAATGACTTGGGCCTCTTTTGAAGCCGGTTCACCACGTTTAGTCCACTGTTTTGATTGTTGTTTACTTTCCAGCGTGTAGTGGTGAATCCACGTTTCATCGCAAGTTACAAATTGGAACAACAAAATCCGTTGAATTTTGTCAAACCCGCTCCAAAATGGCTGTAGGACATTTTACGCCCTTAAGTTTTTAAGATGGTGTTAGCAAACGCGGCGCCTATCTTGCACACCGCTTAGACCGAATTTTTCAGCTTACCTTCGTACAATCAGCGCTAGAGTTCAGTCAGTTGTGAAAAATCGATGAAAGTATTGACAGACTTACTCACACTTAATCTAAGACATACTTAAAATTGTATTAAGGCAATTAAAGGCTACTTGATGAACTATCCAATTGAACATATATAAATCATACACAGCCTTTAAAACATATATGAGTACCTATATAGCAAGAATAGCTCAGAGAAATAGAGTGTATATAAGGATTTAATAAATTGCGGAATTAATATACCTTCGGTTTTGAAGATCTTAAGAAAAATTGTTTCAATTTCGAAAAGAGCATGCTAATTTTTCCTTGCGGTATCTAAAATTAAAATAATTTAAATTTCATTAAATTAATAGGGTAATATTCAAATATAGGCGCTCATAATATCATGTAGAAGGAAGGCACACGTTCGGCCAGTAATATACGAAAGTTCTGAGCAAAGAGAGGCAAGCGTTACATCATTTGAATGACAAGTTAGCAAAAATTAGCCCAACTAACGCAAAAAACAGATATAATTTTGCATATCAAAATGATACATTGTTCGTTCGTCCGCTACATCACTCGTGTGTCCTCTCTCTTTAAATGTTACCTCTTTGCAGTAAAATCTTGAAGTAAGAATACAATAAAGAAATTGGTATCTTATTAATTTCGCGTAAATTAAAACCAAAAGTGTAATGAAATAAATTACAAATAAAACAGCGATTGCAAGGACTGTATGGTTGTATAATTCACAGGTACTGCAGTAAACTCCACACCACATTAATTAATAATTTATTCGGAATGCAGCGTTTTATGAGTACCTGAACTGTGTTAAACTCTATTACACTATTTGGCATGTAGACAGAATGAGACTATTTTATGATAAAATATACCTATTTATTAAGAAATAACAATACACTATTATTCATCACAATAATTACCAACCCGCTCAACGACGTTTTGTCAACGTGATACCACTGTTTATACGCTGCTTTTGTAGAACTCTACGGATTTTGGATCAAAAGATTGGGGGACTACATTTATTACATCAATTCAACTTTTGAACTGTGTAGGCCTCGTACAGTTGCCAAGACACAAAAAAAAGGTAGTAATCACTTGGCGAAATGTCAGGAGAATATAGAGGGTGTGGTAACGTTTCCCGGTCTCGTTCAGAAATTTTTCCCGGGCCAATCTTGCGGTATGAGGTCTGGCGTTATCCTGTAAGAATAGCACTTTTTTCGATCGACTAAAGAAGGCTGTTTTTGGATCAGTGCTGCTTGTGCTCTCTGGAGCAATGCAACTTCGTAGTGAAGGTTTGATCCCTTTCCAAAAAGTCATGATACAGTATTACGGTTGCTGTCCACCGAACACACAATAAAAACTTTTTCGGATGCAAGAAAGCCTTGGGAGAGGATGGTATCGAACCAGTAGCCGCCAACCAATGATACGAACGCTTAGAATTTGAGTATAGGTTAACAATCAATCAAGAAATGGTTCATTATCGTTGCGCAAAATGTTTGCTGGACAAATGGTGAGACGACTTAATTTATTATCATTTGACAATTCATGTGGGATGCGTTTACTTCTAGCTTTTTCGTAGCTGGTGAAGGTGCAAAGGAATTGTTTCTTCACTCACACTGATCCCTTCTGCAAGCTCTGGCAGCGTTGCATTAGAATTTACCCTCATAACCTGTTTAAGATCCTCGTTGTTAATGATCTTCGGTCTCCCAAAGTGTGCTTCATCGGTCAAGGTGAGATTTCTCGAAGAAAATTTCTCGAACCACTTCCGTGCTGTTCGATCACTAATGGCGTCATCTCCGAACACGGTACATATTTTTCAAGCCGCCACTGAAGCTTTGGTACCAAGTTTGTTCTTATAGAGTAAACAAACTCAAATTGAAGTTACAATCGTTGCCATTTTAACTGCTCAAATTAGGAATTAAACAATTATAACCAAATATGTATGCATTCGACAAAAAGGAGTCATATTATAGTAGATAACAGATAACTAGTCTCGGCAAAGTGGGGCACGTTACAGTGCAGTGCGGAGAACATGATCGTGACCTTCATGAATGGGCATAGACGATGCGGACGCAGGAATATTTACACATAGAATAATGATCAAAAATATATTATATAACGTGCTGCAACACTTACTGTTTTAAGAAGTTTCCACGAAATCACAAACTGGGTGGCATCTATTAAATATTAGAATCATTAAATATGTTTCCACACTTGTTTCAGTAAACTGAATACGGCATGCGGAATAAATATTATTTAATTATAAAAACACCCGTTCCATATCGAGTGATGCTATATTTGCAAATTTAAAATAATCCTTGTGACAACTTAATTTTTTCAACTCACCTCTATAAATTTGTCTTAGCACGAGAAAATCCTTGTTAGTAACACCTTCAAATTTTCGTATTACACTTTCATTTTTTCGCCTTCCGCCGTACATAGGTGTGAGAGAACATCATCCACAATTTGAACAGAATCCACAAACGACATCGAATCATTCTGTAATTTTTCAATTTCCTCCGCTAGTCCATAGCTTTGCCGTGTCTCGGATCGAATTATAGAACTACCTTCTTTACATTATCAAAACGTTCGCAATAGTAAAACGCAAAACGCAGCCTTTAACCATATTCCCCAACGCGTAGTGATCGGCTGTGGTGGTTCAGGTACTATGGGACATACATAGTTCGTGATATCTTTTTATACGTTTTGGGTACTTTAGAAATACTGCCTTCGTATGAGCTATTAAAGCATTTACTCGTGGATAACATTTAGAGATCAATTGTTACATGTAACAGATTGCCACTCTTTCTCCCTCTTCTTTGAGAGATCGGTCTAAGGAAAGCATGTTAGAGACACCGTCACTCACAAACATTAAAAGTTGGGTTGTTCAAACTTAAAATTTATTCAATGCCTTCAACACCACTTTTAAAATTATATTCCTAGTACATTTTGCAGCTCCTTTGGAAGCAAGTAAGATAGGGGATGACGGTTCAGACTCTTCCATTTTACGTACCATCACATTCACCACAGATTGTTCTTGTCGATCGGTTGTTTCGTCCACACAACCACAATTTTCAACTCGAATCTTTCAATTCTGCTTTAATTCTTCTTTCGACATAGTAACGCACAGGAGGAATAAAATTTCTTAACGATGTCCGACTTGGTAATGTATAATCCGAATACTTACTCCAGAAGGAGACAAATACTTGTTGGTCTAGTAAAGTAAACGGTACATTATATACAATATAAATGACAATCAAATATTAATTGTTCGCCGTATCGTTTGCCACGAATTGCAGAAGAGTGTTTTATACTTTTTAGGTGTCGTTGACAGTGGTACACGTCAAATAGTTGTCGCACTTTACACGTTTAATTCTATCGCCTTCGTATTCTCGGCATACTCGCTATTACGTTTTCTAGTTTATTCGAAATACGCCGTTTAAGAAACGTACCTAAATGCGACATATTCTAAGTATGTGTGTACTAACAAGCACTCACTACAACGAATAATACTGAACAAGCGTGCTTTGATACCGGTATTTCGTGCCTCGCGCTTCACTCCTCCACACGGCACTGAAACTTGCCCCTCTTTGCCGAGATTTCAGATAATAAACAAATGTTATCGATAAACAACTCAGAAAACATTCATGACACTCTGCTATGTACAAAAACCACAAGAACTTATCTGGTTTCCTTATAATAGGGTAATGTACAATCATCAGAACATTAATTATAGCTGAACAAATATCCAATTCCTCTATATGTTAAGCTAGAAAACATTAAGAATCAATCGCCGAAAAGTAGCATTAAATAAAGCAAAATGAAACAAGAGAAATAAGTTTTTCTTCAGAGGATTGACCGAATACCCAAAGGAAAAAAATAATAAACAAAAAGAAAATATATTCACATGCACATATTTTGAAATGATCTGATTTACTAACCAGAGTGTTCCTGTAACTTATTTTGGTATCCACGTACATACGTATTGTACTTATATATTTATATACATATGCTACATACACATGTAGCGACTAGGTACTTCGCGCCGTATTTCTCGCCGTTTATTAGCGACTCGCTAACGAGCGTGACTGCTACCTCTTTACCGATATTTACCGCACTCATAAACAACACGATATTAATTTCTACCGAACCGGACTGTGAACGAGAATAGCGGGCCAGAATTCGATTCTTCCTCCTTCTCGATTCCAATGCCTATCTCTTCCGAATGCATTCTTATCCAACATATGTACGTACATACGTAGGTATGAGGACTAAATGGGTGCTTAGAAAAATTTCTTCGGTAAATAAATAATTCCAAAGAAAGAGTTAATACCAAGAGCAAATAGTGATTCTCGAAACAAGATCCGTCTAGTAGTGTAGTTGTAACCGGTAAAACGGGTAATCTGGTTTATCTAAGCGGATTTATGAGTAAATTCGAGCTATCAACATGTAGTATTTGTATCCGTACGTGCTTGCTAGCTACTGGTAGAAATACTTGTCCTGAAATGTACTAATACGTTATAAGTAATTAATCGCATACCTTCATAATTTTAAATTTAGAATTATTCTGAAACACGCTTGAATACATTTATTTCACATGGAAAATAGCTTTAAGAAAATGTGATGATGGAAGTATACAGTAAAAACAGACAGATTTTCATTGTATACTGTATGACATAGAAATTGCAACATCAAGCAGGGTTGCGTACTCTTTAACCAAACTTGACAAAAACGTCTAAACACCTTCGAAGAAACAAAAAACAGAAGATTAACTAATTTAATTTAATTTTTGCTAATAATCTATTGAGCTCCTCTTATTAGTTTCACATTCCTTCATTGTAGCATTGACTTCAGTAGGTGGTCGATGTCTCCCAAGCAACCTGCAATTCATGCCGGGGAATTTCCAGTGTTTTCGGAGGTTTTTCCCATAATGTGCCACGCGTGTTCGATTGGCAAGAGGTTGGGAGAAGTGGATGGTCATGGTAAGATATTGACGTGGATCTCTTTGAACAGGTTTAGGAAAATTCTCGCTTCGTGGAGACGGCTATTTTCCTGCTGAAAAGGTGGGTCTTCGAGATGCTAAGGAGATTGGAGAATATGGGATTTCACCACTTTATTAAGGCAATGCTGCTAGACGTTCAGATGAACACCACATGCCATACCATAACTTCTACGACTCAATGCTCACATCTTTCAATAGGAAATCATAATATTCCCCACATATTCATCTGAACCTCATGCGACCATTATTCATCTCTATACAAAATTGAGGTTCATCAGTGTACATCACCCTATATATAGCACCCCACGCTCTAATGCATTCGCACCCACTCCAAATGTTGTTGACGACGTTGCGGCGTATGTGGTGACCAGCAATTGAACTGGTACTAGAGAATCGGTCTGTTAGTGCCATTAGGCGAATGTGACGCTCTTACAGCTCATTAATTCTTTTGGGGACTCGCTTGCTCTTGGACCACTTTTCTGGTGCTCCCTGATGATGGTGAATTGGTTTCAGTTAAGACGATTTTCAATTTCCCTGACGAAAACCTACCTTCGCGCAAGCCAAAAATTTAACCTCTATCGAATTTGTTCAACTGGCGGTAATTTCCACATTGCTGTACTAGGAAAAGTATGCCAAGAGAAGATTGTAAATTTTTAGCGCCATCCAAATGCAAAGTGAGGTATTTAAAAAAGTAGAAAGAAAAAATCTTCATTTTACTACCCCTTATAGTTCCAAAGTTCTGGCAAAATTTTTTAGACGAACTTTGTATGAATATATTTCTATAACCGGTATGTTTTATTTTTGTTAATACAGTTGTTATAGGAATTACAGAATGTATATAAATGATTGAAAGTCGTTTCAATTTTCCGCTTTCTATTTTTTTTCGTTTAAGTTACTGCTAAGTACCAGTCAACGCCTCTGAAACTGCAAACACTATATATTATCGGTGTAACATAAAAATATGAGAAAGAAACCAATATTTGCACGGAAGTATTTCGTTGTTTACCGATAAAAAATACGCGGCTGTAAAAAAGTGGTAATAACGAAAGATTTTTTAGCAATAAATAAGCAAGTAAAAGCAAAAATACAAAAAATTAAAACAACAATAGAATAGACGCTACTTATTATTACTGCTTTGTCTTATTCGAGGGCGACCTGAAATCTTTCCGGAATCGGCGAGAGATGGCGCACGAAGGTTGAAGTAGACTCATTGATCGGCAAGGGCAACCCTTTTTATAGCAACTGTCAAAATTTCGGACGTCTACTGTCAATAGTTTTTATTTAAGAGTGTGTTGTGTAGCAAGTTAGGCGGTTTCGCAAAAATGGATAAAATCGAATTTCGTGCAGTAATGAAACACCTCTGGATAGCTGGGAAAACGACCACGGAAATTCGAAATATTTTGCTAGAGGTTCATGGCGGATGTACTCCATCATTTCCAACCATCAGCGAAGCGTGATAAGCGAGTTCAAACGTGGCCGCAGGAGCACAAGTGACAAACCACGCAGTGGACGCCCAGAAACCGCTACCAACGATGAAATGGTCGACAAAACTCATGATGTCGTGTTAGACGATTGCCATTTGAAGCTGAGTGAGATAGCAGAGACAACAGGCATTTTAAAAAAATGCGTTAGCAATATCCTGCACGAAATTTTGGGTATGAAACAGCTTTCGGCGTGATGGGGGTACCGCGATTGCTCACACCGGAGCAAAAACGAAGTCGGGTGACCGTTTCGGAGGAGAGTCTGACCAGGATCCAACGTAATTCAAGGGATTTCTTCGTGCGTGGGATGAGACTTGGATCCACCATCACATACCGGAGATCAGGGAACAGTCAAAGTAGTGGACTTTTCGGGAGAATCGGCTCCGAAGAAAGCAAAGACGGTTCCATCTGCCGGAAAGGTCATGGCGACCATTTTTTGGGATTCCCAAGGTGTAACTCTCGTCGACTATCTGCAGAAGGGAAGGACAATCACGGGGCAATATTGCAGCGATTTATTGACCCGAGTCCATGAAGTAGGAGAAACGGCCTCGTTTATAGCGGAAAAAAGTGCTTTTCCACCACGACAATGCACCGGCTCATTCATCCCACATCGTCGTGTCCAAATTGAATGAGTTGCGCTGTGAATGAGTCTCTCATCCCCCAGATTCGCCGGATCTAGCCCCCAGCGACTTTTTCCTATTCCCAAACCTAAAAAAATCACTGGGAGGAAAGAGACTTGCCTCAAATGTGGGAATCATCGCCGCTTCAGATGGCTATTTTGCAGGCATCGAAACGTCCTACTTTTCTGACGGTTTGAAGAGCCTGGAGTACCGTTTGAAAAAGTGTATTGATCTTCGAGAATACTACATCAAAAAAGTAAAAATAAAAAACCACACCAATACCGTGTTTCTCTTGGCCATTCCGGAAACATTTCAGGTGGCCCTCGTCGAAGCGCGAACTTTACCAAACAGAAAAACGCGGTTAATTCAAACACTTTTCAATAATTGTTATTGAATATATATATATATATATATATATATTATACTCCTAATGTTATGGCTATGGGTTATATTATATTCCTAATGTTATGGCGTTTTATACTGACTCTAATTAAACATAGTAAGTTAGCATATAAAACCTTTCTAGATTCGAATTTGATATTCGGAAATAATATGAAGCTTACTGAATTTACGACGCGTAGAGATGATATGAAAAATAACATCAAATTTCCAACGAAAACATAGTCATGAAACAACAAAGCGTGAAATTAAAACCATAATGGAAAAACTCACACCACCCTTATATTTTTATCCTCTTGGGTGGTTCGTGATAATGAAACGTAATATGACACCTCACCACATATAAATACTTACCTTTTTTGAAACCTTTATCAACATGCTTAGGTTAATAATAGAAAAAAATCAATAAAAACATCTTAATGTGGGATGGAACGGATATAGTCATTGGATACACACGTTGTCGAAAAGGTCGATAAAAATATACAATGCAAATGCATACATTCTTCTCTTCGTATATTAATAATTTTCCATTTACGCTGCCCATATTTCATATTCATTTGAAAGGGCTTCCGGTAAACATGGACATATTTAAAGAGGGCGACGAAAGATTTATTACGAGCTAATTTAAAGCGTACTGTTGACATTTTTAGAAGTGCAAAATAAAAGAAACAACGGACGACTACTTACTTCTTCGGGTGCCCAATGATCAATCACGGTCTCCGACTGGGGATCTATAGTCATGCCTTGGACTGGCAATAAAAAGGATGTCGGGCCGTTGACGGCGTACACCAGATTTCCTGTAATAAAAATATGAGGGTATTTAGCATTTGTATACATTAGCCTAACCTCTGTTTCAAACTCGACTTAACAAGAAGTGATTAACTAATGCTTCCTCTGAGAAAAACTTTTGTGCATTAGTTACGATGACGACCATTTCAAAGTTAACAACGCAATATTAGAGAAGATTGCAAATACAGATGAATACGCGAGCAAATCAAATACGAAACGGACTTTCATTTTAAAACATTTATTGGTATAGTAAAGAAAAAATAGAATACAGCTTATTTTTCTATATTATATCCTCTTTCATTCACACATTTTTCCCACCGTAAAGGAAGTTTTTTAATTCCGTCACCAAAGAATGAATGTGGTCGCGTCTGTAACTAATTGCGCACGAACAGCTATACACCTTCATTGTCGTCAAAGTGGTGACCTTCCAGTTCTTCTGTGAGTGACCCAAATATGTGGTAGTCACACGGTGACAGATCGGGACTGTAGGGCGTATGTTCCAGTGTTTCCCAATAAAACTTGTCCAACTTCGGATAGGCATGTTTCGCATCTTTCGTCAATAGGCGAGTTTCACTCCATGAATCAGTTGGCAATAGTACGCAGAATTAACTGTACGCCATTCGTGGAGAATGTGAATGAGCAGTATGCCTCTAGAATCCAAACAAAAAAGCAGTTGCAAGATGGCTCTCGTTTTCCAGTGGCTCCCGCCATCGGAATCTTTTTTGTGCCAGTTGTGGACTGGGGTGCTTGGAAGCGTTTTTTCATCGAACTGTGCAGTTAGTCGATGCAAAATTTCGACAGGTTTCACGCCCTTCCGTACCAAAAATTTAATAATAATACGCCGCTCAACGGACATGATGTTATTAACATCTGCTCTCGCAAACTTAACGGTCTTACTCTCCTCCACCTCACATCCCCCCCAACACATATCAAGACACACTCCAGTCACTTCTCCTAGAAAAGTCCAGTTCATGTTTAATTCGCCCTCGTATAAATAGTATTCACTTCACAATATAAGTACTTACAAAACGCAGAGAGCAGGTAGTAGTGAGTCCCGTTGCATTTCTGTAGAAGCGTTATCCAGTTTGTACGAAATATCAGCGATAGCTGATGCAATGGACTATATTTGGACTGGCAATTTAAACTAAAAATAGTAAAACACGTTCTTGCCATAAAAAATTAATTAACAGATTCCTTTAAGGCAAATATCGGACTTCTTTACGCTTTATAATATAATAAAGAAATACACAACCCAAGATTGATCGGAACTATTCTTTTCACAAGAAGCAACAGTGAAATAACTTCTTGTAGGATATAGAAATAATAAAGATTTATTAATGACTAAAGACCGGATTATATGCAAAGTGCATATATTTGATTTTATTTATTTATTATATTTTACGTCTATTTGTAGATGTCTTACACTGAGTAAAGTTAATTAACACTAATTGCATACAACGTATAACGAAGTTACAGTAATTCAATTTAATTTATAGTTAAAACAATCTTCTGCAGTATCGATATTACAATAGCACAACAAATCCATTGGTTGAAGGTGTTGTAATCTTACAATCTAACATCCAAAAATAATTAACAGTCCTTAGAAAATTCTAAATTAACTCTTTGCTTGGTAAATGTACTATTTTTGATCAAGTAATAATGGTTACAAAGTAGTATTGAACTCACTTTTGTGCTTATGTACATACATTTCTAATATATCACTATAAGCTTCCAAGAAGAAACGTTTTCAACTACGAGTAAATGGCTTGCGCAATTCGCTAGGTCTATGGATTTCAAGAATACATTGATCTAAAATGGATACCAATATGTTTTACTTCATTCTAGATAATATGGATATCGCAACATCTGAATATGAGACTAAAACTATTTATAAGCCATTACCGGGTGTGGAACAAAACAGTGTTTATTATTTTAAATTTGATGAAAGTTGAACATTCCATATAGATCATGGAAAAGAAAATTGTCCATCGCATGTGACTCTTTCAAGGGTAAATGATAAGGAAAACAATAGACACCATCTTTGTGGTCGTTTAGAAGAAGATATTACAGCTACAAACGCTGATGTTATGAAAAATTCAAAAACATCAGTTCGTCGTCCGAGCAATTAAATATTCTAAAAACCATCTTATTCAGAATTGATTTCGTAGGCTTCCAAGGCCAGAGTTAGTAATAAACGAATTACTTCCGGAATTGGACCGTGTCATAATGAGATATATAAAAATGAAATAAGAACAAGAGGAAAAAGAAATAAAAAGAAGAAAAATGAAAAAAGGGGGACGTGAAAAAGAAAGAAAAGTGAAAAGAGTAAGAGAAGGAAAGAGAAACAGGGAAGGAAAAGGGCGAGGGGGAAGAAAGAAAGAAAAAGAAGAAAGAGAAGAAAACAGAAAGGTGGGATCACGACGTTTCGCTTCCGTCGTAGGAGGCTTCTTCAGGAGAACCAGGGAAACCAAAGTGGCACGATGTAAACCACGCTAGAGGCGAAACCACTTTGGCAGAAGGTCACGGTAACGCGACGTGTTAACCGCGCCACAGGCGAGAACCTTCTGCCCAGAAATTCTTAATTTATGTGTTAGCGCATATTCCAATACATGGAAACATAGCGGAAAATTTTAATTTAGCACCATTTTTGTTGTTGCGCTTTGACAATCAAACCAATACGACAGTTCGTTGGTAGATAGTTCACCATTCTTAAAAATGAATCGCCATTCGACAGAACAACGCATTCTTAATGTTAAACATTTCTCTAAAAATGTCCCCCTTTCTCTTTTCTTTTTCCCTTATTTTTTCTTTGTCTTTCCTTTACTTTCACTTTTTTCCCTTTTAATTTTTTTTTTGTTCTCTTTTTTTTCTCTTCTTATACCTTATCATGACACGGTCCAATTTTTAGTTAGTTAGATAGTTTGTTTATTACCATTTTCATGTTGTTTGCTTCGTAAACAACCAAACCTGACAAATTTGGAGCGCCAAAATATGTTTCATGAGAAGGAAATGCTTTCCAAACATCTCACTGTTTCGTGTGGATTTTGGGCTGAGGGAATCATTGAACTCTTTTTCTTCGATGGCGCAGCCGCGAACGCACAAACGCTCCATGGCGAACGGTATCGGTGCATGATAATCCAGTTTTTTTTGTGCTTCAAATAAATGATATGAGTCTCGAAAGTATGTAGTACCAACAGGATGGCGCCACTTGCTACACATCACGTGAAACAATGGCATTATTACATGAGACTGGTCGTGTAATCTCACATTTGGGCACCTAGATTGGCTGCCTAGACCGTGCCATTTAACGCCTTTGAACTTCTTTCTCTGGGGTTTCTTGAAGTCAAAAGTATATGTCAACAGGTCTACGACCATTCAAGCCTTGTAGGAGGAGATTAGACGCGGCATGAGTGAAACTCAGTCATATTTATGTCAAACCATGATTGAAAATTTAATGAAAAGAACGCAAATATACCAGCAAAGGAAGGAATTAATCAGATGTGTTATCCCACACATAATTCCTACATATCCACTTTATAATTCCACCAAAATTTCCGTATTTTTCAAAGAAAATCTGTTTTATTTAAAATTAAGATTTTCCGTTTCGGTTGGGACACTCTTTATGCAGTAAACATAAAGAAATAGAAATACAATCCAACAGATATAAAAATAGCCAAATGTCAACTAGATGAAAGACATTGATTATTTTAAAAATAGAACGGTTTCTATATTTAGCAACAATGAACCTAAATGCGTCATTAAAGCATCAACTTCATTCAAAAATCGTAGTTATCGTATGCTCTACAGACAGTAACATCCATTGACAAAAATGTTTATCAAGAGTGCTTTGTAAATATTTGCGTTTTGTCAATATACTCGCTAATAATGTCGTGGATAATAATCAGAAAATGAAAATGTCACGTTTACAATGTTTTAACAACTGCTAACCTCTAAATGGAATTGCTTGAGTGGAAATGCTTGTTGTTTCTCAAGTATTACGTTTACTTTTTAAGTCTGTACTTTTTGTAACTAATTTATAGATAATACATATTACTATACAAATCTTTGTTACCCAATCAAGTTTGGCCAAAGTTTGGCGATAAGTCTCCATGGTGAAACGGCTGTCGCGTTCGGCTGTTAACCAAAAGGTTGGTGGTTCGAGCCCACCCGAGGGCGATTTTTTTTATACTATACAATTAAACACTTATTCATAAAAGGTACTAATACGGTTTGATAAAATTTTGTATAGCATTCTTTAAAAATACAGGTAGGTACCAAGTTTACTTACCCTTGGCAGCAACCCCAAAAACTCTACCCATATCCGGTTGTTGAATCGTCAACGCTGGTTCAGTCTCGCCTCTGGTACTGTATAGTCCAGCTCTGGGACAAGTCACCCTCATATTTTCCCTATCAGCAACGCAAAGCCTATCTAAAGATTCGATCAAAGCTAACCCGTGAGGTACTACCAACGACAGAAATTCTGAAACATGTAAATATAATGTGGTAAGCACTTTATCTAATAAACAAACTGAATTTTCTCTTTCTTATTACCGGGGGGATTTGGTATTACGCGAAGCAAGCCACCAGCAGCATTATATTTGAGGATTCTACTATTGCAATATCCATCAGCGATGAATATTTCCCCCGTAGACGCTACAGCGATTGAGGTAGGTTTGCATAGATGTCTTATACCAGTTCCTGGTTGGAAAGGTACTCCGAAGCTTAAGCTCGGATAATTATCGCCAGGCCGGAACTGAAACAAAAAGGAGAAAATTTTAAATAACAAACTTCTTAATAACATTATGATTTAATCCGATCTAAAGGCAAAACGTTTCACAATAATTTACATATACACTTGGCACGATGAATAATTACCGAAACAAACCGCAGTAAAGGAAAGAGTACTGAACTTTCTAGATAAAACTTTCTGAGGGTCAAGTTAACAACCTTGATGACAACTTTAATCAGCTATTTGAAAGAAATAAAAACAAACATAATTTCCTTTGTTCACTTCAAAATACTAGTTCCTCTCGAAACATGTGCGCCAGAAGTGCAGCGTTCACCGATGTTACGTATGTTAGCATTGAAAGTGTATTCGATGTTTAATGACAAACTGAATTATCCCAAAATGTGTTTGACATGGATCCAGTACACAAGTGGTTCTGTCAAGAATTTTTACCAGAGCAATTAGAAAGCCTCCAAAGCGATAGTATAAGACCTAAATGTTAGTGGAGATTACGTTGAAAATAAGTGTAAATTTCATTGTCATTGAATGAAAGGTTTTTTACAGCCATTTGTCTCGGTAATTACTCACCCTCACTCGTATGTAAGTATCCTAATTTTCTCTTCCACAGCTTTTAGTCATGGAGCAAAAAAACAATACGAGATCTTAGAAACTTACTGGCGTACTGTTGGCGACATTGTGGTTAGCATAACCTGCTGCATAACCACATTTTCAGATTAACTTCACGCCTAAATTTCGTGTTACTGTTATTTAAGTGAAGGTGTTCTAGTGTTCGTAGGGATTGTTGCATTCTGCAATTTTCTGGAGCAACGATGCAACGTAAAATTTTGGGTAAATTTAAAACATTTTTCGCAGAAACTCTTCAAATTGTGAAACAAACTTACAGACATGATGCTTTGAATTTTGGTTTACAAAATTCAAAAGCGGTCATCAATCAATTGAACATGACCAGAAAGGTCTTCAACTTCAACTGATGGTGCACACGTTTTCAAAGATCTGGTGCGTTCAAACTATCGTTTAATTGCTGAAAACCTTTCAGAATCTCGATAGGGCCATGCCATTATATTTTGACCGAAAAGCTAAAGATGTATCGAGTTGCGGCAAAGTTTGTTCCTCGTTTGATGAACGAACAACAGAAAAAACATCAAGAAGACATTTACCGGCAACTTTTTAAACAACTGAATCATTCCTGTAAAGAAATCATAACGGGAGACGAAAGCTGAGTTTATGACTACAATATAGAGAAAAAAGCGTCATCATCACAGTGGATTGGTAAAGGATATCTGCGCCCAAAAAAACCGCGTCAGCTTCGATACAGGCCAAAGTAATGCTCACCGTTTTTTCGGGTTTAGTGGAAATGCGTATTTTGGATTTTTACAGACGACTGTTATCCCTCAGTCTCCCTACCTGCGAAGTCTAGTTTTCTCTGATTTTTGTTGATTCCAAAAACATTTCAGGTCGCCCTAGCACATTTAGAGTGAATTAGTATTTTGGGAAATATATAGCAAATTTTGAATGCACCACATATTAATAAACAATTGTTAAATAATTAATTACATGAGTAGATGGTAGAAAAATACAAAAGATTATTACAGGAAAAAAGTTACGATTTCTTAAATAAAAAGTGATTTTGATGAATGAATGGAATCTGAATCCTGATATCTGGCAACAAAGAAACCAATTACAAATAACTAAATACAATAATTGAAGATGCATATTAACAAATCGACAGCGTACAAAATTCATTTTGCCCATTAAGATTATTTACGTTTTAAAAAATGTTTGTTTCATTATTATCGTTATCCCACTTTTCTATGTATAGTCTGTAATGTGGATGTATTACTTTACTTTAATAAATGCATACAAATCTCTAAATTGTCTAATTTCCTGTTTTTTTCTTACAGAAGGTGGATTCAAAGGAAAGTCCTGAAAATCGAATGGTAGCCCAAGCAAAATAACTTAGTAACCTCCGGTCTAAATATCCGAGTACCAAAACTGCATAAAATACGTATGGTCAAGAAATTCAAAGTACTTTTACTCCTTGCGTAACGCTACGAGGCTCACAAAAGTGTAGAAAAGGTTGCATAGCAGTCTATTATTTCTGTTAAGCATAATTTTAGTTTATCACTGGAATTAATTTTATATCTGTACACAATTAAGTTTTAATTTTGAATTTACTGGTGTATGGTTATATAAATGATTTTCTTATGTATTGTAGATATAAATTTACAAGATATAAATTATATTTGGAATAAAATGCAATTTTATAAGTTTACTCTCATAAGTAGAAATTTCAAACAGAACTTTTATAAGTAAAACGTTTCAACGAAGAGGTAACGGGGGTCCGCTACTACCGAGGTGGCCAAATGCAATGTCCACACTCAAAAATGTGTTTAAAACTGTCTATGTAAATGTCATGTGATTTGAACTCTGGTAGTGACTGTGGCCTTCGTTTTTTATTTTTTTTATATATAAAAAATTACGTATATAATTTTAGTATTTTCAAAACTATTCCTTCTACTTTAATTATAAATATTTCTTATCTTATCTATCATGCTTCAAACCACTTTACCCACCTTAAACGCCTGATGTAGAGCCACGTCAGTCACCCATAGATTGTTATGGCGATCGATTGTTAGCCCGTGTGGTAAAAAGAATAAATTCGCTCCCCATTGTCCAATAATGGCTCCCGTTTTTGGGTTCAAAGTGAGGATAGTATTATCTTTTATTGGTCCCAAGTGTTCTTGTTGATAGTGATGGGATGAGTTGAAAGTACTAAAAGGGATAAATAAACATGAAATAATATATGAATATAGAATAATCAATGTATATGTATATATATACATATAGAATTCAGAAAATAAATGATATATTTACAAAATATTTAATCGCCTATGTGCCCGGCTAGCTCAGTCGGTAGAGCATGAGACTCTTAATCTCAGGGTCGTGGGTTCGAGCCCCACGTTGGGCGAGCTTTTTTTCTTACAATTTTTTTATTATAATAATACATATCTAATTTCATTAAATAATAATATACATTATTTTTATTATTCTCATATTTCTCCACAGTAAATTAAGCAAAACTTCTAAACATAATGTAGCTACTCACTTTTCATCCCATACCCTATCCGCTCGGTGAAATACTACGGGCTGTAAATGAGAATTTACTGCGACGCCAGACACTTGACCCAAATTTAGATCTTTCTGAGGCCAATTCTTCACCGCTTTCGGTACGTCGGGTTTAGAAATACTAGCGTCCGGAAGTTCTGAACTGTCTTCTTGGGAATCATCGTCATCCTAGAATGAAAGAGAAAGACAACTTTAAATATAAATAAATATTGTTTTTCCATTAAAATAACTATTCACAATAGACGAATTACAAAGATTGAATTTAATAGAATCTACTTCATTATTTTAAAATTCATTTGCAATTCTTTCGCAAAGTTCAATATCTAGCATAATAATGCCGCTAAATACAGCTACTCATGGTATTAACAACATTATTATGTTAGGTATTGTTTTCTAGGCATTTTCGATGTACTTTTAAGTTCAATATTCCTTGCTTCATTCTGGACAACACAAAAGTTCTTTAAAGCAAAACAAACAAAAACAAGACTCTTTCCATCGTTGACGACCTGAAATGTTTTTGGAATGGTCAAGAGTTGGCACACGAACGTTGGAAGTGGATTCATTGGTCGGTAAGGGCAACCTTTTTTATGCCAACTGTCAAAATTTCAGGTGTCTACTGTCAATAGTTGTTGCTTAAGAGTGTGTCTTGTGTAGAAAGTCAGGCGGTTTCACAAAAATGGATAAAATCAAATTTCCTGCGGTGATAAACCACTTGTGGATGGCTGGGAAAACGGCCACGGAAATTCGAAATATTTTGCTTCTGGGTGAGCGAATTCAAACGCAACCGCACAAACACAAGTGACGAACTACGCAGTGGACGTTCAAAAACCGCTACCACCGATTGGAACTGAAAGAGATAGCAGAGACAACAGATATGTCAGAAGAACGCGTTGGCCATATCCTACACAAAATTTTGGGTATGAAAAAGTTTTCGGCATGATGGGTACCGCGTTTGCTCACACCGGAGCAAACACGAAATCAGGTGACCGTTCCAGCTGAATCGTCTCCGAAGAAAGCAAAAACCGTTCCATCGGCCGGAAAGGTTATTGCGACCATGGCGAAGGGCGATCACGGGGCAATACTACAGCGATTTATTAACCCGATTCGATGCAGTATTGAAGGAGAACAGCCATGTTTGCAGCGGAGAAATGCTTTTCCACCACGAGAATGCACCGGCTCATTCATCCCGCATCGTCGTGTCGAAATTGAATGAGTTGCGCTACGAATTAGTCTCTCATCCTCCATATTCTCCGGGCCTAGCCCCCAGCAACCTTTTCTTATTCCCAAATCTGAAAAAATCACTGGGAGTAAAGAGATTTGCCTCAAATGAGGAGGTCACTACCATTACAGATGGCTATTTTGGATACCTCGAACCATCCTACTTTTCCGACGGCTTGAGGAGAGTGGAGCACCGTTTGAGAAAGTGTACCGATCTTCGAGGGGTCTACATCGAAAAATTAAAATAAAAAAACACACCAACACTGCGTTTCTCTTGTCGATTCCGGAAACATTTTAGGTCGCCCTCGTATAATCAATAGCGTGCACCCTATATGCGGGTGCCCAAATTAGGGTGGAAGCCAAACAGATAGTATCGAAAAAAATATCTAATTATATGTTAGGTACAGGACCGAACTTATACTGTTGGAGGTTCTTTGATAAGTAATATGTAGTTAAGTTTGTCGTAATACAGTATGAATAAAAAAATTTGTCCAAAAGTAACTAAAAATGAATTAAAACAATGAAAAAGTCACATCAGAGATCAAAAAATGTATAGGACCTTTTTTATAGAGCATGGAAAAACTAAGAGCGCTATTCTAAAATTACTAGTTTGGTCATCAAAGGTGTTCAAAAGAAAAATTTACTTTTCTCACACGTTTTAACTGAAACTACGGAAATTTTGCAATTTTGTAATAGCATTCAAAGTCATAATAGGCACAAGCTTTTAAAGAATCCATAGTTTTGGTTAATTTCAGCGAAATACAACTTTTGTACGAAATGTGCGAATACTCTTGATGATTGCCGCTCGGTAGTGGAATTTTGTACCATGATATAAAGTTTCTAGGACGAAGATAGCATTGAAATAGAAAATATATGTCTGAACTTAAGCCATTTTGTCATACTCGTAATGCAACCATAACTTTTGAAAGCTATTTTGACAGTGTCATTGTGATATTTATAATTATGTCATTTGATTTAAAATATAATAAAATAACAAGCTCAGATGGTATTCAAGATTTTATTAATAATGTTAATGCTGAATGGTAAGTTGCAGGTTGTTTAAATAAGAACTGTTCGCGAAAAACGTCAAAGAGATAGAATTATCTTGCAACAAGATTGTACTCAATCGCACATTGCTCTTCAAAGGACTATTTAAATATCTAAAATTTTGAAATAATGTGTTATCTACCGCATAATGAAGACCCAACGTCTAATGATTTTGTCCGATTTCCGCGTGCATAGAATAAGTTATGTAATATGCATTTTATAACGGACGAAAAAGCGGTCGAGGCATTTAGAAAGGAAATAAATATCTTAAGCCGGAAGAATGGAGAAAATGTTTTTGGAGATTGGTTCTCACAGTCTCAAAGTGTGTTGTCAATGAATTGTGTATTACTTACTAGACTTCGCGGAAAGAGAACAGCCCACGTAACTATGAAAACAAATAGGTGTTGATTTAAGTTGTTATATTCAGAAAAACTGTAAAGTACAATGACTCATAGTGAAGACGATGCAGTGGTATATAATTTGGTAAGAAGCTAAATATTAGGAAAATTAAGTATTTGGGAAGAGTAAATTGAATATATTATATCTACTATTTTTGAAATACATAACAAAACTAAACAGCTCTTACGAATTCCAACCAAATAACATTACAGCGGTGACATATTTAGCATCACAGTGGAAATGATGCAGCCCAGTACACAATTTTTATTCGAATAGGGAAAGTCCGTCGATGCACGTGCACTTTACTTCTCTATCTCTTAAAACTGTGAAGTTCGATTTGATCACAAGCAGCTTGTAAATTAGAATAGTTCAACATGGGTCGACAGACAACATTAGAAGAGCGAAAATTAGCAATTTTTCACCATAAGAAAACTAAAAGTCAACGGAAAATTGCAAATTTATTAAATAGAAGTGCATCCGCGATACAGCATATTATTGAACCATATAATCGCAAAAACAGAGTGAAGAACAAATGTAAAATAAGTCCAAAAAGAAATATTTAACAAATATGAGTAGTGGCGAATTATTAGACAATCTACAAATAATCCACTGCTAAGTGCTCCTAAGTTAACAGAAAAAATTCGAAGAACTCCGGAGCGTGCCAATATGCACAGATGAATAGCGAGGAAAATACCGTTTATAAGCCAGAAAGGTAAAAGAATTCGCTTACAGTTTGCATTACAGGATCAAAATAAAGATTTCGACTTATGGAAAATCCTTTTCTTTTTTTCATATGAGAGTAAATTCAATATTTTCGGCTCAATGGGAAGGATAATGTGTGGAGGAAAAAAAATTAAAACCCCAACATTTAAAACCAATAGTTAAACATGGAGGTGGGCATATAATGGTCTAGGGCTGTGTTTCTGCTGCTGGCATTGGAAATCTTCATTTTATTGAAGATACCATTGATAGGTTTATGTACTTAAACAGAATTTAGTGTCTAGTGCCGGGAAACTTGACACAGAAGATGATTTTAGATTTTACCAGGACACCGATCCGAAACATTCTTCGCGTGTGCCCAGGGAATGGTCCAGCTCCGTAACCTGACATAAACATAAACATGATCCAAAATTTGTGACTTATTATTGAAGCAAAAATGCGTAGTCATCGAATATACAATAGGAATGATCTAAAAAATGTTTTATTACAAGAATGGAACAATATTTCGCCAGCTTATACGCATGAGTTAGTGGAATCTATCCCAAACAGATTATAATTAATTATAAATTCTAAAGGAAACCCAACTAAATATTAATTTTTAACTTTCAGAAATAATTAATTGATTATGATTGCAAGTGCATCATTTTCATTGATGCTAAATATGCAACCGCTGTACTATTATGTGACTAGCATTCGTAATACATGTTCGAATTAGTTTTTGTTTTATTTTTGTAATGTATTTCAAGTAGATATAATACATTTAATTTACTTTCTCCAAATAATTATTTCACCTAACATTTTTAGCTTCTTACCAAATTGTATACCACTGCATCATTTTCACTGTGAGTCACTGTATGCATAAAATATATTACATTTAAAAAGGTGATTAGCTAGAATATTATGCTAAAATGATATTTGTTTTTAAAGTGGAGCATCGAAATTTATAACGAGAAATTGCCGAAAATTCCCTGCCTTCTGGGCAGGTAATTACCGGATATTAGATGCAGCCATATTCTTATATAAAGAACATTATATTAGCTATTTTTTAATTCGGAGAAGTGTGTTTAAATTGAAGCACCAAAAAGGAGGCTAGCTGTTTCAGTTTTCGGCAAAAATTACACTAGCGATGTTTGATATACTGCCGATCATATTACAGAACTGATTGACGGTTAAATCGTGTATTTTTCTGAGTGAGTTTGTATTTAATTTGTCTCCTAAATTTGCGTTGTAATAATAAATACATAACTACAACTTATATAAAATCCTAGCTAGTCTAACTAACTGCCGCTAAAAAGTAGCTGAGAAAAATTCCGTTGTCTCCCGAATTAAAAACTAGAAAGTGATGGAGCAAGTGATGTATATTAAAGTTCATTATAGTTTCTTAAGTACTTAGGCTAAAATATTAGAGACTTCTCAAATGCCCTCTCGTTGGAGTCAATTTATAAAAAATGTATTAAAAATTGTCTCGGCTAAAACTGATGCAACTGTATTAACTACCATAGATATCAAATATTTTACCATTAAACCTAACTGATTAATAATGCTTTAAAAATAGGCACCAATCCGTCAATGTTGAAAGAACATTTTTGGCGTATAAAAATAAACTAGTAGAAGACAAAAATGTACTTTTAAAATTCTAGAAAAAGTTAATTGTTAATTGGTATAATATGTTAAATATATCTGAAAGTTTTGTATTGTCATGATTTTTATTTGTACATCTGCATATGTTTATTTTATTTATAGTTGTGCTATTTCCAAGAATATCTTCGCCCCTATTTATGAATATATTTGTAAAATTTTTTTGCATAATTGTCCGAAATATTCATACAAAATATGCAATAAAAACGATATGGTCATGAATCGTGACGACTAGACACGAACAAAAATAATTTAGAGGAGGAAACACCCGCGAATTCTAAACTTGGGTACAAATCATTTATGAATTATTTCATATATGTGATAGATATGTGTAAGAAAAAAACATACATAATGCGCAAAATTTGCAAAAATAATATTTTTCCCATTTACTTTTGATGTACATAATAGGAATGTGAAGGCTATATAGAACCCAATGTTGAGGTTTTTCCACCACCACATGTTAAGATTTCAACATATAATACACATTAAAATATTTTGTTGACATTCGGGATCAAAGATTATTTCGCCACATTACTTAGTAAATTACTAAACGTAAACCACTCTAATTTAGAAAATACAACAGATCCCTGTCCATTTTAAATCTAGGTGGTAGGAGGGAACAGGGAAGAGACGAGCTTCACATCCCGGGGTCTGTCGGGGTGGTTTAACAGAAAACGAACAACGGTAAAAAGGACAATCCGCACTGGTAAGCGAGGACATCTAACAACTAATCTATCTAAATTAGAAACAATTTTTGTATTTATTATAAATTTGATAATCGCGTCATACACGATTTTACGGTTTTCTTGAAGAATACAGATAATATTGGTAGGCATAGTATCTCTAGCATGAATAAGCTCTTCCAGAAGAAATTTTCTGTGTTTAGAAACATTCCAGGAACAAGTGATTGAGGTCACCCAGTGACTCTCCACACGAACACGAAGGTGGATCAATTAATCCTATTTGATATAAATGAACTAGGAATTGGCCGCAATTGAATAAAATAATATTTACTACTTAACAACAGGAGAATAAAACTAATCAATAAGATTTAATAAACTGTAAATACCTTTCTACTATATGTGGTATTTAATAAAACATTGTAACATTAAATTTATATTATATAAACATTATTTAAATGTTCTGTGCTACATCGGATACCCTATACATATTTTTCTATATCAATTTCATAAAAAAAAATATTTGACACAGATTGTGCAGAACATTTTACATCATAGTTTTTTTGGATTTATATACATGTTATCAAAGCTGCAAAAATAATATTTTTCTTGGGTCCACAAGGTTATTGTAAATATTCTAACGACGACAGTACGGCAGCAATCTCTCTAAACATATATGTACTATTACTAAATGACTAGTTACACCATAATTAGATATCTTCATAGTTTATTTCCTGTTTTCGTATTAGTGCACTTGTTTCTTAATAAAAGCAAAATTAATTAGGGTATTTACTCATTACATGCGAATTATGATTTCATTTCCAGGTATTTATTCGTTATACATACCTCTGACATGATGGAAGTGTGGGTTTCTAGCACGTATTGAACAAAAGCGCTAAATGAAATACCGTTATTTACCTTCGGAGCAACTTGATTATGGTCACAATTTAGATTCAAATAATTTAAAACCATATTTAGGGAATCAAAAGAAAATTGTATAATATACAACCCTATTTGGTCCTGACAGTTGTGTATAATGTGTTGCATAAATTCCATCACTTTCTCTTCAATTATTTATAGATGCTTGCCAAAACGCGATATAGCAAATAACAAAACATGATTCTTCCTACTATCGTTTACAAACAAGCAAATAGAACGGATGTTTCGAACTATCGAGGCATTCGGTAAAACGCACCTTTTGCAGGGAATTAGAGGATAAGGCCAACAGCTGTCTTACATCGTCATAGATCTCACGCTGGCTGATCCGCGGTATACAGCAAGAGCGGTCTACGCAGTGCAGGACCAACAAAAAGGTAATCACCGAACGAGCGACACACTTCGCCGCCATTATCTCACTGCTTCGCGGTTCGAAATCGATGAAAATCCGCTGCTCAGCGGATGGCTGTGCGCAGGTACGTTACACTTCAGCAGGTACTAGTCTTGTACAATGTATATTTTACGATGAAATGTCAACAAATCCGACCAATTGGTCACTAATGAAATGCTACCGTTATACGCGCGCTATTTACATTGTGCTGTACAATGCGAATTGCTTTTCTTTCTATCGCTTAGCCGTTATGCTGGAGAAGGAGTTTTCCTTCGCCGAGAGTCAGGTGAAGGTCAGCGGTTGCCTAGTGATTTAATGTTGACCGGAATACTTTCACATGGTCGAGAAATGTTAGGGGGCTTGAAGAAATGGAGATGAATCCAAGCGAGTTTTTATTTACTCTCCTACGCATTCGATTTAATTAAATGATTCATCTTGCTTTTGATAACTTACGATGTTCACCACATGAATACCAACATTAAGCAAGGAACTGGTGTAATATACTGTATTATACTACCGTTCGTAAATTTCATCGCACTACATAAAATAACAAAATAAACTAGACAGATGACGTTTGTGAGAAATTTATTAAAGACGCAAACTTTACTCATTAATTTAAAATGTTTTATTGACAAAATAAGCCCCTTTTGCTTTAATGATTGCCTCATAAATACGCGGTACTCTTAAAACTGATTGCTCCAAATACGATTTGATTATAAGCATTCTACACTTTCTGTAGAGCCTTCCAGAACGCTGCTTTGCCAATCGGAGATTTTTCCCGGACGATCCAAGGGGTTCCACAAGAGCTAAATGGGGTTGCAATTAGGGGTCCCTAATGGCCACTCCATTAAAAGAGCCTTGTCTTGAAAATAAGCTTTAACCACCTTTGCCATGTCTTTGGGTTATCCTGCAAAATAAATGAACCGATTCCCAATTAATTTACATTCAGCTGGTACCGCATCGCTTTCTAGAATTCTCAAATACACATCTTTCGTCATGCTTTCATCCATATTCAAACTTTCCAGCAGTTTTGCCTCCAAAGCAACACCATACCATGATGTTTCCTCTTCCATGTTCCACTCATTTTGAAATACACTCGTCTAAGATTCTTTCTCCAGAGCGGCGACGAACAAACCTGCAATGTATACTTCCGAATAATTCGAATTTCGATTCGTCCATCCAACACGTTTTAGTGAATCATTTACACTCCAGTTTGTATGAGCTTTTGCCCGATTTAATTTTTTCCGTTTGTATATCGAACTTAACCGTGGTTTCCTTACTGCTTACGACCCCTCGGACTGGCTTTTGTTAGTCTCCGTTTTACCGTCGACACACTTACTGATCGATGGCGTTGTGAATTGAACTGTGTTGTAATTTGTGGTGCGGTAAGGCGGCGATTTCTTAAGGAAATCATTTGGATGTATTGCTCGTCTCGTCCCGTTGTTAATGTGGGCTTTCCACTTCATTTTCTGCTCTGAAGCCTACCGGTCTCTTCCTTTCTTTTAATTGTCCCATGCACATAACACTCAGAAATATTTAATTGTCGAGCAATTTCTCTATTTCGAACATTTGTTTCGCGTAAAATACATATTCTGGCGGTTTTCAATATCCTATTCCTTTCTTTATGGCATACCTTCAATCAAATAAACTAACAGTGTGAAGTAGGGTCTTCCTAACGCAATTACACGCGTCTGTAATATCTCGGCGATATGATAGATGCCTACTGAATGTACAGTTTATTATAAGGCAGGTGGATGATTCAGTATAGCTCCCAAATTCTATTTTATAACGCTACCATCCTTTCATTTCCTACTATCAACGCATTACTGCTTTATTGCCGTAAAGAAATTTAGTACAGGAACACATTGTTTTCGTATTTGAATGAATTTTCTAACCTTAGATTATAAATGTCATTTTAAGACTAGTACAAATTCCCCTAAATATTTTTAAAATAACTCGCAGTGTAACTCAATATACATATTAGGTGGGATCAAACTTATGAAGGGTAATGTATATTATTTTTATGCCCGCTTTTGAGTCTGTTATCTTAACTATTTATAAATTTATATACGAAACAACTTCGCTAATCCGAACTCATTACGGAACTGAAATATTCCGATTAAGGAATACAATGCTTAAAAAACATTAAAAAAGAAACAAATTTTATTTCAAACGAAATTTTAATTGTAAACATTAAAATATGAATCGATATGACGGTGCCTTAGTGATTTTATGTAAATAACAATCATTTGAACTCTATTACGCTGCAGAACAATTGATGATTGATATATCTTTTTCTGTTCCCCATTTGTTGCACTGGCGACCACACCTCAAGGCTTCGTTGTGTGGTGCACCCCTCTCATATGCAACCCTTTCTTCCTTATTACTTATTTGGCCCACTATTAATGATCTTCATTCACAACTAGAGTCTTTTCATCACCTTCACAAGCCATGGTGCAATTTTATTATTGGCTACATCCGTTTGAAAAACCTCGTTGCAAATATCGGTAATCTCCTCGTATTTCCTTATCATGATTCACTGAATGAGATTCAGCATCCTGAACATCCAATAACCTATGTCGTAAACAAACTAATGATATAAAATCTCATTTTCATCATTTTTTATGCGCAATTCATTGGACCACAACTTTTTCCATCATGTTGAAATAAGTCGCGATGGTACAGCCCGTCAAGTGTCTTTAGGGACTAGTATTGCTAACAGCGAATCAAAATTCAAACATCTGTGTGTATCTCGTATGTTTTTAGAGTTGCAATTTCATCTTTTGAATCACATGTTAATCCATTGGCTGAATACGAGGGTACAACTTAGTAGTAGGCACGAAATTAAACCTATCTCTATTCACTTTGCTACCTGGTAGCACTGCTTCGCTTCGGTGTGCGACGTTTTTATTTAGAAGTACTCTATAAAATAGTTTACACGCCTCAATATTACAGACCTGATGAGGTGTTGAATCCGTTTTCAGAACATCTATCAACATGTCTAGTCATCCGGAACTTGCTATCAAATCGTCTCCTCCAGTTATTTGTTGATGAGAGTTTTCCTTTGCCCGGGGCCGTTAATAGTCGATTAAACGTAGGCAATAATTTCAGTTTAATTTTTTTGTTATAATCCCATTTATTGTGGATTTTCCAACACCTTTCGATTTAGCAATTCCTCTCACAGTTTACTCTCTTTATAGTTTTTAGATAATTTCACTTTTGTCCTAAAATAGCATTTTATGTCTTCTCTTTACCATTAGTGAATTAAAAGATATGCATTACGATGAAAGCTACAACTTTGGACGTTAACAGTAGAAGATTGAGATTGTATTAGTTTTGAGTGCACATCGAAAATTTTGCCTAATTTGATATCGAAGCAAGAAAACCAACTAAGGGAAAGGGCTAAAGGCAATCTGAAAAACCATAAAGACGGATTATTGAAATACTTCCAGTCTGACTTTCAGCTGAAATCCGTGATGATTACGACTTCGTTTTAGATATCTCGAGATTTAAGAAAGAATTATCCTTCTACTGCAAACAAGGCCTTGTATGTTTTAACTTCTATTAGTAACGTCCTATTTATAAAAATTTGCATTTCGACAATGAAAATAATGAACTCCAAGAGCAGGACAACACTTAAGGACTTGATGTTTCGAAAAGCTGTGTGCAATACGGCGCTCACAAATGTCTCATTTATTTTTTAAATTATGTTTCCATTTGTAGTTCTTTATTTTAATTTATCTGTTTTATTGACCGCTGTGTATTTATATGTATTTTAATTATAAATATATAGATGGCCTTAAGAAAATAATATAATCTACTAAGAAATATCTAAGACCTAAGTCAAGTACATATTTAGAAAACAGAAGGAATTAGGTTAAGGTATCGAGAAGAAATAACATGTTCCCAGTTGTGTCGCAAATAAAAAAAAATTGAAAACCAGCATTAATTCAATAATTTTTTTTGCTTTTATACACAGTAAGTTATTCGTTATGTCTAGTATTTTAAATATTATTTTGTAAATTTTAAATTTGTAATAAGTAAATTATTTTGCTACGTCGAAATTAGCATGCCAGCTATAATTTCGAAACAAATAAATCTGCTTCTATTTTGTTGTTTTTCACATTCGAACCATATAAAACAAAACTGTAAAGGTAACGGTATTTAAATACAAACATATTGTTATTTTAATTTTTATTGGTGAATCGATTGAATTGGTCAGTATGTATTGAATAGTAAAATTATCCGTAGTCCAGCTACGACACAATATCACAATAGACAAAGAGAGGCAGTTTCAATAGTTTAATCATACAAAGAATTATTCGTAAAGGCGAAAGATGCGAAGAGAAGTGCGATTCTTTTTCGTGTTGATGGTACGATTTTTCTCCATTTACTAAGAATCGCCCAATCCAGGTTGCTTCCAAATATAACCAGTAGCAGTCATGGAGCAGAAGGCGTTGTAGTATCTACCGGGTGCTCTGCAGAAGGACCATGCCGGGCAACGGCATCTGAAGAGACTTTGGAATTCCTCTTTGCATACTTCGTTCCACCAGCAAGTTCTCTGAAACCAAATGTATTAAGTCTTGTTACGTTCTTAGTGGTAAAAATTATAATAAAAACAAACGGCAGTCAAAAATCAATCAATAAAAATTATTACATATAGGTTAAGCTATTTTTCTAAGTATTTACCACCATTACTCAAAGATGCCGCCTGCTATATCAATCATATTATAAAATACTCGTTCATTTTGTCGTAATCATCGAACCGCTGACCAGAAACCGTTTCGCAATAAAAATTGATATTAATTGCCGCCTCCTCGTAGCATGAAATCTACTAGCAAAAGACGCCTCTTCTCTGTGCACATAATGCTTGAAGGAGTTCAAGAAGATTTCGCTTTAGTCTTTGTATATAGAAATGTATATCCACCGCATGAATAATCGTTTTAACTCAGAAATTTCATGGAAAACTCAAATCCTATTCTCAGTCATTATATGGGTTAACAGGGTATCACCATCCCTGTTGTGCCGAGCTAAAAAATCTTGCATGTCCGTTTACTTTATATTTAATTTTGAGTATTCAACGAACACACTGGACATACCTTATACTTAAGCTACCCTAACATGGTTACAAAGTTACTTGTGGTGTCTTGATACAAGAGCGATTTGGTGGCAGAGTAACATTTAATGAAATATTTATTTTAGGGTAAAGGATATGTTCAATTTTTCAACATAATTCCTGTCGAATTTTATAGATCTACTCTAATTTTTTAAGACACATAAATAATCTTTCAGAAATTTGTCAAAGCAGACATCTGTTTCGACTATCCCCTATCCATTTTTTCAAGTTTGGGAACATGAAAGAAAAATCGCTCAGAGCCAAATCTTGTGAATATGGTGGATGAAGAAGCAATTTGTATGCTCATTCGACAAATTTAACTGTTGCAAGAGCGGATGGATAGGAGGGCGCGTTATTCTAATGGAAGAAAACTTATGAAATAATTTAGTTAAACTTTTAAGTGTATTATGTACCCAGTGTTCAAAATTATCGGGATATTAACTTCGTTATTTTTCACGTTACGAAGTCATTAAAATTAGGAAGAGTCATGGTTCACAATAATTTAAAAAAGGATACATATTTTTAATGAAACACTTGTATATTTTTCGAGAATTACAATACAGCATGGAACTAGAACTTATAACGATAACTTATATGTTGATAAAATTGAAAAGGTTATTATTAAATGATTAATAATACTATATCATCTTAGATTTACTGCTGAAACGAATAACAGTAGAGTCAGTGTTGTTTACTAACAATTCGTGCCTTGTTTAACGAAAAAGTGCCCACGCAAGTTTCAATTTCTTAACCAATTACTCCAATACAGTGGCTACCAAAATTATCTCGTTAGATTCCAACAGATTTCCTTGTGTACTGTCAAAAATAAGATATGTTATGGATATTAAAATTTCAAGAAATTGCGAAAAAACCATTGTAATGTTACCACTACATTAATGACAGAATGATAGCAAACACAGCAAAAAGTGCGTCGAGCAGAATGAAGAAATGTATTTAGTGAAATAGTAATGTACTTTAGGATATAATAGGTATTCCAATTTGAGGTTACCTTTTAAATTTATAATATAACACGCAAATGATTTAATATGCGACAATATTTTGATTTGTGAAACCTTGTAAGTGATCTGGTGCCGTATAGCGCTTTTTCATTCCCTTATCAATGTTTTCGATAAAATGTTGGCATAATTACAGCTCAATTTCGCGAATATCATGAATAATGATGTTTTTGCTTTAAATAACCTCATAGGAATAATTCAGTGACGTTAAATCCTATCATTTAGTCGGTTTAGTTCTCTTTTAGAAAAGTTATTCAGTTACCAAACCGTTGGCATATGAGCCTATTGTTTCTGTGGCAGTATGCTGTAACGTCTTGCTGAAACCACATGTTCTCAAGATCTGCACCTCCTAATTTATCAAACAAATAGTTTGTAATTATGTTTCCATATCGAGCTCCAGTAACACTGAAAGCATTGTTATCTTCATTTTCAATAAATACGCCCCGATTACTCCACCAATTTTGAAGCCACGCCATACAATTATATTTTATGGATTCAATTGTTTTTTCAGTACTTCCTGCCTCAGATTCGGCAATTTTGTTTGTTTACCCATTTGAAAATGTGCTTTGCCGCTAAAGATTTTATTGAGAAGGTTAACATCGTTTACTATTTGTGGCATGGCTCAATTTAGAAATTGGTGATTGCTTTTGAGTTATCTGAATGTTATACGCATTTAAATGAAAATTTGTGTAAAGTTCTGAAGATTCTTAAAACAGTAACGCCTACAACTGCAATGGTTTTTCTAAATGGTAACCATAATGGCGTGTTTCATTTTTTCATCCCAAATGGTCACATGTGACGAATTTTCTTTTCCATATCCCGTGCAAAATTTTCTCGCAATTTCTGCACAATTTTCGTTAAAGTTCAAATAAATTTTAATGATAAATACACGCTGTTCAATCGCATACCTTTCCATCTTTTCATTAACTGCACTGTTTCTACTTGTCATCTGTCCAATAACATCGTATTCAAGTACAAAACATCTAAATGGCGGTAAAGCTAAAAAGTAATATCAAATTGGTACACCCTCTACTTTCATGGTTTGTGTAGTCCATTTGTTTTTCTTCATTTTATTTAAAATATGTTGGTATGTTTATTGTTAACTTGAATTTTAAATAAATCAGAGATAAATGAGAATTTGTAGTTTGTTTAAATATCAGGCAATTGTTAGAAAATTAAACATGAATTGCGCTAAGTGACTCTAGCTTGGATTGTTTTTAATTTAACGGTAGAATACCAATTAAACTCACGTAATGTAATTTCATATTATTGATCCCTTAATAGCTACTTTACTTTCGATTTTAACATAATTTTGGATATTATATTTATCAACTGTAACATCATAGAATCAAAATGAGACGCTGTTTCTTCGACGATGTTATTGCAATACATACGAAAATACTAACAATTAATTGATTTCACTGATTTTATAGTGTGTAAAATAATGAAATTATCTAGTACTAGCGCTCTGGTAACTTAGAATTTCCAATATAAACATTTTGCGTGTCTAAAAACAATTTTATCTGGAAAGTATTAGAATAGCAAAAATAGGAGAATCTAAACTATTCTAGTTAATTCAAAATACAAGATCACTCAGGACAATGTTAAAAATGTGTTTTTTATGAAAATTTGTGTATATTTTTATTAATTTATACAAATAAAATTTAAAAATAATATCTAAATAATTATTACTTATGGCAAATGATAACTTTGACGGGCTTCTTTTTTTTAAATAAGCATTTTACCTCCGTTAAATAGCCGCGAACGGAATGGTCCGAAAAGCTTCTTCGTAAAATTCGCCCGCAAGTCTCGTCGAATGCAATCAAACAGACCAGGAAGACAAATAGGAACTTGTTCTATAAATTTACGAAAACATAGGCAAATTAGGAAAACACTTTTCATCAACTCTCACCTGATGCATTTCTATTTGTTCTGCACGATAATTTCCTACGGGGAAAAATATTGATTTCATATTGCGACTAATTACCAGCGACATCTGATGTTGCGACGCGGTTCTAGTCTTATTATTCATAGGCAACAGATTTCTATACAGTAAAATAACCCGATCATAGGCGAAGTTTATAGTTTTAAAAGAAAAAAATGTGTTCATAACTAGTTAGTGCATTTATTATTATATCATAATTGCATGATTTTTTCTCTTTAATTACCTTTAATTTGTCTTATTTTATTAAATTCCATTCAGTTCACTATTTTTCTTTTCTTACCTACTTATATCAATAATATTCCCAGTTACCCATTTTAGAATCTCGCGGGGAGTTTAGGTTGGTAGTTTCGGCAGTAAAGACCATATTCGCACGTATTGCTCTAAAGAAACTACGAATATCACCTTCATTGCCGGAAATACCAACTTAAATTGTCCGCGAGATTTAAAAATGATTGACTGGGTTGCTCTTCTCATAAGTAGGATGGCCACTACTTCAAATTGCGTGGTAATGCATACTAAAGTAAGTAATAATTCTAAATTACTATATGATAGCTGATCAGTTTGATTCGTATCATCATCAATCATCAAATAGCCCCTTACGTCCACTGTTGTACATAGGACTCCTCTATTCTGTTCCACTCGATTCTGTTATGTGCTGTCTGAATCCAATTGTTGGTCATTCTTCTGATATCGTTCGTCCAGCGTGTAGGCGGTCTTCCTTCACTCCGTTTATACCCACGGGGTCTCCATCCAAGCAACCGTTTCGTCCACTGCCCACTCTCCATTCGCGCGATATGATCCGCCCAATTCCATTGGGGTTTTACCACAACGTTGACTACATCATTTACGCCAGTGTTTCTTCGTATGTCAGGGTTACACTCGGCGTCGACCTCTCCATCTTTTTTTGCATTACTTTAAGCTTCTTGGCAGTAGCAACCGTCAATGTCAAAGTTTCAGAGCCACACACTGATTAGAAGTCTTTGTTTTCAGGCATATAGGAATATCACTCTTGAAGATGTCTATAAATTTTCCATAGACTGCCCATGCGAGAGTGAGCCTTATGTCTAATTCGCTTATTTAAGTATCTCTCGACACACGAATTTTTCATGGCCGAGGGCTATCAACCCTGTCAGCTTCATTACCACCAATGTTGATGTTAGAACTTGGAACAAGATTTGTCATAAATTTTGATTTCTCCATGTTAATATTTAGACCAACTGTGCCACATACCTCCTGTGAGTTTTTCAACATTAGCTCCATATTCTCAATGTCATTCGAAACAAGGACTACATCGCCCGCAAGCGCGAAGTATTCAGGTATTTGCCGTCAATGTTTACGCCTTTTTTATCTCAGTTCAGCTGCTTAAATGCACTCTCTAGGACTGTGATGAACAATTTGGGGTACATTGCATCGCCTTGTGTAGCCCCGAGGTCAATGGGTATGCGGTTAGTATTTTCATGCAATTTTGCCGTCATTGTATCATTTTTGTAGATGTTATAAATAAGTTTGGCGTATGGATAATCGACTCTGCATTCCTGAAGCGCCTGCAAAACTGCCATCAACTCAAATGTATCAAAGGCCTTGTGAAAATCGACGAACACCAAGACCAGTGATCTATTATACTCTATTGTCTTCTCGATGAGTGTTTTGATACTTTGAAGATGGTCATTTATTCCAGAAATCCTCGGCGGAAACCCGCCTGCTCCACTGGTTGATAGAAAACAATGTTATTTTATAAAAGGCTTATTGGGGCCGATAATTCTCTAGCGGGGCTATATCGCCCTTTTTATGAAGCAGGATCGTGATGGAATGATGCCATTTATTGGGAATCGTGTTATTGAAGAGGCAAAGGTTAAAAAGTTCTTTTAATTTTTCAAGCAAATGGTAATCACCTAGTTTGATTGCATCTGAAACTACATTGGCTTCACTTAGTAATTTCTTACTTTTTGTTTTTTACAAGGCTAGTTTTATCTCCTCTATGGTAATATCAGGTATTTCTTCTGATCCTTGGTTGACGACACTCTTTTCACATGTGTGAATATCTGGTTAGTAATTCTCGTCAACCTCATGCCGACTTTTATATAGTATCTGATAGAATTCCTCTAGAATGTTAGTAGTATTTTCTTTCTGTCTGCTATAAGGTATCCTTGTTGATCTCTTAATATACATATAGTAAAACTTAGAATCATTAAAGTGAATATATTGATTTCAACTTACTAGCATAACAAAAAAAAAATAAAGCAATAAATCGGTTCATCATTGTTTAAATCCCAATTCGATCATTTATAGTGAGTTCCTATTTATATATTTGTTTGCGATTATATAGTGTATCGCAATAACTGTTATTACTTTCCACATTGCTTTACTTAATGCCGCAATGCGTGTTGGTTTTCTTGTAATGATAATAACATACATTTATTTCCAAACTGTATGAACATGAAAAAAACATGTCAAAATATAGGATGGCATGATGGGCATATATTATTTAGAGGGTTATGTTATTACGGATATACAAACAAAACGACCTAGGTCAAAAAAATACATCTTTAGTGCTCAAATAATGCATTTTAACAATAAAAATTATTATTTCTTTTTAATAACATCTGTTAAATGACTACCACAATTTTCTAAACCGTCATGAAATTGTGACTGAAAACTTACTATAAGTCGTTGTAGCATTTCTTGGTTTATCCCCTAATTTCTTGAGTAATGTTGACTTTTAAAAGTTATCGCGTTTTAGGCATATTTTGGGATATCTTTGGGTTTAAATAGTCCCATAGAAAGAACTCAGGGCTAGTTAAATCCGGTTACTTGACGGCCGATTAAAATCATCATGTCGGTATATAAATCATCCAGGCAACATGTTTCTTAGAGCAGCCATGCAAATTTGAGTACCATGGCGTGTTGCCCCATATTACTCTATTTTAAATACTATATCAAAAAGCTCAGAAAAATAGTTTATGATAAGATCTTAACTGTCTAAATACAACAACATTTTATATCAGACACAGCACGGCTTTATGAAAAAACTGTACGAATATTTAAACGACAGCAAAAAATACATTGGTTTATTTATGATTCTTTCTAAATCGATGTTACCTACGATTTGCTATTATAAACATTGCAATGCTATAATTTAAGAGGATCCATGCATAGCGCCACACATGACAGAAAAATGTGATATCCAGTGTACTGTGCAGGTATCGATCTTGGAACCCTTGCTCTTCTTGTTTTTTTTGCGAATGATCCCTTTGTACACGACAGTAACATAATCTTGTATACTAATGTTAGCACTTGATAATTTCTCTAAAAAATGTAGTAATAATTGCATGGTGTTAAATCATAACAAAGCCATGGTTTTTTTAATATTACAACAAGATGAACAGAAAACGCGAGCAGGTATCTTTTTAAAGCAAGGAGATGCCCTATTCAACAAACTGACAATTCCAAATTTCTACTCTTGTATATGTTGTTGTAGACTGTGGTATTTGTTTTCTTTTAAAGAATTTAGGTTTTCGGGTTGAAAATGCGTCGTTGTCGTATGAATCGTTTCGCCCTCAATTGCATGGAGCTGCTGCATGCAACTAAAAGCGACTCATTCAATTACGACATGGTTTCAACACAAAAACCTAAATTCTTCTAGTCTTATATGTTGAAAATGACTTTAACTCGCTATCAAACATCCATACCTTCATACCCTTTTCTTTCAACTCGTGTAGTACCTAATTTTCCGCTTTCTGAATCATTCCCAAAACATGCCTACAAGTGTTTTCCAACGGTGAATCGATCAACATCCAATGGCGGAGACAATTCTTCAAGTGTCTGACATGGATCAATATCGAGCAAGTCCTCAAGTTCCTAATCTTAGAACTTTCCGGAGGAACCATCACGTTCTTTGTCGTTGACATCAAAATAACCACTTTTGAAGCGTTGGAACTAATATCTGCAAATTGGTTGCGATGGAGCATGGTCGCCGTTAACATCCACAAACAAACGGCACGTTTCCGCAGCACTTTTCTTTAATATATAGTGGTGGAGAAGCACTTCCCGCAAATGCTGCCTTTTGGAACAAATCCCGATTTTTTCGATGCGATTTGAATACTTGTTGTTTGCACTCCAAACAAAGGCCTTATAGCACGTTTAACAGCTTACACACACGCCTTGTATTTCCATGTATCGAAAGGTTAGAAAAGATGCAGCGTACTATTAATGCCATCTGTGGGAAAACAATTATAACTTATTCCCATATCCAATAATTTGTGAAATTATAATAATAGCAATAATCATGCCTTTGTATCACCTAACAGCCTTCACCAATTACAGGAGGCATCAGCTACATATGAGTTACTTCTGCGCCTGTGGTATGTCTTCTGATATTCGTTCTCGACATTTGCCGTGAAGTGAGGAAAATCAAAGAAGAATCCTTAACTCTCAAAAAATGCGCCGACGTACCAATCTAGCCCCGGTTATTTGTTTATATACATACGTTTTTATAAAATATATCTTAAAAGCAACAAACTCTCATCTTTCATAAAATATTAAATTGAAAATGAAAAGTAGATATACGCAAATTTTCAAAAAAAAATGTCGATTTAGAATTATAGTATATAATGCATTTCATATCCCCTTTTCAAATAAAAAACACGGTACATTTGAGGTAATTTTTGATAAAATACTTTTTGTTTTTGCTATAAAATTAGGCTTTTGGTTTATGTATAGTTCGTATCTAAGGTACTTAATTTTAGCTCTAAATAGCAAAATTATTATCTCAACAATATTAACTTGAAGATCGGAAGATATCCAGCGTATTATCGACAATTTTGTCGTTTTTCTTTGAATTCTTCCAAGAAATTCAGATTTGGATGAAATTTTAAAACTGACAGAGTAGCTTTATACAGCAAAGAATTTTCTAGCGATCCAATTTTGAGCTCCATATCCTCCAAAATTTTACAAGTTCTTTATTTTTTTTAATATCTCCGATACTGCAATGGATATAGTTTTTTTAAATGCATAGTTATATATATATATATATATATATATATATATATTTATATATATATATATATATATATATATATATTGAAGTCAAGATATTGTGACCTTAAAGACGACGCATATTTAAGAAAAGAAAAAGATAAATTATAGGAGCTAGACCCGATATCCCTATGTTTTTTTTAAATTTACTTTTTCATTCCTAGAATAAAACCGTTTTATAGTAGAAAACGATGGTCTCTATTTATACACATGCACATATGTATATTGGTTTAGTAGTTTTATTAACACCAAAAAGTACGAGATGGCACACATTTACACCAAAGTCACGAAAAGCGTCTCTTAACACCTTGTGGTACGAATGTGTACCATCTATAACAAAACAAAAAAGAATAAATTCCGACTCAGCAAATATATACTAAAGCATATACATATGTACGTGCTCAATATCAGTCACAAAACAAGTCTTTTCTTTACTTCCCGAAATGTACCCGCTAAAGGGTTAAATTTATTCTCGAAGAACGCGAACTTGATTACAGCTCGTCACGCAATGTCAGGGTCATTATCAAATCGACGTATTTCTTGCACAATTTCGGTATGTACTGCCATAATTCCGCAAATGCAAAGCGCACCACGTAATGTGTGAAAAGGTTACTTTACGTTATTTGAGTATGAAATCGATTTGCTCACCTGCTTGCGTATATTCACATATTTGGTTAAATCGCCTTGAAGTAATTGCGGACACGCGAATAGTCAATTTTATTGCAGTTGGTAAAATGAGAAGCAAGCAAATTAAGTTTACTACTATTTACTCAGAATTGACCGTAAAAGGAACAAATGACAAGCGTCGCTTAAAATACTTTTAAGTATTAATATGTCTTTATTAGCAATTACCACTTAATTTACCATTACCTTATTATCATGTCTTATCTTAATCGTTATATTATAAATATAGACTGCATGTAAATACAACATACCTGCCCTGATATCGTACATTTTCAAAAATGTGGGAGTATTGTTGTAATCTGTACTATTAAATAAGTTTGAAAGCGTTAACTTTAAAATGTAATTTCTCAACGACTTCCTTTCTCAAAATAATCCTTTTCAAAGGAAATAATAATGTTTAACATAAATTTTACCTTAACCTTACCTTAAAGGTTAGTCTTCCATATATGTATGTAACACCTAAGCGATAAGTGATGCCCCGAATTTGCTTCTTTTTATTACATTCTTGCATAATGAGTTGCCTTATTTACACCCAGCGCATATGCCAGTTTTCTTTCAAGCTTCTATCTTTGATTTTAGCTATCATTCATCAAGTTCGAGTGGGTGTAATTTACACCGATTTTTCCAAAACTCTTGACTGTATTTAGCACAATGTCTTACTTCGAAAACTAACTCGCTTTGAATTCTTATCCATCCTGCTGAAGTTCGAGTATTCCTATTTGGATGGAAGATCCAATTATGTATACTATAATGTCGACAGGTTCGGTGACAAGATACGAAGTTAGGCCCACTGTTGTTTGAAATTGTTACCCGTCCAGTACTGGCATACACTGATGTTGTTAAGATACACTCCGCGAAAAAGATATCGCATAATTCATTATTGTAGCACAAGAATGATTTTATGAGTAAAGGAACTTTGAAATATATATATAATAGTTGTGATTATTTAAATAATATAGGAACCAAATGAAAACAGAAACTCATATTTGAAACTTTTATTAAGCAGATGGTAAAAGAAATTATATTTTTGGGAAAAGAATTACAGGATAGTAGCTTAATACTCAATATTACCATCCCTAGTTCTTATGATCATTGCCATTCGATTTGGCACGGATTCCATTATCCTCCGTATATAAGCTTGGTTCAAAGTCTCCCGCTCCTCACGGAGGGCCTCTTCTAATCCCCATAGTACTACTAGGGTAACACGTTTGGTTCGTATCATTCTGTTAAGATAGTCTCACACATTCTCGATAGGATTCATGTCTGGCCTCACCGCAGGCCAATCTAAAACTGGAATACCCACTTCATCAAGGTGTTCCTGTTCGATTCTCGCTACATGAGGTCAGGTGTTTTATGCATTAACAGGAACTCGTTGCCTATTACTGGTGCGTATGGTACTATATGATCTTGTAAATTGTCTGTTATATAGCTGTTGGCAGTCATTGTATCTTTATTTACTGATACTAACTCTGTACGGCTTGCTGAAGAGATGCTTCCCTAAACCTTGATAGAACCAGAAACAAAATTATGATGTCGCACTGGGAATAGCGCTAACGGTCTCGCCTGGTCAGTGGTATACGTCAATCTGAGCTGTATAGACTAAATCTTGACTCGTCCGTGAATAGTATGTTGACCCAGTCATTCCTTTCCCAATTGACATGTTCCTTAGCAAACCTTTAGGGGCCACTTGGTGATTCCTAGTAAAAAAGGGAGCTGTAACGGCTACACTGACTCTAATTCCACTTTGACTCAACCTACTGCAAACGGTTTGAGTATTTATTCGAGTATTTTTGATTCTAGCGTAGTTGATCTGTAATTGCCTTGAAGTGACATGTCTCCGACGTAATGCTTGCAGTCTTAAATGGCGGCCATCTTGGGGAATAGTACAGCTTGGGCAAAGACCTGGCACCGGTCTTTGTATGAGAGCTCCTGTTTGCTTATATCTGACTACTGCCCTAGAAACACTTGTTTGATTAATATTCATCAAATCAGCCACGTATGTTTAAGATTACCCATTTTCAATTAAAGCAACTATTCCAGCCACTTGTTCTGGAGTTAAATTACTCTTTCTGCTTCTAATAACGTTAGTAAGGTACTCTAACAGCGCACTTTAAAATTTGCCCGTATAGGAACACTTCCAATAAAAAAGTAAATAAACCATGTGTGTATGCACTTTTCTAAAATGTTTCTGTAATACCAAAAAAGAACTTATTCAAAAGCTAATTGCATGATTTTCTTTGTATACTTATATTTGCCGCACATATGACTAGCATATAGTGGACGTATAAAAATATCTTAATCTATAAATGCCTTTTTGTAGTCTATGCGATACTTTTTACTACATTTTACTCCTGCAACAGAATTTGCTTTTGGGGCGACACAAATAATTTAAGTCTTAATCTGAGCGAATGCTGTACATATATAAAAGCTTATTATCGTTTACATATATATGCAAGCGATAAATACAATTTATACCTGCAACAACCGATAGAAGCCAAATTGTCTGCGGCATCACGAGAAAAGTAGTTTTGATATTCTCTCTATCGTGGGGGAAGATATTAATTAAGACCACCACTATACATAAATAGCACAACCATATCCCTTTTCAGATTTAGAAATATCAGTGATCATTACTTAATCCTTGAGTATTCAACCACATCATAATCAGGGTTGCCTCCATATTTCGGAAATTGGTAGCGCATAGTCGAAATAATCAATTTTCATAGGATTGTTTGTATTATAAACGATCGTCATATTTCGCAATTCTGAAAAGTACTTCTAATGGTGGTCAATTTAATTTATGTATACAATGTGTACTAGTAATGTCGCCTATTGTTAATTTATGGATGCCATTTGATGAATTTCTTCGGCTACTAATTTTCATTTTAATAATTTGTTGAGTAATCGAGAATTGACGCCAAGATATAAAGGGCGTACAGCAGTTCTGCATACAGAGCATCCATCGATGTAAACCTTGTTGCTCCAATACAAATATGTAAGGCTTTATTATGAAGTGTGTTTATTTTGCTTAATAACCTCTTTACACATAAAGTGCACCCTTAATCGATTATGGCCCTAGTACATGTTTTACAGAAGTACTTATGTTTTACCTTGGTTACAGTTCTTAAAATATTGATATATCGCTCACACTTAGAACTAACATAATATATATGGTGCAACTAATTCAGTTTATTATCTATTATTAATACTAGATTACTAATATGCCTTCGTACTGAAATTTGGGATAACGTTGCATTTATTTCACAGAGCAGTATATTTCGACCGCGTGAAAAATACATAACGATTTTCCAAAAGACCAAAACTTTCTGTAATTTCCATTTAAAAATAAAATGTATATGCAGGAGTATCTACTTCGATTGAAAATATACAAGGCACAATTATTTAACACTCCAAAATCAATTACGCTTGTGTAACTTTCCTAACAAATACACCGGAGCTAGAAACTTTTCGGATTGAGGGTGTAATTATAGTGTAATTTACTAAGTAAACCTTGGCCTCTAGTCTGAAACCATCGTGAACTTTTGAAACTATTCGCCATGGAAACAAATTAACTACACAAAAGCCGACGCTGCGTGCTTGTACTCGTAAACGTAAGAAAACTATTATAAATGCAATCTCTGGTAGATATCATATTCATTTCTTGCATTTGGTTACATTCAGTGGGAAAAGTAATGTATTAATAAATTAAAAATCAAAAGATTTCAACATATAGTTTATTTATTATAAAAATATCATCACAGCAAATTTATCTTTTATCTTTGTAAATATAATATATACATATATACATCATTCTTCAACATATAACCATTCTTAGTAACCCTATTATTAATATCACACGTTGTTTTTTGCTATAAAAGTTAGTGGCCGCAGTATGCGGGGATTAGTTTAACGTAAGAAATATTCTTATAGTTAAAAATAATATTGAGTCTGTAAGTAGAATATTGTAATACATACGGGGAAAATCTAAACATCGCCTACAACCTTTGAATAATTATACAGTTTTTTGTCTTAAGAAAATACCAGAGTAGAGTGTTTTCTCTTGAGAGAAAATAAGTTTGTATACAACTAGGAATTGTATAAAAGATAGGTAATAGAGACATGATAATATTCTAACCAAGATTGTGATTTTAATCATAAGACTAAATTGATTTAGCTGGAAATTTAGTTATTTAAAATATTATAATTAAAATAAAGAATCTGATATTATATTGGACAAGCTTGCACAATTCAAAGAAATTAGTGTTCGCTAATTCTGGTTACAGAATTTTTAATAGCTGTTATTGCATCAAACCACTTACTTCTGTCCTTTGTCTTTTGTTTCAAGAAGTGGCTTATTCTTTTTAAAAATATTGTAGACAAGTTAAAAACTATGCCGATTAATAATTGAAAGCACCAAAATTGAACTTTGAAAAATGGAATGGGAAAAATTTTAAGGGAATATCTGTCTGTCAAGAAGAATATTTGTGAAAGTGAAGTAGTTCATAGACCTTCATGATTTCTTATTCTTCTTAGAACTTTATTAACGATATATTATTAACGATATAGTGGATTTGTTGAAGCAATCAGAATTTAGCAACGCGTCTAGTGGTGGGCAAGTCTGTGTTAATGATTGGCAATTTATCGGAAGATTTATAAAAACTATGCACTATACTCAGCGAAATTTCTATAATTCCATATAATTTTGTAGTTCCCCTATAAATATTTAGCAACGGTATGAGTTGGGAATTACCTAGAATTACATTTCTGAAAGTAAATAAATAGCAGAGACATTATTTCGTATATATCGCAACTGCTAGATATGTAGGCCTGAAGTGCCTGCCGTATAAACGTATAAATATACAGATCAGTTAATAACAAACTGACCTGTATAAGAAATTTTATCCGGAAGTAAAAGTTTCAAAATCACCCTTAAAAGAGACACATGAACAGGCAAGATTGAAATTTGCGTAAGATCATATGAGATGGGATCATGAGTGAAATAACGTCACATTTTCTGACGACAAGAAATTTAACGTGGACGGGCCTGATGGTTTCAAATATTATTGGCGCCGTTTACGCAAGAACACTGAAGTTGGTGGCGCATTTTTTAGTTACTGTAATGGTTTGGGCGGCTTTTACCCATAACAATAAGACCCCTCTACGTTTTATTTCTGCGCGAATGAATTCTAATTCTTATACACATCTTCTGAAAATACTTCTGATAGACTTTGCTAAACAATTGCCGACGCAAGACTGAATATTTGAGCAGGGCAATGCAACTATCGATAATTTCAGACAAACAATTGAGTGGTATCATCAAAAAGAAATCCAAATTACAATTGCCTACTCTCTCGTTCGATCTGAACCCGATAAAGAATCTTTGGGTAATATTGGCAAGATAGGTATATGTCAATAATAAACTATGCGATAGCATCAAATAACTAAAATCTGCAATAACGAAGTGTTAGAATGATATTCTTAATTCACCATTAACCAAATTGATAGACAGAAGTTATTTTGAATAGAAAATCTAACACTCACTACTAAGTTTAGAACGATTTATAATTTTTTTATGTATTTATTTTATTTATTAATTTTGTGTTAATGGCCCTATAGAAATTTCCCTGAGTGTATATAAAAAAACAAACTACTCAGTTAGGAACAAACAAAATATCGGCGTTTATAGTCAAAATTAGCCTAATAGGAGTCAATTAACCGTTTCTTCGAAACGCAGGGCTTCGAGAACACGTTTGCTTTCATTGTCGAGCATTAAAATTGTTTACATTACCTCCTTTTACAACCTACTCTGTAGTCTAAAAGAGACCTGCATCTCTTAGAAAATGAGAATAAGTAATTCGTATCTTGTATCATGCACGTGTGTATCTGTTTTTCCGTATCGAATCCTTCAAACTCGAGTATGAAATTGGGGACAGTCCTTTATTAAGCAAATTTATGTTGTTTCTCACGACTACCTTCCGCACACAGGACGCAAGACAATTGTATTTTTAACGCAACAAAACGTCGAATTGTTAGACCATCCTCTGTACAGTCCGAACCCAAGTCTCAACGGTTTCTTTACCTTAAGGAGCAGTCGATGCTTCAAAGACGTAATCTTGACTGTACTAACAAACGAGTGGAATAACTGCTTCCAGAGTTGATTCGAGCGCATGATAAAGTGCATTAATCTGTTTAAAAACTATCTCCTGTTTTATTCTAGATCTATATCCAAAACTTAAAAGGCAACCCTCGTACTTGACACAAAAGATATCTTCGTATGAAAATTCGGCTTAAAAGTTGTGGCGCTGATGCTCATGCGGTATTTGTTGGACCCTTATTAAGATGCGATCGAAATCAGTGGAAGAGAAATCATTACACAGGGCTACATCTTTGACGTACTTTAACTTCGTTTCTATACCTACCCCCAAATGAACTGCGGACATATTTTGTTGTTTGGAATGGTATTAATTTGCCGTAATGGCTTTATTAAGATTGGTTTCTTTTCTATAGATGTTCATCTATATGTTTTTGTTATTACATATTACTAGGAAGTTTAGGAAAGAAACCCGGTTGTTTATTTCTTCTGTCGAAAAATTGATAGTAATTCAGTCCGATATTCCCTTTATTCGTATCAAATACAGCGAAAATGTCATCCACAACCTTTCAATTACCTGTTTAATCTATTTTCCCCTATAGGTGGACCAGAGTTTGTTGTAATAAACGCATGATGAAAGTCAAACATAATATTGAATATTGAAACCTCAAGTTACTTAAAAAATGTAATTTTTTCTATACACGTATGAAAATATATACACAGGAAAAATATATGCATTAATCCCATTCTCTTTTTCTAGGAGATACTGGTTGATTTGGAACCACTCAATACATTGTAAAAAGTAGGTAATTTAAGAATTTTTACAGCCTGTAATGCATCCGATTATAATTTTTACACTTCATTCGGTAATTTGGTTAGCGATGAAAGCCCATACACTTGAAACATTGTATTCCGAATAAATGATTAATTTGTGTGAACGGAGTATATCAAGATACTTGCGCCTATTATGCGATTCCACAGTCTTTGCAACCATAATACTTGAAGCAATACTTATCCTTTTTGAAAGTAAAGGGTTAGTATTTCTCGAATACAAAAAGAATATGGTAAATTACATTATAGTCATTATTAGCTACTAATTACTTACACTAATTTTATGTCTATTTTTGTAAACCGTATTCCAATAGATTTCCTTTTAATGTACAAAGCTTAATTATATACGATACATCATAATTGTTAGGAAAATATAACTCAAACTCTGGCACATAAACCATCCATATCTAGATATCTATCTGTATATACAGACTAATACACAACATTAATAAAGCTAAAACATCGAAGTTTTCCTTGTGGAAAGCGCTTTTGATGTAGTTATCGTCTGTTAGTAATTTTGGCTGCCAACAAAATTGCGCTGTTAATTATTCAAGAGGACATGCGATAAGACAATCGATTGGATTCGTACCTACTAATTCAAATTAAATTGCCAGATTTCGATGATATAGTGTAAGAATGACGAGCCTTAACTACCTCACAATTCGTGACTCATTAATACGTACAATCAAAGAGTGTTTGACAAGATGTCTATTATAAACTTAATGCAGTTAAAAACAAAAAGTGAGATATACTACCGTTTATAAGTTTAATCGCACCCAATGTATTCTGCTACACTTACAATTATTCTAAAAATATTTTGGGGAATTCATATTAGTCTTCTCAGAGTGGCATTTATGAATCTAATGTTGACAGCATATATTCCTAACAATAAGAATTCTTTACAAAATCCATTCAAACACGAAAACAATTCCTGTATTAAATTTTATGATGCGTGAATAGAAGGGAATTGGGGATGAATGCGTTAGGAAATAGAAATTAGGAGGGTACTGAATCATCCACCTGCTTTATAATAAATAACCTGCACATTGAGTATGCATCCATTGAATTGCCGAGATACTGAAAATGTGTGTGATTGCGTTAGGAAGACCCTATTTCATGATTTTAGTTTCTTTGATCGAAGGTATGCCAAAAAGAAGGGAAATGAAAACTGAAACAAATGCTTCAAATAGAGAAATTGCTCAAGAATCAAATATTTCTGAGTGTTGTGTGCGTAGGATAATAAAAAGAAAGGAAGAGACAGGCAAATTTTAGAGCAGAAAGAGAAGTGGAAGGTCCAGATCAAGGACAGAACGAGACGACCAAAACTTCCAAGGGACTTCCTTAAGAAATCGCCGCCTTTCGCGCGGCATATTACGGCAGAGTTCAATTTACAACACCGTCAGTCAGTAAATATCTCGACAGTAGAACATACACTAATAAAAATCAGTCCGAGGAGTCGTATAGCAATAAGAAAACTACGGTTAAGTTCTATACACAAACGGAAAAGGCTAAATTGGGCAAACGATCTCGGAAACTGGAGTGTAAATAATTTGGGAAATGTGTTGGAAAAATCTATAAGGTACTTATAAATTAGGATGGAATGAATTTTTATTAGTAAATTTGAATGAAAACTATATTTATATTAGCCTAAAATTTTAATATTTCTCTTTAGTTTAAATTATCCCGGTAATCTACATTCTAGGAAATCCTGGAGAAATATGCATCTGTGCTTATTATTCATGCATTTGGTTATTGTGTTGGTATGTTCGCAAACAGGCTTATTGCTTTAACCAAGATTAGAGTCAACGACTAGTCTTTCCGTTGAATCTCAGGTCATTCATAGTGTACTTTTTTTCATTGTAGTACTTTTCATGTTACTGAAAAATTTTGGGGATAAGTAAGACATACAAATGCATGTTTTTCAATGCTAAATTCTCAAAAAACAGAAATATACAAGTATGGCCTGCTGTATTGTAATACATGTTTTGTATTCACATCAGAACGGTTCAATAACCGCTAAACACACGAATACCTCGGTAATTGAAAAACAAACTTTTTTATTGTTGGCAGAACGATTAACGGTATTGACGCAAAGATGCTTTGTGGAGAGAAGTGAACACAAAATATTAAGATTTAAGTAAGTATTGTGTATTATAATAACCAAGGGTGATTCTATTTGTTGTCCACAATGAAAATTCGATTGTTGCTTTTAAATACTTTAAAATGATCGAATAACAAGAATCTTTGCATTTAACGTTCGTGTATGTAAAATATTGGCTTTTGTGGTTGTTAGGGAAGCATCAAGTAACCAAATAAGTTCGTGCGGTTTTTGTACATAGTAGAATGCCATGAATATTTTTAAGTTGTTGATCGATAGCACTTGTTTGTTATCTGTCATCTACTTTAATATGAATCCTACCTTTGTTGGATACACACACATTTGGTGATAATTGTTTGATTCTTAATTTAAATAGTTGAAAATGGCAACGAATACAACTTTAATTCGAGGTAGTTTACTCTACGAGTACAAACGTGGTATCAAAGCTGCAGTGGCGGCGCGAAAAATATATACCGCATTCGGAGATCATGAACAACGAAGATCTTAAACAGGTTGTGGAGGCAAGTACAACGTTCCTAGAGCTTGCAGAAAGGTTCAATGTGAATGATGAAATCACCGCAAACCATGCATTCGTTTGCATGTTCATTAGCTAGGAAAGACGAGGAAGTTAGGCAAATGAATTCCACATGAAATGTCAAATGATACCAAATCAAGTCGTCTTGCGTGAAATGTCGAACAGACATTGCTCGCAACGATAATAAACCATTTCTTGATAGGTTGTTAATCTGCGATGAAAAGTGAATATTGTACTCAAATACCAAGCATTTGTATCAATGGTTGTCGCCTACAGATTCGATACCACACACTCTCAAGGCTTCCTGGCACCCACACAAAATTAATTGTGTGTTTGGTGGACAGAAATCGGAATATTCCATTATGCGTTTTTGTAAAGGGGCCAAACCACCACTGCGAACTTATACCAGCGGGTACAAGCAGCAGTAATCCGAAAGCAGTCTTCTTTAATTCATAAAAAAGTGGTATTCTTACAGGATAACGCCAGGCCGCATAGCAGCATTATTGACCCGGGAAGAAATTTCTGAACTTGTCTGGGAAGCGTAACCGCACCTTCCATGTTGTTCTGGCTTATGCCAAGCGATTATTACCTTCCTTTTTGTTTCTTAACAAAGTCCACAGAGTTCTATAAAAGCGACATTCAAAAATTGATGACATATTGACAAAAGGTCAATGAGTGTGATGGTAATTATTTCAATGAATAAAAGTGTATTATTGTTTCTTAATAAATACGTATATTTAAAAAGCACACGAACTTATTTGGTTGCCTGATAATAAAAATACCTGAAATTCACTTAAAACTTATTTTAGACTTGGATTTCATAAATGGAGTTACACAAGTTCTAGTTGGTTGTTTGATTAATGTTTTTGACATTTAGTTACACAAGTATCAGTGCAGATTATATCTACATTATATAAAGTTTGTATCTCAAGGGGTTGTGTTGTGGCCAATTCTTGAATTGTGTGTCGTGATTGCTCATTACAATGAATCCTGTAGAACCAAGAATCGTAATAAAATACGTCCAGAAAAAAGGGTATGGCGCCAACTCATATTCATAAAGACTGTATGGCAACTATTAGTGAGTGCAGTTTTTTTATGATATAGTCAAACGCTGGTGTCGAGATCTTAAATGCGGAAGAACGTCCTGCGACAACCAACATGCCCCATGTTCCTCCCATAACGGGAACAACAAACAAAAACATTAAAAAGGTACAAGATATCGTACTGCAAAACCGACGAGTACGAATGAAGCACATTGTGGAAGATACTGGCTTATCGTATCATTTGGCGCACAACATACTAATTAAAGAATTAGACATGAAACAGATATGTGCAAGATGGGTGCCCCAAATGTTAACCATTAGTCAAAAAAGAAATCGGATGTTGATTTGTAAGCGTCTTTTGGAACGGTACCAAGCAAACAAAGAGAACTTTCTTAGTCGGTATGTGGCTATGGATGAGTCTTGGGTACACCACTATGATCCCGAGACCAAAGTGCAAAGTAGAGAGTGGAAACAACACGGTTCTTCTCCTCCACGCAAATTAAACGTCGCGCCGTCTGCTGGAAAGTTATCTATCTGGGTTCTGCGATGCTTAAGGAATCGTCTTGACTGACTATTTGCAAAAGGGACAGAGCATTACAGAGGCATACTACACATAAGTGATTTCTAATCATCATCATCAGAATAATGCTCCTAGCCGTACATCTGGTATTGCTACGGCTGCTATACGCCAAGCAGGCTTTGAATTAGTGGGGCATCCGCCATATTCGCGGGATCCGGCCTGTAGTGATTACAGGCTGTTTCCCAAATTGGAAGAAATCTTACGTAGTGCAAAACTTTCTAGAAATTATAAAGTGCTGTAAGCTGCAGAGAGGTGATTTGCAGGGGCTGGACAAAATTTTTTCCAGAAGGCTGTTGAGATGTTGGAGCAGCGATAGACCAAGTGCATGCCATTGTAGGGGCCCGGGCATAGAGATCCGCCCTCGTATATAAACATGTAACTTATAATATGAACTTCCTTTAAATTTTGTTAATATCTTTTCTGTGGATACTGCTAGTTGTAAAAATATGCCGTTAATTGCAGCTTTTATTAAAAGTAATGGCCGGAAGAGCAATGTGAAATAAAAACAAGATAGAGTGAGAAAAAGGGATGAACAGAGACGAAAAGGTGGTGTATGATATGTTCCACAATTATAGGAACGATATCCACATGCTACATAAATATAAGTAGTAAATCTAAAAACAATATCAGATAAAAAGGAAAATAATATCCAATAATGCTCCAAAATTTATCTTCAAAACGTTTTCCTTGGTCGTTATTTTATAACTGACTATTACCTGTTTATGTCTTTCTCGTTCAACCATTCGAAAATATAAAACTAAAAACTATAGGATAAAATAAATATCAGTTTCAAAGCTATTCCGATAAACCATTCAAAATCAATAGATTTCAATGTTAGCAGCCAGAATTACTATTGATACTCTAACATAATGTATAACCAGACTTTTCTACACTAATTTTAGTACATCGTAGCTATACTGAATCGATGGCGCCTATCTCTATATACTATACGATATTACCGTATAGCATTTTCTTTTCCGTTTTTAGTTATTTATTGATCTAGCTTATTTATAATAAAAGACATATGGCACGGATTCCGTAAAGGTTGATTTTAAATAGAAACGTGCAACTAAAATACGTATACAACTTGTAGCTTAAAAAATTTCGCGTAAGGATCAACACTTCGACCTTTCCTCAAATATTTCGAAACGGAAAGTGGACATGAATCTGTGAAAAAGATGTTTTCGCTTTCACACATTGATAGATAAAAATATAGATTTTTAAAATTTACAAACTATGTACAATAATTTTTGTAATCTTACGAAAAATACTTTGGTATATTGCTGTTTTTATGTTTTTCCTTAGGTGTAACCTATTTTCCTAATTCCACGTATTCCAAAATCGCCATCAGCGTAAATCCGGCCAATATGAAACAGGCACGCGTTAAAATTATCACTCTTCTCGCCTTTTCACGATTGAGAACTTCGAAAAAAGTTATATACAATATCGTACCAGCCGACAAGCCCTCTAGAAGCACTACAGCTAATGACTTAGCTGTCGTATTCATGTCTGCGTACAACGTAATTATCAGACCTAACAGCACTCCGAAAGGGCTGGTGACCGATAAAATGACAATATTGAAAACAATAACGGACGTTTTCGTTCTTGCTATAAGCAACTCTAGACCAATGCAGAATAAAATCGTCGCGGAATGTATGGAGATGGCGGTAAACAGGTACCAAATATTTGAAATGGATAATTGCAAACCTATAGCTAATCCTTCAAAGAAGGCATGCAATGATAACGCAACTATAACTAGACAACACCTTAAGATCTGTTGCTGATCCTTCTCCTGTCTTTCCATCAATTTTTCCAATTCTTTAACTTGTTCCACTTCTTCTAAGTTGGCGATTTCCTCCATGTCATCATCTGTGAACGCGGTACTCTTCCTGGATGCGTTTAAATCGAAGTCGTCCTCTATATAATCCGCTTTTTCTTCGTCTTCTTCCTTCCTGTGTTGAAGATTTTTATGATTTTTCCGCTCTACGTCTAAATTGTTATCGGACGAGTTGATTACGAAAACTCCATTACTACCTTCTTTGCCATTTTCTTGCGGGTGAACCTTATTTTCCTTAGGCGTTACGGGTTTCGGACTTTTACATCGACTTTGACAGTTGCTTCTGAATGATTTTCTAGTTTCCCTTCCCATTTTCGTAATTAACCAATGCGACACTTCTTCAATGAAATATATGAAGAAGAATCCGATTGAAACAATGACTTGCGAGAATGGATAAGTTGCATCCAGGTCCGTATTTTTGATTAAGTGTTCCACGGATTTGTTTACGTCGGGCATCATATGCAGGAAGCATGTGGCGAAGAGTACGCCACCGCCGAACGATTGGAATAGCGCCAAGTAACAGCTCACCTGTTTGTGTCTTCTTTCGTTGATGAAGGGAGCACCTTCGTCTTCTTTTTCCCATAACTTCAAGCACTTGTAGATCTTGAAAGGAAGCAGTCCGAAGAACAAACGTAAGAGAGCGAAAACCACGGCCACTATCACTTTCGTGCTGATAATATCCATTACTATACGATCGACTTTTGCTCGCTTCACATGTGCGTTATTGTTTCGTACATTTTGTGCTCATGCGATGTCGTGTCTTCTCTACGGAGTATGTATAGTACTATAGGGATGGTGCGACTTATTCGCTACGATACGGACGAATGTGTTCTTATGTAGCTTCGATTCAGATTTTCCCATGAGAAGCCATGCGCGAGATGTGTACACGGGAGTACTGTGAGAGAAAACACGCCGCTTCCACGGAAAGCGTTTTTCCGAGTATTTGTTCGTCCTTCAGGCGTCGCTTTCAAACCCTCGAAACGATGAGAGCTTAATTTTCACGTGACGTTGCTTTCTGTGCAGTCAAACATCGCGATGCGGATTTTGCGGATGGAATTTTAAACGGATTGCTCCTCAAGTAATATTAGTCGGCGTGAAATTGTTTTACTAATCTTACTGCTGTTTATTCTTAGAAAAATCTAAAAGATGGAATAATTATGATTAATTTTATAGTATAATGAAGTGGTTCGAATTTTTTTTCTTGAAAATACTGTGCTCAGTATACATACAGTCATGTGCATGAAAATAACAGTCCTAAATTAATACTTATAAGGGTCGGTTTATTCACATTCTGATAAAGTGGCAGATAACCGCCCGCAAGATAAATTTATCAGGTAGCAGATATTTCATTTTGGTATATTCACCAAATTTTATCTGAAAGGTAACAAACCAGGACTGTCAAATATTTTTAGACGGTTAGTATAGCAAAAGTGAAAGATAGACTTATATGTCCGTTGTAATGAGAAAGACAAATACACAATTACAGTTTCGATTTGAACATAACCTAATATTCTTGTACTGTTCGTCAAATGGAAAATGGTATTAGAAAATGTCATAATAAAAGGAAAGGATCGACCAACTAATTTAGCGAATTATGAAATAGAATAATTGGATCCCAAAAAGTTTAAGTTTTCAAAAAATTACCGATAGAAAAACCTAAAGAACAAATTAATATTAAATTTGTGATGCTTGCTGATGCATCTATCAGTTCTTTCAAAAAAGCAATTAATAATTACTGAAAAAGAATCTCAAGTCAAAAATTTAGAAATTAAAATTAAGGGACGTCGGTTGGAATATTTCGATAAAGAACATGAATAAAAAATAAAAATCTTGAAAAAGGAGTACAAGATATTATAATTTTGTTTTACTGCTTATTTGTTGTATATATACATCTAATGCGAATTTCATTTTGGACTGAGAGTAAAATGATTAATTAAATATAAAATAAATTTAGTAAATTTAAAATAAAACCAACAACATTTTTAACAGTAAGTCAAGAACAAAACTAAATTAACAGCGATTATCCATGTTTTCAATTGCTTTAACTTCCTCTGCGATAAAAACATCAAAATCTTCAAGGTCCATATTCATTCAGAATATTTCTATATGAAAACAAACGCACGAAATAAAGTGAGGTTATAATATCTGATAGATATACATTTATCGGGACGATTTAACAACAGGTAAATTTATCCCTCTGATAAGCAATTTACCAACTGCTTTTTATCTGTCAAAAGGTGAATAAACACATGTTTGTGTTTATCCGTTAGATTGCGCTACCTGCAACTTTATCAGAATGTGAATAAACCGGCCCTAAATGATATTTACAACAGACAATCCTGACGTAGCTATATTAAAATTATTTAAAATCCCTGAATACATATGGTAAAGTATCGAATATGAGGGGGAATTACTAAGTTTTGTAGTCATGCTTATGCATTGAGATAGCAGTACCATAGCTGGCGTATAAAATTCTGCCTGCTGCAGAGTAATACAATCATTTTTTAATTATCCATTTCTATTGCAATATGGGGAAAACATTGTTCATCGGAAAATAGAGCAATTATGTATATCTGACCTCCTTAATAGAGAGAAAAGCTACAAGTTTATCCAAGAAATCCTTTCTTGTTCTGTGAAAATTATTGTAAATGCTAAAAACCGAAGAACAGTAAAAGAAAATCGTGGTGGAGAAGGGAAAACTAGCCCTAGAAAATACAGAAACATTATAAAGAAAAAATTTTGACTACTCGGAGTGAGTTCATATTAAAATAGGAAAAAGGAAAGAAAACGGAACCAACCTCAAAGCATTTCAACAATTTAAAGGGACAAGTTTCTTTTTTTGTTGACTTGACCTCTTTGGGCATTTTAATTGGTCGTGTTACGCCCTTATAGAATTTTAATATTTGTGTTTTTTTTAAGTTAATTTGCTGCCGTGATGATACTGATGCTTTTTAGCATCTGTTGTGATTCTGTTAACCTTCTCTGGAGTATTTTGGCCTGGTAATGTGCAAAGGTACACGAATCCGATAGCCATTGATTAATGAAATTGTTTGAGATATTGTGAGATTGGACCCGTTCTCTTCCTTTTCCTATTTAGAAGCATTATAACTTGTGCAAAGAAGACGCGGTTCATAAGTGCAACTACAATTTAAAATGAGTTAAACCTTTCTATAAACACCTCTACTATTAGGCGAAGATTGATTCAAGCGAAGTTACGTGCAGGAAGGCCTGCTCATTAACACGCACAATGAGACGGAAACAAGCGGCGTAATGTTTTGTGGTCAGATGAAACTGAAATAGTTTTACTTAATTCTGGTGCATACCAATAATATGTACGAACACTATCAGCGACAGAATTTCAACCCCCGTTTACCAGAAAGACGGTAAAATTCAGAGGCTCAAGCAGTATGCTGTGGGGTTGTTTTTCATGGTATGGCGTAGGTCCTTTACATAAGGTAGAAGGCACAATGAATGTTGATGTCTAGCTAAACATATTACAAACTATGCTTCTGCCATATGCAGAGGAAAAAATTACACTAAGATGGATATATATGCAGGATCACGATCCGAAACATGTTTCTCGCTAAGCCGCAAAATATTAACGAAATGGGTAAATAAAGAAAGTATAAATAACATATTGTATTATCCAGATTACAATACCTGTCCACCATGAGTATACTCATCGCTTTGATAAGATTGGTTAGTACAACAAACCTAAGCGTGAACATCAAAAACAGGTTGTCCAATATGAAATATTCATGAACAAAAATCCACACCTTTATTCTACTGTTTCAAATATCTTTTTACATTTGGTTACCGTTACGAAACACGTTCTTCTAATGTTTTCGCTTCCATTGAGAGCTAAGATGTGCATGAGCATTTTGGGAAAAAAGAACAGCAGGTGAACTAGCAATAATGATCTGTCTCTTCCTCAAAGGTCTGGCTTGTTTCCTATTGAGCATTTGTGGGTGCGGTAATAATTCGAAATAGAAAGTTGGTCAAAATTTTGTTGACACTCTGTTGTGGCTGTTGTTTATATTGACAATAAGTGATCCTTGGTACTGTCGCCTTAATCCAAGAGTGTCCGAAGAGGAAATATAATGGGTCCATACAAGATATTTACAAAGCTACACGCCTGCCTTTGGAGTGGGTACGCTTGCTGGACGTTGATCAGTGCTGAAACCCCACTGATAATTTTTATCCTATCTTGTTTATATCTTACATTATATGTTTAAATGTTTATATACCATTGAAATGTAGATCAAGCTATTGCAGCTGCTCATTCACAGCTGATCACTGTATCAATGAACAATATTAGCTTATATTACTGATCCCTTCTGTTTCTAGTTGACACAATGGTTGAACGTTTCACACTGAAGTAAAGAAGATGTGTAGCAAACCTGATGGAAGTGTATGATTAGCTGAGTCTTATCTGTGAAATATTTCGATAGCGATTTGCACGTGGACCACCAAGCCGCTTAACAGATTATCGCATGTACAGGAAGTTTGTGTATACCGGATCAGGAGCGAACAACTATCGGGGCAATCCAGGACTAAATATCGCTATTGTGCAGCAGCCGTGTTGCAGAGTCCTTCGAAATCAAGCGTACTATGCGGTTTGGGAAGAGGAATTGCTCAAAAAGCAGTGTGGTATATGTTGAAAACGTACCTGGGATGAAAGCATACGACATCCAAGCCGCCTTAGCTATAACATTGGCACAGAAACGTAAGCTGGTGGAATGCTGTTAACTGAAACGAAGAATGTTCGGCAAGATATCCTGAATCTAATGGCATTCAGGCCACTTTCAGACAAGTGGACCTCCAAAAGTGAACATTTGGTGCGTTGTAACCACCAACGGTGACTTCTAACGTCTACCTAACAATGTTGCGGCAGTACACCATTGACGAACTACCACTATAAATACGCCGTGCAGGGTATTTCCAATAAGATGGAGCTCCATCGCACTCGTACGTTCGAGCCTCTCTCGACGAGACATTTCTAAGGCGATGGATTGGTCGTGATGGACCATTGTGCTGGCTTCCTCAGTCCCATGACTTGACACCATGTGACTTCTAGTTATGAGGTATATTAAAGGAGCGCGTGTGCAGTAGGCAAGTTCCTGACATCAATGACCTAAAGAATATATATGTGATGTGTTATGTGTCTGATGCGTTATATATTATAATTCTCAATCGTCATTAACAAGTAAGTTCCTTTTTTTTTCAAATTTCGATATACGAGGTAGGTGCCATAAATTCTCGGCCTGGCAGACTTATATATCTTCAAACGCGTTCAAACTCCGCCACGGCATGCATGCACATACGCGAGGTTTGCGCTATAAGTATGATAGTTCGAAGAGTAATAGTTTTTAGTGGCCAGCCAACCAACGTGACTAGCGCATGAAAATATCTGAAGTAATGAAAATTGAGTACCGCGGCGTCATCAAATTTTTAACAAAAGAAGGACGTACGCCTAATCACATAAAACAACGTTTACGGTGACTCATCTCTTTCGTATTTCACTGTAAGAAAGTAGGCAAAATGTTTCCGTTTGGGGAAAAAATCCCTGGAAGGTGCTGAACGGCCTGGTTGATCAATGGAACTGATAACGCCTCAACAAATTTCAATTATTGAAGATTTAGTGCTAGAAGATCGTCGTTTGAAAGTGAAGGAATCAGCAGTGATAATAAACATATTCGAAACAAGTATTCGCCGAATTCTCCATGATCATTTCAGTATGAATACAATTAGTGCAAGATGGGTACCGCAACTTCTTTCTGCTCTCCAACGGGAACGTCGAGTCGAATGTGCGCGGTCGCTTTTAAACACCAAATCACGTCGTCACAGGGGATGAAACAATGGTTCTGCTTTACGACCCTCGACGACTTGATGAACTTAGTCCCAGAAAGGCGAAAGTCGTTCAATTAACAAAAAAGGTGATGGCCACAATATTCTGGGATTGTGAAGGCATTTTGGTTATTGACTTTAAGGAACGCAATACAACTGTGAACGTGCCGGTCATAATTAATTTTCAAGAAGCATAAAATGTGCCATATTATGCTTCTGGAAAAATGCTAATTTAAAAAAGACCTTAGGGGACGTCGTTTTATGTATAGAAGTCAGGGGAGATCACAATGAAAAATAAAATTTCTTATATTGTTCCAAGTTTCTTTTTTCTATATCAGGCCGAGAATTTATGGCGCCTACCTCGTATAAATTATTAGAAAACAGTTACTTTTCACCCGTGTAACACTCGTAGAAGCTCTATATAACGAGGATTTCATTTGATATTCGAATTTTAGCTATTTCATGTAACAATGTGAATAATTCATTCGATGCTTAGTTTACTATCAATCTTTGTCGTTAATGTTTTAAGATTACATAATATTGATTAAGATGTTTATAAGTTCAAGTAAGAAATATTATAATTACACAAATTTAAAGTTGTTAAATAATTGTGAGTGTTAACGATATCAATAAAAAATACATTTCACGAAAATGTTTTTATATAACTCCTATCTAACTATCTTGCTCTAAATACGATGATATTTATACTGGCCAAGCATTAAGGTCAATCAATAAAGGAATCATTATTATTTAATCAATTCCTGTTATACGCTCCCAACAAATGGATAAACGATATTCCACAGAACGACGGGACAATATCATTATAAATGACATGGTTATAATTTAGTTTTAGTACACTAATTTTCAACTACGTTCAATACCTTTCTTTTACCTATACGGTTTAGTAAACACCCTTTCATAAACTATTAAAACTTCCCCCTATGGCGACGACATAGTAATGATAAAACTGCACACGGATGGCATGCATATTGGTACCATGGTAACAAATACACAGAACTGTTCCATTTGACAAACGTTTTTATTTGGCTGCATTTCGTACTTATATGAAAATTGACTCAGATATTGGAGGCATGTTTGGCGGTCCGCTGGATCCTCCGACGAAACCAAAACTTCAACCAAAACCCGGCCCAGAATTCAAAGGCATCCTTAATCCTAGTGTGCATCCTGGTCATTATGGCTACGTAAGTTTCATATTCAAACAAAACGGCTCGCGTTTAGATATTTTATTGAACTAAATTACTTTTTAGTACGCACGTGAACCTAATTCGAACTACAAGACGCGCCTTATGCTTTACAAGCAGAGAAACTACAGTTTGGAACGAGAGTCTATGGCTGCCGAAAATGAAAGGGTCAAAAACGAATACTATCGGATGAAATTCCAATGGAATACGGAAAAGAAATGGCACTGCTTAAATATAAGAAGTCAAGTAAATCAAAAGCTCAAAGAATATGACGAGGAATTAGATAGGAAACGCGAAAGGTTCGTTCAGTTAATTAAATTATTTATAGTCGATGCGTGAATAAACGATTCGAAATTAGATTACGCGAACTACTAGGAAAAGAAGAGCGTGAAGAGGTCAGAGAGACTGTCGATAATTTGCAGAAGGGCGAGGAATTAAAACACCAAGAGATGAAAATGAAAGCAAAGAAAATCGCAGCGGAAAGGGAAGCAGAAAGGCTCAAAATTGTTGAAGAGAAAAGGATACAACAATATGCGTGAGTATTTACAGTATTCATATATGTATGTACATATATATCAAATTCGTATTTTATGGTGTTAATATGCTACGAACATTACCCTAGTCTGTTGTCGAAACTTATCACTTATTTTGATCCCTTAAATTGCTTTGTTAGGAATAAAAACCGTTAAAGACTAAAGGATATGATTCGAATATGTATCGAAGGCGTTTTCAGTGATTTCTGATCTGATTGCAAAAAAAAAAATACAATGTACAGTAGTTTAAATAACGTTCCATATACACATAAGTGTTCCATGAGAAACTACGTCAATCGTAGCTGTCAATTTTATTATGTCAAACGAAGTACCCTATACACTACTATATTCTTGAATTCCTAGTTTAATTTCGGACTATGACTGCATCTGAACTACAAGGGGAGGTCCAGAAGTTCGTGGAATTAAAGGGTTTTAAATAAAATAAAGCAAATCTATTTTCCTTTACAATCACCCTTAAGCACAATACATTTATTAGATCTATGAATTAATTTTTCTAAACCATCATAAAAATATTTTTTATCTTTAGCCTCAAAATGGGCCAAAGTTGCCTCCTTTACCTCATTGTCGTCGGAAAACTTTCTTCCACGTAAGTCTTTTCTTAAATTGGGGAACAAATAAAAATCACTGGGTGCCAGGTCTGGACTGTAGGGTGGATGGTCTATTGATTGAGAGCAGAGCAACCGTTGCAACTTTGCTCTTGTAAACCAATGCGCCGGGTGTCTTGCAAGAGCAACACACCTTTGGTCAATTTTCCTCGACGTTTTTCCTTGATGGCCTCCATTAATTTTTCTAATATCGCTGCGTAATATTCTCCGGTTATGCTCCTACCTTTTTCTTTGTAATCAATCAATACCATCCCCTCACAATCCCAAAAAACAGTAGCCATCAACTTTCCAGCCGATTCTGACACTTTGAATTTCTTTGGCGGTGGTGTCCCCTTTTTATACCATTGCAAGGACTCCTGTTTGGACTCAGGCTCAAAGTGATGAACCCATGTTTCATCTCCGGTAACAATCCGCTCCTCAGTCTGTGCAGGTTTGTCTCCACACAGCTCCAAAAATTGTTTGGACCCACACACGCGCTGCTGTTTCTGCAGCGGCGTGAGCATTCTCGGTACCCATCTTGCACTGACTTTTGTCATACCCAGGTGGTCATGTAGGATACGCAAAATGGTGGTATCTAATACTCCAACTAATGCAGATAATTGTTTTTTTCTTCAGTAGTACACATTTTTGCACTTCTTCGACGATGTCTGATGTGGTGGCCTCAATTCGTCGTCGTCGGCGGGGGTCGTCTTCAATCGACTCCCGACCATGCCACTTATAAATCATTGATTTACTAGGGCACTGTTCCCCATAAACGGTTTCCATTTCATTCAATATGGTTGGAGCGTTCTTTCCTTGCTTTGTAAGGAACTTTATCACAGCACGGTGTTCAATTTCTTCCATAGTTTCAGTTTTCTTCCGGATTGACTTGTCTAGCAGGCAACTATTCGTAAACGACTGACGCTATAGGGCTGCAAGTTAACTTATATACTAATGATGAGTCGCCAATCAGAATGACACCTAGCGAACGCTCCTATCACCACTCCATCCCCTCCATTCCACGAAGTTCTGGACCTCTCCTCGTACGTTTCATTCTTCAATCGGCATTCAACACTAAGAAACGCATTTGATAGATGCGTATTTATTTTTGTGTATTTGCAATTGTCGACGCACAGGGTACACAATTCGAACATATACAGGATGATTCTAATTAAGTGCACCCCATTGCTATCTGTGCTATTATTGTTTCTAAAAAGTAACTTAAATTAGCAAAGTACAGTCCCTGTCTATATTATTAGGGCCACCTTATAAATTTAAACTTTTGTGTGTTTCCAACGCGATAATTTACAAATACAAGTATAAAATCCATGAAAGGGTTTACAATATCCATCTAAATACGTTCCCTAAATATCTTTCTAAGACATTAAGCAAGTGCCACTTACTGACCTCTTTCCTATTATTATCTGTAAGGAAGATGGGTAGAAACAAGATGGAAGAACAGTAATTCATAGAATATTATTTGGATCGGTTACTATTGTAGGAAGAATATTTCTCTTTTATTTATTTAAATGAATAATATATATTATATAATTAATAATAATGTGACATATCTAGAGACATTGTAACATCTAGGTATTAAAATTGATTTGAGCTCACATGCAGTCCCGTGGTGTAGTGGTCAGAACATTCCGCCAGTAGTGAAGAGGTCGTGAGTTCAAAATGTCCCGTGATTGATATGTTTTCAGAAATTCAAAACGTTGGTAACATAAGTCGAATTTTTTGTCATATATGTGTGTGTTTGTCTTTTAGTCCAAGGTTTTCCTGGTCTGTGCACTCCATCCGCTGTAAACTAAGTATCCCATGCGCCTTTACAAATAAAAATCATCTAGGTTTAAACAGGTAATGGTACATAGAATAAACGACTCAAAGAACAGAGCGAAGGAACTACAGATACCAAACGAATAACAATATACAAACGAATCTATGAGAGCATCATACTTGTTCTCTAACAAACCTAGAACGTGTTAACTGGTAAGACTTTTCAAAATTGGTCCTATTTAACAGCGATCGAGCTGAAGATCTCCGACCGGCCCTAGCGAAAAAACATCTTATCGAATCCAAAACGATTCAGTTGCAGCAAATGAGAGAAAACGAAGCCAGAAGAGAAGCAGAGAAGGAATGGAATAGTATGTGGGAAGACGCAATGAATAGGGAACTAAAAGCAAGGGTAAGAAATCTTAAAAATTCCTGTTTGGCTTTCAGTAATCGTTAAGCTCTCAGACGGAACGTGAGGAACAAGATTGTTTATCTGAGTATACAAGGAAACTAGAAGATCTGGAAACGCTCCAAAATCAAATAAGAGGAAAGGTAAAGGCAAAAGAGAAACATTTCTATCAATATGCTTAAATTTAATAACTTCTAAATTCAACAGCAACTTGCTAAACTGGAAGCACTTAAAAGTAAGGAAGAAGATCGTATTGAAATGGAGAAGTTTGGCGAAAAGATGCGGCTGGAAAAAATTGAAGGTTACAAGTTCTTTTTGTATATTTTCCGTGACATAGAAATTGCAATTAATCAGTCACAACGTTTAATCGTTCAATTCGGCTGTTTAGTGAAGCTGGTTCAAAAGATTATTTCGGCGTCATAGAATTGGATGTAACTAATAATTAATTATTTCAATTTCGCGTAGTATTCAAATCACATATCTTTATACAAAAGTTTACTCTCATGTGAGACAAAATTGATATGAATGCAGTGTGTATGTATGCGCAGATAAGAACATAAACTAGATTTTAAAATATAATACGAGTGCATTCGGTTTTTGTTAAGAAGACATACGAGTAATGTCTCAGAACTAATGAGAATGATTAGTTTTAAAGTGTTTAATTGAATGTATCTACAACTTAATACTGTCTCCTTCAAATTATACTCCCTTTGGAATGTACACAGCGTCTCCAACGAATTTTCTATTCCTGGTAACAATTCTGGGAGTCCTCCGTTAGACTGTTTAGAACCTGTCGTGACTCTTTGGATGTTGGTTACCGTTCCGTGATAGCAACCTTTCAATTTCTGCTGAAGCGTTGGAAATATCATGTCTGAACTGTAGAGTGGATGTGAGAGTGCTGTAATATTTTTCTCAGCCACGAGAAATTCTCATGGAATAATCCGGAAAGAGTTCGTAGCACAAAGTCAAACAGTGAATCAAACAGAAGTTTTGTGTGTGCGACCTGACATTGCAAACTCATGGATCTTGCATAATGATAATGTACCTAATCACAGATTAATTGACGGTATCTATCTACAAATGAAGCACTTCTTTTACATATAAATACAATAAACAATTATTCGGAAAAGTTGAACAAGCCAGACTGTAAATTACTTTCTTAAATAAAACCTTTAATTTGATAAATTACAATTTCTTTGTAATTACCAACGTATTTAAAAATGTTTTTCTGAAAATGTCAGTTCTGGTAGAATGTGAACCCACGTCTTCCCTTGCAGGGGGAGCATCTTCACCGATGTAAGACGAGACTCTGTGAGTTCAAATCACTTTTAAAACCCGTATTAATTTAATTAATAAGAACTTGGCTTTAAATAATATTGTGTGTTAAGATATTGTAATATATCTACAGACATACGACATTTAGGTATTAAACGTGATTTGAATTCACAGCGTCCCGTAGTCTAGCGATGAAGACGCTCCCCCGGCAAAAGAGAGGACGTGGAGTCAAATCCTACCGGGACTAACTTTTTCAAGAAAATATTTTTAAATACGTTGGTAATTAGAAGCAGACTGTAATTTATCATTACCAATTTGTCAACGGAAGTTTCATATTAATTATTATTAAAAGTATATGAAAATGTAAATTTGTACGAAGAAGCGAAACAAAGTATAGTCTCTTTGTTTGTCTAATATCTATGCATAATACATGTACTGAATTTATAGCAATATACCGTTATATCCAAATAAATACAACTCACACAAATAGTAACGTGTATTTTAACCGGTTAACTGGTTATAAAAACAAAGACAATTATAAGTTATGGGTAAATATATTAATTGCTTAACAACGTCAGTTAATCAGTCATGGCAGTTAACCGTTATTATAAATAGTGTTAGATCATTATTTACCATAAGGAACAATATTATGTCCAATTTTATTCTGATTCGTCTTTTTGTAACACATAGTACTTGAAGAGAGGTCATTTCATTTACATGAAGATGATGCGCAGCTATATTATTCTTTTGGACGCTCTGAGAGGAAGGAGGCAATTTCTAAAATTGATTTCGACTACCACGTATTTATTTAATTTCTCGCAACTAGGCCATAAGTGTAAACCCTTCTGAATCACAAGTTCTTATTTTCGGTAAATAGAACATCTGTGATGAGCTTGGTCAAGTAATAAGAATGTGCCTCAATAAAGCTCACACGCCTACAACAAAACGGACATGTAATTTGGGACTTTTGACGGCTAATACTTTTCGGTGCATAGGTTAAATCTCCAAATACATTAACTTAACCTATACAAATCTTAAGAAAATCTGCACCTACAGCAAAAACTTATAAAAGTAAATTCATTAAAAGACTCTCTACAAAGCTGGTCTTCTTTTATTTCAAATTCAAATGCTTGTTTAAGATATATACATGGAGTTCGTTAGTGTGTTGAAAAGTGGCGATTATTTGCGCGGTAGGGCGCATTTCTCTATGGTATCTTTTTTTCGCACTAAAAATGTCCATTAACTTATTTTCACTAAAATACATACGACAACGTACTGTAGAAATAAATACTTTACAGCAGTCATTTTAACACAATTAATTTTTACTAAACCAAATTAGTTCAGCCTGCCTTGTCTACGTTTTCCAAAGCGGAAACACACATATCTCAAAGAAAATGTATTTCAAAAACTTGACTAACATTTTCATAAAATTAATTTATTTATTCTAAGAAACACAAATGCTAATAGACTGGGACAAATACGAGGGCTATTCGGAAAGTAAAGCACGTTTTTTTCTATAGAAATTTGTATTAGATATAATTGAACGAAACTGTATTTTACATAAAATTAGATACTCACCGTACTTTTCTATGTAGTCCGAGGGCTGGTCCAAGCGACCTTCATCGTAAACGTTCTTCCGGCCGCCATTAAACATGATACACCACTTCCGAAATAACACTTCGTTCATCACATTATCATAAACCTCAGCTATCTGTCTAAATAAATTATTAAATAAAAATTATAAATTTCGATGGCTCGAACTTTTTGCCCGTATAGCATATAATAATAGATAGATAGTTTATTTAGTTAACAAGCTATACAATTTGATAGAAGCAAAGGAATTCAATATACAATCAATTATAGTGCTCAACAATATGCATGTACAAATACTTCTTAGAGGTACTAATATTATTATTGTTGGTTTTAATTTCATATGGCAAAGCATTATATAACACGAGACCACTTACAAATATGTTTTTGAAAGTCTGAGTTCTATGAAAGGGAGTAATATAACAATCACTCTAGTTTCTAGTGTTGTAAGCATGAGTATCATGAACCGGTTTCAATCCTTCACTAAGGTAGAGTAAGTTGGAAGTAAATTATTTTTCATTTTATGTATAAACAGTAGACTCTTAAATAAAATTCTTTCACAGACATTCATTAAATTAAATGTAATTAATTTATCCTTAATTGGGGTATATATGTCACATTTTAAAGTTATTCTCATGGCTCTACTTTGATTTGTTTGTATTTGCTGGATCTCGTTCTTATTTAGATTAAAAAGTACTGTTGAACAATATTCTATATGTGGTGCAACTACAGATTTACAAACATTTATCATTTATATTTATGTACAGTGAGAAATGTTTGCTAGTTCTAATCATAAACCCTCCTTTTTTGGACATTTTATTCATAATATTTTTTGCATGTTCTTTGAATAGCCAATGTTTATCTAAGATAATTCTCAACTATTTAATGTAGCTTACCCTTTCTAAATCAGTACTCTCAATTTTTATTCAATATTAGTTACATCTATATTATTTAACTTATGCATACTACCTATATTTCGAATTCGTAACATTAGTACTTAGTTTATTTTCACACAGCCGTTAATATAATATAGATAGTTGATTATTTATAGTCATCGTCATATCGCCAACACTACTACCACTTATGTACAACGTGGTATCATCTGCAAACATATATTACAGCCTTCCATTGTCAACAATAAATCATTAACATATAAATTAAACAATAAGGGACCTAACACCGTCCGTTGTGGAACATCTTTGTTTGTATTTAAACTATCAAATATCCTATTATTATATTTCACTTTTTGAGTTCTATTACTTAAATATGAATCAAACCAGTCCTTAACTTTGTCACAAATACCATACATTCCTAATTTTTTTTATTACTAGTTTTCTATCAATAGTTTCAAAAACACAGCTATCACAACATTTCCCTTAGCTATTTCTTGCAACCAATTGTGACATATATCCACTATAACAGTTCCATATGAATGACCTTTTCTAAATCCTGATTGATTATGACGAATCACATTGTTTGACTCACAAAAATCATATAATTGGTGTTTTACACACAGTTCCAGAACTTTTTCATAACTGAATACCTTACATACTTTGATCTCTGCCACTTTGGGAATTGGAAGAATGTACGATGTTTTCCAGTTTTTAGCGGATAATTCTATGCACCTGGCACTTGGCGGGATCATCAATTTTGTCACACATTTTAAAGTCACACAGCTAAACAGTATTGGATCATAGCTACCGCCAGACTGAAGCGGATGTGGTCAGTGGTGGCTCAGTGGTGGTGGTGATGAGATGACGCAGTCACATGTGAAAGCATAACGTTCCTTACTTTCCGAATAGCCCTCGTACGTCTAGTACCACTGAGAAAGCAAACTCTAGTACTACTAATCTACTACGCAAAACAAGAAGCAACGGAATCAGAAAATAAATCGTGTTAGAAATGCTATTTACTTGAATTATTTGCGCATTATAATTATCATTTATGTGATTGACAAACGTATGGTTCTGTTAGATGATTCCTGAAAGAAAAAATATGACGCAACATATTTGTCCACTAATCTATAAACACTCTCTGTTTTTCACCTACAGGTAGTTTTACAATTTTAATTAGCAACTTACAGACAAAGACTTATGTCTCTCAGCATAGTTAATAAATTTTCCGTATTCTGTGATAAGGCAATCAAATTTTTGTCTTGCCAGTAAAAAAATATAAAAACCACTATTCCATCAAACGTTCATTTAAATTTGGCGTGAAGTATTTTAAACATAAAATCCCACCTCATAGATTGAGCTGGACACCATATACAACCTAATATTTCAGTCTCCTTTCTAGACAAATATTTTCTTCTAATCGTGTTCTATGCTGACAGAAATGGCAGCAACCAGAAAGAAGAAGATTGCAATGGCTGAAGAACTTCGTAACCAGATTAAGTTCCAAGAAAGAGTCCATGCTGATCGCGCAGCAGAAGAGAGCAAGTTGGACGATGCTCTAATCTATTTGTCCCAATTGGAATACGAAAGAGAAAAAAATAAGTTTGAAGACACTACTGCAGCCTCTAGACAGGAGAGAATACAATATCGGTCGCACCTTAGAGAACTAGAACGAGAGCGTAAGGAAGAAGAGAAGAAACTGGACGAAACCCTGGCGGAGTACAGGAAAGGCGTCGAAAAGAAGCAAGACGAAGCTAGATGTAAGCTGTTGCAGGCGAAGCAGAAATTGTTGCAAGTAAGCTTAAGTAATGCGTAAGAAAAGTTCACGAATTATATATAGTTACCAATACAGCACTTTTCGCCTTGATTTATATGCTTTACTAATTGAGGCAGGGTACATATATAAACGAATATTTAATACTATCCGCCAAAATGTTGAAGCAAAATGAGCTCTTCATCAAAGTAAAACCTATAAAACCACGAAAAAGTTAATACGATAGTGCCTAGTATAAAAGGGGGGACAATAATGGTGGTTGTAAAAAAACGAATGTGTGTCGTATGCGATAAAGTAACGTTAAAGGTAAAATTATAAATAGAGTGCATAAATTATGAGCAAATTATAGGCGTACAATAAATACCACAACTAATAGTCGTAATAACTGATATGCGAGTGTTGTTTCCAAATTTCTGAGAATTGTGCTCTAATTAAATTACGCAGAACTTATAAGCAAAGCTATTGGTGATAGACAAGTATTAACGCGTTTTCGTAGCACTGTTTGTGTGACCATGGAAGACACAGCCAAATCTCATAGAGCAATAATTTTCTTTTTGTGGAAAGAGGGTGTGAAAGCTTCTTCTTCACTCCAGGGTTTAGGAATTTTGCCTGTTACAATACCTGTTTGTTATTTGTTCTACCTGCACTTCTTTCTCCTAAACGTCTGTAAGATCTCGCTTTGGCTGGCAACCTCGTTCCTTGCATCCATTCTATGCGTTCTTTCTGCTTATTTTTGTTTTCCTTTATTCTCTCATTTATGTCAAAGATGTTTAGTTCTGTTCTTATATCTCCTCTCATCTCTTGGGCCTGTATCCTGCTTTCTTGTTTTTTCGTTGTTGTCTATGTTTCACTACCGTATAAGAGGGTTGGCAGTACTATCGTCTTGTAAAATTTTATTTGTGTATTCTTTCTTGTTTTGTTTTTTTTTAGTGTTCTGCCGATTGTTCCAGAGATATGTGTGAATCCATTTTCTCTTCTAGGCTTTGTTTCTATTAACGTGGATTAATAAAATAACACACTTTTGTTTAACGGTTTATTCTTCACACAGTGGTAAAACACAAGAAACACACTACACAACGTAACAGACTTCTTACGACTATCTCTATATAGCATGTATTTTTGGCGAGATCATCATTCGCATCCCTTTTTATAACAATGTCCACTAGATGGTGCATATTATATATAATTTACAAAATAAACAAATAACTCTTTTCTATTTAACAGTTTCGATCATAAGATACATAGCAGCCTAAATACTTAAAGTGTTTCACCTGTTCCAGTGCAGTATTGTTTATGACTATTTTGCTCCTAATTGGATATTTACCAAGGAAAGCCACTATGGTTTTGATTTTAGCAGTTTTTTTATATGTTAAATATCTTCCACAATTCTGGTGCCTGTGTCTAAGCCCTGTATAGGTCCTATTAAATGATATGGACATCTCTGTACTTTCATAGTATCCCATAATTTATATCTGTTTACATTATCGAAAGCGTTCTATAAACTCTTTGTGTATTTCTCATAAATTCATTTTCAAGATCCTGTATTGTGTTTCAAAAATCCAGTCCAAAAATTTCAATCTTTTAAACAGCAACCATCTTTTTTTGGACTATTTCTACATATTTTACTTGAAAAAAAATAGAAGCAAAGCTTGTTTTTGAATTATTTAACATCACAAAATCAACCATTTACTAGCGATAAACTACCATAATTAATAAAATAGGATTTGCTTTGTTTAAAGGAACGAAAACTGTATATTGCCAATGATATTTCGCGTGCATATAAAAGTTTATTAACTATCATTCATCCTATGCAAAACCTTTTAAGAAATTATATGGCAAAAAATAAACTCGTTTTGATGTTTCTTTCTATACTAGGAATTAGTGTATCATCTTCTTCGAACTCTTTCTTTAATAATTTTTAAATTATCCAGGATGTCCTAAAGGAAAGAGACGAGCAACTGAAATATAAAAAGGAAGCAGCTGAACAACAGATGAAAGAGAAAGAAGAAGAGAATGAGTTATGTAGGTTAACTTACGAAACTCACAAAAAATTATGCGAGGAATCCGCTAGATTGCGAGCTCAAGCAGCTGCAGAATACAGAGACGAATTGTGCAAGCAAATCGATTATAATAATCTAATACGGGTAAGTGTCTAGCCTATAAATAAATTCATTATGTTAAGAAGATATATATGAATTTTCACATGCAGATTTCTACTGTTCAGTGCATATGATTAAAATGTGTATCTAAGGATTTGGTTCTGGATATTGATTGATGATTTTACGACTATTTATTCTAATTTCATTTCAGAAATTAATGACATTTCATTTATATACACAAATACAGTTGTTTCGTTTGGGCTATTTCATCGTTTGTGGAACTTAAAAACATTTCAACTGTGTAACCCTAATAAGAGCTCTTATTTACCAGATTCCTTCATGCATCCAATGATAATTTTGTCTGACTATTTGTCTTTCCTATTTTTTTAGTAAAACAGTCTCTTATGGGGATTGAAACTCGATTTGTTTTTCTCGAATTCCAATGCACTTGACTACTAAAGTAATCGGGCTGACAAAAGTTATACCTATGCTACAATTTGCTGTGCAGAGGAGGTTGCGCATGCTTGTTATTCATTTGCTCTCCGTATTGTGGTTACCAACCTTCGCCTAATACTTTCTTTAACCATAGAAAGCCAGACATTTTTGATCTCCAGGCTTGGGGTGCTAATGGCGATCGATGTTACGGCCATAAGTGCTCCTTCCAACATTTTTCTTTTTGTGGCGTTGCCTTTTTATCCAGGATTGTTGCGTTGTTCCATGCAATCCTATGATCCTCTTCCCAAACGTGTTGAGCCAAACTTGACTTATGTTTACCGCATCCGTACTAGCCTCCGTTATCCTTTGATTCTGACTAGTAGGGGTCTGCTAGTTTCTCTTATGAACGACCGTCCACACTCACATGGTATTATGTGTACAGAGTTCTTAGTTCCCCGATTTTCATTTTCCATCAAGAGTTAGAAATTTGGTATGGGTCCGAATTAAACAGGTCTTTCAGACAATACGAAAAGATCACGGTCAACGAATCCAACCATCTTACATTCTTACATTAAACAAAACAACTTAAGATCATTCTGAAAAGCTTAATGAAACTATAGCAATAGACCAAACCAAGTTTGAACATCAAGTTTGAATAAATTCAAATATAGTTTACAATACAGTGCAAAAAACGTACATGATTGAAGCCTATTCTCGAACTGGTGTGCGAATTGATTGAATTTGGATGTACAACCGCGTGCATGTTTGGATTATTTTAGAGAGTACTTCCCAAAGATCGCCATAATTCCTAAAAAATTCTCGTTTTGTAGGCAATAAATCATATACTAGTAGGCCAGCTCTTCGTTCAGAACAAGTTATAAATGACGTTTGTCAACAGATGGAAAATAAACCCACAAAAAAATTGAAACGTCTTTCTCAAAAGATTGAATTTTAGTATGGAGCATGCCAGAAAATTGTAAAAAAAAATCTGCACATGCATCCGCAGAGGAAACAATCACATCAGGCTATTTTGCCAGTAGACTATCCTAGACGCCTTGCTTACTGCGAATGGTTTGCAAATAAGTTAATGGAAGACGATGACCTGCTAAATTTGACATTTTTCTGTGATGAAGTGTAGTTTCATCTGTCGGAGTACGTCAATTCTCAAAATACTCGGATGTGTAGTAGTGAAAATGCTCATATTTTTGTTGAATCATTTCTGCACAGTGAGAAACTCCACTCACGCAAATTTCTTAATTATGCGGAACGCAGCGTTTCGAGAGCACGTGGACTCTCATTGTCAAACACGGTTGACAATGAGTGTGCATTAATAATTCCCGCAATGCTGCAAAATGCCTTGCCAGCATGAGAAAGTGTATAAACTTGAAAATTGATGGTAATGGGCAACAATTTCAACACTTGCTTTAATTTCGCCTTTTGTATTAATAAAACCTTAAATATCAGCCGAGCTTATTGCTTTACTGTATCTTCAAATCAAACGTCATATTTATTGATGTCACGATGTCACTGTCAAAATAATTAAAAGTTAAGGTTGTGTTACGAGTATGATAATATGGCTTAAGTTCAGATATATATTTTCTATTTCAATGACATCTTCGTCCTAGAAACTTTATGATATCACGGTACATGATGTACATACGAGGGGAGGTCCAGAAGTTCGTGGAATGGAGGGGATGGAGTGGGGATAGGGGCGCCCGCTAGGTGTCATTCTGAATCGCGACTCATCATTAGTATATAAGTTAAGTTGCAGCCCTATAGCGTCAGTCGTTTATGAATAGTTGCCTGCTAAACAAGTCAATCCGGAAGAAAACTGAAACTATGGAGGAAATTGAACACCGTGCTGTGATAAAGTTCCTTACAAAGCAAGGAAAGAACGCTCAAACCATATTGAATGAAATGGAAACCGTTTATGGGGAACAGTGCCCTAGTAAATCAATGATTTATAAGTGGCATGGTTTTTTTAAACATGGTCGGGGGACGACCCCTGCTCAGGACGACCAGTTGAGGCAACGACATCAGACATCGTCGAAAAAGTGCAAAAATTTCTACTGCAAGATGCTCGTTTAAAGAAAAAACAATTATCTGCATTAGTTGGAGTATCAGATACCACTATTTTGCGTATCCTACATGATCACCTGGGTATGACAAAAGTCAGTGCAAGATGGGTCACGAGAATGATCACGCCGCTGCAGAAACAGCAGCGCTTCTGAGCGTCTAAACAATTTTTGGAGCGTTTTGGAGACAAACCTGTACAGATTTTGGAGCGAATTGTTACCGGAGATGAAACATGGGTTCATCACTTTGAGCCTGAGTCCAAACAGGAGTCCATGCAATGGGATAAAAAGGGGACACCACCGCCAAAGAAATTCAAAGTGTCAGAATCGGCTGGAAAGTTGATGGCTACTGTTTTTTGGGATTGTGAGGGGATTGATTGATTACAAAGAAAAAGATAGGAGCATAACCGGAGAATATTACGCAGCGATATTAGAAAAATTAAAGGAGGCCATCAAGGAAAAAGTCGAGGAAAATTGACCAAGGGTGTGTTGCTCTTGGAAGACAATGCGCCCGTTTACAAGAGCAAAGTTGCAATGGCTGCTCTGCACAAGCATGGCTTTCAATCAATAGTCCATCCACTCTACAGTCCAGACCTGGCACCTAGTGACTTTTATTTGTTCCCCAATTTAAAAAAAGACTTACGTGGAAGAAAATTTTGCGACAACAATTAGGTAAAGGAGGCAATTTTGGCCAATTTTGAGGCGAAAGATAAAAAATATTTTTATGATGGTTTAAAAAAATTAATTCATAGGTCTAATAAATGTAACACATGGGCTGAACAGTCCCGGGCCTAACAAAGAAAACACGGTTTTTTTGGTTCAAAATTAGCTTTATTCATCAACGTAATCTCCATCAAGAGCAACGCAATCATTCCAGCGCCGCTCTAACATTTCAATACCACTTTTGTAGAACGATTTATCTTTTGCCTCAAAATAGGCCTCAGTTTCAGCGATAACCTTTTCATTCGTACGAAATTTCTTACCGGCGAGCATTTTTTTGAGGTCTGCGAACAGCCAGTAGTCGCTGGGAGCCAAATCTGGCGAATACGGTGGATGTGGGAGCAATTCGAAGTTCAATTAATGTAGTTTTGCCATTGTTTTGATTGACTTGTGACACGGTGCGTTGTCTTGATGAAACAAATTTTTTTTCTTTGCCATATGGGGTCGTTTCTTTGCAATTTCGGCCTTCAAACGCTCCAATAACGCTATATAATATTCACTGTTGATGGTATTTCCTTTCTCAAGATAGTCGATGAATATTACACCACGCACATCCCAAAATACCGAGGCCATAACCTTTCCAGCCGATTGTTGTGCTTTCGGGCGCTTTGGACGAGGTTCACCAGTTGCTGTCCACTCAGATGACGATCGTTTTGATTCCGGAGTGAAGTGGTGGATCCATGTTTCATCCATTGTCACATATCGACGCAAAAATTCCGGTTTGTTACGTTTAAACATGGCCAAACACTGCTCAGAATCATCAACACGTTCTTGTTTTTGGTCAACAGTGAGCAAACGCGGCACCCACTTTGAACAGAGCTTTCTCATAGTTAAATGCTCATGCAATATAAAGCCAATACGTTCTTTTGATTTCTTTACGATGTCAGCTAACTCACGCAACTTCACTTTTCGATCATTCAAAACGATTTTGTGGATTTTTTTGATGTTTTCTGGTGTTACCGCTTCATTTGGACGTCCACTGCGTTCTGCATCATCGGTGTCTCTACGACCACGTTTGAAGTCAGCAAACCAACATTTTATTGTTGTTTCTGATGGAGCGGAGTCCCCATAACACTTTTCAAGCCATAGCTTCGCTTGAACGGTATTTTTTCCCATCAAGAAGCAGTGTAAAATTAAAACACGAAATTGGTTTTGATCCATTGTTTTGAAAATAACAAAAGTAGCGTGACTCCTAGTACAATAACTTACAAACTAATGAATAGAATATCATGAAATTTTAACAGCTGTCTTTTGAAGGTTAGTACTAACTGAGAGAAAGGTGACTGCAATAAAACTAGCGTCATCTATGTGTTAGGCCCGGGACTTTTCAGCCTGTGTGTTATTATGCTTAAGGGTGATTATATTGAAAAGAAAAAAATAGGTTTATTGTTTTATTTAATTTAAAACCCTTTCATTCCACGAACTTCTGGGCCTCCCCTCGTATGTATAAGGAGGTATTTTCTTGTTCACAATTTTAAATAATGTTCCTGTTAAAATAAGGACAAGTTAGCATTTTACGAAATGGAACATACATAAATTATCAAACTTAATAGTATATCACTCATCAAAAAATACTGTACACCTAAAACAATAAAAGTCTGATAATAATTTTTATAATAATCACAAATAAGTCACCTAACCTTTTAGCCACTTTAGAATCTCAAACTTCAAATTTAGTCGCAAGTACTCCTGATTTAGCGAGCTATCGATTTAAGAAATGCTTAAGCTTACGTCTAAGCTTACGACCTTTTCCATTTGGAAAATTTAATCTTTGCCCATGAATGTACACTTAAGGCATATTTGCCTGTATGTATTTATTTCTCCATTCTATTTATGGTGATTTTTGTTGAAAGCTTTCTAACTCTTTCTTTTGAATTTCTAAAGCGATCGTTTATTGATAAAATTTAGTTATTTCGGTAAAATTTAGTTTCATTTTGATACAAAATTCTTGATATGATTAATATTTAATAGATGAAATTTTGGAATGTCTTGATCTTGATCATTTTTAGAAAAGCAATATTTCCTCAAATATAATTTTGGGTTAGTTTGATAGTTGAGTGTAGGCTTCTGAACAGTCTTTAGAAACCTTCTGAAGAAGCTGACAGCATGATTAGCGAAACATCAAGTAAAACTGTAAATACACGACAAAACCCGAAAAACATTTCTACTTAGGTTAGTTTAATTTAAAAATAAACACAAGCATTGTTCCAGCAAAAAAAAGGAATATTCCAAATTTTGCAATTTCGTACAAACTATATGAAAATCATTATATAGGAGATGAGTTACAAAACATTGGTGATTATATGATATCGCTTTTTCACGACTACGACATTTTATATATAATTATGTTCACTGAAAACAAGAGTTCTCAGTGACAAAATGTTCCAATTTACATGGTTTACAATAATTTTAAGACGACCTTCTACAATGTACTGCTCCATGGTTGATAATTTGTTTGTGTACGTCTGTAGTAATAGTAACAATTACAACTTACTGAACAAAATACCTTTGCTAACAAAGGAAGGTTGAAAACAATCCAGTGCTTATGAAAATTTAAGTTAAGTTATCTATACAATATTATACGGTATCTTCCAAAATTTACCTTGTAACAGGTGTGATAATTTGGCTGCCTAACCTTCGGCAAAGGTAACTCAATCGATTAAAATGTATAATACGGTGGTATGATTATAATTATATTGCTAGATGTATCTTTTATTAAATTAAATATTCCTAAATCTCTCACGCATAATGAATCTGTTACCACAGGTGGATATATGAATTCAGTAACAAACACGTATGATTTTATTCATCTGGATCGCTGATAGATTGTTTCAAGCTAAATAAGCTCGTTAATTGAAAAAGCTAGTAAGGATCAATCTGGTGTCGTGAAATTTATTTTGAAATGCTTTATGATCTTGTACGATCAATTGGATACCCTCGAGCTGGTGATTGTGTTATCAACAAATCTAATCCTTTATTGATTATTCTGTAAAAAATCTATTTACAATTCCAACGTTTTCTTTTGCTAAAAATTAGCCTGAACTGCATTTATTTATTTATTACTTATATATACTGTACAAAAAAGTAAGCACTTAGATAAATTTTGTAGCAAAGAAATTTAAGAGGATATGTTTTCCCGTAATGTAAGTAACTATATTGTTCGATAAATGTTTACAACTAACAGAATATTTATATCAGTAAATAGCATATGAAATTTCTAGAGAACTTTTACTTTTTTTATATTTTGTATGGCTACCCTTATTTTTGGTAATATCTCTTACCCGAGCTTGGAGACTATTATGCAGTATTCTGATGAAATCATCCGGAATATGATACCACTCTTGTTGCAATATATTCCACAACTCATTTAAAGTCTTTGGCGCTCTTTCAATCTTTTTTATGGTCAAGATAATCCCAAACATGTTCGATAATATTGAAGTCCGAACTTTGCGGCGGTCAGACTATAGTGCGAACTACACTGTCCCCTTGTATCTGACTTAAATAGTTCTTGACCATTGGAAAAGTATGTTTGTGATCGTTATCTTGCTGCATAAGGAAATTATTACCAATTAGACGATACGCAGAAGGTACAACCTGTTGTTTCAATATTGTATTTTAATACTATCACCAACTCATTGCGATAAAATGCAGCCCCAAACCGGTATATTGCCACCCCCATGTTTAACAGTAGGTTCTAAAGATGGTTCTGCAAGAGTTTCTCCAACACGTTGTCGAACATACGGACCCCTGTTCCATCCAAGAATTTGAAATTTAGACACATCGGTCCAAAATACTTGTCTCCACTCATCACTGGTCCAATTTTGATACCTTTTAACATATTTGAGCCGTTTTACTTTATTGACCCGTTATAAAAGAGGTTTCCTGGCAGTTACACACTCACATAGTCCCTATTTCTTCAAAGATCTCCTTGCAGTCTTAAGAACCAAACAATTTATTCGGATAGATAAAACTCCTTGATACTACAATAGTTAAATGTACTGAAAGATACCTCATACACGAAAAAACTTCTCATTTTAATTGCTTGAATCCTTTTATATACTATTAAAAACATACGTATGAGGTAACTGTAAAATCATAACTCTTACCTCAGTATTGTTATGGCATCGATGAGATCTTCTTTTAGTGCCAGATCTCCAAACCTAATCATAATTACTGTTTCAACTTCATCAGTTAAAACTCAGTTCCACATAATCTACATATATTATGTATTCTTGAATTTAGTTGCATATTTAAAATTCATTCCGCATATCCATGTGTATATGCCAACTTTCTTTCAATGCGGAGCTTATATGTTAAAACTTTCCTTCTAACTTTGCAATATTTAATCCTATTTATGTATAATTTTTGATTTCATTGGATTTTAAGAAGAAGAAAGAATTCATAATCTCTTAGTACTATATATAGAAGGTTGTCAAGCATGTGCTGTGATATACTGTACAGTGTAAAATTATCGAATAAACAGATGGTATATTTTCACAAGACAAATCCAAACGCAGTATGATTTTGTAAACGGTTAATGAACTTGTGCAACGACAATAATCATTTTATTGAAAATATTGTATTTACGGACGAATTAGCTTTCTCTTTATGCGGTAAACATAATCGTTGAATTGTACGCGTCCAGCCTATAAAAAGATCCATACCAGATACATAATGTGCGAACATACGAGGGTAAACTGAAAAATTCGGTAACTAAAGTATAGCAAATAGCAATATTTCAATGTAGAGTATTTTATTTTTCGGCGTAATCTCCCTCAAGATCAATACATTTATTTAGTCGATGTTCAAATTTTTTATTTCAAAAGTAAAATATTTATGACACCTGTTCAAAGAGCAAATAGCTTTGAGTTGCGACGAAAAGTTCAAGACAAAATTATATAAAATTATAATAAATTAAGCTGCTATATGATGAAAATCGATTTGAACGCCTTATTTAATTTTTTGCATTATTGGATATTATTTGATTCTTCGTATTTGAGAGTGTGAGATGTGCATTGACACTGTTCTTAATATTTCCAGAGTTTATAATTTATTTACAATTTAAGGGTTCATTTCTTTACTTTATACCTTTCAAGATTTTTTATTTTTCATGTTTTCACTTAGGTAATCTAATATGAGAGTTGTTATCTTGGCTTATTTGGCATTTAACTATCATCATTCACCTACCACATGGATATGCAAGTATCAATCTTAAGTACTCCAGAGGTACCCTATACCAAATGCTATTGAATGACACACATTTAAACTATTCTGCGAATTGCACTACAATACAAGATGTATCCTTAAATGCATTGCAAATTGTAAAAGTGAATGGCTTATCTCTCCCCCCATTTAACGTCATGTACAACTCTACTCAGGCGTACTGAGTACCTTATAATACCGCCCCGTATCGTATTTGGAAGACATCCCATGCAATCCAGTAAGGAAGTAGGGTAACAATAAATCTGAAGTTAGTTAAACAAAGTTTACTGGATCAATTATTTAACCAACACACTGACCCCATAGGGAAACTTTTAATAGTAATTACTCGTAATTTATTCCAGCAACGTGAAAAGGAAGATCTTGAAAGAAGATCAGAAATTTACAACCAAGAGGAGGAGAAATACAGAAAAATGGTTCAGGGCTTCTTAAGCAATGGTTACGAGACTGGCGAGAAGCATCCATTCCGAAGAGTTTTTGACAGATATGACTGCCGTTGTCCAAAACTAAAGGACCCTAAATAATGAATGCACACCGAAAATTGTATACCTTTTTTTTGTAATAAAATATTTGTAATTGATTTAGCATCATCTAGTGTTTCTATCTATTTATTTGTTAATATGGAAAGGGTGCTTTACGTCAGGAAAGATAATGGTAAAGGATACGAAGACTTATCTTCAGTGAAAAAATGATACAGCATCACACGTATTTAATAAACGGATGTTCTCAACATCTGCATAATGGAAATTTTCAAATGCGAAAACTTATAGCACAGAAGAAAAGAATTGAAGTGAAATTAATAATTATATAAAATGACGCAGTAGAGTATAATATTTCTTATTAAGCGTAATAATAATAAGTAATTGTTCTATTGTGTTTCGACAACTGAGTGAAGTGCTGCACGATGTTACTTTTACTCTTTCCTAACTGAAACCGTTCATCACTGTCGCCGAAAAAGAAAACGAATAGATTGGTTCTCTTCTCATTTGTATGTTACTTTTACAATTAGATCTAACAAGGTGAAATTATGAATAAAATTTATAGATAGATGCTATAGATCAAATTAAGTGGAATTACCTTAAGACTATACGAAGTATATTGTATTGTAGCAGGTTCCTTTCAGAAGATGAAACCGAATAGGACAATTAATCATGAGAGCAAATTTTGTAGAAAACTTATTACTTATCCCTGAGATATAATTGAACATTTTTAATAACAAGCTATGAAAATAATTCACATATTACATCCAATATTTTGCAGCAGCAGGATGAGATGACTTATCATTGATGCTATTTAGGGTAATGGCTCCATTTAGTGAAATTTAAAACAATGTTTTGAATAAAGATATTTTCATAGTTTATAATTAGTTCAATAATACCCGGTTCTACAGCATTGTTAATTCATGTACCTCTGCAGTATTACAACTAAATAGATGTAAGTGACAAAAGTAATCATTTATTTTTGGGAGAAACAAATTAAAAAAAAAAATAACACCAAAAATGTTAGTCACGGTAAAAATCGTCCACGAAAATTCGTGTTAAAATTTGGTTTACTTAACTTCATATTAATATGCAGTCTCGGCAAAGCGGGACAAGTTACAGTGCAGTGCAGAGAACAACGTGGAGAGGCCGAGCGGCCGTCTTAAGGCGAGTGTTCAGTAACGTTTACGTACTCACAACATTTATGATCGTGACCTTCATGAGTGAGCATAGGCTTTGCAGACGCAGCAGTGTTTACACATAAAATAATGATAAAAGTATATTATATAACGTGCTGAAACTACTGTTACTGTTCTAAGAGGTTCTCACGAAATCACAAACTGAGTGGCATCTATTAAATATGACAATCATTAAATATGTTTCCACATTTGTTTCAGTTAAATTAGTACGGCGTGCGGAATGAATATTTTCTAATGATGAAAACGACCGTTCCACATCGAGTCATGTTATATTTGCAAAGTTAGAGTAAACCTTGTGACAACTTAATGGATCTTTGGATGCACCTTCACAATTTATAGTATAAGAAAATATGAATCCTTATCAACAACAGTTTCAAATTTTCGTGTTATACTTTAATTTTTTTCGCCTTTCGCTGTACATAGGTGTGGGTGAACATCATCAATTTGAACAGAATCCCAGAATCCACAAACGACTTCGAATCATGTTATAATTTTTAAATTCCCTCCGCTAGTCCAAAGTAGTTCTTATGAGTACCTTCTAAATCACATTTTACCCGACTGTCTTGAAACATTTTCTGGCTTTTTTTGATAGATTTGGTGTGTCTCGCATCGAAGTATAAAACTACCTTCTTTACACCACAATGCCTTTAACCATGTTCCCCAACATGTAGTAATCCGCTGTGGTGGTTCAGGCACTTTAGGACACAGTTCCTGAAATCTTTTTGTACGTTTTGGGTACTTGAGAAATACTGCCTTCGTATGAGCTATTAGAGCACTCACTCGTGAATAATATTTAGGGATCAATTACGCCGCAAGGTTCGAAACACGGATTTTAAATGTTACATGTTTTGCAACTCTTTTGGAAGCAAGTAAGATAGGGAAGGTAAAATTTTCGTCACCAAACACAACACCTAAATCTTTAATAAAAGATTGATGAGTAATATTAATATTGTTAATACAATACAGAGTATCGATTCTACACACCCTTTTTGTAAAAGAAATGAAGAAACACTTATCTACATTTAATCTTGAATTATTATGCAGATACCAGGTATGATTCGTGTCCAAATTACGCTGCAGAAGGTCAACATCATTGAAAAAGTTAACGGCCTGGTGGATTTAAATAATGGACTAATAAAGGGCAGTTAATGGACTTTAAAAGATCATCGATATGTATATTAAAGAGGAGTGGGCCAGAGATGGAGTAAAAAGGTCGAAATTTAAATTCATTATGATAAACGTAATTAAATCTGTTTAGAAGATATAATCGAATTAAACTTAGGAAATTCCTGCTGACACCGAAAACACTCAGCTTCTTCTATAATGTGGAATATCTCACTGAACGGGGGATGTCTGTATTACCCTCAAGATAACGGCTCTACTACTAAGTTCGATGAAGCAAGATAAACTCTCTGTTGATTACACAGCAAATATATCTTCACATTTAAGAGAATATTATGAATTATAAGCTGAGTTTTATAGTTAACTGTATATTGTCCTGATTAATGTTGAAAGAGCAACACTTTTTTTCCGACAAAGACAAATGTTCAAAGTACTCAAATTTATGATTTCTGAGTAACCTAGATGTTTTAATTATATGAACTTCATGCTGCCTGGCCACAGGTACATATTTGTAAGAATGGTAATATTCTATCATCGAATCTATACTGGTGCATTGTAAAAGTTTATATGACGTAGATATGTAGATAAGTACTTTTCTATTAATGAACCCAACTAATCCAACTAATAATACGCCAGCAATATTAGTGTGCTATTTTTACTAAGGAGCTTTCATTTAAGTATCCGTGCATTACTGTCATTGTGCAACTTGATGCCTTTAGTTTAACGATTATTATTCAGTGAAGCACATCTAATTAGTTCATTGAAGGTATCTTACATCAATACCGACAGGAATTACGCAATGCAGTTGATTTTATGAACCTTGGTAACTCACTACAATTACCTCCTCTATCTGCAATTTTACGCATCTGACTAATGTGTACCATTTCCATTTCCTACATTCAAGAGATTATAATTTAATGTATAGCTTCTCGACAGTTGGATTACGTTCTCTCTTTAGCAAATAATTGCCGGTAGGTGGATTACGCAACAACAGAACGATTTGCCGATGCTAGTAGATGAAGGTACACTATTAGTTGCACAATATCGAAAAGATGCTGCTTGCAGATTTAAACCTTGCCCACAGTAAATACATACATTTTACTCGCGCCACGTTGTGGGATAATACACTTTAATTGAATGAGAGCGTCGATTGCGACACACGCGTTTGTTGCTCACTTTACTGTTGCAAAAGATTTGATTCTCAGATTACCCTACGTTCATTTTTAGCGGTGTTTAACCTACTTGAGAAATAGTTAATCGTGTCGTTCACATAAAATTATATGGCGAGAGATAAGTATATACAAAGCCATTCAAAAGAAAGTTACGTGTTAAAACTCCTATAACTTGTTAATGAATTGGCGGGCAGGCAAAGGAAACACATTTGTAATCTTATAGTAATAGCATTTATTGAATTTAGCATAAACGCGGAATATGTCCGGTATTTTGTATATTTCTTTTGTCGCCGAATGCATGTAGCTGTGTTTGTAGAGTGACTACTTTTTGCGTGGACTCGACTAATGATGAAAACTTTTTGAGTGCTTCAACCAGTCTGCTACAATTATTATAAATAATAGGTAAATCTGCTGCTTGGGCATATTGCAATTTCTTGTTGGTGAAGTCACGGAAGCAATAAAAGCTATGAAAGAAGGAAAATCGCCAGGACCCGATAACGTAAATACTGAGTTCTGAAAACTTGATGATAACAGCGTAAGATGGATACATTCATGATCAATACAATATACACATCCAGAAAAATTCCGCATGATTGACTTATATCAGAATTTATCACGTTGTCGAAAAAACCAGGAGTAAAAAATTGTGAATAATATAGAACAATAAGTTTGATGCGTTACCTTTTAAAACTTTTCTTCAAAGTTATAGATAGGAGAATTTACAAAACCTGTGAAGAACAAATAACATCTACGCAATTCGGGTACAAGAGGGGTCATATGCAGCCTACAGGTATTCTTTCAGTGGCGCAGCGTCATGAACTGCGGGGTGTATGCATGTTTTGTTGACTATCAAAAGGCATTTGATAGACCCAAATATGGTAGAAATACTGAAAGTGGTGACCCTAGATAGGAAAGACATCAGGATAATAGTTGACCTACACTGGAATCAATTTGCTTTCGTCAGAATCGGGAATGACACAGCAGAAGAAACAAATATACTACGAAGTGTAAGGGAAGGTTGCTCCGTTACTGTTTAATATATACACAGAGTACATATTCAGCGAAGCTTTAAAACACACAGAACCTGGAATTCTTCTGTATGGAGAAAGATTGAATACTGTTTGCTATGCAGACGATACGGTTATTTTCGCTGACAGCTTGAAAAGATTACAACAACTTATGGATAGAATAATATATTGCAGCCAATTGTATGGTCTGGACTTAAACACCAAAAAGACAAAATTAATGGTCATTACTAAAGAGAAAATTGACAACTGTCATCTCACAATAAATCAAAAGTGGATAGAACGAGTAAGCAGTTCTACCTATCTCGAAACTACTGTAAATGAACAATGGGACCTCTCACAAGAAATACGTAGCCGAATCGAAAAGGCCAGGTCTACTTATAATAAAATGAAAAATGTATTCATAAGCCATGACATGTTTATAAACACCAAGATAAGACTCCTGCGCTGTTATGTGTTCTCCGTTTTATTCTACCGGGTAGAAGCTGCAATAAGAAAATTGGAGCATTTGAGAAAATACAGTGTATGAAACACATAGCAAACATCGAAGTTATGAGAAGGATCGAAAAAGAAGGAATTAGTTAATACAGTGAAAATTCGGAAACTACAATACATAGGACACATAATGAGAAATGACAGCAGATTTCACCTACTGCAGAATACTTTAAAGAGAAAATAAATGGGAAACTGGGGTACTGGTAGAACACGAATTTCTTGGTTGAAAAATCCCAGAACCTGGTTCGGTATGAATACAACTGAATTATTCCGAGCAACAGCAAACAAAGTTAAAACAGCATGCATGGTAGCCAACATCTGAAATGGATAGGAACTATTACAATAAGAACTGGTAGTTGCTTCATTGCTTGAAATTGTGATTTTTTTTGGAAGTGATGAAAATAATAGAATACTACCCGTACCCAATGTTGGGATTCTTTCTAACAGCTCCCACAAAAGTTGTACCAGATTAATATCTGGGCTTTGGGGCGGACACTTCATCACAACAATTTTCCCTCTATGCTCCAGGTAGTCCAAATACTTACGACATATCCTTGTAATGCGCTTTGGATCATTACCGTACTGGAAGACGAAGCTTTCACCAATTAATCGTGTTTGTTGTTCCTCTCCAAAATCTCCCATATTTTAAAGATATCACCTATTTTGATCAAATCGCCCACAGAGTTTCCTCCATGTTTTATTGTTGGTGTAATACAGGATTCAAGTGATCATTCCCCTTTCGATCTACGGACAAATATTCTTCCGTTTGAGCCAAAGGTCTTCTAACGCCCGGTCTTTGTGTTCTCCCGCCCATGCTAACCGTTTAATTTTATTTACTTTGTGTAATAATGCTTTTCACATAGCAGTTCTTGAATACAAACTAGCTTGGCGCAATCGCCTTTTTACTGCTGTGACGTTAACTGGTTTTGGACGCGAAATATTCACTTCGGTAGCAACTTCCGGTACTGCTTTTCATCTATTTCGTTTGCTCGTGATTACTGCTTATAGGATACAACGCCACATCTTTTATACTTTTTAACATAATTCATAGTTTCTTTTCAGTAATTTAGCAATTTCCTGGCTACTTTACCAATGTTGCGATATGCCACTGTTTGAGCATGCATTTCCGTAAATAATTGTTTTCTTGCCAACATTACTTTAACGTTACTGACTGTTTTAAAATATTTTACACAAATTCTAAACATTCACTGCTTGCAATACGAAAACTAAATGCAAACTACATTTTTCATTATACTAAAATGGGAGTATCATCTACTTTCATATGTTACGATAGCCGTTATAAAAATTTCCAAAAAACTGCTCTTTATATAATCCTTCTACCTAGGTGTCCGTACCTGATCCGCAAAGAGGGCCATTTTCGATATCTTGATACCTGTTAGCCCATTACGTGCACTCAGAACATGATGATTAGAAAGAGATAAGGATAAAGAATAGTTTCTTGGATAATCCCCAATTATGCAAGTAAGTAAACACTTATGGCCGCTAGTGTATATATATGTTAAAATATGGCCGACAGTGTAACAACTATTCTCCAAATTCAAAGTTGCACTGCGTATGAAATTTAATGTTAATCCAATTTCGACCCCAAGGTCCCAGCATCTCACTTGTAAAACGATTGGCGATGCGCTTGCAATTGCATGGTGGTAAAAACTGAAAAAGTCGCATTACACTCTTGAATACCATCTTTGAAACTCCTCCTAGAAACTAAATGGGAAGAAACAATATGCTAACGATTCCTTGATAACATTTTGGCGATTTCTCTCCTTCATTAGGTATTTAAATTAAGATCTCAAGTAATTATGAAAATATGAAAAATAATTTTGCCTGAAGTACGTTAGAAATTGTTTCTACGTAAAATTTAGCAATAGTCACAATAGTAAATCGCAACTTGTATGCATTTCAATTAAAACACACTCAATAATAAATATTCAACTAGCATGCTAGCAATGAGTTTATATTCAAATTTATTCTATGATGCCTTTGTACCATAGAATGCACACTCTTGAATACTTTCGCCAATAGATACGGTTGTTATCGGACTTTCACTGACAAAATCTGGTGTTCATATACTTTATTGCTCTGTAATTATTATTTTCATATGTAGATACATAATAAATCGCGTGTAGAATGATCCTTCATACACTGTTATTGCATAACCGAATCTGCGTAAGTGCTTAAATTTATTTAATGCATAATCCTTAAATTAAAATTAGGTAAATAATCTTTAGCTTTGTGTGGATTGTATGCGTGTACATTTATTTGACAGATCGTCTATTTCATAACTGTAGACTCGGAAAGAATATATTTACGTAAGAAATCCAAACGACGTAGATTGAATTGATAACGACAAAACAAATACGTAGAAGCTAAATTTTGATTGAAAGAATGGTTTTAATGTTCGAGCGTGTTGTCACATCGATATATCTCAAGATCATTCATACGATTCGAATAAGATTGGAGAAAGCTTTATGCGGACTCAATCCCGACGAATTTGTTTAAAATTTTAATCATTTATTATCCGTGCGAATCCTCACAGACGAAATTTCAAGAATTGTTTTCCATGGGATTGTCACAAATCGTCACTGGTGGCATCTTTCTATGAAGGAGGTATAGAATAATTGGTTTTTCTCTATGACAAATGTCTGTGCAATGGTGGCAACTATACAGAAAACTAATTTAAAAAATCCTCTTTCACGTAGAAAGAAATCTTATCTTGAATAAAATGTTCTTTTTTTTTATGAACGGTACTTATTTTCCGGACAAGCCTTGTATTTGTGTTAATATGGAGAAAACGGAATTTCATGTGTTGATTAAACATTTTATGTTACGGGGAAAACCATTAAGGAAACTGAAGAGAAGTTGCATAAATATTGTGCTGAATCAACTCCTTCCTATAGAAAGTAGGTCATTGCTTTCAAAAGTTGTCATATCACCACGAATTATACTGAATATGTAGGGTCTTCATTTACAATAGCTTTTCTAGAAATGATTAATAAACTCATCCCCACATAGCTAATGCTGCAAAACTTTCCAACCAAATGAACACGCAACATTTAAATACAAAGAAGCTAACCGCAAAGTGGGTGTCGGGTTTACTTACTGCTGACCAAATGCGAACCCGTGCTACAATTTCAAAGGACTGTATGGCTAAGTTCGAACAAAATCCAAGTGATGTTTTCGTTGACATATCACCATAAATAAATCCTGGGTACTTTGTTGTACTCTACAGAAGAGCTCAGTGAAAACAATGAATTACTTGTGATAAACGTGCTTCAAGAAGGCAAGAACCGTTTCTCCGACCAAGATTATGGCTACGATTTTGTTAGCACTCCAAATATGTAATCCTTATTGACTATTTACAGAAAGAAAGAATAATAACTGAGCAGTATTATGCTAATGTAAACGTTTCGATGTCGAAATGAAGAAAACGCAACCTCATTTATTCAGAAAAAAAGGTTGTTTCATCTGGATAACACCCTCTCTCATTCAATGGCTATTGTAACGGCTAATTTTGTTGAATTGGGATACAAATTGTTGCACGATCGTTCACCAGATGCAATGGCGAGAATTTTTTTCTTTCCAAACTTGATAAAATGCGTTTAGTAGCAAAAGCTTCGGGAAAAATAAGGAGATTATAGCCGGAACGAATGTCTATTTGAACAACTTTCTGACTTCATGACTTAGCTAGTCACCCCAAAAGGGTATCGCCACTTCCAAAGCTTTCTAAATTTAAAAAAATCTGCCGGGTAGATCAATCCTCATTTTTTTCGGTCTATATCTTCCCGCATATGTGTCTCAATTTGTTTCTGACTTTGGTCTTCCCTGCCATCTGTACACACTAGCTCTACCAAAGTTCGCCTTCAACTCCTGCAGCTAAATAGTTCTGGATCAGCCAGATCTTTCTTTCTCCCGGTTACCAGTCTAGAATATTGTAGATTGCTTTTGTTCCCAACTCTCCACATATGTTCGAACCATCTTTCTCTCTGTATCTCTATTTTTCTAACCACGTCCATACCTTCCAATTCATTTGCTACCTCACAATGTATTCTATGATATCATTATTATCAGTTTCGTTCTTGTATTCTCAGATCTTCTCCTTGCTTCTTTGTTATTGTCTTATTCAGATTTAATTCTGCCATATAACATTTTACAATAAACTAGGTATTCCCAAGCAAATATTTCGGCACTTATGGTTATATTTAGCATTTATATTATTCAAGTACGTATTTTCTGCAATGGAAACAGAAAAGAGAGTTAGAACGCCAGAAGACACTTATAGACTCAAACTTCCATAACACGCAGTTCAAAGCGTTACGTTCTCGCTTAGCGTTGAATATCGGTGAACCATTCACCTGGGAACTTAAGTTTTCGCTCTTATAAGTTTAAAACTGTTCAGGAATTGAAAGATATTAATTTCATTACTCGCATGAATTTTTGTCAAGAACTATTGTAAATCTACGGATTTATCTGTATCCGACTTTTTCTTTGGGGTTTGCTCAAAAGTAAGGTTTATGTTGAACTACTGTAAACGTTAGCGAAACTGAAATTAAAAATTCAAGAGGACGGGAAACATCGCATATGTCATGACGCACAAAGAAAATTTCCGTTTTAGGTGTAGTAAAAGATCGTAGTATTATTTTTAAAAAATAAAATGGTAATAGAAAGTCGCAAAAGTGTGCTACAATAAAATCTTGATTGAAATATAGAAATGTTAATTTTTTCACTTCACTTATGAAGTTATGCTATAAAGTATTTTTCTTTAGCTATTTATTTTCAATTTTTCACATTCTTCGTCCACATATTTAATGGTGTCCTCGATTTTATTTTGCTTGCAAATTTTATGAAGTGTGACAATAACTATGATTCTATCCGAACTTCGCCTAGAAACCTGCATTTATCTTTGTTTAATGAAAAAGTCGCATTATCTTATTCTCACTAATATTACGCAAATTATATTTTTGTAATTCTATAAATATTGTGTAAAATTAATCTTAGGCGAGGTAAAAATTATGCACATACATTTACTACACTGGGCGTATTAAGCATCATAGTTGCAATGAAATTCAACTGCCATTGTTGCTATGACTTCTAAGTAGTCTTGAGGAATATGAGAAGATCAACCATATTGTAAACATCATGTCATGTATCCAGTTACGTAAGATACTGGTAGCTATTTTGATAGTAAGCCTTTATTAAGAGGAGTATAAAAAAAGGAAACAAGAAGTGACAGAGCGTCGTCTAGGGCAGGAAGAGAACAACAAGATCCTCATCAATGTGAATGTAACAGTAGATCTATAAATGGGTAAGAGTTAAGTACTTAAAAAGTTAGGTGCGTAAACACGTACTTGTATCGAAAAGGAAATAAATAAGCCAGAAATACCTCCATCGCATAACTACTCTTCGCTATCGGATATATGAGAAGATCCTAAGAACACAGGCCCAATCACACTGGGGTAGTAAAAAAAGAGAACATAGATTTGCCATGGTCAAATATTCAAAAATTTCATTTGGAATCCGATACTTATGCGTATTATATATTTTCTTTTTTATTTTGTTGAATAAATTGATAATTTTAAACCCTACAATCTCGCTATCTTTCTATTCCGTGCATAAATTTCCATTAGGATCCCACGTGGTTATTATTGTTGTGTTAATGTGTGAATCGAGTAAGAAGGGTAGATACTGTAAAGTTTACTTCCACTAGAAGGGTTGGTGAATCGATATTACTTTTTTAAGATCTTGCAAAGCAACTACATTTGTTTACGGTGGTAAACAAAGGACAGAAAATGGTGCTTCGAAAATAGGCTAGAATATCTGGTGCCCTTACCAGGAGGCATATTATCTATTCGAAAGGAAAAGTACTTTAGAAATCTCGAGAAACGTAATCAAGCTTAGAAAGAAAATAAGCATAATATAAACACTTCATTACACTTTAGAAGCAGGTAAACACATTGATGAAGTATCTTCAATGAATAACAATCTATCGTAGAACAAAACACCAAGATCCAAAGTTTTGATATTGCGCGGTATAGTGGTGTCATTAATCTGGTAGTTGCAGAGTAAAACGGACAGAATTGGAGAAAATGGGATTTTATGGCACTATGACAGGACAGTATGAAAAAATAGAACTCCAAAGTGTCTTTTAGAACCATCAAAAACGTTAAGCAAAAAGGACCATAGACCTTTTGATATTAGATACAATACCAATGGTATATTAGAACGACATTTTATCCGGATTTTTAAATACAAACTGTTTACAACTATATTTTTTGTGGCCGTAGCTAGAATGCTAATAGTACCGTTTAATGTTTATTTCTGTTACTATTATGTTTTGAAAACTATTATATTTTCCATAGAAATGCAAAATATTTCACGATTATCTTCTTGAGATTTGCTTTAATATCTCATTTAATGTTAACTTTAGACCGAAAGAGTTTTAGTGCGTTTTCACGCCGAATCGAATAATTTATAATAATTTGTTAAAAAGATCATCTCCCACTTAAAAGACTTGACTTGATCTGCAAGCGAAGCGTTCTTTTAGAAGTACAGCAATGTCATCATCATATATGTAAACACCTTGTGATCAATTTTTTTATGAAACTAATTGCTTGCAAATTATTTGAATGATTCAACATAAATGAATCACCTCTATATTGGCCATATCTACTCTCTTGCGTTTTAGCAACAGTAATCTTTTGAATATATCTATAAAATCTCATAAATGTTATTATAACTGCTTTAGATACTTTATTCCTGAAAACTATAACATTTTTATATTCGGCGTTTAATTGGTTAATTGGCGAAATATATACATATCTAGGTTAATTATTCTCGTAATTTACTACTAACATTAAAATCAGTTTCCAGGCCTTTCCTGGAACAGCATTTCTATAAGTGCGTTAATTATCCGACATTAAATTAGTCAATGAACGTACACAAATATACCGACCTGGTGGATCTGTGTTGCCTATAAATTAATGCTCACGTATGTATGTAGACACAGTACAGCGTGTGATTTACGCACGCATTTTTCATAAACATCAATCATTAGCGTTCGAGTTTTATTGGCTCAATGCGCGAGTGATTGTGATTATATTAAGCTGAGTAACTGGGTTTTTGTAACTGAATGGCATTACAGCTAATCTAAATAAGCGATATTATTTAATCAACTTTTTATGAAGCCGGATTATAAGCGAACATATGTACACCACTTCATACGTACCGCGGTAATCGTAAGCACCAGATTTTGGGTAACTTTTACAATATATAAGGACATAGATAGGTATAAATGCCGCATTAATTTAGTTATTTTTATCTTTTCGTGATATTAATACTTCAATATACCATCGAAATAACAAACGACACTCTATTCAATATTGTACTACATATATCTGTTAAATCAACACGATACTTCTATCTACACTTTACGAACGTTAGCTTTGGAAGTTGGGATTTTGGTAATAAAATTTCCAGATTGTATAAGGAATATGATCTATTATACAAACTAAATAAGCCACATTTATTAATTAAATTCAAAATCTCTAAATAAACAAATAGTATATGTATATAACTAGATAAGTCAATTTCTCTCAGCGCAACAAGATAGAATGCGTTGTAGGAAGTACCAACAATCATATAGCATACAGCTGGATCGGAAACAAACACCATCAGCGCCGTGGTAGATGAGTAATATAAATATGTACCAGGTATACAAGTATGAGATGCGGATTTTCTCTTCTACAAAAACACGTTAAATTCGGAAGAATGATAAAAAGTGCTTTATCTAAAGTATGCTCCATCGCTTGTTATACATTTTTCCCATCTTTTGGGTAATTTGTGAATACCATGCCAGTAAAAATCTTCCCCTTTTCCTACAAAACATTCATCGAGCCTTTTTTCACATCTTCGTACGAACCAAAGTGGTGGTCAGCAAGTTCGCAACCCATCGATACAAACAACTGGTAATCGGAAAGAGCCAAGTTTGGTGAATGCTTCCAACGTGCCACGAACCGGTTTTGCCGTATGTGATGGAGCATTGTCATGAAGAAAAACGACTTTGCGTTGCCTCTTTCGGTATTCTGGCCTTTTTTCAAGCAACGAATGGTTCCAATCGGTCAATTGTTATTATTAACCAAACAGAGCATTTTTTGCGCTTGGAATTTTCAAAATAAATCCACTTTTCATCCCCTGTAACTATACGATGCACAAAGGATTTCCTTTTGTACCGAGCGAGCAAAACGTTACATGTGTTTTTGCGCTTTTCCATTTGCCTGCCATTCAACTCATACGGTATTCATCTACAGGTCTTCTGAATCTTTTCCATCTGTCGTAGCCGATTGGAAACAGCTTGTTAACTAACGCCCAATTACTTGTCGAGTTGTTCTTGTGTTTACGAATCATTTGCATCCACAATGCTTGCAATTCTGCATCTTCGTACTTCTTTGGTGGTTTTCCACGTTCCCTGTCTGGAGCATCGAAGTGACCACTTTTCAAACGCCGAAATCATCGTTCACACGTATCTTGCGCTGGAGCATGTTCACCGTCAGCTTCTCGAAGTAATCGATATGATTCGGCGGCAGTTTTCTTGAAATGTAAACAAAAATTAATGCTGTCCGCGAATGCTCCTTGTTCGCTGTAAATTTCGACATATTGAACACAACAACACAATACTACGCACGCAGTTTTTCAATTTATCACTCCTGCGCGCCTGAGACTTATTGATGGCACAACAAAATGACGCAGTGTCAAATTTTTATAACACAAATTGCATTGGTGGGGCATCTGCTGTCTGAAATCAGCACTTCATACTTGTCTCTGCGTTTCCTTACTGCCCTGGATAGGACGTTGTTGACCTTTCAGTAGCATCGCAGCTACCTTCTTCTAAAAACGTGTTACGATCAGTGATCAAGGATCAGTAGTCAACCGCCAAACCAACCCCAAGTCATGACTGATGCTTTTTCATGTTTTATTGTTGGTGCAATACATGATTCAAATGCTCATTCCACTTTCGATGTATGGACAAATATTTTTTTGTTTAATCTAAAGGTGAAATGTTTAGATTCTTCGGCCCCTTCAGCTTTGTTTGCTTTGTGTAATAACGGTTTCCGCATAGCAATTCTTCCATACAAACCTAGTTGGTGCAAACGCTTTTTAGCGTGGTGAGGCTAACTGGTTTGGGCGCAAAATATTTACCTTAGCAGCAACTTCTGAGACTGCTTTTCTTATATTTTTCGTTTGCTCGTAATTACAATTGTGCTATCTTCTGTTAGTATGTTATTTTTGGCCTACCAGGTCGCTGTTTATTGGATACACCGTCGCTACTTTGATACTTTTTAACATTATAATTCACAGTTTTACGGTTCAATTTCAGCAGTTTAGCAATTTCTCGGTTACTTGTACCGATGTTGTGATATGCCACTATTTAAGCACTCATTGCCGTATTTAATTCTTTTCTTGCCGGGATTATTTTAGCGTTACTCGCCATTTTAAAGCACACATTCTTCACTATTCACTGCTTTCAGTACGAAAGCTGAATGCAAAATAAACTTTTAATTATATTAAAATGCTCGTATGGTCTATTTTCATATCTTATAACTGAAGTGATTTTTTCCGAAAAACTGCTCTTTAGCTAATCCGTTTACTCGAACATGCCTGATTCGCAAACAGGATCATTTTTGATCTAAGTTGGTATAAGTTTAATAATATATGTTTTCATAGGAAAAAATAATTTCCTTGAATAATTCCCAATTATGCAGCTAGGTAAACACTTATGACCGGTAGTATACATACATATGTCAAAATACTTTTTTGTATTATACGTACGGGAGCTTTCATTTTGTATTACCAATAACGAAAGTGCTATCAAAGAATTTCGCACTACTGTAACATCCTGTAGATGTCCAAAAATACGTCAACATGCAAACCTTTTGTAATGCTTCACTTGTAAAAACTGTAAAGCCCTATATTGTTATATCAAAGAAGAATCCATTACATTCCTTAATCGTTGAATGTTGTTGCTCTTTATCATAGTTAAACAATCAATGTGCATGTGCGTTGGCTACGTGATGCACAATCGCTTTCACTTAGATTATGTACGTAATTCTCCACAATAATCTGCAGGGCAAAAAGTCAACTATCTACTGGAGAATTTAATCAGTTTCCCAATTTGTTTGCTTGAACGTTTTCTAAGTAAATCCTTTTAACCGTGAAATATAGAAAAAGCGTTTCTATACCATTGCGTATCGATAGCGAATTACGAGCAGTATATGTAGTGATGTCTGAAACTGTATAAAAAATACAAAAATACTTACAGAGACTAATGTAACTTGTAAAATATCAGTGTTTTCAGAATATCTAAATTTTGATTCGATACATCTCTTCTACGACATTACGATGTCAAAAAAAATAGAAAAATATCAAATACTCTTTCTATTTTGCACAAGAATCAATTGAGATTGAATCCTCCAAGACATAGTTATGAAGTTTACTAAAAAAGAATTTTTTATGACAATGTGTTCGACGAAAGCTTCGGAGAGAACATACATATAGTATTATCTAATACATACAGCTCTTGACATATGATTATAAAAGAATAAACCTTGAATGCTTATTGCCTCTTGCTCCATAAGAAATCGTTTTGTGAAGTTGGTTCTAATTTACTTACCGGGGTCTATAATGTATTATGCTCCGACGCCTGTTGCTCCAATTGCTTCGTGCGCTACTATGGTTGACCTAGGTTCTGTAACTGAGATGGATGTGGTGTGTGCTATGAAATCCTTAAAGAATAATTGCACGGCGGGTAGTGATGACATTCCGGCCTTTTTTGTTAGGGATTGTACAAATATATTTGCTTCTCCTCTTTGCTACTTGTTCAGTCTTGCTCTCAAGACATCCACCTTCCCGTCTGTGTGGAAGATTGCCAAATTGGTGCCTGTTTTTAAAAATGGTGAGAAGTGTGTTATTTCCAACTATCGTCCCATATCGTTATTAAATAATTTTGCTAAAGTTTTTGAGAAATATTTATACAAGTATATTTATGCTCAAGTTAGACCCTGGATTTCAAATGACCAACACGGTTTCGTTGCTCAACGATCTACGGTAACTAATCTTGTTACAATTACACAATACCTATCTGATAGTATTGATGCCGGTGGACAGGTAGATGTTGTGTATACTGACCTAACAAAAGCTTTTGATCGAATCGATCACACCGTGCTTATTAATAAATTGGACAATATTGGATTTTCGTCTTCTCTTTTGTCTTTATTCCAATCGTATCTTCTTGATAAAAAGCAATTTGTGACATACATGGGATTTCAGTCTGATTGCTTCTCGCCGAGCTCTGGAGTTCCTCAGGGGAGTAACTTGGGTCCACTTCTGTTCCTCATATATATAAATGATTTGTGCTATCAACTGAACTGTCCAAAGTAGTTATACGCAGATGACTTGAAGTTGTACTCAACAATTAATAATTCTCAGGATTGCAATCATTTGCAAAGCCAACTCGATATATTCCACACGTGGTGTGTCAACAACAAACTAACAGTTAATGTAAACAAATGCAAAATTGTCACCTACACTCGTAAGACGACTCCAATTATATATACCTACCACTTGGCTGGATCTTCTTTCCCTAGAGAGACCTCTATGAGAGACTTGGGCGTCGTCTTTGACTCAAGACTGACCTTTATGGAGCACATATCCAGTATTTGTACAACAGCGTTGAGTATGTTAGGATTCATTATACGTGTTACACGACCATTTGCTTCTATAACAGCTATTCTTCCTCCTTATTTCGCTTTTGTTCGGTCTCGACTGGAGTATGCGTCCGTGGTCTGGTCACCTATGTACATCTATCAGATACATCTTCTAGAGCAGATTCAGAGAAGGTGTTTGAAGTTCTTGTACTTTAAAAAATTTAATACTTACCCGATACAAGGATTTAGCCACAGTGCTCTGCTAGACGCATTTAATATTGATTCATTAGAACTACGTCGAAAACAGGCTGAGTGTAAATTCCTATTTACTTTACTTCATAATGGTCTTGATGTACCTGAGTTGTTGAGTAAAATCAACTTCATTGTACCACGTTCAGGATCTAGGCAAACAAATACATTTTACTGTTACGCACCTAGAACAAACATCGCCATCAGGTCCCCAATACACAGTTTGTGTAGCAATTTCAACTCTATGGAGTTTGCCGAGTTGGATATACATACCTGCACTTTACCGTCCCTTTTGACGGTATGTAGACCGCAGGTGCGTTACACTTAGTTGAATACTTTTTCCGTTCTCTCTTTTTTCCTAACCACTGGTAAACTACTTTTTTTTTAATTTAAATTAAAGCAACTAGTTACTAAGTTTTCTAATTTGACATACTTTAATTTTATGTTATTTATATTTGCATGTGTACATTATTTAACATTGCCTTGTAATTGGATATTTGTATCTGTTGGGCATTAAATATTATTATTATTATTATTATTATTATTATTATTATTATTATTATTATTATTATTATTATTATTATTATTATTATTATTATTATTATTATTATTATTATTATTATTATTATTATTATTATTATTATTATTATTATTATCACGAAAATAGAAATTAAAATAATTTTAAAATGCTTATAATTATATTTACGAAATTACTCCTCTTTTTGCATAAAATATAAATGTGAGGTATGCCTCAGAATTAATGAGAATGATTGATGAAATTCTCTAACCGACAATAACCTGTGACTGGGGGTATTATCGTAATGTATTCTTGTGGTCCACAAACAATTAGCACCGCAAGGCCAGACAGTGAATCAAACCCTTTATCGTGAGAAGGTTCGCTGAGAAAAGTTTTGCGTACACAACCTGACATTGCCAATTCGTGGATCTTACATCACAAGAATGCCCCCAGTCACAGTTCGTTGTTGGTTAGAGAATTTTTGGTAGATAAAATACTCCAGTACTCTCATACCCGTGTGGCAGTCCACACATGGCTTCATGTAATGAATATACAGGCTTCCACGCCCAAAGTCAGTAAGTGAATGGCGAACTGTTTCTGGAACTGGATCGTGTTATGATAAGGTATAAGAGAAAATTAAATAAGAGTAAGAAGAAGAAAACAAGGAAAGAAGAAAGTGAAAATGTAAAAAAAGGGTAAAAGGAGAAAAGAGAGAAGGGGGGACAAAAAAGAAAAGTAAAAGAAAATAGAGAAAGACGGTATCTTGCCTTATATGACGCCTTTCCGTCTTTTCTTTTTCTGTCCCCCTTCTCTCTTTTCTTCTCTTACTCTTTTTTCACCTTTTTCTTCCGTTTCCTTTTTCATCTTCTTACTTTCCTTTTTTATTTCATTGTTTTTCCTCTTACTCTTATTTCATTTTCTTTTATACCTTATCATGTCCAATTCCGGAAGCAGTTCGTTTATTAATGTGTCCATGTGATAATTTTCTTTTTCCAAGGCTTACGCAGAAATGGAAAGGTTCCCATTACGGAACAATGAACAACATCCAAAAAGTCACGACGCTGGTTCTAACAGCCAACCAGAACAAGATTTCTAGAATTGTTACCAGGAATGGAAAACTCGCTGGAGATTTTTTGTGCATTCCAAACGAGGATACTCTGAAGGGAACATTATTAAATTGTAGATACATTCATTAAACACTTTAAAACTAATCATTCTCATTAACTTTGGGACACACTTCTCGTGTCATAAAGTGGGGAGTTTTTTAGTTTTGCTCACTTTCTGAAACCAATCTTCCGTATGTGTACAGTGCACATATTGAAGAAAAAATTGTAGAGTGTATTGGGATGCTAGTTCCGACAAGAAACCCCCAAAAGCATATTTAAAGAAAAATAAGAAAATATTTCCGAGAAACAATTTTCATTTGAGCTGTGTACGTCAATGCTTCGCTAAAACTCCAAGTAATCCAAAAACAGAAATTTAACTTATAATTCAAAAATACAATAATGTGTTCTATTTAAAAGAAGCAAGCTAGTTTGATTGCGGGAAATAAGATATATTTCAATTGATTTGACGCCAATTGATATTAGTACCAAATACTGACCTCTTTGCAATTCCTACTTGTCTATGTACGTACGAGGGAAAATAGTAAGTTGGCCACAAAAAGTTATTATAAAAATAATTAGAGAAATAGTTAGCCAGAAACAAGTTTTATTTTTCAACGAAGTCTCAATCTACATTAATACACTTGTCCCACCGCTTTATCAATGCTCGAATGCCGGTTACAAATAGTATTTGGGTTGCTGTCTGAAACACGTGCGAACCTCTTGTTGAACATCGCTATATGCCTCGAAATGTTTGCCGCAAAGATGCTTTTTGAGCGGATCAAACAGATGATAGTCACTTGGGGTTAGATCGAGACTGTTCTCACCTGGATCAAGTGGTCCGAATGCGGCCTGGCATTAGCGTGATGCAGCAATATTCCTCTAGTCAATAGGCCTGGGCGTTATCGTCGAATTGAATATCGAAGCAAAAAAACTCTACAGTATGATTCAGAAGTCACGTTCTCATTTCTATTCTGGAAATGGGCTAGAAGCATTCCTTGAGAATCCCAAAATAAGGTAAGCATAACCTTATCGGCTGAAATCACAACCTAGAATTTCTTTATTGACGGTAAAGAAGGATGTTTCCATTGGATTGAAGCACGCTTTGTTTTGGGTTGATAGTGGTACACCCATAACTCATCACTAATAACAATCCTGTTAAGCATATTCTCCCCTTCCTCTGCGTGAGAAAACTTTTCGAAAATTCAAACGATCGTGCATCAGTTCGTAGACTAAACCATGAGAACACTCTATTACAGTTGCTATACCATCTATTGTTACCCGCCTGTTAGGTCGAATCATCTCTTCCACCCGACGAACTGGTGCATCTGTCGCAATTTGAACGAGCCGGCCACAACTTTCGAGCGCCCTTAAGAGAATTTTTCAGCCCAGTTATACACAGTTCTATGCGACAAAGACTTTTCATCGTAAGCAGGAGACATTCCCTTATGGATATTTTTTCAGGAGATCCTTTTGCCCAGAAAAAAAAACGCACAACAGCTCGCTGCTCTTCCCCAGTACATTCTTCGAGCACGGTCGCCATTTTACTACTGCCTGCGAACGCGCACGGTAACTGTCACTTGAGTATTATAAAGTTGCATTGTGCTGACACCTAGTGACAGATAAGGAAATAGCTTACTGCTATTTTCAGCTTTCCCACAGCAATTTGAGACTTATTTAATGTCTTTCCCTCGTACATATTCTATGTATCGATAGTTAAAGTTTTCGGTGGGACAACCTGTATCGGTAACTACACGTTCTCACTATCTACCTTATTATCCCAGTTTTTTGCCATGCATCATTTATTCTCTTCTAATGAAAAAAATAATTACTATACAATAGAGAAAGTTAATAATTAATAATAGTATACTTTAAACAACTCCCAAGACTACAATAAGATCTAAAACATCTTAATAAGTATTTAACTTTTACTAAAACATTATAAATTTTAATTTATTCGCGTAAACGAAATCGAAACTATGTTATTTCTCAATACTGTCGTATATGAGATTTCAAACACGTTAACCTAATATTTTTGTTTACATTTATTGTGCCTGGTCCTATTAAATGTGCTCTACGACCTTCGTATATTAAAAGAACGTCAATTTTTCATCGAAATGAAAGCTTCTATCGAAATCGATCCAATTTCCATCTAGGCAAAGTTCCACGATGGATATTTCGACATTTTCGTTCCCATTAAAGGTGCAATAAAAGAAATTTATAGCCGGTTTTTACTACGAATCCCGTGTATGAGTAAAATGGCGCAGAGTTTCCCAGTAAAAATTCGATCAACGCATAATAATTGTATCGGTCCTTACGGCGGCAATATCTTTTGAACCGCATGTCGATGTTCGGCTTTGATGACTTTCACTCGTCCTTGGGTCTCGTCGATGAGTTGCTTACTTTCTCTGTAAGGTCGGCGGACAATCACATTTCGCGCAGATTGCCGCTTGTAGAGTCATCTTCTTCTGTGTTTTACGCGCTTTGTGCGCTTGGCTTAAAGCGAAAAATGAATACCTCTGGGTATGTTTAGTTGATGCGACGTGAACTTTGCTCATGTCCGGAACGAGTTATTTGCTTGGATAACTTTCCACGGCAAAAGTTTGCGCGTGTACTCGATAATGAGAGTCTGCTTGAGATATTTAGCAAAAATGTATGAGGGTTTCGATGTTTAGAGAATAAAAATACAACTATATCAATAACATTGTTATCAAAATCATATTTCTTCATTTTGAGTTTCTTTACATTGAGGTGTGATCTCTTGTTTAGATCTTAATTATTTCTTTTATTTTCTGATGTGGGTTAGTTCCCTGATTAACAACACAATGAGAAAAATAAATTGCAGAAATTATATTTTAAGTTTCTCTGTAATATTCCCTTTAATAATTATCGTAACCAAAATAATATGTTGCTTGTTCAGTTTGAATTAATTAGACTTTATCATGCTGTAGTTCACAGCATCTGCAATCGATAAAACTAACCATTAAAATACTATATAGTAGAATTTCTGTGTAATAAGTTATGTAGTATTCAATAGTTTCCTCATCCTGTACAATAAGTTTTCTAATGCCATATGATCCACTGGACACACCCACTCTACTCATATGGTCGATTTTCTTCTAAGAAGCGACTAATAGGTATTTTAGCATGTCATTTCTTATTCGCGTTTCCATTTTCTTGTTCTTTGGTTGTGCTCCGTCATTCTGATCAGGTCCACTTTTCTTAAGTGTTTAGATCTTAAGATTCAAAGTAAAAAAGTTACGACAAACACAAGAAAGATAGTCAAGACCAACTAGAAAAGAGAATTGGAATCTTGAAGCAGCAAGGAAGATGAAGAAATATATCTAGAGAGCGACGAAGACGGAAGTGAAAATTGTAATGAAAACTTGCGTGTTGGATGTGGAAAGGACTATAGACAAATTAAAATGTTGTTGATTGGATCCAATGTATCAACCGTATGTTCCGGTTGCATGAAAGTTGCACGTCTTACGACGACTTCTGCCAGCATTGTGGGAAACTTTACCATAACTCAAAAAAACTCAGAAGTAATTAATATTTTTCTTTATGGCCATCTCTCCCTAAAGACACGGGAGAGATGACCATCCGCATCATTTCATAGACATTTCTATTACCTTTAAGTGACAAGTAAATATTTTGGAAAAACTTTTATTGTAGGATTGACTTTTTAACCATTGGAAAAACTATGACCATCTCTGCCAGACTTGCCCTAATAAAATGATAAAGAAGTTCCGCCTTGTCGTTCCTAGCCTTAAAGGTGTTGGAAGGGAAGATTGAAACTGTTGTAATATACTACATTCCCCCTTGACGTGATATTGTTGACGATGGATTCTCATAATAACTAGAGTTGTTGTTTGGGCTATTTCCATTGTTCGTTGAACTTTTATAGCCCGACGTTTCGGCAGTCTGTCTACTGTCGTCTTAAGGGGCGTCCTGAGCAGGGCTGTTGCTTGCCAGAGCAATCATGCTTCACTGCAAATAGCCCAAACAACAACTCTAGTTATTATAATATACTAAATAATAACTGGAGTTGTTGTTTGGGCTATTTCCATCATTCGTTGAACTTGTATAGTCCGACGTTTCGGCAGTCTGTCTACTGCCATCTTCAGGGTAGCCCTGAGAAGGGCTGTTGCTAGCCAGAGCAATCATGCTTCACTGGAACCGAACCAGTCTCTGGTGTTCTTTGGTTCTGATTGACAGGGGTCTACCGGTTTCTCCTATGTACGGCCGTCCACATTCGCACGCTATTTTGTACACACAGTTCTTAGTTTTCTGATATTCGTTGTGAGTATCACGTCAAAAGGTACACTACATCTTACGTTAATCGTAAATATCGTAATATAACGCCGCACATACATTGTAATCTTGCTTAATATCTACTATTTTAAATGCTAAAACGCGTTACCTTCATTTATTATTAGATGACAATAAAAACACTACCATATTCTCCAGTAAGCACAATTATGGTACATTCTACAGAGTATTTGGAATAGTGATGTAAAGTTTTGAATAGCAGATAGGTGATGTCATTAGGAAACATATTAGCTGTATTAACTTTAGTCTAAAGTCTGATGAAGCTTAAAATATTTGAAATTTTGAAGTTATGACAAAAACTGCCTATTAAACGTTAATAACTCCTTTTATTTTTGTTATATCATGCTAAAAATATTTTTTATGCAAGTCTAATGCATTTTCCTTTGAAAAGCGGTAACTAACTTAAGTCTGAAATTATTTAAAATATATAGGCTTACATATTAAAATCCCCTGGTTAAGTCGTCACTAGACAATAATACCTACAAATATCGGACTGTTTTCGATAAACACTTACATGCTTCCCATGTGGACGTACCTCAAAATTCCAAAAACTCTGAAGTCACGGCATATCTTCCTTTCATCCATGGTGTTACTGAGCGCATCGGCAGAATTCTTCAAAAGCAAAATATCAAGGTAGTGCTCAAAAATTTTCAATATTTTCTTCTCAATATCTTCTTCTCTTAAGTTCGAAATCCACGTTAAAAAGCATAAATGTTATCTTCAATCCTGGCAGATAACTGGCAGTTACCGCGAAATACCCCAATACCCCGGTAGCAAAATCAGGAAGGCAATGAAAACTCCATATCTTTTGAATCAACCAACCAATCAATAACCTCCCATGCTATATAAGCACGCTCCTCTGCACTGCACGTCAGAAGCCATGCCAGTTTGGTTCCCCTCTGTTTTTCTCTTGAAGATGCCTATTACAACGAAGGCGAAACGTCGAGATCCAGCCTTCCTTTTCTTTTTTCTTTTCACCTTTTCGTTTTTCTTGTTTTCCTTTTTTTCTCATCGTTTTATTTCCTTGCTGTTTTCCCCTTTCCTCTTTTCCTCCTTTCTATTCTCATTTTCGTTTCTTTCTTCACTTTATACTGTTCACCATGAGACGACCCAATCCCTAAAACAGTTCGTTTATTACTCACTCTGCCCAAAGTTGGATACGTAATCATGTTTACTGCACATAGGATACACAGCCAAAATATTCGCACATCTTTTCTATTTTGCGCAAGCATACCGCTTAAATACAAACATACCTACGTGTATAAACAGCTGAAGTATACATTTTCATTTGAGAGAAATCGCCACTCAATGGTAGACCAACTTCAATAAGTATTGCACCACAAACACTTTTTATACTATCTACTCTATGTATTCCTTTTGTATATTTATTTATTCACAAATATTGACTTTGGTACGTCGACTTCTATTATTGCTTTTTAGAGGCTCTGCAACACATATTACATATTTTACAGTTATTCATCACAAATTGTTATACTCACTTATATATACATAAATGCATATATAAGTATACAGCGATGTTGAATATTGTAAAAAGAAGGTTAAAGGTATTATATTGCACAACCAAGCACTCTCGCCCATAGAAGATTGAACACTTGATGAAATTTTGTGACACACATTTATAGTCTGGAGTGTTTATGGCCTAATAAAAACAAGCGAGAGTATATTATTATCGACTTATATTAACATTTTCTTTCGTTAAGATAATCATGATTAGATTAGAAGTCTACATATTAAAAAAGGCTGCAGGACTGTGTTACGCCAACGGTTAAATCTGTGGGTGGTTCTATTCAAGTTTGGAATTACCTTGCGTATAAAAGTAGAGAAAATTTACTGAAAATTATTATTAATTAAGTTTAAGAAATGGGCAGTACGAAAGCATTCGAGAACAATACGGAAAGATATGATTATTAGGATAGAATTTTATATTTAAGAACGGTAAATACATGGCAATAGAAAATGTGTAGAAGCACAACAAAGAAATATGTTAATAATGATGACTAGGACCGGATTATATGCAAAGTGCATATATTTTATTTTATTTATTTATTATATTTTACGTCTATATGTATGTTGATGTGTTACTCTGATTAAAGTTGATTAGCGTTAACTAACTTTAATCAGTGCAAGATATCTACAAATAGACGTAAAATATAATAAATAAATAAAATAAAATATATGCACTTTGCATATAATCCGATCTCTAATCATGACATATACCCTTCTCCCCCTCAAATTCTTGTCTGGACTCCAGATGACTCGACAACTGGGAGAAGAAACTCCTACACCAAGCACCACCTATGGGATATTCTATAAAGAGAATAGAGAAACAATGACCACTAACTTCATTACTAGAATATCACTAATTGCTGTAAAATATTTCAACGAGAAGAAGGTATTATTTTTGTTATATTGTAATATTATGTTTCCATGTTTTCTGTTTATTTTTATGTTTTGTTAATATTATATTATATATAAATATTATATTGTTATTTAGCTTTTTGTGTATTTTTACCTTCACTTTAAAAATAATTCAGGTATCGAAGATTTTATGGATGGCAATGTACATATAGTCGTTCTTGAAGAATCGTATTACTACATTTGAAAATACTTATTGTCGTTTAGAAAGTAATTGATGAAAACCAATCATTGTTTGTTGTGAAATCTGGCTGCGGTCACTAGCATTAAGAGTGCATATCGATAATGGGGAGTTCTTTGCTTGCGGTAATTATATTGTGTATTATCATATTTTAACCCATTTTAACATATGTCTTTCTTACACAATACAATAATTTCATTTGTATTAAGCTAACCTCTTAGACTCGATTATATATAAAACAATAAATAAAGGCTGATTCAAATTAAATATTATTTAAGAAACAAATAAACTATATAGAATGCGTTGAGTTATTACCGTTTATTAAGAACTTGGTTTTTGAAGAGTGTATACTGTACATTATATGAATGAATATATGTAAAAGTCGGTGTAGTAAGCATTCACTTTAGTGTTTGATAAAGAGTTCTCAAATATTCAAATCAATAGTCAAAATCCTAAAAAAAAACGCGCTAGTTGTTCGAATGAAAATATTACTAAGGTTAATAATAAGATGAAGATAAACAATAGCATCATTAGTTAATTGTAGTAACAATGAGAAGTAAATATTTTATAGGATATCATTTCCAATTGATTGTTGGTCGTGAGCTATTCAGTTTAATATTTGTATCTCTTCGGGAATTTTTCTTTGCTATTCAATGCTTTACTTTCGAAGTCTAATCAAGATGTTTATTATTTGCAAAATTAATATTGTTTCTGTTATAAAGCAAAGGAAAAAAGCTTAGTCAACTATCCCGATGTCCGTTCTACAAGAAAGATTGAATTGAGGTGTAAGTCTGCAAAAGGAAGAGTACAAAAGAAAATCAGAACAGGACACCGCCTGCGATATCAATCTTATTATAAGAACTTCTTTCACCTTGTCGTCATCATCGAGCTACTGTGGAGAAAGAAAAACTTCAGGGTATAAAAACGAATGCAAATCGCTAGATGCACGGTCTAGCTTATAAGGGAGGAGATCGAACGTGTATCAGTTCTGTAGGAGTTGCTTCGTCAAGTTTGCGGTTCACAAGTGACCATTGTCATAGAAGAGAACAACACCATGACTGAGCATGTCTCGTCGCCTACTCTGCATTGCATAACGCAGTTTCCTAAACGTTCCGCAATTAGAATTAGTACAAGAAATATATATAAAATAATGATGACCATCCACTCAGTTCTTATTGATTTGGCGATGAATTTCAATGGGTTTCACAATTCTTCCATTCATGAGAGATCTAACTACGCACACGCAACTTTCTTGTTGTAAACGCTCAGTACGAAGTAAACACAATAGACATCTCTATCAAAATGGCATTAGTCTATTCTCAGAGAGGCAAGATGGCTGGAGTGCATGCGTAAAGCTTCAAAGCTAACACTACCGTGGTGAAAATCAAAAACCCAACTTACTTTCTAGACGTACCTTGTATATAACAATGTCAAAATAACTAGATGAGTTTAATAAGTAAACTTATTGCCGCTACTTGTTCCCACATGAATATTGCAAATGTCTACTTAAACCATTATTATTACCTTGTACAGTTGCAAGGCAATACCTAACATTATTACTTAATATAACTTGCCCAAAAGGTATGTTTCAAAATTAATGGTTCTAAAATGTTTAATTAAACGTATCTACAATTTAAAATTATCTCTTTCAAAGTATGTTCCTTTGAAATGCACACAGCGTCTCCAGCGAGTTTTCTATTTCTGGTAACAATTTTGGAAGTCTTGCCCAGTTAGGCTGCCCTACAGTCCAATCATAGTTCCATATGATTATTTTCTTTTTCTAATGCTTAAGCGGAAATTAAAAGATTGTCATTACGGAACAATAGACAACATCCAAAGAGCCACGACGCAGATTCTAAACAGCCTAATGGAGCAAGGCTTCCAGAACGACCAGGAATGGAAAACTCGTTGGAGACGCTGCGTGTATTCCAAAGAAGTATACTTTGATGGAGACAATATTAAATTGTAGAAACATTCAATTAAATACTTTAAAACCAATCATTCTCATTAATTCTGAGACATACCTCGTATGTTCTAACTACAATGTTCTGTTATTTCACCTATACCAATCACTTTATTGCCTTAGATTAAACACAATAACGGATGTAAATTGCCTTTTTAGTCTGAAATATTATCTCCAACAGCAGATCTAATAATTGACCAGCAAATCTACTCTGTTAAAAACAAGTGTAAAGGTAAATATAAATCTCTTTGGCAAGCAAAAAAAGTTATTATTGCTATATAGTTGCTGCTTTCACAAATTAAAGCTTTCATCTGATAGAACCCTAATACAGTAAGTCAAATATATAGTACTGCAACTTATAGCGCCATTTCACTGCTGTCCATATTAATATCGCCTATCAACATTCATTTTAGTTTCAAAGTACTTCTACCGATCACCAGTGAGAGGCGATGAAACGAAAACGTGACCGAAATGCTATTGAAGTGCTACAGTTCCCGATTTGCGCTATAACTTTTCAATATTTTATTTATAGCCTTCTAAATAGAAATAATTCTGTCTAGAACGGTAGATAGCTCTTCTTATTCAGGTAAAGGTTCGCGAACATCTCTAACTACATATTCTATATGATCGTGCAAGGCAAAGTGAAAGTGAAATTTACGTTGCTAATTATGGCAGCAGCGGTACCTCTTTTCATTTAGTTCTTCTGTTACTGCATCTAATGATATCATGACTTGATATATTGTGCATGTGCTAATATAAAAAGGAAAAAAATATAAAGTAAAGCAGTTTCAGTAACACTGAATATTTCAGTTATTTGATAACCTACATTAATCCAAAAAACGATTGAATTTGATGATTAATTTTGTACTAACAGTAATATACTTAATCAAAAAACTATAAAACCAAATGAATCCGATACAACTAGTCCAACATATTAGACAATTGTACCATACCTACTGTTTACTTATGCTATATGCATACGGGTGGAGTAATTAGAAGCATAAACGTGTTCTACTGTGAAATAAACAAAAGTTTTGTAAATTATTGCGGTTTTAGAAAAAGAGAATGAAATGATGTAGTATAAAATATATACGAGGGTTGTCTTTTAAATTTTGCATACTGAGACATAGAGGGCGCCACTAAAAATGTCAGTACTAAAACTTAACCTCCGTCTTCAGTTAACCTCAATCCAAAGATTCAGTGCGATATGTGAGCTACAACGATCTCTCAAAGTTGACAATTAGTTAAAAAATGGCATTAGACTGACATTTTCGCGCAATAACTTCTTACAATCTTCGAAGACAGTTACTTCAATAGGAATGCCTCGCCGAGTTGATTTCTGTTTTTCGGAATAAAGCATCACTTCAGTCAACAATTTCTCGTCGATATTCAGATGTGGACATTAATCTTTGCAGCAATCCTAGAGCAGGTGCACCAGAAACAGCAGTCACTCAGGTAAACGTCTATACTGAGCGCAAGATCATCAACGAAGATCGACATGTGACATATCGCTAGGTTGCGGCATTATTGGGGATTTCAAAGACCTCAATTTAAAAAAACTTTGCATGAAGAGTTGTGCGTAAAAAATAGTTTTCCGCTGAACACCATCATATGTTAACCGAAAAAACAGAAAGCAGCTAGGGTGAACTGGTGTCAAAAAACTACAGAGCGCTTCAACCCCGGAAACTCTAGACACGTGCAAACACATCGTCAGTGTTGATGAACCTTGGATTTACTCATACGAGTTAGAGAATGAAAGAAAAGCCGATTGGTATACAACTATTAGTTTGCCGCAACTCATCGCTGAGCTTCAAAAACCTAACCCCGAACGACGAATCATCCCCCACCAAGACAATGCAAGTTCGAACACAGCACGCAAGACAATTGAATTTTTAATGCAACAAAACAGAATTGTTAGACCATTCTCCGCACAGTCCGAACCTAAGCTCCAACGATTTCTTTATCTTTCTGAAAATCAAGAACAGGATACTTGGTCAAAGATTCCAGTCGTCAGAAGGAACATTCGATGTCTTCAAAAACGCAATTTTGACTGTACCAAAGCTGGTTCGATCGCATGCAAAAGTGCATTAATTATGCGGAACGCAGCGTTTCGAGAGCACGTGGGCTCCCATTGTCAATCGTGTTACCGACTGAAAGTAAAAACTGTATCACATGCAAATTAAAAAAAAAATTGTTTTTATCTTAAAGCAGATAAAGGAAATAAAATAGTCATTCTGGACAAACCGGATTATTATAATCGCGTCAATACTATGTTAGCGTCAGGACCGTACAGAGAATTAAAGAAAAACCCCCTACCGTCAATGATTAGAATCACTAAAGATACTATTAAGGACTGTCCTAACTTAATCAATAATAACCTGAAATTCAAAATAACAAGTTCAAACCCTACCATTCCAAAAATGTATTGTCTTCCAAAAATTCACAAACCAGGTAATTCCATGAGACCTATAGTATCCGGCATTGATTCTCCAACATATAAATTGTCCAAATGGCTAGTGAATGATGAATATAAGAACTTGCCCCATAAAGTAGATAACCTATGTGTAGAAAACTCCGTAGATTTTGTAAATAAAATTGATAATATTGGATTAAAAGATGGGGAAGTCCTTGTATCATTCGACGTTTGTTCACTTTTTCCAAGCGTACCAATTCCAGAAACGCTGGAGTATTTGGTTGAATTTTTGAAATTAAATAACGTAGATGATGTGAAAACCGCGGAATATAAAAGGTTAACTAAATTATGCATGTCACAAAATCGTTTTCAAACAGGCGGAAAATGGTTTGAACAGATGGAAGGCACGGCGATGGGTAATCCTCTATCGCCTTTTATTGCGAACCTTTTCATGAGCAAATTTGAAACAAACCTGAAAAAAGAAACCAAATATTTCCCGAGAATTTGGCTTAGGTACGTAGACGATATTTTCGCTGTGTTTGATACCAACAAAGGAAACATACAAGATTTTCTAGCAGAACTGAACTCAAAATTTACCACGATCAAGTTTACTATTGAAGAAGAAGTGAACAATCGCCTTCCGTTTCTAGATACTCTAGTCATACGCAATAATAATAAATTAGAAATAGACATCTACAGAAAAGAAACTAATTCCAACAGATTCATCACGTTTGATTCGCACCATTGCGAACAACAAAAAATGTCCGCGATTAGTTTTCTGGTCAATAGAATCGTCAGATTTCCGCTAAACAAGAGCAGGTACGACAAAGAATTAAAGTATATCAAAGATGTAGCGAGGTACAATGGTTTCTCTTCTATGGATGTCGACCGTATTTTAAGGAAGGTCCAATACAAACAACACATCAGAAATTCCACGACTTTGACATCAACAAACACCGGTAATAAGAAATTTATAACTCTTCCTTTTCACCCAACAGTAAAAGGATTAAGTAAAATTTTCCGACAACTAAACATGAACGTGTCTTTTGTGTAAAAAAACAACTTAAAGAATCTCTCAGGGAATCCCAAAGATAAACCGGAGATGATAAAAAAGTCTGGAATATACCAAATCGCATGCAATGATTGTGAGAAAGTTTATATTGGACAAACAAAAAGGAGTATCGAAACGAGGTTCAAAGAACATATTAGACACTATCGTTTCGACAAACCTGAACTATCAAGCGTAGCAGAGCATATGGTAAAATCCGGACATAAGATTGATTTAAAAAATCTGACACTACTTAAAAACGTGAATTCGTATAGAGAATTAGACGCGTACGAAACGGTATATATGAAAAAGAACGGAAACTTATTGAACAGAGAACCACCCCCAATTGCACACTCGAGTTTGATGGATTTATTACCATAGACCCTGTAAAAGATACGGTTCGCTTTCGGTCCATCCTTCCCCGTAAAAGGCATGAGGCCACCTAGTAGATTGTAAATAGTCATATGGTTAGAAATTTTAGAGCCTGCGTAGAAAATAATTTGCATGTGTGATACAGTTTTTACTTTCAGTCGGTAACACGCTGCGTTCCGCATAAATAATTAATTTGTGTGAGTGGAGTTTACTGCTATACCTGTGGATTCGTGGAGAATACTTAGAAAAACAATAAAGTCTTTAAAAGCTATCTATTGTTTTATTCCAGCTATATATGCAAAACTTAAAAGACAACCTTCGTAAATTTCAAACATCGAGAATTGAAGGAATCACTTCGAAAGTTAAATATAAAAATATTTATTCGAAGAAAATATGAAATCTAATCTATAGCGGTTTTGTTTTCATCTATATATAACTAAGAATTAATTAATATGTCAATATTGACCAAATATTACTGAACACATTTGTTCAAACAACAGTATCCTCAGATAATCTTTAACGAAGAAATGAAAATGTTCACTATCTTAAATGTAGATAATCAAATGAATAATAGTGACAGATTAACAAGTAAAATAATACCTTACTTTGTGCCTGTTAAAAGATAAATAATATATTAGTCAGATAAGTGAATGCGGAAATCCTAGGTGATCACTTCAATTCTAGATGTAAAGGCAGATGGTAATACTACAAATAAATTATTAAAAAAAGAACGTGTGATTCAAAAGATCATTATGGTATAGCGCAATATTGAAATGAAAGGTTTTGCTTAAGATATATGGATCTACTTCAAGGCAAGGCAGCAACAATTATCATCGATTATTCCTATTAAATGTTTTGAAACATTTTGACTTTAAAACTCATCAGCATGCAAACCTTTCCTTTTCTTCAAGGAAGGACATTTTTCAAGTATATGTACCATAGTCTATAAGTTTGGAAGCAAGGTGAAATTACTTTAAAATAATACAATTGATAGGTATATCCTGAAATCGATAAACCCTATTAAGAATTATCGGATGCAAATATAAAATTGCTACACAATCCGTAAAGTCCAATCATGTAGATAAAAATTTCACCCAAATAGATTTTGTTGCTATTTTCGGAGAATACTATTGTTTGAGAAGATGGGGTAGGATACCTGCAGTAATTACTTTCGGTCAAACGGTTTAGTACTACTTCAGCCGTTGGGTAACTCTAGTTATAATTACTCAACCTACACATTTGTTTTGCTATGCATTACTTGCAGTTTTATAAGGATTTTTCTTCTTTTAACTATTTTTGCAGCTAGTCAACTTTGGCTATTAGCGGTTGTACAATACTTCCCTCGAATACATGTTTTTGTTAACTGGGTATAAACTCAAAATACAATGTTTTATGTATTTGTGTACTACGCTACAAAACTAGAAACCATCGATTATGTAATGATGAATCGCAGAAAACGTGCGTCTGCTACTAGATGGACAATTTTCACTGTGACTAACTGTGTATTTGTCAGATGAATTCTGATGGCGTCTAAGTTCCACGCTTCAAAATTACCTAAAAAGCTCTTGATGAGTTCTAAAATGCATTATTGAATATGTTCTTGTGTACACAGTTAAAACAATAAACAACGTACAGTATACGTTTTATAAATACTTGCTCAACAAAAGTTGCCAGTCTAAAACTTTAAACAATAAACTATACACTAACAAAGTTTCTAATTTCCTAATTTCACAATCGACTACATCATTCGTAACTCAACACTTAAATATATCTCAACGCTTACAGAGAATAGTATTATTCCAGTTTAATTTTCCATCCACAGCGTGCGATGCCTTTCTAAGCTTACGGGTCATGTAAAGATCGTATTTAACGCATCGTTGCATCAGCGAGTATCAGCTAAAAAAGAAGAGGTACAACGAGGAAGTGAAGATTGGCGATAGTATATTCGCTACAATAATACTGAAACTTACGAACGTACGGACATGCATAAATATATTGATTACGTTCGAAGTAGAGAGAAAGTGTTGCTAAAACGTTCCGAGAATGTTTAGGCTGTCAACGACGGCGGAGTTCTTATCGCTCTCTTGGTGAATCGAGTATTATATAACTACAGGAAAAAAAGCAGATAAATTTGCAATGACTAGTAAAGATGAACATAACATATGCAGTTGAATGAACTTATTACCATAATTATAAGGAAACTGTTATATAAACGTGGCCAATAAAGTTTTATTGTAAATAAAATTTGGTGGATGCGCCCAAAACTTCTTAATTACATGTATTATTGCAGGTGAAAAATTATGATAGCAGCCAGAACAAATTAATCCATTTAAAGTCCAGTTAAAAAATAAAATAGAGCAATTGGAAATTACACCTAATCAATGATCTAATTCTGATGAATCAACTCTGTTTAGAAAGCTTCTACCAGAAAAAAATCTTTGTTTCATCTGAAGAGAAGGTAGAAAACATGAGAAACAACGACTAACGTCTTTGGCATGCACCAATGCTAGTGGCATTCAAAAAGCCAAGCTATTCTAAAGCTTTTAAAAATGACTACTCCAAATCAGCTTGAATAACGGAGTCGATTTTAAAGAATTGGTAATTCTTTTGTTTCTCAGGTAAGTTTATAATTTAATATATTATATATATGCTGCGTTACATCCCCTAATAGAAGAATTACAGAGTATTGATAGGCAAATTACAACAATGTACTTCCCGCCAAATGTGACACCTCTTATGGGTCAGAATGTGATCAGACTTACAAAGTTTTTTTTATTACAGAAGTAGCCTTCTACGCCATCTCATTGCAAATGGATTCAATCTCGAAACATTAAAAAAGGTGACAATAAAAGATGCTGTTACAAATTTAGTGTATAAATGGAACCGATTAGATCCAACAATGATTGCCAAATGCTGGGGAAACTTTCTAGATTTTAGTAATCAAAAAGACAAGGATGATTTCCTACTTGTTGTTAGTGTATTCCAGCGAAAATGGAAAGATGGTCAGGTAGAAACTCTAGCTGCTACATGTATGTTCTTAATGTTTGTATATGTACCCAACTTTCATTACCATAGGTATGTACCTTTATTTCTAGGTTGAACTGGATGAGAGAGACGTAATTCAGCTAGAAAAATCTATTATAAGAGTAATGTACATAATGCGGCCTTATGGTTTCCCTTTCCTTTCGATTAACACTACCAAATTAACCAATGGCTTGTCTCCTTGTTTTAAAAGAAAGTCATTGTAGTCATTGAAAAGGAAATGCCTGGTTTTCTGCTCAGTATCCAGTTTAATTTAAAATAATTTGCACTTGCAAGAGCAAGAGCTTAGATATTCTTGTTGTACTGATTTCTTTTTATCTGAATCCTACATCTGTTGACCATTTTTAATTTTTTTTAATCTGTAATTTCATTATTCTGTGATCACGTACCCAATAAAGTTATATTATTATTATTAAAGTTATTATTATCATTATTATTATTATTATTGCTATGATTGCTATTTCTTCTGAAAGTGATCTAACTGCTACTGGAAATCAATATCGAAACAAAATTACAAATATCTTGAAGGACGGATGTCGAGAAAATGTGGTTTCAACGGAGTGGTGCCACATCTCTCATAGCTGTAGGAACAACAGACGTTTTACCCTAACGGTTTGGTAATCGAATAATTTTTCTAAACATCCATTGGCCAACTATATCATACGATCTAACGCGTCTGGATTGATTTCCTCGAAGATATTTAAAGCAAGAGGAGTACGCCAACATTTCAAAAGCATTAATTATCTGAGAGTTGTCTCTGCTGTGCCAAAATGTTATTGAAAGTTTTAGTAAGAAAACAGACGTCTGTCGGACAGCAACAGGAGGTCACTTACAAAATATTTTTATTACTAAGCTGCAACTATTATACTTTACACCTTTCACCTAAGTCATGAAGTCTCGCTCTTATGGAGATATTGCCAAATTTTTAACACAAGTGTTATTTCAAATAATAGTTTGGCAAAAGCTTTTATTGAGTTATTCATACTTATGATGAACTGATTTTATATAAATTACGTTTAAATAAAATATATGAGAAACAAATATCAAGAAAGAACAAAAATACGTCAATTTATTTACGTACATGGTTTAAAACATCATTTCTATTCTGCTTATTACAAGAAAAATAAGTGTATTCATATCGAAACAAGTGTATTTAGATTAAATGCAAGTGAATAATAAATTAGTTTGGATTATCCCGTAGTTCATCCAGATTCCATACTCTTTGACTGAAATAAACAAATTACGAAAAAAGTAGCAAAAATAATCAATAAAAATAAGTATTTATATGAAAAATGTAGAACTATCCGCACAGATCTCATCATGAGCGCCAAGAGGTTTTTCCTACTGAGAAAATGGTACTCAGCATCTGTAACGAATCTATTGTCATTACCAGTATGAACAAGGGAATACCGTCGCCCTGTACTACTTAATGCAAGCTTGTCGAGATGTATTTACAGTGCTGTCACTCCACGTTTTTGATACATAGTGACCAACATTCATCCACCATACTTCTTCGTAAATATTCATGGCATAATCTTATCATATCATCACAATCGATTAACAGTACTTTCTTTCCTATCTTTTCGAAAGAAAAATCAATGCCTTTTCACAATTTCTAGAATGTGATTTTTTAGCATTTTTTCTTCATTATTTACAGCACATAATATCGCAAATGTGGGAGAAATGTTGTATAAAAAGAAATTATGGTGTGAGAAGCGTTTGTATAGGTTCTCCGTGTAGTTGTAAGCTAGTGTTTCTACTGATAACACCTTTATTTTTGCCTTAAAAAGTTAAGAATGTATACACAATTTCTTTCCTATATCCTAGTGCTTCGTTAGTTTCTTCAATTGTTTTAGAAACATTCATATTTTTCGCAAGGTATGTAAATTTGCTGAAAATTAGAATCTTATAATATTACAAAATTCACTCAAAAATAGATGCAAATGAAAACACACATAGAGAAATAGACGCAAAGGGAATAACACGAAAAACGATGAACCAAATTTTTGCGAATTAGAGAAACGATACACATAACAAACGTATTTCCTTAGATTCAAATTTATTAACGCTATTAGTTCCAATAAAAGATAGTAAAAGAGGCTAAGTCACATAAGACCTTAACATTTCTAAACCTGGGTTACAGTCTATAGCCTCTGAAATAAAAGCAGACAATTTTCTGTGCTCTTTTATACATTTAACATACAACTTCAAATTGTTATCAATTTTATCATAACACCCGACATTGAGCGCTTAAATATAACGGACTCATGATGTTACCAATATCTGTATCTAGCACTGAACCGAAATAACTAATGCAGAAAACAACATACTTTAAAACTTTCTAAAGGCTTAGCGCCATTATTACGGTGCAATCTACAAAACTTATTAATAAAAGAATAATGAAGTAACACTTGCAGTGTATGTGTACTTGTAAACATTAACTCGTGCAAGTACATATACTAATAGATAATACTCCATCAACTTTGAAGTGTGTACCACCTAATTTTCCGTAAGTAGGTTTTTTTTTCGATTTTCCGATAAGCTTCCAATACTTTTGACATCGCGCTGTCCTTATTCCATTGTCGATGTAATAATAAATTGGTCGGACTATACGTGTTATGTGCACAATGTATATATGTAGATATACACATGTAGTAGGTAGTAGCGAAATGGACTATCTATCGCAACCCGACGCTTTCGGACCTAATCTATACAAACAAATTGATGTATTACACACGATTTACATAATTCGCATATTATTTTAGCGTTCGCATAGTCGTTCACGTTTAACAAATACGCGTTAAGCGATAAGAGATATGATGGAGCTCTTTTGCCTTGGGGTATTATACGTACTTGAACCGCTCAACTGCTCTTCGTCAAAATAGAACGTTAATAGAGTGTAGCGGTCTAAACAAAAATGCGGCAAATTTTTTTTGTCGTTAATTTACTTCTTGTCATATTTGTGAATGTGCCGTCATGCATTGTGGATGTGTCTGTCAGTAATTACACAGTAAGTATGAACACCTTATAATAATAAAAAAATAATGTATCGATGAATTAAGCATACCAATGGCAAAAATATATCAAATTGAGGTTGAATATTTAGAACAACTGAACGCTACAGAAACGCGCTACTCTCCTAGTGAACATATGCAGTTTGATCTAATAGCCTAACAATAGCCGCTAAGACATTCTAAAATGATTGTAATCGGGAAAATATATCTAGAAAATGTTTTTAGTCTGTTTTTTAGGACAGATAAAACCATCATAGCGCCATATAGCACAATGCAGAAGATGTGATTCATACTTAGATTTGTTGAGATTTCAAAAGTAATAACTTCAATATTACCATAGAATTTTGCCCTAATCTCTTCAAATATTTTCACAATTAAAATGTAGGGATAACAACTAATCTAGTAAATACACTTCGCTCATAATTTTAAGATTACCTATCGAAAAATAAGAAAATGTTAAAATATTCAATAAATGAAATGAACGTAGGCTTCTACGGCCAGAGTGAGTAGTAAAAAACTGTTTCCGGAATTGGACCGTGTCATGATAGGGTATAAAAGTAAAATGAAAAAGGAGTAAGAGGAGAACAAAGAAATAAAAATAAAGAGGGAATGAAAAGTGAAGAGAAAAACGTGAAAAATAGTAAGAGAAGGAAAGAGAAGGGGACAGAAAAAGAAGAAAAAAAAGAAAAAGAAAAAATAAAAGAGATCTCACCTTTCGCTTTTCTTTTTTTTTCTGTTTCTTTTTCTTTTTCTGTCCCCCTTCTCTCTTTCCTTCTCTTACACTTTTCCACCTTTTTTCACTTTTTCTTTCCTATTTATTTTCATTTCTTTCTTTCCCGAAACAGTTCGTTTATTATTCAATAATTAGTGGATTTATATTTATATTGGCTAAATACTTCCTTTTACATTACACACTTCTTGGTTACATGTGACCAATACCTCTTTCCAAATTTGAAGCAGCTTACCATCGCCATATACATCTCTTCCAATATGTGTATTGCAGTATGACTTTGCTCTTGCTCAAATGAATCAAATAGTATTAAATTCACAATGGCAAGGAGAGAGCGTACAACTCCGTGACAAAGTTCCCTTAATAAATTGTTCACCATATACACTTTTCTTTCTTATTTGTTTTTACTGGATACAGTAATCCAGGCATAGCTGCTGTATACTGTACATTCTCGTCCTACTATTGTAAGAATTCAAGCTTTGTAGAAGCAGTTGTTTTCTTATACGCTGTGATATATTCTTCGGTATTATAGGGGATGGCTAAAAAAAAAATTAATGTGGTAATAGCCGACTTTACATTACTATTTATGTCATCATGCTAATCCATTATTTGTAATTTTGAAACGAAAATAAGGCTTGCACCTTCGATAAAATCTTTTTTGAAGCCATCATAGACAATGGCGTACTTCATGGTCTTCTTGTTCTTCACTTCAGGTTTTAGGCACTTTGTTGTTGCGATATCCATCTTTTATTTGGTCTGCCTACACTTTTTCTTCCTAAACAACTATAAAATCTCGCTCTGGCTGGCAACCTCGTCACTTGCATCCGTTCTACGTGTCCCTTTCACTTATCTTTGTTTTCCTTTATTCTCTCATTTATCTCGAAGATGTTTAATTTTGTTTTTATACCTACATTTCTTATTTTATTAGATCTTGTGCAACCTTTCACATTTCTCAAAACTTTCATCTCTTGTGTCTGTATCCCCGCTTTCTCGTTTTTTGATCGTTGACCATGTTTCACTACCGTACAAGAGGGTTGGCACTGCTATCCTCTTGTAAAATTTTATTGTGTACCCCTTCTTGTTTTGTTTTTCTAACATTCTGCTGATTGTTACACAAATATGTATAACTTTATTCAGTTTTTCTTCTATGCATTTATTTCGATAATAAGATATAATCCCAGCCTAAATACTTAAAGTGTTTCACCTGTTCCGGTACAGTTCCAGTACGTTTATGACTATTTTTGTTGTAATTGGATATTTGTCCAGCGAAGCTATGGTTTTGCTTTTATGTATCGATATTTTCATTTTATAGTTTTGGCAGATTTTTATAATGCACATATCCCTTTTTGTAGATCATCTTCTGTTTCTGTTAGGAGTACTAAGCCATCATTAGGCAAGATAGAGAATTTATGGTGGTGTTCTGCTCTAAACGTATTCCTTTAGGGTATTTCTTTTTCAATTCCTTTATAATAGCATCAATATATATGTTAAATACTGTTGGCAACACACACCAGCCTTGTCTAACTAACTGCCTGACGAACTTTTTGGCATATATTTTCGGCTATGTCTCCACAACATCTCGCTGATTTTCTTCACACACTTCTAATAGATCAAACTTGCCATCGTCGTTTTTAACCTGCTCTTCAAGTACGAGGTGGGTGCCATAAATTCTCGGCCTGATAGGATTATACAGGTTCAATAGTGTTCAAACTCCGTCACGGCATGCATGCACGTACGCGGGGTCTACTCTATAAATATGACGGTTCGAAGACTAGTAATTTTTAGTAGCCAACCAACCAACGTGACTAGCGCATGAAAATGTCTGAGGTAATGAAAATTACGCCAAATCACATAAAACAAGGTTTGGATGTAGTTTAGGGAAATTGATTTCCTTCGTATTCCACTGTAAAAAGATGGGAAAAATGTTTTCGTTTGGGACAAGAATCCTTGGAAGATGCTGAATAGTCAGGTTGACCTACTGAACTAATAACACCTCAATAAATTTCAATTATTGTACGACAATGCTTCCGTCCATACCGCCGCCGCCGTTGCACAAGCTGCCACCCGCAAATGTGGCTTTCAAGAATTGGAACATCCACCGGATAGTCCGGATATGCCTCCTTGTGATTTTTGTTTGTATTCTAATTTTAAAAAAGACGTTAGCGGATGTCGGACACAGACGACAGTGAGTTGCAAGCAGCTTTTGACGGAAAAGATTATTTTTACAATGGAATGGAATTATTAGTTAATCGTTGTAATAAATATATAGAAGTTAGGGAAGATTACATTGAAAAATAAAATTTCTTATATTGTTCCAAGTTTCTTTTTTTTATATCAGGCTGAGAATTTATAGCGCCTACCTCGTATATCCGCGTTTCATTAAGGTAACCTACCTCTGTAAAATAAGCTCATCTTTTATTTTTCATATATTTTCTTTGAAATAAAACACTTCACATTCGTGTAATTTCAAAACGTTCAATTAATGCTCATCTATTTTCAGATATTTTTTTAAATTTAAAATCCAAATCCCTTAAAAGAGCTGTTTGCATCAAGCGCCTAGTAGGCAAATATATCTCATGTTATCGCGCAGAGATATACGAGATAAATCAAATGACGTTTGAGTATCACCATAACACAAATCAGTGACGTGTCCATTTGTAAATTTTAATACAGGTTTCTCGAGAATGTTCTAATGTTATGAGCGGTAGTATGCGCTTATACGAATGTTCAATGTCACCTAAGAGAAGATTTCAATGTATAATACCCAATCTTTTAATAATCTAATGACATCCCACATATTATATTCAATATTTTATGCCACAATAACTATTTTCTCATAGATACAGTAATGTATCATGATGAAACCAAACTTTTAGATCTAGAGATATATGCACATACATGGGTATATTTACACATTTATGTCAACATGTTTTCGTTGCTACACGACTATATATTATAGCTATCGACGATATCATCTCCTACTTCATTAAAATCATGACTGAATATTTTGTTAATTTATTGGTAGTTAAGGATACTTAATGCCCTCTGCATTGAAAATGCTTTTTGTGCGCCAATAGAAAGCGGTAATTTTGTGGTAGAGGTTCAAGTTATCAACGTATCTTTTGATTTTAATAAACTTTAGAACAAGTGTCTATTTATTTAAATAACTCTTGCGATGTTTCATATTCCAAATTAATTAAAACATGAAAAGCAACTCACGTTCTTTTTCCGAATTAATAATTAGAGCAGTTTTAAGACGGCCGTCACTGCTGGTTATCCTTTAGTTCTCAGGCCCAATTTATGACTCCATGCCTCTCCAAAGTTTACGAGTTTTCAACCTTGTTTGTCTTGAAAATTACAATAGATATTAAACCTTTTGCTAACATATTTTAAAGTAGGTCACATAGATACAAAGGCGTAATAAGTAATAATCAGTAATAAGAATACCCCTTTTTTTTCAGTTTATTTTTTACTCAGCAAGAATAAACTCGCTTTTATATATAACACATGGACTGAAAAGTCCCGCGCCTAACAAAGAGAACACATTTTTTTGGTTCAAAATTAGCTTTGTTCATCAACGTAATCTCCATCAGGAGCAACGCAATCATTCCAGCGCCGCTCTTACATTTCAATACCACTTTTGTAGAACGATTTATCTTTTGCCTCAAAATAGGCCTCAGTTTCAGCGATAACCTCTTCATTCGTGCGAAATTTCTTACAGGCGAGCATTTTTTTGAGGTCGACGAACAGCCAGTAGTCGCTGGGAGCCAAATCTGGCGAATACGGTGGATGTGGGAGCAATTCGAAGTTCAATTAATGTAGTTTTGCCACTGTTTTGATTGACTTGTGACACGGTGCGTTGTCTTGATGAAACAATTTTTTTTCTTTGCCATATGCGGTCGTTTCTTTGCAATTTCAGCCTTCAAACTCTCCAATAACGCTATATAATATTCACTATTGATGGTATTTCCTTTCTCAATATAGTCGATGAATATTACACCGCGCACATCCCAAAATACCGACGCCATAACCTTTCCAGCCGATCGTTGTGCTTTCGGGCGCTTTGGACGAGGTTCACCAGTTGCTGTCCACTCAGACGACGATCGTTTTGATTCCGGAGTGAAGTGATGGATCCATGTTTCATCCATTGTCACATATCGACGCAAAAATTCCGGTTTGTTTCGTGTAAACATGGCCAAACACTGCTCAGAATCATCAACACGTTCTTGTTTTTGGTCAACAGTGAGCAAACGCGGCACCCACTTTGAACAGAGCTTTCTCATAGTCAAATGCTCATGCAATATAAAGCCAATACGTTCTTTTGATACCTTTACGATGTCAGCTAACTCACGCAACTTCACTTCGATCATTCAAAACGATTTTGTGGATTTTTTTGATGTTTTCTGGTGTTACCGCCTCATTTGGACGTCCACTGCGTTCTGCAGTGTAAAATTAAAACACGAAATTGTTTTTGATCCATTGTTTTGAAAATTACAAAAGTAGCGTGATTCTTAGCACAATAACTCACAAACTAATGAATAGAATATCATAAAATTTTAACAGCTGTCTTTTGAAGATTAGTACTAAGTGAGAGAAAGGTAACTACAATAAAACTAGCGTCATCTATGTGTTAAGCCCGGGACTTTTCAGCCCATGTGTTATACATATCAAATTATACATATTACTATACTATACTGCAATGTGAGAGTATTTAATCTTTCCTAAGTAATATAGTTTTTAAAACTCTTATCCATCATTTTCCAAAATAGCTGTTGCTGATTAACTATATAGGAGGTATATAAATGGACGCAAAAGCTACAGGGAGCAACATTCTTCGTCTAATACTGAATCTAAAATGTCAACATCAAAATATTACATCATGCTTCACACATCTTCACGAGATTTTCTAGGTCTGGACATTTATGTAGCCCACAAATAAGCTTTTGCAAAATGAGAATTTCACATACGTTTCCCAAACAGGGGACATTCTAGTGGGGATGTATTTTGAAGGCCGGATCAACCTTCTCGTGAAACTGATTCGTTTAATACAAGAAATGCTGACAGTTAGCTTCATCATCAAGTATACCCATTAATAAAGTCGTTCAGCTGGTTCTACGAGAAAACTTTCCTCGTCTATAAAAACGGTAACATATTTCGATTAAATCTCTCCATCACGATCTCAAATAGGATTTAAGAGGATGGAGCCTTGTATTCTTTAGAGCAATGAGTCTATATTTACCAAAGATGGGGTATTTAATGAAGCTTAAACTTCGCCAATATGGTCTACAAAGAAAATTTTCTATTAACGTTCACTAGAGCGTAATAATTTACTTACCAAATCATCTCGATATCGATATGCCGCAGCACACTACTGACGATTTTCGTATTTTTTTTAAATCGGTTTCAACAGAAGTATTTTCAAAGCTCTTCTGGTTTTCTTTAATTGTTACAGCTTCGTTAGGGTTGAATCGTAGAACCGCAGACTTTATTTGTTGAAAATTCTCACATTTAATTAGAAAGCCTCTTTCTACCATGTCACCCGACATGTGAGAATTGACTCTGATGGCTAAGAAATATCCGGGCACTGTCTATGGAATTCTCGAATTCGTTTAGGGGATGTCAAAAACACTTCTTTGGTATACGAAATTAACGCATCCACCTTTAGATAGCATTATCGAATATTTTGTACTACAAAGTATAAAGCATAAACTTTGCAGGTCACACGTTCTCTCACAGTCTTCTTTACATTATCGCTGCACCATCACTCACAAACATCATCAATGGGTAGGTTGGAAGTCCACATTTTTTTAGTGTATTTAGCACTATCTTCATAATTGCTTCGCCAGTCCACTTTTCTAATCTTTTGCTAGCTAATATAATGGGAACTATCACTTTAACAAGAGGTAGAATTCGCATTATAATATTCAAAACAGAATATATTTTTTCGATCTACCGTTTCGTCAATACATAACCACAGCGCACACGTCAATACATAACCATCACACACACTTTATCTGTCACTACAGCTTTGATCATGTTTTCAATGTCGTTACGCACAGATAGCATACGGTTGTGTAACGCCCTCTATCGTGCTATGGTAGCTTCCAGTTAAGATTATATTTATCCCAGAAGTCATGAAACGATTGTTTATGGAGTATATGAAGTCTCAAATAACAGGCGATTATCATGAACAGTAAATCAAACATAAATTGATGTCCCAGTACATGAACGGTTTACCAGAAACTTTCCAATATATCTTACACCACTACAATATATATCGCGAAATTCATTAGTAAGCTTTCACACTGCGTCACCCAATGATCTCATTCTTCTTCAGACTTAATTATACGTCCGCCGTATATAAAGATTCGTTCGGTACCAACTTAATAATAATTTTACACTTCATCTACTCTATTACATTATACTGGTGAGGGCGCTGCGTACTCAATACGAACCTGTCACCTCAATTTTACTGATTTACGATTAGATTAATATTCAAAAATTAATCAATCCTATTATAAAAATGCATTGTAATTTAACATTTTTCTATATTCACCCATCTGCTACTACTAATTATGAGTAAGATATTTTGGGAGATTAAAATTTAGAAAATATTAGGGTACTTACTATTACAGTAGTATATTACATAACACCTGGGCTGAAAAGTCCCGAGCCTAACACATAGATGACGCCAGTTTTATTGCAGTCAACTTACTCTCAGCTAGTACTAACCTTCAAAGGACAGCTGTTAAAATTTCATGATAGTCTATTCATTAGTTTGTGAGTTATTGTGCTAAGAGTCACGCTACTTTTGTTATTTTCAAAACAATGGATCAAAAACAATTTCGTGTTTTAATTTTACACTGCAGAACGCAGTGAACGTCCAAATGAGGCGGTAACACCAGAAAACATCAAAAAGATCCACAAAATCGTTTTGAATGATCGAAAAGTGAAGTTGCGTGAGTTAGCTGACATCGTAAAGATATCAAAAGAACGTATTGGCTTTATATTGCATGAGCATTTGACTATGAGAAAGCTCTGTTCAAAGTGGGTGCCGCGTTTGCTCACTGTTGACCAAAAACAAGAACGTGTTAATGATTCTGAGCAGTGTTTGGCCATGTTTAAACGTAACAAACCGGAATTTTTGCGTCGATATGTGGCAATGGATGAAACATGGATCCATCACTTCACTCCGAAATCAAAACGATCGTCATCTGAGTGGACAGCAACTGGTGAACCTCGTCCAAAGCGCCCGAAAGCACAACAATCGGCTAGAAAGGTTATGGCCTCGGTATTTTGGGATGTGCGTGGTGTAATATTCATCGACTATCTTGAGAAAGGAAATACCATCAACAGTAAATATTATATAGCGTTATTGGAGCGTTTGAAGGCCTAAATTGCAAAGAAACGACCGTATATGTCAAAGAAAAAAATTTTGTTTCATCAAAACAACGCAACCTGTCACAAGTCAATCAAAACAATGGCAAAACTACATGAATTGAACTTCGAATTGCTCCCACATCCACCGTATTCGCCAGATTTGACTCGCAGTGACTACTGGCTGTTCGCAGACCTCAAAAAAATGCTCGCCGGTAAGAAATTTCGCACGAATGAAGAGGTTATCGCTGAAACTGAGGCCTATTTTGAGGCAAAAGATAAATCGTTCTACAAAAGTGGTATTGAAATGTTAGAGCGGCGTTGGAATGATTGCGTTGCTCTTGATGGAGATTACGTTGCTGCTAATTTTGAACCAAAAAAAAACGTGTTTTCTTTGTTAGGCCCGGGACTTTTCAGCCCATGTGTTATGTAAATATATGATTACGCAACTAAGGTTTCTGTTTCTTTATTCTTTTGTTTGGTATTCTACACGCTTTAGTTAGTCTATAATGCTCTAACCATCAAAATTTGTTATGCACTATAGTCTTCTACTTAAAAGCAGATTTTCTGATGGGTATAAGAATGAACTAAAATGTAAAAGAAGTTAATACCTACTGCAGTTTCCGATATATCAGAAATATATAGAGTTTGATGGAGTGCGGAACCATAAATGCGGTGATTAGTAGGGTTGGCGAAATCTTCGGCGCGCCAGATCCGGATTCGCCTGCACACATAACCGAGACGAAAATTGACCGAGTACGTTGAACCACTCTGCCTTCGTTTTCCTGCTGTGTATGCACGTATTACGGGTTTATATTCAATATAGTGTATTAGTACTTCATTATATGGAAGAACATTTTAACAGTTTATCTGTATATATTTTAGCAAGAATAGTAATATGTAAAGTTAGCCAAATCTTCGGCGCACCAGATCCCCAGGCCGATGCGGAAATCTGCCGCATTCCCCGCGTGACTCGACCGTCTCGCAGTCTCTGTTTGACTATGATAGAAGTAATATGTCGTATTACGCGTAATAATAATTAATTCAGCATGTCGAATACTCGTAAGGAGAAGAAACTACCACTGGCTGCCAAAATAAACAAGTCTATAACAAACCATCCTAATTTAAAGTTCGATGGTTGTAAAGTATAGCGTAATGTTTGCGAAATTCCTTTGATATGCTGGTATGTACAAAAGCGATTGCGAGAAACATGTTCGTAATACAACTCACACAAATAAAAGACGACATGGAAAAATTTATGTTAGACTTACCTTTGGTGTTTATTGCTTGTGCTTTGAAGATAAACAGGAGTTTGAACACTTCTGGCATACATACAACCCCAAGTGGAAGCTACTGTCTCGGATAGCATTACGTAGGTATCTACCAATGACACTTGTCGAAATATACCTGATGCTGCAAACTTTTCATGACCCTCCCTAATTCAGTTTGCTAAACCCAGCAACAACTATAGAGAAGGTAATTCTTTATGTTTTCGACATACCTGCTGAAGCACAGAGAGCATGCACTAATATTCCGTTAAAATCAATAGACAAATTAATTAGCAAAACAAAACGGACAAATTCCTGTTTTATGCAGAGAGTCTCCCACAGTTAAGTTTTTAACAAAGAGAAAAACAAATGAACATCTTAACATATAGTTCTCGCATTCTCCAGCTTAATTAGATTTTACCGAGTCTAAACATTTGGCTAGCCCTGTTTTACAATTATATATCATTATTCTTCATGAAATATATACAGGTAAACTGTTCAAATATTCTTCCATACAATGCAGTATAGATATTATGATTTATATAAGATATTATATATAACGCGTAATACGACGTGCCATACGTGCATACACAACAGGGAAATGGAAACAAATTGGTTCAACGAAATCAGTCAATTTTCGTATCGATCTGGCACGCAAAACATTTAGCCAACCCTAGTAATTAGACTGTACTACTATACTAGTACTATACTACCTCCTAAAATTTTACTCAACTCTGAATTTTCACACTGCCGATGTTTCCTTGTCAGTAAAGAATAATGTTTTCAATTCTTAATAAACATATATTATTTGTCGTAACTGTCTGCCCATAAGTTATCATTTATTCTTCTTTTTAGATATGTAGTCCAACCACACAAGAAATCAACGGCAAGATTTTATGGTGGGGAAACTATACCGATGAAGAGTCGGACTGGTATCTCTCTGAACCGTTATGTTTAAACGAAAATTACACAATAATCAACAGAAAATGCGAGAACGACACTTGGGATCCAGAACCCTTATGCTTTATAGTTCAACCAAAATTCTCTCCATGTCCAGAGGACTTTACTTATCACGAAGAAAGCGAAATTTGTTACATAACTGTCAGCAATCAAACATTCCCACCGTCCTGCCCTTACACCAACGTAATTTCGTTTTATGACTACGCTTTCCTGATTGGAAACGATATTCCTGGACCAGTATGGTATCCTGCGACACGATTTAAGGACTACGGGGTAGGCCATTTGGTCGTAAGAGAACCTACAAGGTATTATGGAAGCTTAGTAACAGTTAAGTATTCGTGGAAAGGCTCGTTTTATAAAGATTGCCTTATAGCGTACTCTTCTACGAGTTTCGAAATGGTGCACTGTCAATCCAGGTATGACGCCGTGTGTGCTTACAGATCTCTGCGTTATTTAACAAATAATTATTGCAGTAAAAATGTTCATGAGCAATGTTACTATAGCGATTATAATTTAAACATATCTAAATGTTTCTGCATAAAAGAACCGACTGAAAACTGCAATGCCTTGGCGGAGCTAAAGAAACCGTACCAAAATTTTATATTACCTACGAAGCATAATAACTGTAGAATAGGTTTAGAATTGGAGGAGAACTTCTTTTGGACAAACTCGAAGGAAAAACTCTCCTATACGAATTGGAACAGAAGAACTGATTTTCGTAAAAGATACGGCGTTCTGACTGAAGACAATTCGTGGACTTTAGAAAATGAAAGCGAGATCAGTTGCGTATTATGTGAAGAAAATACTAGTTATGAGAACATTCAGCTATCTTTAGCATTGGATATTAAAAATAAGCAGTTAACCTTAATCGTTGATAATCCGAAAGATCTTTATATACCTCCAGATAGCGATGGGATATTTTGCTTCACAGATACTAGCGCTAGCACTTCCTCTCATCCTTATACAGTGATAAAACATGAAAATTACGAAATTATCAACGATACGAGGATAAAATATTATTTCTCTTATTCGACTAACTGCCCCGGTCACTACTGGTGCCAAGTATTCGCACAGCCAAATTTGGATATGATAAAGACGGATCGTCTTTTGGTTTTCGATGAAGATATTTACGGCAACGAATTTGTAACCACGATCGTTGTGAAATACAACGATTCAATGAATCCAACGTCATCAGCGTTCTACACCACAATTTACGATTCCATCCAGGAACATTTATCCAGTGGTAATGAAAGTCTTCCATTCTTTTTACGGTGGGTGTCAATCGTGAATCTCAATGAGACCTCTCAAACTATAGATTACCTTGTACATATGACGTCCAAAGACTTCACTAATGTGGAGGAAGAATTTGAGGAATTCGAAGCTTTAATCGCTTCTACGGTCGGTAAAGTAGCTGCCATCCATGACGTATCTAATTTTCGTAGCGTTTCTTACTGTTTACCCGAAAACACTGTCTCAAATGGAATTAGTCTACAATGGCCATTGACCAAGATTAATTCCACTGTCACTCCGGAAGAATTTTGCCTACACGAAGATGGTTTTCCGGTTACAAGAACTTGCGCGGGTGATTTTTTAAGCGGCGCATATTGGGCGGAAATAATCGGAACTTGCTCAGACGATCCTCGACAATCTTCGATAACCGCTCAATTATATCAGTTGGTGCAATCTAATGCTTCCTTGACAGTAAAATCTAACAGTCTTGTGGAACTAACGAAAGATGTTTCCGAATATATTCCAGTGGACATCCATTATATCGCGGAAATACTGGATAAAGCTGAGAAAGAGGATGTTTCAAGTGTAGAGAATGTCACGGTAGTGATTGATAATATTATAGGCACCCAGAAATCTACTCTGAAACAATCACAAGAGATCTTGAACTCGACGGATAGGATTTTGTACAATTTTGACATTCTTTTACAAAACTTCATTGAACAACCATCTCCAAGATTTATCAGGGATACTATTGCCGAAATCATTACGAAGAATTTGATGGTTTTCGTATTCGATGCTAAACAAACTAATGTGAGAGGGATTGCTGTTTACAACAGAAGTCAGGAGAGGGAAATTTTGAAATTACGCGATGACGTATCTTATGCCGATTTTATAAATAGGGAAGGCTTGGAAGTAGCGACTTACATACCTCAATCCCTTATAGAACAAATAAACCAAACTCTAGATGATAATCAACCGTTAATTGTCATCATAACAGTTTTTCTAAACGACTACCTCTTTAATGAATATCCATCGAACGATTCGAGAGAACCTTACAAAAGCGTGTTCGGAATTTTGCTTCCAACAATAAATGAGAAATATAGAAGTCCCATCAAGATCATATACAACTTCACAGACTCAGGTCTTGTTGAGCGCTGCGCATTTTGGCGATATGGTTATATTAGTAATTTCGAAAATACCAAGGGTGAATGGGATTTGCAAGACGAACCTACTAATGGAAATCATATAAGGGTATGTGATTTCGAGCATACGACACACTTTGCTTTGCTTATATTGGCTGACGTTTCCCTAGATGAACAGGCAAGTTACGCTAAACATAATACGATACTACATATCATCACATCCATAGAATCTGCTCTATCGGTGTTTGGAATATTTTGGATTTTTCTTACAGCCTTTTTATTCAAAAGATGGCGCCAAAATAAGGGCAATCAAATACTACTGCATTACAGTATCGTTACCCTTTTACAACTAACTTTATTATTCATGTCTAATGATGCGAGAAATTCTGGCAGCGCCGAATCTCTATGCATTTGCATCGGCGTCAGTCTGCATTATATAGTTCTATCTCAATTCTGTTGGATGCTGATTATGGCAGTCCTGCATTATCAACGATTCGTTCTAGTTTTTGAAAAGCCTCAGCGGTGGATTCTGCTAAAATCTTGTCTTTTTGGATATGGCTTACCCTTACTTCCTGTAATAATAAACTTATCAACATTAACTCCTTTAAATTACGTACAAGGTAATACGGGAATGTGCTATCCGACAGGTGATGGTTTCACAATTTGGCTCTTGATTCCAGTTCTTGTAATAGCCTCCATCAACTTAATATTTTTCTGCGTGATAATTTGGAATATCTTCCACGAGAAAATAAACGATATGTATGGACATGATTTCATTTTGGTCTTAAAATTGCGGCTGGTAGTAGTCCTATTCTCTCTTCTAGGAATAAGCTGGGTTTTCGGATTCGCCTCTGAATTTTTAAGCAGCGTTATATTTGCCTATTTATTTACAATAACCGTTGGAATTCAAGGATTTGTTCTATTTTTGGCTTTTATTGCTTTAAATGAATCTACGCGCAATATGTATTTGGTCCTTTTCCTAAAAACTTATAAATACAGGAAATGGTGATCATAACGCTTTCGCTATGTACATGCCTATACTAATAGTATGTAGACTTTCGCGGCAGTTTTCCATTGAAATGAAATCTCCCAGATGGTTTCTAAAGTCTTTGGACAGGAAGTTGACAGCATGGACGTCGAAGCGCATAACAACGAACCCGGCAAAATTTGGAAGAAATCATTTCAACATACATATTTTCGTTCTAAGTTATATCAATGTTTATAACCATGTTCTGTTAATGTATGTGGTATTTTAAATTTGATTTTAATATAATTGTGTTAATCTCAACATTCATTAAATGTATTAATACTTATTTTTTAACAGTAAGCTTCTAATGTCATACATGTAGTTCATGTAGACATAGAACAATATGTATGTATATATTTATGTATTTATTGATGTTTCTAAATAAAATACCATTTGTATTACTTTTACTTTTGCTTTAAAACTGCCATAAAAAAATTGAAAAGAGATATGTGTAAGCGTTTGTAGAAAAAATTACTTTTGCAAAAATGGTTCTGAAGCAATGTTGCATAGGCAAATTCCATATATCAGAAAGATTTTATTGTTTGATAATACATCGAAAATTGTCGAGAAGCGTTATTATGCAATTGATGGGCTGAAAAGATGCTGAAAAAAATTTCCGACAACATATGCCAGCTTAGCATGGCAAAATACACCCCTACACTATAAAAATTATGTGATATTGGTTGTAAAACAATAATCTCCTTGCCAAGAACGCAGTTCCTTCACCTACTTTGTTTTAATTTTGGAACTCATAAGTTAAACATCGTCTTACATAAAGTAAGGCTTCGAAACTCACAACTGAAATTTATTAGAAATAATTGAAGCGGCACAAAAACAAATTCAAAAATAGTGTTTGATGAAAATGAGTAATTTAGGTACCAAAAGAATTGAATCAAATAATTTGCAAAGGTAGCGTACAGCGAAATAAGACAATAAAAAGAAAGAAAAGGCAAGTGAGCTTTAATTTATAATATACCATATCTTCAATTAATTTTTTGAAAGCCAAACTTTGACAACTGCCATAGTAAAGTCAATTTATTGAAAACTTGTTTTATCAATTAGATTAATTATTATCATGTTGATTTTACATTTATCAAAGCCTAACTTTTGAAAAACATTACTGTTCCACAGTGTTCCCAAAATTAAATGAAAATCATAGGCTATATTAAATAAAATTTCATTGAAGGCACGGTAGTGTAATACTAATAACTTGTAGTAATAATAATTAAACTATTGTGCTACACTATACTTCTTTCTTTATAGATTAGAAGGCAAGAGTTGCTGTATACTGTCATATAAAATATTGCTGTCGCATGAGGCGAGCGGAGTATATTTTAAAGCTCGTTTGACTGACGGATTAATGTTAGCTGTACTACCCGAATGGATTTTTCCTACTTCTATGGCATTTAAGGCGGTGTTTTTGTTAGTAACATTTTGAGATGTAGTCGCCACTTTTTATGCTATAGCTCCAAGAACATTCTGGATCACTGTTTTTACGCTGACTTTTTGCAATTTATATATTTCGTCTTATGCTACCAAAATTGGACTAGATAAGTTAAACCGTTTTCAACTACTTTGCCACTGAACACATTTTGATATTTCTAAATGCACATAGAGTTAGTTGCTTCAAAACTATTAACAATCTAAAAAATATTTATAAGTATTTTTCAGTATACAGAAATACGGAGTATGTACTTCTCTCAGTGCTTCGAAATTGTTTGCACAAAAACTACAAGCTTATAACAAAGATAGGTTGCTTTCTCTTTATAAGCAGCAACACGTAACGGGGCTCTAACCAAAACCTAAAAACAAACTGCCGTATGTTATTTTCGGTATATCGTTCTGGAAATATATTACCCTTTTGGTAGAAGAAATTAATTCCTTGACACCTGCAAATTCATCTTTTATGAATTTCCATACACTGTATAATATCTGGGTTAAACATGTTACATGTGCTTTTATCATTTATATATATACATACATATATTTACATATGAGACAAGCAGCAAAATCTTATCTTTTATTAAATTATTTGAGATACTGTGTAATTGGCCCCGTTTTCTTTCTTTTTTCCTACATTTTATTAATTTTGTTATACATATTTAATAATATTTTTCAGAAACACCAATCACTTTTTAAAACTGAATAATAAAGTAATTACAAGACGATATTGATTCAATCAAATATATTAAAAATTTATTTTTGTCAGTTTAACTACAGGATAAACTATATGGAAAAAATAGTAGCTTTAAACATTTTTTGGTTAAATTAATGCAACTATTTTTTTTAGTATATAATCTAAACTTCATTAGCGTGCCTATTTATCTCACGGTTACCCTAGTATTTCACAATCAGAAAAATTACAGCCTCCCAAAGTGTCATAAAATGTTCACTGTGATTAGCTTCATTTGTAGAGCATAATCCCCACAATCAAAAAATCATCTTCAAAGGGGTTTATTATAATAGCACTGTTGCAGTATAACAAAATCTTTCAGACGCGATTACCTATAAATTACTATGATCTAAAAGGTAATGAACCAACTTGCTAGTATTACCATTCGTTTACCAAATATAGCATACACTGACTGCATATTGTATTATGTGGTAATCCATTTGAAAGGATTACGTTGCATTCAGGGCATTATGAAATAAGATGTCCATCTTCTGCGCATTACGCAAGAACAAGTAAGCGCATTTATTACCTTTCAAATACGACGTTTATAGGTATGGGAGGCACGAACGAGATCTAATGAAATATGCACGTTGTTATTATTTTTACAAACGCTTTTACCTTGCGTAAGCAATTACGTCTGTGCTCGATGTTTCTTTCGGCTTATGACAAACGCTTAAAGGATGAAGAATTTCTTTTGTAGATGTTCCAATCTGAAATCACTATGTAATTTTACCGCCATTTGTATCTTTTGAATGTCTATCACGTTACTTGACAGATAACAAGTAGAAGCATTGCGGTTAATAAAAATGAAAAGGTACACGATTAAACAATGCGTATTTATTATTAAAAATTATTTTTAAATTTGGTAAAAGCTTTGCAGAAATTGCAAGAAGGTATCATAGAGTATGGAAAGGAAAATTCGCAAGAATTCAGAATTTTGCGCAAAAATATTCATTTAAGGCATTACAAGATTCACATAACCGACTTTTAGTGATATTTATTTTTACTAAAAATAAATTTATTGTGTCAAGTAGTAGTTTGCATTTTGCGAACATAACTAGTTTTATCTTCTCTTAAATTAATTCCACGCGATAAGATCCTGCACCGGGCGTCTGTTTTATGTTATGAATATCTCCCATTTTATTCACGCATCTCATTCCTTCCGCTGACTGCATCCGATGTTAGTATCCAGTTTGTTAAACCCCTCATTTATTACAATCATGCGTGGCTTCGAAACATTAAACTACTCGCCATACCACCGCATGTCAGAACGCCAGGTTTATGAAACACTTGAATTTAAAATGGGTACATTTTTCACACTTCTATACCGACGGTACTGTCTCGGAAAACCATTTCAAACACTTTTTTGGAGTATTCTGCCCTCAACACAAAGTCTTTATTGCTGGAACCCTCCACCAACACGCCTCCTCCTTCACAGCGGAGTTGGTGGCCATCTAGATCGCATTTAAGAAGATTTTGGTAGATGACACCCTGGCCAATTGTTTGCCTGGATTCACTTGTGCGAATAACCTGTTGTGGGACATTAAAGCCATGATCCATGATATACACGGCCAACACAGAAATATTTTCTGTCGATATCCAGTCATGAAGGAATCAAAAGAAATGAGAAGGCAAATCAATTCGTTAGACCTGAACATCACCTGGAACCATCACTAATCTAACTGGAACCAAGAAATTTTCTCAACACGTTCAAGAAGTAAGTATTTTTAAGATGGCAGACGCTATTTCCCGTCCAACCTAGAGTTAACGATGTCCCGTGGTACTTCCAAATGCATGGCGCTTCTACAGAGTTTTCTTACTACCTTTAACAGACTACAGTTGAACATCTTTTCCGTATTAGAGCTTTGAATTCACCCTACTGCTCTTGCTCCTTAGTCAATATAAACCACAAATTTTTTGGATGTCCTTCCCTCAAAAAGCCATTCTATTTACTAGTAGAAGTCTTAACTGAAGCTGTCTTCCCAGTTCCTCACGACGTACCAAGTTTGCAGACGCTTCGAATATTATTTAAATTTATAAAAAAAAAAAAACAAAATGATATACAATACCATTCCAATTCCAGATCTGGTTTCAGAAATGTTCCTATTCCCCTAGTGGAACGAAAACCAAATCACACCTGCTAAGAAGAAGAAGAAATGGAATTTGCTATCTTTCCTAATGAAGTATAGGTGAATTTATAAAGAAACAGAATTTAAGCATGGTTACATTTTATTTGGCAAATTTGGAAGTGTAAACATCGAGAGCGTGTGATTTCACCAGAACAATTTTATATACATCATAGAAATAATAGTCACTTTACGGCAATAATTTGGTAACCGAATAATTTCTTGAATCAATTAGCCAGCTAAATCTCTAGATTTTTTTGTGATTGTTTAAAGCAAAAGACTATGTTAATAATCCAAAAACAACTAATGATCTTAAGGCAAACATTATTATAGATGGTATTCGTGAAACTGTACCGGAGTTATTAAAACATTATTAAAAGTTTTAGTAAGAGAATGGAAGTCTATCGTACAATAGCAGAAGGTTACCTGCAAGATATTATTTTTCCTTACTTTAGTGCAACAAATAAAAATGTTGTTCTATTATAAATTTGAAAAGTAGCACTATGTCATCTCCTGTTTAATTTTTGTTCTAGACGTATAACTTCTTCTCTTCTGTTTTTGTTGTTTGATATCTTTGTTCCATCCTATGAACAATATGAGGTCTCCGTTATTGATATTCATATCTTAAGTGGACCATAACTGGACACATGTTTATTATCGACGCTTAGAATCTATGGCGAAGATATCGAAGTTGTGCCATTCTTTACTGTAAATCAAATAAGTCAAATTGTAACATTTAGTTTAAATAAATTAGAAATATCGCTCCGCTCAATCCCTAAGAGAAGATTTGTAGTGGAACTTAACATTTAAAAGAAGGAAAACGATCGTTTAATTTTCAAAAGAATTGCAGCTTGTTGCTATGAACAATTAAAACTTGAATTATACTTTATAATTCTATTAAACGTAACCTTACGTCCTCTACCTCCACTCCTTGTAAAACGAGGAAAACCTTAAGCATACAAGTTTATTTGCACATCAATAAAATTTTGTTGAACATTAATTAATAATTGAACTGGTTCGACAATATGCTTTATCACCGAATAATAATACATATCATACCATATCGATGAAACAATACATTTGATTGTGGGAATCTACAAAGTAAAACACAAGAAGTTTTAGCGCTCCTACAAATGTGTTTACCTATTTCAAAGACCACTATAATTATGCAAACATCAGTAAATGTGAAATAATTGTTTTCGTTAAGGATAAGTATTTATTAACCAACGCGAATAAGGCTTAAAGAAACTATAATGGACACTCTCGCCATGATTCAGATGTTTAGATGAATTTAGGAATTTTAATAGATATTTAAATTATATTAATTATAAATGATCACCGATACATTATTACTTAGGCAAAGTTACTTATTTACCAGTATGATCAGGAAATGCAATTTGCAAACCTTACTCATTATCAGTCAAGTGCTGAGTTAAGTGAACGTATGCATAAAAATGTTTTTACATTAGAATATAAAAAAAAGGTTTTGTATAATAATAGGTGAGACGATTGCCTGTACTGATATCGCAGTAGATAAGTTTATTTTCGTGTTTGGTGTTGATTAGACCAATGTTATTTATTTTTATGAGACAATCGATTTTTTAAAATATATAAGCAAAAATCGTATTGTGAAACTTTTGCTTTTCCCACATTACTCCGCAATAGGCATTGGATATAATCAAAATATTTATTTACTTAGCAACATATACACAATAACATGTAACGCGGAAAAAATTGTTGACTTGATTTTATTTAGTACTGACATTTAACTATGTCTCAGTACGCAAAACTTAAAAGACATCCATCATGTCTATAGATTTTAACTTTCAACACTTTTACGAGGCACTATAAATGCTGGATATGCACTACCGTCCACATTAGTTCGAACACGCTAATAAATGAAAAAAAGAAAACGGGAAAACATTCAAACTCATTTTTCCAAAACTTAAATTTTTTATTGCAGTTTATCAATAACGATTAAAATTAAAATATAAAAGTTAAAAAAATAACTAACGAAAAATAAACAAAAACAGCTTTCACAATCAGAGGCATCGGCTCCACCAGTTTTTCAAAGACTCTATTCGGCATATTAGTCTACTCCTCTTGTAAAATGTTCTACAGGTGGCCTACGGAGGTAGGGCAGATATTTCAGACGCTCCTGTCCAATTCATCCCATAACAGTTCGATGGAATTTGCATGTCATTATTTGAAGAGTGCCGCTGCTTTCATTTAAGACATTTTTACACATCACTACTAAGTGTTTGGGGTCGATGTTCTGCATGAATAGAAAATTTGCGCCGATTAGACGTTGCCTCGATGGTATTGCATTTGCTTGCAGTATTTCTAAATAACCCTCTTTTCGCAAAATGCCTTCGATTCGCTTCAAGTCTCCTGTACCGGCGTAGGAAAAACCACCCCAAACAAGCACAGAACTTCTTCCTTGCTGACAGTTGGCACTATTTCGCTCTTCTTGCAAAAGCGCGCCTTGATGATCCGAACACCTCAAACTCATCCGTCCATATCCTTTTCCAATCATCCACTGCCCAATTTCTATGTGCTTCTGGCCACTGCAACTATTTTAGCCTGTTTCCTCGTCAAAGTAGGTTCTTTTTTTGTTGCAATGTGTTTTTTTGTTACATTGGGTCATAAAGTACAATAGGTTTTTAATCATTCTCTAATCGATATTACGACCAAATATAAATCTTATTTATATATAAAAGCAATTATATTGTCTTTTAGTAGAGTTTACAATATTTTACTGGGTGTCCAAACTAATATGGACGGTAGTGTACATACCTATTGTTAGCATAACAAATTATCACTGAATATGCGGCTACAACTCGTATATTCTTTTGATGGATATAAATATAACCAATAGTAACGGTTAAAGATAAAATAAATAAAATTAGAGAAATGAGAATTTTATCATGACCGTTCTTCTATAATACCCTTAACCGTATTTTTAATTACTTATAACAGTATTTTTCGCAAACAACATTAACTATAAAGTTTATGGATAGTAGGATTTGCTAATTCCGTATAACAGTTTTTTTTTGTCTTAATCACGCACGTATATGTTATATCGACAGAGTTTATGTTATTTAATCTGTATTCTAGTGAGATATTAGCTTGCCGACTTGCGCCAGCAGTACCAGGATATTTCATCGGCGGACCACTGACCTCGATAGTTTTCTACAATTCCTATATTAGTAACTTGTACCTTTTACTTATCTGAATATTGCACCTTTTCTATTGCTATTTTCGAATCCGTTGCTCTTGAATTCTTGATAATGCAACTTGTAATCATAAATACACACATAATAATAATAATAACGACAATAATAATGTATGCAGTTTAACCGTCTCACAGTTTAATGTAGTGCATTTGCAACCTGTAATTAAAAGATAAGAAAAATTCACTGCGTATTATCCCTTTCTAATAACCTGGCGTTGAGTTAACGGCTGTCGTTATTAAAGGATATCGTTAAGTATCGAGCTGTTCTTTTGCTAACATGTAAACAACTTGATACACAAACACACGATATAATTAATCGCTTAGTCAAACACGTTCCAAAACATGACATTCAATTTCCTTATTGGTGCTTTCTGCCAATTATAGTAAAGCAAATTATATCCAACATTATCAATATAACGTATTATGAACTCTCTCATAGATGTAGTGAAAAATAGATGTTTAAGTGGAATATTACACCAGAAACCTATGGGTGCTTATTTACGACTTCGCCTATTTTAACTTTAAACACAGGTCGTCGATTTTTATCAGTATCACTTAAGTCAATAATCCCTAATTAAGCAAAATACCCTATTAAGATGAATTTCACAGTCCTAACTAAATCTACAGAAACGAGTTTGCACTTTTTGGCGGTGACTATATACAGCTGTGGCCATATCTATTCGCCACTCTCGTTTTGAACGTGTTACACGAATATTATTGTATTTCTAAGAAGCAGGCTCGATGGCGGACTTAACTAGGTACCTGGTAATGAGGGTTTAATGGTTTATTGTAGGCCATTCTGAGTAAATTAGAAAATAGACATAAAATTGTAATTTCTGAATATTTCTTCAGTCTTTCTTAAAAGTTGAGTAAGGTTGAGCTAGTTAGAGTGAAGATATTGTGTCTGTGATTTTGTCTGTGTAATACGATAGTATACAGTAAAAAGTAATGCCGAAAACACGCTAATTGACGGTGGTAGAGCGAGGACAAATTATGGTGTTAGAAAAGCAAGGGTTGTCGGTGTCTGCTATTGCCCGACAAGTGAAATGTGTGCGATCGACAGTTAGAATGACGATAAAACGATACAAAGAGAGTGGATCTTTGACAAACAAACCGAAAACTGGTCGAAAAAGGAAGACAACTAGCAGAGATGAGCGAGTCTTAGAGCGGATGTCTTTGCAAGACCAGAAAAAAGGGTATAAACAGCTTTCCAGTGAGCTTTTCCGGCTACATAATGTTGCTATTTCTCCTCGCACGGTTAGAAGACGCCTTTGTGAATTAAATTTAGGTGGATACAAAGCTCGACATAAACTACGGTTGTCTCCGTAACTAAATAAAAAGAGACTGCTGTGGGCTAAAAGTCACCGCGACTGGACCATTGACAATTGGGCCAATGTTATGTGGACGGATGAGTCAAATATTGAGGTAAGTAATACATAATTATTGTATTTGCGGTATTCTGTATTCAATTCCTGGTATCTACAGTGTTTTTATTCTTTTTAATGGGTTCCAAAATGTAACAGTATTCATGTTTTTGTTGGTAGTTTTGTGGTAAACCTGGCCCTCAATACGTGCGACGCGGGCGAGGAGAGGCCTTCCATCCAGACTGTATCATCCCGACTGTCAAGTTTGGGGGTGGTTCCATGAGTGCAACAGGCGTCGGAGAACTGTTCGTCTGCGAGGGCCGAATGAACAGTCGGACGTACATCGACATGTTAGAAGAAGTTCTGGAACCGTGTGCGTTAAAATTATTCGATAATGATGAGCCAGAGTATTACTTCCAACAAGATAATGCACCGTGCCATAAATCTCGCGAAGTAATGCGCTGGTTCGACGAAAATAACGTGCGGGTCCTGGAATGGCCGGCACAATCCCCGGACTTATCGCCAATTGAGCATTTATGGTACATTTTAAAGCGAAATGTAGCTAAATACTCATGTACCACAAAGCAATGCTTAAAAACAAAAACATTCGAAGAGTGGAATAAAATCACCCCCGAACAGTGCTACAACTTAGTGAGCAGTATGCCCCGACGAATTCGTGCGGTGATTAAAGCCCAGGGAGGAGCTACCAAATATTAAGCAATATCTGTATACACTCACAATGAAACATTTTCATCGATCAATTTTCTTTTATTTCTTATATATTCGTCGGAATAAAAAACAAAAAAGGGTGGCGAATACATATGGCCACAGCTGTATTTCGAAAGCGGTCGGACATACCCAAAGTCGAAATTCATACGAGTATGGTTAGTATGCGTATGAATTCCGGATTAGATTGAAGATGGCATTTTTTGTTATGTTCGACGAGTATTAATAGATTTCTTAACCGATTTTCGACATTAGAATACATTGGCACTACTATTAAATGTATTGTTTGCAATATCAACATTTTACCGTACACTATTTTTATATATAAAAGACATGGTAATAGCAAACTACGTAAATATGGAATGTGGTGTACCATATTATAAATTTCTATATGTCTTTATTGATACGTTAAGTGTGTACAGCATTCCAGAAAATATTATAGACAATGAAGAATTTCGAAAGTTTTGGGAGAAATACGTTCCGGAATGGAGATTGCCAACAAAAAGTCAATTACAGTAATTTTCATCGGGTGAAAAACAAGGGCAGAGTTAAGATCAGAAAATATGGCTGACTGTAGATAAAACAACAGATGCAAGAAAGAACTGTAGTGTATAATCTAAAAATCGGTGAGATATGCCCCTTCTTTTACGTAGTATAATATTATAGAAGACAAACGCGGAAACGATGGTAAAAACTACAGAAAATACTTGTGGGAAGTTAAATATATGGGCAACCCAGCTTGTAATATTGGCTACAGGGGTTCGAACACGGTTGAATCTGGAAAGTTACTAAAACAATCTTATCCTCAAATACTCCATATAACCTGTTTGCTCCGTGCATGCCATCTTATAGTTGAATTTATTAGTAACAATTATCTAAAAGTTGATCAATTTATAGTTTTTCCAAAAAAGGTGTTTATTAAATCTCCAAAACGCATTCATGAGCTTAAAGAGGCTTGTCCGGGTATTCCTCAGCCACCACAGCCATTGATAAGATCGGGAACGTGCCTTGAAGCTATTTTGTATTATCCGAAATTTTTACTCATTTCGGCAAGCCACTGACTGGTTTCATTATATCGAAATTCATACTCAAATAGAAGATATTTCCGAAAATTATTCAATTCTTTTAATTACTATTTGCAAATTAAGGAACACCAAGCCGTCAGTATATGAAGCGCTAAATATAATCGATTATCTCAAAGCTTCGTTAGGAAATCTAACAGATAGTATAGGAAGATTAACAATCGATAAATTGTGTGCGGTTATAAATAAGAATCCCGATTTTCAAACTATAGTGCATATAGACAAGAGTTTAATAGAATACCAAGACTATAAATGTGATACGAACGACCTTTTTACATTCGCGAACATTAGACGCAGAACGCACTTTTGAACGCTATTTTCACCTCGTCATAGGAGTATAACTGAGTCGGTACTGGAAGGCATACTAATAACACAATGCTACAGTGAATTTTTGCGTCATTCTTCAGTCATCAACAGTACATAGCTTCTCTTCTGAAAACTTACCATCTATAAAACTGACATACCATAAAAAGCAAAAAGCTAATTTTCGCTTCGGTTTACGTCACTTATAACGCACCATATCCGCCATCATCAAAGGAAATGGAGAGTTTTAGAGGATAATGTGATCATTTTCACGTGCAGATCATTATTGGAGCTGATGCAAACTCTGATTGTATTCTATACGAGTGCACCAACATCAATAAGAATGAGTAACTGTTAAAGTTTATATCTCTAGAACTGTGGTGGTCTTGAACTGAGGTAATTGACCGATAGTTGTAACACAGAGAACGAGACAGATAAGTACTATAACTGTATAACTCTTAATTACACTAAATATCAGTAGACAACTGGTAGACAAATATCTTTCTGGAAATCATCGAGGTAAATAAAGCAATAATTTACGGAAAATCAACTGGTTGGGGTGCAAAAAGGAGCTGATTGAAAACATAAAACAAGTCAAACCAGATATTAAAATCCAACTTAATATCGAAGCGATTTCAGTACAATAGCAGGACGCCGTATCAACTCCATACAACGTGAGTTTCCCATTAATGAGGCAAACCTCCTTCAGGGCAATTAATGGAATGAAGAACTATCATAATGGCGGCAGCAAATACGCGAACTATTCACTTGAACGAAAAAATCAACGAGTGCACAGAATATAAGAAAACACTCAATAATAATATTGCTCGAAGGGCTAACAAAGAGTTAAAGGCAAGAATGCAGACACCATTGGCCGAGGGTCTAATAAACCCTTTGGGAATCATTAGAAAACCCAGTGAGAATTTACAAATTAGAAATCCTGAACAGCGTAGCATGACATCAATACCTTTAATCACCCACATAGGCGTCGAATTCCTTAGATCCATAGAAATCCCTTGAACCTAATGGGATAATATCCTACAAAGAAAATATGAAATGCAGCCAGTGCTCTGGATACTATTAGGACAAAGACTGGCGCTGAGCCAGATAGATGAATCATACGAAAGTGCTCTACACCTACTTGTTTAATAATTGGTAGTATCGCCGAATAATGTGAAAACTGCCTTAACCCCATAGGTGGGTTAAAACTGTGTTGTAAGGAAAGCAAGTAGAAGCAACTTTGACAGATGAGACAAGGCAGATAGCAGTGATAAAAGGATAACAACGGAAATATGTTTTATCCCTTTTGCTATGCGATATGGTAATTGACGAACCCTTAGTCTTGCCAAACAATGCGGCCTATATACACTCAAGGGATATGCGAATGAAATTGTAATACGCATACTGGAGAAAGTTGCAGACATAATCTCAGAGTTCATGTAAGGGGCCTTAAGGTTAATAGAAGAATGATGCAGGAAGGAAAACCTTAAAGTTAATCTAGCACTAGTTCTTTTTACCAAAACAACGAAGTTCCAACTTTTTATAACGAAGTAATACAAATCAATCAGAAGAACAAACACTGAGGAGTGGTTTTGGACTCTAAGCTAACCTAGGCCTAACATTTTCAGAGAATGATCGATAAATATGAAAGGGTGCAAATGTAGCTGGACAGAATACAGCAATCAATGATAAGTAAACTATTCCAACAATATACAACTAATATGCTAATGTTAGATAAACTACGATTTACCGACATATGTATTAGCAGGGCATGGTCGTTTAAGGGAACATCTGCACAAAATGGGTTTTTAGAGAGGAACCTGAATGAAGGCTATGTAATGAGGAGTAAGAAACACGTATAATATTATTTTCGAGTGTGTAGCATTCAGTCGAAGAAGACCTATGCTGGGCATATTGAATCAACTATTAGAGAGGAATTTGTTGTACAGGATATTAAACCTGGCCAAGAAAACTAATCTGTTTTATTAAAACAAACTAAATAGTACAATGCTTTTTGCCGCAGTATTAGGTATATTATTGAATCGAAACCCGTATTAGGGAATAATCACAATAACAGGACTACATATGTTCAATAAAATATCTAGAACATCTAAAACAAAATTATCTCCAATTAAATATTCATTAACAATATGTATAAACTGCATCTATCTCTCAGTTCAATCAGTTTAACTATTGTTAAAAAATGTAGTTTCATACAATAATGCTTTGTATATTTTTAGTACCCTTACCTACTTTAACTTGAATTTGGAAAAATTAGACTAACTGCATAATTATTGTATCTAAAATTTAAGGAGGTAAATCAATCCAGAAAACTTTATTAGAGTAAATTTCTTAGTTGTACAATATAAAATGGGCGACAGTATATAAACGATAATTGTGTTATCAATATAACTTTCAGCAAATATATTTGCCTGAAGTAAGAAAAGGGTTAATAATCAGTATCTCGATGATAGCTTGCATAAAACCAAAAAATTTAAGTAAAGAAAGTATGACAATTTCGAACTACTTTTTAACGTAAAAGCAAGAAAATTCTTAAAATATATAATTGCAATATTCCAAATGCATAAATGTGCATTCGTAATATTTTCGTTACGTTATAATACATCAATTACAGTAAATCATTCTATAATTTATTTACAACTCTTCATTAGTAGTCATATCATTTGCTTAACAAAATATTAGAAAGCAATACTATTAAGATTTACATATGTATATGCGTGGTAACAATGAAAAGATAAAGGTGCATTATTAGAATGGATAATGAACTAACTAATATTAAAAAATAAATTCTTATCATCACCATTCCGGTCCCGGAGACAAGAAAAAAAGGATAAATATACCTACCTGTACGAGTATTTCTTCCGGCCAGAACACCTGCCGATAGCAGGTAAAGACGAAACCATGTGTAAAATGATACACAATGTCACGTATGAATGACTACGCTTCTCTTCAACCTGTCTGGGCAGTGCATCGCATACCTCCGAACCAACTGTGTATGTATATGTGTATGTCTACACCTAGGTTACAACCGTGTTCTAGCTACGAACATCCCTTTACATGAAAAATAGTCTAGACAGCTTACCGATTAAACGCTATGTTGGCTAGATAATGTAAATATCCTATAACTTTCATCATACCTCCCGTGTTGCTGGATTATTTTAGGAAAAGAAATTATTACGGAATAAGAAGGTTGAATAACATATATTTAGCAATTCTCTTAAATAATTCATTACCAAATTGTTCGTAATTTTTGTATTCAATTATTTTTATATTTATACCTAAAAGCAAGTTCAATATACAACACTAGAATTAATTGGTATAAGTTGTCTACTTGTATATTGTTGAGTTAGAAATACCTAATCATAGAAATTATATTTTTCGCACGTCAAATACGAGGGAGAGTCAGTAAGTAGATCAGAAAAAGCTATTTTCAATGTCCCAATATCCGCGACATAAAAGTGCTTGGATTGCCGTCTGAACCACGTGCGTACTTGTTGTTGAACAAAGTTATCACACTCGCCAAGATGCTTTTTGAGTAGACCAAATAGATGATAGTCTCTTGGGGCTAAGATGGGACTATAAGCCGCACCTTCAAGAAGTTCCCACCCTAATTCTGCAATCCTCGCCAGTGCCAAGTAAGTTGAATGTGCGGCCTGGCATTATCGTGATGCAGCAATATTCCCCTCGTCAGTAGACCTGGACGTTTTCGTCGAATTGCATCCCGAAGCAATAACAAAACTCTACAGTATAATTCAGCAGTCACATGGTCATTTCTATTCTGGAAATAGACTAGGAGCACTCCTTGAGAATATTAGAACACGGTAAGTATAACCTTACCAGCTGAGGGCACTTTTTAACTTTTTTACTTGAGTATTATAAAGCTGGATTGTGGTGGTACCTAGTGACAAATAGGGAAATAGCTTACTGCTATGCTCAGGATTGCCACAGCAGTTTGTGACTTACTTAATGACTTTCCCTCGTATGTTTACTACAGAACAATTTGAACAAAATACAATTCACTTGCAGTTCAATAGTATCCCCCTTTATACATGCATATGTGTTTAGACAAGTCCTTGTTCCATTCATCCTGTTTCCATCATTGCTAATCAGTAATAGCAATTAATAATGCTAATAATAATAATAACAATAATGATAATAATATTTGATAATAATAACACCTGTTATACGTTATTCATTGCCTTTCCTAACCAAGAAAAATAACAGAATACCGATAGCTGTACCGAGCGACCCCGCCGATGCAGCTTAATAGGAAGAAAATGATTAAAGCTATGACGAGAACACACAGAGACTACAGACCACTGAAATAGAGCAGCTGTAATTGGTACCAATACTTCCACTAAGGAAATGTTAGATAACTGGAAAGAGAAACAACTGCATGGAAGACACATATATATCATTAAATGCACATGCATGCATCCAACAACTAGTTGTACATTGGCCATATATTTTCGGAAACGGAGAGCTGTTTAATATTAATTTAGAATCAAGTAGAAATGTAGGAAATAAATCATAAACAACTCGCAAGTCGCTGACGATAGATGAAGGATATGCAGAATAGAGCACATTACTAACTCCTATCCGATGATGGCAGCAAGGGGAAACACTCAGCTGCGAAGATACTACATAACTGGTTAACTCAAAAACTCCTTTTTCTGCAAAACCAAAGACCATATTACAAATGCGCACCTGAAGATGGTGAAGCACCACCAGTAATACCACACCGAGACAGTACAAGTCAAGCCGATCACCAAGTGAACCACAATAAGCTTGACCTAACACTCCTCCATAAAAATACCAATAATATATAGCAATACTAATCCCTGAAAAAATCAAAGACAGAGAAGGAATGGTAAAATATTATGAAATTAAACAACTATGGAATATCAAAACGCCAGGATTGTATCAATAATTCTTGGGACTGCTGGAGAAATAAGCTTTAATTTAAGACATCCTTATTATTAACCACTTAAACTTAATTACAAAGATATATATCATAAAAGGAAATAAGTGAAAGCAATATTTTTTTGTGCATTATAAACAAATATATTCACGAAGGAATTAAACTGAAAATGATGTTCATCAAATTCGTCTGACAATAAATTCCAATGAAAACTAACAAGCACTAAATACGGTTACACCATGAAACGATACTATTATTATATGAAATTCTGACGTAATACACATGTTTAATTTGGTGTAACGTAGGTAAAATGGAGTCAGTTCTTAAAAAGAACTTTCATCTTTATTCCTAAGCACATTCAAACATTTTGTTTTAATTAAACAACGCAACAAAGAAAGTGGAAAATTGCACTTCCTATTGTTGTTATAACGTTTGCCAATTATTACACGAACAATTTGGATTAAAACATCATTTTTTTTGACAATAAGGAAATGGGTTTGCACCTGAAGAGAGCTAGTATTAATTCAATCTCTTGATATTATCTGGAAAGATGAATATTTAAATCGTGATTTAGCAAATCCTTCCTATTTTTTACGTAATTCGTATTCTATATACATTAGCGAGACGGATTGAAAAGAAGCCGAATTATAATTAATAAAATTGCTAATAATAAAATGAAAAGTGATAAAGTAATGACAGTTGAAAGTTGATAAATTATAATTTTTCCTTGTAAAATCTTTGATTCCCGGTAGGATTTCAACCCACGTCAGTTGTTTTCCGGACAAGTTCCGTAACCATTAGACCACAGAGACCCGGGAAACAAATCGCTTTAAATACCTTGATGTAGTAATGTCTGTAAATACGAGGACGAATCGAAATTGAACCGGACTTTGAATTTAAAACATTTATTGATACAATAAAAAAATGAATGTACCCTATTTTTCTATATAATCCTATATCCTCTTTTATTCATATATTATTATTATTATTATATTTATTTTTCCCACCGTATTGGAAGTTCTTTAATTCCGTCATCAAAGATTGAATGTGGTCGCGTCTGTAACCAATTGCGCACGAACACCTCTACACCTTCATCGTCGTCAAAGTGGTGGCCTTCCAGTTCTTCTTTGAGTGAACAAAACATGTGGTTGTCACACAGTGACAGATCGGGGCTGTAGGGCGGATGTTCCTGTGTTTTCCAATAAACTTATTTTGGATCAATGCAGCTGTGTGTGACAGATCATTCTTGTGGAGCAGGATCGCACTTCGAATAGGCATGTCTCGCCTTTTTCGTCGATAGGCCAGTTTCTTTACATCAAACAGGCAGTAGTACGCAGCATTAACTGTACGCCGTTCGTGGAGAAAATCAATGAGCAGTATGCCTCTAGAATCACAAAAAACCATTGTAAAAACTCTTTCAGCAGAAAGGCGGACCTTGACTTTCCGCAGTGCTGCTTCTCCAGGTTTTCGCCACTCCATGCTTGCCTGCTTAGACTCCGGCATGTAATGGTACGCTCATGTCCCATTATAGGTGACAATGTGCCGCAACAAATCATCCTCCTCTGTTCGATATCGTGCCAAAAGTTTTTCAGACACGGCAAAATGGTTTACTTTCTGATCTTGCGTCAAGAGTCGAGGAACCCACTTTGCCGACACTTTTCGGTAATCCAAATCATCTGAATGATTCCCGGTAGGGTTTAACCAAAATTTTTCATTAAAAATTTCACGTTGGGAATTATAATTGATTATTAAAAAGCCAAATGAAGCTTCGTATTAATTTAATTGAAATGAGATTCGTTCCTTTTATTTTATTTCCGAGTTTTTTTCAAGTTGTGTTGCAAAGTAGAATGTTGTTTTCTTTCTTTCTACTTTTCTTATTTATACTCTCTTTTATATGATTATATTATTGTTATGAATGGATATTATATTTTCATGTAATTAGTTTAATTTTGTTCTTTTAAGATTTTTATTCTTGAAAGTGTATAATTTTATGTGCGGGTGCGAAAAGAGCAGCAAATTCCTCCGATGATACCAGAACATCCATAGTCGGAGATACAGAGGAGAATAAATTATTAAATTACACAAAAATATTATCCACCAAACCAACTGTACTCAAACCATTAAAATATGATCAACTTACAAAAAGTTCCAGAGGTACGTTATCTGCAAACCCCTAATGAAAAAAAACATATCAGCCGAAGTCCAGCAACTGCCACATACAGATTCGGCATATAGGATAGTTACACGCATACACTCCTACCACTCCTATGATCGACTTACAAAGGGTTCCAGGCATGCCTTCGCTGCGCACTTCGGCTGATATGATTTTTTTTCGTTAGGGGGCTGTAGGTAACACATCCCTGGAACTCTTCGTTATTTATGCTGTGATCCAATGCTTATCTTGTAAACATGTATGAAATTTTGATTGATATGCAATAAACTATGAGGTACAATGCTCTGTGAAAGCCAATTTAAACGTGTTGCTACCAGAAGCAAAAATAATATGCAGTCAGGACTATCAGAAGCTACAGCAACTTCGGAAGTGATCAATAAGATTAATGACAATTTTAACAACGTAAGTATTAACTTTAAAACGATGTGTAGCTAGATAATAGACATATCGACTAAGCATTTATGATAATTTAAGTGGGCACCACAAATTTTAAGTTATGATTTGAAGAGAGAGGATCAGCTGATTTTTTGTAAAATTTGTTACGGTGTAGTGGACTCATCATGATAGCCTTCCCCTAAAAGGAACCAAGATATTTCCATCGGCGGCTAAGATGATGGTTACGACATTTTACAGCTTAAAGTATGTGCCTTTCAGAAACTACGTATCTTGCAAAATGCCAAACCATTAACGAACCGTATTATGCCGTTCTACTAGACAAATTAAAAAGGCAAATTTCTGAAGAGACAACCTACGACTTGGATCAATTGAGATTTTAGATTGTACCTCATTCGCCCTATCAGCCAAATCTAGATCCAAAGTGACGTTTATTTTTTTGCAAACTCAGTGCAGTGACTACGAAGTAGTATTTTGAAGATTTTCAAGAGAATAGTATATCACTTCAATATAGTTGAACCAAGTACGTTCAAGTTGGAGAGAAATACGTTCAAAATTGCTTGATACTGTAACAAATTTGTGATTTTGAATCCCACTTCCCGTGCATTCCTCTAATGAACAAATTGCTTTCACCTTCTTCTCTATATATATATAATCTCAATTTCAATGTTTAATCAATCTGTTTTATGCACATATGATGCACGTAATCTTGTTAATTGTCGTAACATTTGTGCACATCTTGAAATTAATGAAATTAATATTTTCCAAAAATAGAAAGTGTATACAACGGAATCGAAGTTTTATGTAATGCGAATTCTAAGTTTGCTATTTCTATTACCTTAATCAAATGATTAACCAAGTGATAAGTTAATTTTCTGTGTTTACCTGACCTACTTCTATTCTGTAAATAATGCTGTAAGAAGATGAGTCGTTTTTAATAACCTGTTTTTCACGTAAACTTTTTGATTGGTGATTTAGTTTTCTAAATGTTTAATCCTGTACTGAACAAAATATATCTAGAAATACTAGAAGCTATAGAAATTACCATATTAAAAAGTAACTACAATTAACGTGGTCTTTCCACTTTTCTTTCAGAAAAGAGATTAGAATTCGAAAGGTAGAACTTGTTAGACTCTCCTGATTTGAAAAACCGACACGGCTAATTTTGTTAAATATTTTTCTAATTTTAATGAATGGTAATTCGAAAATAAAATATTAACATTCGAACTAATTCCAAGTATTGTTAAAAGTAGTGGGTGTTAACACAATTCTGTCTATAAAACACATTCTACAGAAACTACTACAAAATAATTTAATTTGATAATTGATGTTATTATTAGCAGGTCGTGATTCTAAGCACTTCTTTTAATTGCTCTAACTGCCTATTATTTTCAAAATGTATACAAATTAGGACGTGTTTTAATCAAAAATTAATACCCATATAAAAAATCCTTGAATTATTTTATGTGTGACCGATTGATCAGACGTATACAGAAGTATATTATTTGAACACACAGGGTTGTTTTTGGCAGCATTACTTTATACATTATTTTCGTTTCGCTGAAGGTAACATTAAGACTTTGCTTCGCAAAGATGTGGGATGCTCTAATATTTTATTTCTAAATTACATTTATTATGATTAGAAAAATATTAAAACAAAATTGGCGGCTACTCAACTGGCTGATACTAAATACTTTATAGGTAAATGTGCAGAAACGAAAGAATACAAAACACATCTAAGAGCATTACGATATTTACAGAATTAAAGCACACGAAATTTTGTCCAAGTGAGCCGTTTCCAAATTTATACCTCGGATACGGTAAGCCACATATTAACTAACTAATCTCAAAATGCCTATATGTTTCTAAACACCTCTATAAGAAGTCAAGCCCTGTTTAGCGGAGCCTGAACATCTGGTTGGGACGACATTAGCAAAATAGTCGATCGTGGGTGCTACTCAAACGTTATCGTTATCGGATGTACACCCCCTTATTAATCTGAATTGCTCCTTATTATTGTCTCTAAGAGCTGCGAAGATGATAGTGGAAATGGCGGGGTTACTAGCAGAAAGCAATTACATCTTTCCGCTGCATAGAAATGTCAATATCAATCCTTTCCGGCGAAGTTTCGGTGGCTCGAGTATTTATATCTGTGACCATATTGTGGTGGCAGACTTACCGACTAAGCTGTTTCGATCATTTGGAGCTGCATTGTCACTTCCTCAACTGGACTCTTTGCATGACAAAATTGTCATAGTCTCTGTTGGAGCCAACTCTCGCCATTGCTCCAACGAAGTTGCTTTTAATATTCAACACTTTGTTTTTTATGCGTATGATTAATTTGACAATATTTCCAAACATATTTAGGTACTTAAAAACTGATTTTCGTTAATAACACTCATAAAGCAGCAAGTAGAATTGAAATAGCGTTGCCGTTATGTTTGTATTATATTTATGTTTTGCGTAGACAAAATATGCAATCATATTCTTTAATCATTTTAAACAAAAAAAAGATTTGATATATTTACTTGGATCGAGTAGATATGCTTAGTTTCTATAATGCATAGCTTTTAAAATAAATATCCAATTTATCTCTACGTTGCACTTGACATCAATTTTTTGCTTACAGCAGTAAATGATCTCAGAATTCTTTAAATGTAAAACCAGGAATAAAAGTGTCAATTACATTGCAATCGGCAATAAAGCTAGTCGATACTAACGCCATGAAAATACATAGTTGCTCTAGATACATTATGTAAGTAAAAAAGAAGAAAGACCAGACAAACAGGGTCTAATAAAATTTAGTATCCCAACAACAAGGATAGAACTATAAATCAAATATGTGTGTTATGACCAAATTTACATATGCAAGATAAATAAGTACGAGGTGATACCCAAACAAAAGAAAAATTCGGAAAGATAGTGATCGTTAACAAGTTGCTAGTTTGCTTAAAGACCACAGGAACAAACCCATCTGAAGATCAGGACATCTCACGAGGCAGTAAGTCCTAAGGGGAAATTATTATTGTTATTCGTTGCAGACCGTTAATTCGTATATAGTAGGAGACTTAAATCAAATATTTTTACAACAATATCCAAAACGCAGAGATGTATATGTTATAAATTTGTATGTGGAGTTTAACTTCCGACCAAGCCGAAGGTAACACATTAAAAACAATATTTAAGTTCTCGAATTTTTTCACATGAGAAGGTACTCAATTTTAATCAAAAAGAATGAGCCATTGTTAAAGTGCACGCACATATGTAGACGGTTCCATATTCTACTAATTTAATATAAGTTGCATCCTTTTTTCTTCAGTAGTGCTGTCAACCACTTAACCACTATTAATTGTTTACATATTTCATTACACATTTCTTCATATTGCTGGAAGAGATTCATATCAAAATTGTTATTTATACAACAAAAAATATAATACCTATGAATGTGAAACTTTTTACAACATTTTTCTCACAAACGCTGCACATCTCTATAGTATTGTTACGGTAATTGGTATGTTAAGATCGCAGACCAATTTACTACCATTATACATTTTCCCAGCATGTAATTCCCACAGTAAAGAAATTTCGAATTATTACATGTATATTACATCCAAAGGTGGATATCATTCTTATTTATGAATTCAATTTCGACAGTCGAAAAATCTGCAACGCTTTCGAAAACTTTGATTGCCTATTGTTGGCTATTTTGCACCTTCACACCGGGCCGCGCCAGATGTAATAGCGAAGTGTATAGTTGTTAGTAATGGTAATCGCGATAAGAAACCGTGTACTTATGGAAGCGGTCACCTTAGAATCGCGGAACCAGAAGAACGTTTAAAAAAAGTCTTCCTGACTGCGTTCGCATCTCAAGAGTGTACATTCTTCGACGAAGCCCACAGGCGGGACAACTTTCTACACTGTACACACACTCACACGTCTTGTAGAAGTCAAGTATTACAACGATCGAGACGATCGTGCTATATACAAGGGTTCACACTTAAGCAATTGTTAGAAAATTGTTTTAAAATTTGTATGTATTGCTTCCAGCTAGAAAGTAAATAAAATCCTTTTACGTAAACTACTATAAAAAAAAATGCGAATGGAATTTTGCTTGCCATAAGAGGTACAAATTCGGTTAAATTCGATGAATTACTCCTGATTAACAGAAGCGTATTAACGTGATATTGTTGACGATGGTGCCATAATATAGAGTTATTGTTTGGGGTATTTGCATCCATATTTTATTGTGTAATCCAGATTTCATACTGTTTTCGTTTTTTCTTCCGTACAAATGGTGCATACGTAAGTACTGCGATCTAGTAACTCCGTGACGGAACTGTATTTACACCAAAAGTGCCCAACAAATAGTTTCTTAAGTAAACTAAATGGTAATTTAGCCATCAATATAAAAATTAAGTGAGACAGTGTATTTTGAGTCGATACATTTTACTATAAATTTAATTACTTGGTGGTTCTTTCTTTGTTTCTACATATTGTAATGATATGTATTATTAACATTTAAATCATTTAACGTATCAATGTTTTCTAGATTTTTCTTATATTTCTATATTTTGATATTTTATTAGTGTATGGTTCACGCCCTTATCTTGATGTTGGAGGCAAAGTACTGCTAAGACTCCCTTTCCTTTAATTTACTTATAATATTTATTCCGTACAGTTTTCTTGTATGTATTAAATATTACAGATATCTACTTTAGTTGTTCACTATTGACATATGATGTACAATTTTAAAGTTAAAAAAAAGAGTCCCTTAAACAACATGTGCAGTGCACAAAAAGAATTAAATAAAAGAACCCACTCGGTAAATTAAGAGCCTAAGATTTTCCACCACAATACGTTCAGTATAATTAATTAGCACTTTACAACGCAAAAACACACATATTAGAACCCACAATATACCGCTAACAGTTCAACAACTACATCGAAACTCGATCGATCAAACCCAGACGCAGATTCAACCGTTCGTACTTATTCGCAACTATTCACCGCCACTACCCTGCTGACAAAATCGAGCAGTTCTAATAACCTTTTATTCGGTATTAGCGATGATAATCAATTTTGAAGTTCTTATTAATTCTTAGAGAGTCCTAATGTAAAAAAGAAATTCTACACAATGCTCCGAAAATCTAGTCCAAACATTAACACACTCAATTTTAAAAATTCACTATTTGACTATTTTCCAAGAGAAGATGTTTATTTATATAATAAATGAGTGAAAGTCGTTGTTGTGTATGTTTGCAACACTTTCAAAAGGTACAATATTTGTTTTTGTTTAGAATACAGAAAACGTGCTACGATTTTTACATAATAAAAATATATCTTTTGCATAAAGTACAACATATTTCTTTTAGTATTTGTTTGAGGATCATACTTTATTAAGAATTTCATACAACAGATTCAATTATCTTTCATTTTTTTATATATTCCTTTAGGTGTTCATTTAAAAAAAATGAATTTTCTCTGTAATTCATTGCCCCTTTTTGCTTTTAATTTTAAAACTAGTCATGTAGTACTCATAATTACTAAAAAATATAGTAAAATTTAATTTAGACCAATCTCTATACTGTGAATTTTTGTGTCTAAGCAAATTTACTGGAACTAGCACCAAACCAACTATCGACATAATAGTGGACAATGGATTATATCTCGAAGAATAAACATTAATTTTCTTCAATTCAAAATATTTGAATAACTAGCAAACTATATAGTAAATTATGTTGCATGGATGTACACGTACAATCATGTGCATGAAAATAGCAGAGGCCTTAATTTGGCTGAAATGTCAATTTACGAAATTCAAGTTTATTGAACTCTAAATAGATTTCTTAATACCGAAAAGAAAATAAAACTGTTTGTACTGTAGGACATAGAAAATAATTGAGCATTAAAACAGCAGTCATTCCAAAATACTATTCAAATTCATTTTTATTTAGGTAATTGGATTGAAAAACTTAATATTTTGTTGCTTCATCTTTATTCTTTATTATACCTTGATAGCTGCGGGGCAGCAAGTTTACCAGTTACCTACTGAAACTTTTTTGCCATTCAGCGTGACACGTTCTCAATCAACAGATCGTCAATATTTTGCAGCTTAGCAGCAGAGACAACCTTTCTGAACTCCACCCATAAATTTTCAATTGGGTTCGACAATTGCGAAGAACAACCCAAAACGCGAATGTTATTATCTCGAAACCATGTTTTCACTTTACGAGTAATATACTTCGGATCAGTATCCTCCATCCTCGTGGCCTTTCTTACTCTGTATATGGCAGAAGCACAGTTTGTAATATGTTTATATCGACATGACACTTGAACCTCCGAATTTTACCTTTTTTTTGGTGTAGGAGTGTTGAAATGCTGCCGATGGTAGTCTTCGTTCGTGCTGTTCATATGCACCAGAATTAAATAAAACCGTTTTAGTTTCATCTAGCCGCCGTACATTACGCCACTTCCTTTCGTCCCACTGTGCGTGTTCATGAGCAAACGATAATCTACTCTGTATTTGCCCTTTATTTAATAATGGTACCTTTCTAAACACGCAACTTCGCTTGAATCAGATTTCGCTTCACAGTAGAGGTGCTTATAGAAAGGTTTAACTCATTTTTAATTGCAATGGTGTCTTTTTTACATAAGTTATAACGTTTCTGTCTTCTCTAGCGCTAACTTTCCTTTTTTCATCACGATTTTCTTTCACTATTTTTCCAGTTCTTAGCGTTTACAATCATTTTCGCGGAACAGGTGGTCTTTTTTCCGATGAACAATGTTTTCCCTGGCCACATTACAACAGAAATTGATAATTAAGAAATGGTTGTATTATTCTGCAACAGACAAAACTTTATTCATTTGCGTTTAGTGCCTCCAGCTCTGGTACTACTGTGTCCAATGCATAGGCATATAAGGACTCATGACTAGAAAACTCAGTAATCCACCCTCACATTCGGTACTTTACCGTAGCCATATGTATTCTGAGATTTTAATATAGCAGCGTCAGAGTTGTCTTTTGTAAATGTGATTTATAAGTATTACTTTAGGACTGGTATTTTCGTGCATATGACCGTATATTTGGAGTACTCGGTAGATTTTCTTATTAATAGTACAGGTATCATTACAAAAAGTAAAGACATCAATATATTTTAAAAATAAATCAATTTTGTCCTTATAAAACGTTTTTCATATTTAAAAATAATTTCACGAAATACATTCTAACCGTCTCGTTTACTAATTAACTTTTTAATTCATTCTAACGACTAGTGAATCCGAGAGTGCAGCTTACGCGTGAGACCCTGTATAACGCATTTCTTCCCACACTACCGCAAACACCGTTTCTTCTTCTTTCCTCATCATCGCCGGCAAACGAGCCCCTTCTCTATTAAGCGATGTAGCGTCATGTCTTTCGGAAAAGTAGACTCCTTGGGCCATCGTGATCGTCAATCGAACTCAGTCAGTCATCAATTTCTGTCGGAAGAGACAATGAGACGATGTCTTCTTAGCAGATGCTAGCTAGTAAAGAATCAAACAAGCGGTCGAAACGCATTCTTGCTGCGTCGTGTCTCTAAGTAATAGATGTGAGGACGGTGTTTGTTTCTATTATTGTTGCTGTTGTTGTTCAGTGAGCAAATATCTTTAGTGAACTACCAGATTTCTGGGAGCAAAGAAACAGGCCGAAGAAATGTTGTTAAAAGCTGTAAGTAATACCAACTTTTAATAATCTTCTAATAATCAGCAATTTGGTATCTGCTTTATATTATCTATAGACAAAATACTCTGTATAAAATAATTAAATAGTGATACTGATAAACAATATTTTATTTGAAATACTACACAATCAATAAATTTAATAAAGTTAGTGCTTCCCCGATTTTTGTGGTAGTACGTGTATGTGTATATATTTGAATCAGTAAATAATTCTTTTAGAAATCTGTCGGTTTTTACAAATGTAAATATTTTAAAAAGCAGTAAGAAGTTTACTAATTCAATGAACATTAATGCTGCGAATTTACCACCAGGTTAACTTTATTCGTTCATAAAAACAAAGTCATTTTGACTCTAGGTGCTCACAAGGTTCCATATAGTACTTCGAAGTTTATTTCTACCCATTTCAATGAGGTAGACATATTTTACTTGACCTGCGCATTGTGATCCCTCCTCTAAAAACAAGCATCACCAACCGATCACAAATGTTATCAATACTCATTCTATGACTTAGTCTGGACTCATTCTTGGTCATATTTGTAGCTTCTGCCACTTATTGTCCCATAATTTTCCTCAAAAGCACAACCCAACTTGTCTTTCACAAGAGGCAACATCTTCACACTTATATAATGTGAAAGACATATACCCAATCTGAAATTATTATAATTTTAGAATTTTTCACATAATTTAGGTATTTCAGGTTTCTTTGTATGTTTTTATTATTAACATATTTCTACGTGTACATTCCCATATATGATAGCGCATAATCCTCAACTCTTGTAATTGTAGTTATTCAACGCAATGATGTTGTCACTCCATCTCATTGACAGGAAGCTGATGTACTATTAAACCATAAAAAAACTGCCAATTTAAGGATCACGATATTCTCGCTTCATATGATAGTATTCGTATCTTTCAAAATATTTAGTTTCGATAATGGATCATTGTCTAATAGTAGAACGAGATTTTATCAATATGTTTTATGCCTATTCAAGTAACGGTTTCATACATGTAATTACTTTAGATATTAGGATCTTACTTGATGACCCTTTTCTGTCGAATAATGATGAGCCCATAAATTTCTGCAGTTTTCCAAAAAAAGTAATTCATGAATCCTCTTTATACTGATGGCAAAATTAACAGTGCGTGTCGGTTTTAATCAGCATAGACGTATTTAGATAACCATTTGAGAGCGAGTTTTCTCACGTAATATTAAAAGCTGCGGCTTAGTTCCTCAAAATTTTAAATTTGTGCTTAGAGTAACATCAACATTTCCAACCGTACGCAGAAATGACTTTCCAAACACAATATTCGCCTACGTTTGACCACTCAATCTCTTTCCATTTGGGCAACATATTTTTTTATAATGGCTATCAAAGGACGTCACTTGTTGTGGGGCTCTGAAGCTTATTGTATGTATGTTTTTGTCTGGCACACTCGGTACAACTGCTTATATATGGTTACGAATTTCTTATATATTAATATTAAATAGTGAACTCTTCACCAGATTCAAGTAAAAGTCCATATAAATTTTATTGCCAGACTATCTTTCAATAAGCAAACATATTTATTAGATATAGACTCATAGTATTACATATTAGATAGAGATAAATATTTAGACATATTTATTTTTAAGTACATTTGATTCTTATCATAACTCTACACATTGTTGTAGGTGCTCTATTTTTATTAATGCGCGATCATAGATTATAGTTTTGTATATTCTATCTATTTTTAATTACAAATCTTAGTCCCAAGTTTCACTTTAAGCCCTAAGCACCAAAATTGTTAGAAATAATAATAATGAAGTACAGGATAAAAAATGGGTTAAATAAACATTGAGAGAGTCACATGCACTATCGCTCACAATTTTATAATCACTTTGAGAAACTTGTAACACGATTTACTTCGAAAGGCACAACACATTTTTTAAAAGAAGGTACATGTGTATTTATTAGCAATATATTATTATTATACTAAAACGGAAGAGATTATAAAAGAAACGCGCAAGTTATTATATACACACATCTAAACGATGGTGTCATTTCGCATTAATTTGAATCCATTCTTAATAAAAACTCTTTCCTAAATGTTTTGCTAACTATGTTAAAACTCCAACTACCATAACACTGATTTTTTAAATGTTGGTATTTTTCACCACTTATGAGCTGGTATCTTGTATATGTCTTGACCTAACTGACGTTACTATCATTTCTCTCCATTCTATAATTCCAATATGAACAAGTGACAAGGAATTATTTTAAAATCGCATTCGCCCTGGAATGAGAAAAACCACAGAAAACCTGAAATCTGACAAGCAATGACCACAAGGCTCGAATTCTGGACCCCAAGACCCATAGCCAACCGCTCTATGTGCTGAACCACTAGCCTCAATTAATGAAACTAGCAACATAATTTCAATACAATTAAATGTTTTTACACGAAATTAATGACGTGAGATTAAACAATATTCTTACCATTAACACAATTTGTTTACTACTCCTATACCTACCGCAATGTAAAAGTTAATCTACAAGTGTTAATTATAAATGATTACGATACACCAGATGCTAGGAGAATCTTTTAGCATATGCATAATAACTTTCATTTAAAAATTATACATACAGAAGATATTATTTCTTTATAGTAATGAATTTGCTTTTCGCGTTATCATCATTAGCAGAACAAATCATCTCCCCTGCCATCTTTTGAGTTGTGTTAATAATTTAATAAAATACGGAATATATTTATATTAACAGCAATCATAAAAATGCCATATCTGAGCAAACATATATCGAAGAGTTTTTGATTCTAACGGCTTGCTGATCCTGTGGTTGGAGAATCTGCATCTGACCGTGGCAATGTCAGGTGTTGTACATTGAAATCTCTCTTATGTCGACATAATGGTGGTGCATTGTCGGATAGGTCCTATATCCTCGTCGGTGGAAAAATAATTAATAAACAGCCCTTGCGGCGAGGAAGTGAAGGAATAAAATCATGAAAACTTTATACGCCATGGTTACAGGGATTGGGACAAACTACAAAGGTTGTATAACGTTGTTGGTCGGCTGTGTTATTCGCCAACCTTATGTTACCTAACGCTTATGAGACTCTATTGGTAAACACATTAATTGGGTTACCTATCTATGTATATGTATATACACTACCAGCAATAAGTGTTTACCCTCTTGCATAATTGGAGATTATTCAAAGAAACTATTTTTATCCCTATTACAATATTTGTATTATTAAACTGTAAGTATGAGATAGATTATAATTCCTCTGTAATACTCTGTGTGTAGGCAATGAGCCGACTGGGATTAAGATATCAAAAATGACTCTTTTTGCGGATCCGTCCCATTTAGGGAGAGGGACTAGATAAGGAACAGTTTTTTTTTAAATGTTTAACACAACCATTATAAAATATGAAAATATTTTAATATAACCAAGAATCTTGTTTGCGTTTTCGTATTGCAAGCAGTGAACAGTAAAGAATCTGTGTTTTAAAACAGCGAGTGACATTAATGCAATGTAGGCAAGAAAATAATTATTTACGAGTGCTCAAATAGTGGCTTACCACAACATTGGTAAAAGTAACACAGAAAATCGGTAATTATTGAAATTAAATCGTAGAGTCGTGGATTATAATGTAAAGTATCAAAGAAGTGGGGGCACATCCAATAAACAGCGACTCCGACGACCAAAAGTAACAACACCCGCAGAAGATCGCACAATTGTAACCACGAGCAAACAAAATAGACGTAAAACAGCGCCAATGATTGCTACGCAGAAACCGTTTTTGCACAAAGCAAACAAAGCTAAGCGATTAGGATGAGCGAGGGGACACAAAGACTGGATGTTGGAGAATTGAAGGAAAGTGCTCTGAACAGACGAATCTAAATATCTCATCTTTGGTTCAAACAGAAGAATATTTGTCCGTAAATCAAAAAGGGAATAAGCACTTGAATCCTGTATTACACCAACGGTAGAACATTTAGGAGGATCAGTCATTATTTGGTATTGTTTTGGCGGTAGCTCTGTGGGAGATTTAGTCAAAATAGATGGTAGAAAAGAAGGTATGAGGAGATTTTGGAGATGAATGCTATCTCGTCTGGAATGCAATTAGTCAATGAATGTTTCGTGTTCCAGTACGATAATAATCCAAAACACACTGCAAAGATACGCCGTAAGTATTTAGAACAACTAGAGCACAAAGAAAGCATTGATCTTATGATTTGCCTACCCCAAAGTTCAGATCTCAATCCGATCGAGCTTTTGTGGGAGAAACTCGAAAATCTACTCCAAATTTTACCCGCTAACACTGGCAAAGCTGCCAGATAGAATATCAAGATTGTGTGTAGCAATAATAAAAACGGAAGGTGGACACATTGACGAATCGCAAATTAAATTCATTTACGATTATCTTTGATAACCACATTGTTTTTATAACTGTTATAGTTCTTCACATAAGTAGAGAATAAAGGTTTATTTTATAATTAGTTTTTGATTTGTTTTTGTAGTATTTTAAGGATGGGTAAACACTTATGACCAATAACTTTTCCAGATTACAATTCAACTTGAATATTTATTTTATTATTCAAGATTTATTACGTTCCCTCACTTGTAGATATAAACAAAATAAAATACACTGTTACTGTATTACACGTAGTCATTGAGACTCGAAATTGTTTATGTTTAATTTAAAAAAGTTGACTTCGATAAAACAATCAGACAAATGATAATTTTCCTACAAAATAACTTATACTTGTCAAAATTTCGATTTCATTGTTCTGATAAAAAAAATAGGATAATCGCCCCATCAAATAATTTGTATTTCTCAACAATGTAAAATGGTAGAATATAAAACTGAGATACCTATAACTTGATGGGCTATTCACCCCTTCTTATTTATTTTTCTTATAGTGGAATTTGGAGGGAATACAAGGTTATTACAACAGTTCTCCCTTTTTATTATAAAACAAGTTCTTTTTTTAAAGAGGACCAACAACAAATACCGTCGTGGTTGACTCATTCTAATTGTAAAACATTGCACACAAGGTAAGACCATAAAATTTGTCCAATTTACTTCCAATATTAGATTTTCCTTACCACTAAATTTGGCACCTCCTAAAAATAATATTTCCAAATGATCCATTTGGCGATCCTTTAGTCCAAATATAAATTTTCTAATACCAGCTACTAAACTATTTTATATAATTCTACTTCCAACTTCCTAGATTATTTCACCTGAAGTATTTAATCTTTTATTAATTACTTCATTCTCTTTTTGTAATTTTCATAACGTAAGCTAAGCTCTAAATATTATTTCAATAATGGCTTCACAATCCCTTTTTATTAAAAAAGGTTTTCATTTATTATAACTCCGCCCTACACAAGCGAAAAGGTCTAATTTCTCAACAAATATTTTACATGAAGTACAAAGTTAGCGACTTACCCACAAAAAACTTTTACCCGTGAATATCACTTTCCAATCAATTATCGTATCCCATGTAGGATGATGCTACTTGTTCGTACATATATACATAAGCACTCGCTACGTACAGACATCCAAAAATTATTGATGTAAGTAACACACTTTCGTTTGTTTGCCTGTGCCAAGTTCCTTGATTTGTTTTAAACTTCTCTCATGAGTATATGGGAAAATATTCAGGTTAATAGATGCACTATTTAATTAAACCAGCACATTATATACGATGTTTCAATATATAGTAATTAGCATATAATAGAAACTAAAAGAATTTGTTTGGAAGAGAAAAACACACAGTGCAATCTCAATTATTTCACAATCTTATTAATTTTCATTGAGTTAAATTAAAAATCTACATTAAAAGATATCAAAACACTTTATTCTTCAATTCTTCAAGAATATTGCAATTCATCTCTATTACATTATATGCAATAAAAGTATTTAGGGTTGTTAAACGTGGTTACTCCAATGTATTGGTTTCTATTGAACATATATTTCTGGGTTAAAATCAGTATTAGCAGTAACCAAAGTGTTATTTTCCAAAAACAAATCAATCTACTAAATAAATATTTATTAATAAATATTTTCTTCTTCCACAGAACGTTCATTACATGACTCCATAACCAATCATGTAAAAAATTGTTTGAAAATGTAAACACTCTTTTGAAATTGTAAATTAATATATATTGTCACGTAAAAATACTTCGCAAATGTGAATCTAATACGATACTTGAAATTTGCAGATTCGAACTGAAATATATTATTCGTGGAGGAAACTAAGTTACCATTTAATTTTATCTGCTGTCCTACACTACTTACTATACATATTAAGACAACATTTTAATTTGTAATATTTTACGCCTTCTAGTTTTATGCAGCAAATGTATTGCATAACGTAAGGGAAATTTAACTGAAATAAAAAGCTATATCACCTTATATGCCTTTTATATACGAGCTTTCACGATTTACAGCTCATATACATGAAAAGTAATGAGTATTTCTATACCTTCGTATACACATACACTACCAGCCATAAGTGTTTATTCACCTATGAAATATAACAGAAGTCAAACACTAATTATAAAATAAACCTTTATTCTATGCTTATATAAAGAGCTGTAACAGTTATAAGAACAATGAACCTATTCGCTAACAAAGATAATCATAAATTAATTTAAACTTGCGATTCGTCAATGTGTCTCTCTTTTATTACTGCCACATACAATCTTAGTATCCTCTCTAGAAGCTTTGCCGGTGTTAACGGCCCTATTTTCCCAACGTATCCTGTAGTTACGCCAAAAGTACTGTTATCGAATTTGGAGCAGATTTTCGAACCTGTCAATCAAGTTCCTCTCAGAAAAACTCGATTGGATTGAGATCTGAACTTTGGGGTGGCCACTTCATCACATTTTCTCTCTGCGCTCCAGCTGTTCCAAATACTCACAATACGTCTTAACAGTGCTGTTTGGAACATTATACTGCTCCAACACGAAGTACTCACCGATTACTCGTGTTCCGAACCCGATGGTACTCCTCTCCAAAATCTCTCTATAACCTCCTTTTGTAAGGGTACCACCTATTTTGACCAAAGAGGTACTACCAAAACAAATCATGACTGATCGTTCTCCATGTATTATTGTTAGTGTAATACAGGATTCAAGTGCTTGCTTCGTATGGAAAAGCACAACAAATATCTAAAAGAGCATGCATCAATAATTTGGATATAATTTATATTAATAAAGATACATGTTGCTTGTAGTTTTACTAACGATGCTATAATTTTCCATTGGCGTGTCTGTAAATGTATATTTCAGTATGCACTAATACATACATTAACGATTTTCGCATTCGTAAAAATGTATTTCCTCCATTGCATTGATCGAGCACTCAGTATTGCAATAATGATTCATGTAAATCTGATATAAATTTAAAGTGATTTTTTTTCATTGTGATACTCACATGTATCCATCTCTTTAGTGGTTTTCCGGTTCTTGACTATCTATTTTGCGTCATTTAGGACAGAGTTATGCAAATACGTCGGCGTTTTTACAGTTAGTTCCAGATTTTTAAAAACGTTTCAAAGTTTTAGATTTGCAAACTGCACTACAAAAATAAGAAAAAACCGTTGAACTAGAAATGTTTTTTATTGTAAAGCAAGCGGGAAACAAGAAATAAGTGCATAATTAAAAAGAAGCTAACTTTGGTCATATGGTACTTTCGAAAAATTAGAAGCGTGTCCAGTTATTACATATATTGTACTAATCAAAAGGTTCTATATATAGACTAAATAGCTGACTAGCAGGACCAAATAATGGTTTATTTAAATGGTTGTTGAACGAACATAAATATTGACAAAATTAAACCCCTACTCATGATTCATTATAAAAGAGATCGCTACAGTACCCTCATTCGGCACAGGTTATACGTATCCGTCAGCTTAAACTTAGTCATGATAATATAACAGACACGTGAAACACGAAAACACATCCATAAACATTTACAATTTAGTAGGTGTATGCAGGTATGTAACGTATTTAAACTTTCTTTCATTCAATATTCCATTCCCGTCCTATCCAATTTTTCTGCAAAAGAAAAAGTTGCGGTATAAAGCGATTTTATTATCTTAATGTAATTTGTATTGCTACGTAATTTGTAAATTAGAAATTAAATTTGTTTAATAAGCAGTAAGAATATAACGAGTATTACCAAGAAGTTTTTATCATTAGGCCTACAACTAGTATTGCCTTTGCATCCAAATAACCTTAAATTTGGAATTTTTCAGTAACAAACATGTGTTAAATTATAATTTAAGAAAACGTAATAGACTTCCTATAATATAATATAATAAAGTTATGTACTTCAGATACCTCATTATTGTCAGAATGATATTATTAGGTATTTATACTTCTATCTATCGTTGTATAGACCTAAGATTAGCACATCGTCCTTGACTTGTACAACCATTAAAAGTCCTTCTGGTTATCAATTTTACAAACCGGTAATTTATTCCATTATTAAGCGGAGCAATAATGAATGTATATACTGCGATAATATTTACTCTACATACAACATATAACACCATTCGCCAAATACACTAGGGTGGCAGAATAAAATAGACACCAGGTAAAGCGGTATAAATATGTAACCATTGGGACCTCGTTGACGATAAAAGAGAGTTACTGTGAATAAGGAAGAATATGCGGTGAAAGCTAACATACGCTATAAAGGAAAAACTAAAAATCGACCTTCTTTGTATTTTTTTAATAATAATAATAATAACAATAATAAAATCGCATCGTTGGCCAGAGTGATCATGCAGCGCTTCACAACGTTATAGGACTAAATTTTTAAGGTGTCACCTGTTTGATGAAACTCCGTCACAAGCTGGGGGAAACAGGTCACTCGTAAATAGACTTTGCAAGAAAGAAGGCGATCTCAAGAAAACAAAACTAATTCGTTATAACCGCATTTTGATGTATTAATATGTCATATTTAAGATTGAAACCAATAAGATACAAAAAAAAAATAAATTAGAGCAATTATCTATACAAAAAAGGTTTGATTCTATGCTATTGAACCAACTAAAGAAAATAAAATTCTTTACCGGTCGCGATAGCGAACGTTACCGTTTACAAAACAGATGGAAATGATAAAATGATAATTGAAGACGTATCGTCACAGCTGGACGACAATTGTTTGCATCAGACGGTTAAATAAAGTTAACATCATGGTGTGGAAAAGGCGCGATATGGTATGGTGGAAGATCGCAAATTAATAAAAACGGAAATAATAAATCCACAGAGAATAATCCAAATATTAACAGAAGGACTACTACCGATATTCGATAACGCCATCTCTAATAGTTTTGTTGAACGTGCTAGCAAAAGACAATACGCGTGACCTCGTAAACAACTGATCAACATCGAAAGCCTGGTGGCGGTAACCAACAGATAATTCAAACCAAAAAAATTAAAAATCACTGTATCAATACTGTCGTATGGTTGATATTATTTATTGTCAAAAATAACTAAAAACTACTGACAACATGTATGTAGGTACACAATATCTCACACCCTCTAGAACAGCTCTCTCTTCTGGCACTGTGTGCGTCTAAGTTCGTCTATGTATATAGAGTGTGTGTAATAGCCCATACTACATTTCCTCTCTTAGATAAACAAAAGATTACTCCCGGTATCTTGTAGGTAAACATCTCTCCCTAGTTGGATTTCTTCTCAGTGTGGGAGTAGGGGAGTGTTGTGGTGTTGATTCTACTCTATTTTCTACTTCTGGCTTAGGGTTATGGTTTACGGGTTGGTCTCTTTCATTTGGTCGTTCTATACCACGTGATTTTTCGATGCTTGCTGCTGGCCCGTTTTTTATAGTTAGTTCTATACTTGGTGGTGGTGGTGTCGGTGTCGCCTTTTCCACGTCCATAGGGCATCCAACCTCTGGTTCCATACGAGGTCTTAACTGATTGCCTTGTTTCCTTTTGGAATTTGCATTAACGTCCACGACGTATGAATGATGACCCTACCTGGAGAACTTCCTTTTCCCATCGGATTCTTCACCCATGCTGGCTGGTGTTCTACGAAAACCCTGTCTCTGGCACCTCTGTCGTGGATTCGTTTTGCGCTGTCCATCCTGTGAAAAATATCTGGTTTAATTTCATGAAAAGCAGATCTGAGAGGTCGACCGAATAAAATTTCACTAGGCCCACGACCAGTGGAACACTGTATAGTATTCCGGTACGAAAACAGAAATTTTTGCAAACGTTCGTGTTGCGGTATATCCCGACCACTAGCCGTCATTGTTTCTTTAAATGTCTTAACCACTCTTTCCGCGAGACCGTTAGTTTTTGGATGGTAAGGTGTAGTGCAAATGTAAGTTATGCTGTTATTCTTACAAAACTGTTCAAATTCTTCGGATGTAAGTTGAGGTCCGTTATCCGACACGATTGTTTTCGAATAAAGTAACCTTGAAAAAACTTCGTGTAACGCGTTCACTGTCACGGTTGACGTAATGTTTTTCATCGGTATCACCTCTAACCATCGCGAATAAGCGTCAATGATCACTAGCCACAACTTGTTTTCAAAAGATCCTACAGAGTCTATATACACTCGCGCCCATGGCTCTGGTAGTGCATTCCAGGGAAAAAGTGGGAGTTTAGAATCGTTTTGTTTTGATTCTTGACAAAGCTGACATGATTTCACAAAGTTTACGATGTCGTCGTCAATCTTAGACCAATATACATGTAGACGTGCGTAAGACTGCATGGCTGTAATTCCTGGATGTCCATCGTGAAGCATTTCCAAGATATCGCGTCGTAAGGATGTTGGAATGCAAAGTCGTCCCTGCCATAGTAGAATTCTTTCTTCGAAAGAAAGCTCTTCGCGTTTTTCATCAAAAGTTGTCAGGTCTGCAGGAATTTGTCGTTTTTCAGGCCAGTATGTCTGTAGATATTTAATAATTGCACGTAGTGTTTTGTCGCTGCTTGTTGCATCTTGTAATTTGCGCTTGGTCACTGGTAGATGATGCATACGAAGGTTAAACAGATGACCTCTCTTAGGTAAGCCAACCTCTTCTTCAAACGTCATGTTTTTATCTGTCAGTTGAAGTCGCGATAGTACATCTGCAGGTGCATTCTCTTTTCCGGTGTGATAAGCAATTTCATAGTCGTAACTGCTTAATATCATCGGCCATCTTAGCAGTATGTTATTGGCTATTTTCGGCGTTTCTCGTTCCTTGCTAAATATTCGTTCCAGAGCCTTGTGATCTGTAAATAGTGTAAAATGTCTCACATATAAATAATGGTGAAAATGAGTTATTGCGAAAATTATTCCTAGCGCTTCTTTATCGATCGTAGAATATCGTGTTTCAACCTCGCTAAACGTTCTGGAAGCAAAAGCTACTCATCCCGTCATCTGCATATTTGTGAAAAAGCACCGCTCCTGCTCCTTTATCACTGGCGTCGCTGATTACAACAAGCGGCAAGTTAGGATCGTAATGCACTAGGGTATCATTTGACGTTAAAATCTGTTTCAATTTGTTGAATAGGGCTTCATCGGCTGTAGTCCATTTAAAAATGCTTTCTTTTTTCAAGTGTCTACATAATGGTGTACAAATAACATGCACGTGTTTAATAAACCGGTTGCAGTACGTTATTGAACCCAAAAGGGAACGTAATTCGTTTACGTTAGTTGGCCAAGGCATGTTCTTTATAGCTGCAATATATTCTGTAGTAGGATGCAGTCCTTCTGCATCTATAACATGTCCTAAAAACGATACGTTTTTCTGAAACCATTTACATTTGTTCTGTTGAGTCCGTATACCAGCGAATTGCAGGCGTTGAAAAATCTGTTCTAATCGTTGTAGATGTAATGCTTTAGTGGGCGCGGTGACCAATATGTCGTCCACTGTTCCATCAATACGCGATAAAATTTGGTCCATGGTCCTTTGGGAAAGTGATGGTGCAAAATTGACACCAAAAGGTAACCTTTTGTACTGATAGTAGCCTCGGTGTTTTGAAATAACTAACAGCTTCCTCGATTCTGGATGCACCTGTAATTATAAATAGGCATCCTTTAAATCCAATTTCGAAAAGTATTGGCCGCCGCTAAGTTTCGCAGTAATGTCTTCAAAACGATATAAGGGGTAATCGTCCTTTCTTACGTTAGGATTGACTGTTACTGAAAAATCTCTGCATATGCGAATACTTCCATTTGATTTAACTGCAAGTACAATGGGTGTTGCCCATTCAATAGGGTCGGTGTTCAAGTTGACTGGTTCTAGAACATCTTCCATCACTAGTCGATCTAATTCAGCTGTCACTTGTTGCTGTCTAAGCCGGAAAGTCTTTGGAATCGTGTTATGTTTCAAATATATCTGTACCAGACTTCCTCTAATACTGCCGATCTTACCATTAAAAAGCTCGCCGTACCTACTTATTAATGTTTCCACCTCGCGAATTGGTGTGTTACTTATTGCGTTACTTATGTTTGTGGCTGTTGATATGTTTGTTTTAATTTAGCATAGACGAACCCCCGGTAGAAGAGGTAAGTTGAAAGCTATGCACCAATCAAGACCAAACAATGGTACGTCATTTGATCGTGTGACATACACAGGTAGTTTTTTACAAGACCGAAAGCAGGAATATTAACTTCTGTAACCCCTAACGTATCTATTTCAACATCGGTATATGCAACCAGGTTTCTTTTTTTGCTTAGGGTAGGACCGCCTATGCGCATCCATAAATCTTGGCCAACCACAGAGTGCGCCGCACCCGGGTCGTACAACATTTCACACTCGTAATCGTTTATGTCAGTGGGTATCATGATTTTATTAACCGAACTCAAATTTTGAATATTCTAAGTGGTTGTTGAGCTACAACTATCTGATGCACATCCGGCGTCATGCGTTGTGCCTTTATCGCGAATGTGGCGTGCACTAGTATAACCCTTATGTTGGATCTTGTTTTGGTGATTTTATATACGCCCGTTTGTTGATTATACACACTTTAGCGAAATGATTCTGAATATCGCACACCGCGCACGTTTTACTTGATGCTGGGCAATGTTTTTGTCGAAGATTTCCCCACATTAACAGTGTTTTTCGGCAGCTAATATTACCGGTTCGTGTTTAGTGTTACGTTTAGAAGATTCACTGTTTTTGTTATTCAGTCCCGATTTCTGTTTATTTCGAAAACTAACACGATTTATATGTTTGTCAGGGGTGCACACTATCTCATCAAATGTCTTTCTTATTACTTTATCCGATTCAAAATGGTCTACTAAAGTCTTAAAAGGTTCGGCACCTACCTTAATAAGCAGCAAGTTCCGCCGTTTACCTTTTGCGGCTTCGTTATCCGCGTTCACACCGTGTAGTTCTAACTCCATTTGGAACCGCTGTATGCAGTAGTCACATGCCTCTTGTGCCGGGCAAAATTTTTCAAATTGAAAATTTTTGAAATACTCCGTTGAGGTGTTTACATCTGTTTCTGTTTCCATCGTGTTAAGCGAGCGTAAAATCTCACTTTTCGATTTTCTTGTGTTTACTGTTATTGTTGTCTTCACGCAAAATAGACAAGACAGTAAAACCTTGTTAGTTTTCCTCGTCGCCGATATGTCGTATGGTTGATATTATTTATTGTCAAAAATAACTAAAAACTACTGACAACATGTATGTAGGTGCACAATATCTCACACCCTCTAGAATAGTTCTCTCTTCTGCTACTGTGCGCGTCTAAGTTCGTCTATGTATGTATATACAGTGTGTGTAATAGCCCATACTACAAATACGGCAAGATTAAATGCTGTGCATCGTTTATCTACAAAACCATGGTGATGTTTAGATAAAAAAGGAACAAGGAAACTTCGTCTTTTTTATGGACAGGTCTAAATCTCACAACTCTAGACGAGTCGAGGAACTTATAGATAGACGAACACAGATACAAGGAATAACATAAGCACTCGGCCAAAATCGAAGAACAGCCCTTAAGCATGCTGTTTCCCATCAACTTCTTTTGCCAGTTACCACTAATGGACAGTTTCGCAGTAGTTGTCACTCTGAATCTCCCACTTGGTGATTTATTCCGAAAATTCCCACTTTCTCGGTATTTCTTGACGGTATAGTCTACGGAGGTATTAATTAACTTTAATTGTTTCGCAACTTGTCGGTTGCTTTTGCCAGTTTGATGGTGCGCAATTATAAGAGCACGCGTTTCTATGTTTAATTCTTTTCGTTTCAACATTTTTTACAGCCGCAATAACAGTAATCACACAGAAATATCTCACGACGAATACAGAAACGTAACTGAGGGCAATTTTTGTAATCTACCCTGAAACTTATCCAAGGTCATTAAAACATCATTACTGAAAGTATCCTTAATAGCAACTTCGAGAAACTTTTATTGCACGAATGCCCATGTAGTGGCAATAACCAATTTTGGCTTATTACAGGTAATAAACTAATCTACGTAATATTACTTATCCAGCATTTCTATAAATTTAATGCCTTCCCTATAATTATTCAATTTTACAAGAATTAATTACCTAGAAGCTGTGTTGTGTAAATAGTTTTATAAAATATGGGTGCCCAAATACTTTTGAACGGTAGTGTATTTTTATAGAGTTTATCATTAAATCTAATATCATGTTCATATGTAAACCATATTGAGATTCGGGATAGATTGAATGAAAAATGCTTTTCAAAGGCATATGGGGATCTAAATAGTCATAGACCCTTTTTTGTTATAAAATCTAAACCAAGCATCATTAATATCTACTTATGTCAACAGAACGACCAGTCAATGCCTTCTTAAAATTGTATATCTTACAAACTGCATTAGGTAATAGTGATGAAGAGTGACTAGAAATATACGAGGGCGGATAATCATGGCCCACCCCTTACGTAAATCTAATTGCTTGTTTGATTATCTTTGACATTTAGTTAACTGACATTTGTGGATCATATCTACATAGTAAGTTTGTATCTCAAAGGATTCTCGTGCTGTGGTTAATTCTTGAATTCTGTGTCGTGATTGTTCATAAAAATGGATCCTGTAGAACAAAGAGCCGTAATAAAATACCTCCAGAAAAAGGCATGATGTCAACTCAAATTCATAAACACATTATGGCAACTATTGGTGAGTCTGCATTTCCTTATGATATAATCAAATGCTGGTGCCAAGACTTTATATGCTGAAGAATATCCTGTGAAAACCGACAAGCTCTACCCATGGTCCTCCTATAGGGGTAACAACAGACAAAAAGGTACACGATATACTGCAAAACCGACGACTATGCATCAGGGACATTGTGGAAGATACTGGCTTATCATAGCATGTGGTGTATACTATACTGGCTAAAGAATTAGATATGGAAAAGATGAGTACAAGATGAGTGTCCCTAATATTAACCATTGACCAAGAAAGAAATCAGGTGTTGATTTGTAAGCATCTTTGGGAAAGGTATCAAGCAAACGAAGAGAACTTTCTTAGTCGGTATGTGACCATGGATGAGTCATGGGTGCAGTTTGCTGGAAAGAGTTTGCTATGTGCTGGGATGCTCAAGGAATCATTATGATTGACTCTTCTAAAAGGACAGAGCATTACAGGGGCATACTACGCACAATTGATTTCTAAATTACGAGACGCTATTAAAGAGAAACCAGCCATACATCTAGTATTGCTACGGCCACTACCAAGCTGGCTTTGAATTAGTGGAGAGCATCCGCCATATTCGCCGGATCTGGCTCCTAGTGATTACAAGCTGTTCCCCAAAGTGATGCAAGCTGTAGAGAGGTGATTTGCAGAGGTGGGACAAAAATTTCCCAGCAGGCTGTTGAGATGTTGAAGCACCGATGGACCAAGTGCATTAGTGTGCAGGGTGACTGCGTCAAAACATGTAGTTTTACTGTAAGGGGATCAGCGATACAGCATAGAGACCCGCGCTCGTAATTGTATGTTAATTTGAAAGCAAAATAAAAATTATCCAGAATCGTCCTGAGAATTAAACAAATTAATAATGTTATTGATATTGAAAAGTGCGTAAATTCAAGAATGGTTTGAACTTTTAAATCGTTGATGTTAACATTGTGAAATTGAGAAATATCAAAATCGCCACATATCATAAAACTTTGATTCAAAGTAGATGCATACGCATCAAAGGAAACTAGACATCTCTTCAAATAATTAACCCGTATGTCGGAAGGAAACTACGTATATATTATGTTTAATTGCTTTTATAAGCACTTCACAACTAACAACATCGTTAAAGAACAATACATATAAATAGTAGACCGCCACCATAAGAACGATTTACTGAATCAAAATGTTTATTCTTTTTTTAACGTTATATAAGAGGAAGATAATTCACTATTCAGTGCGTCACCGGGCAATCTTGTTTTGGTCATTTTGATTGCATTTGCCTCTGTGAAATCCAATAATCTATCTATGTTTAAGGATGATAACTATAACGGTTTTTTCAAAATTATCTATCGTTACCCGCTCGTTAGTTAATTCATGCACATTTTGAAAAGCAGCCCAAAAATTGTTTTAAACATAAAAACTAATAGCTATTTTAAAACACTTCTATTAACTTAATCAACTTATTAGTTAATTTCTCGTAAGTTTTATGTTCTGGTAAGCATAAATTGTACATTAATTTTTATACATCTTCATCAAATACGTTTAGCAAAATGCCTTTTTCCTTGTACTCTTTGGTACTGTTATTTACCAAAAAAATAATTGCCTAACCTTCTTTTATATATAACCCAATCGCTATCTCAAACATTAAATTCTCTCATTTTCCCATAGTATAATGAATTGACTTGCGACATCTTTTATGAAAATATTTTTACGAATAATAAATTCCAATTCCTCGACGTCAGTGTGAACCGATAATGCACCACCTCACCGCCAAGTAACTCAATTCCTTGCCTGTATCACAATATTGCTTTTCGTTATTGAATTGCTCTACATAATGAATTGTAAACAAAGTAACAGACAAGAATGAGCCAAAATAACAAATATGGTGATTTAAAGTAGCGGTAGTGTCTACTTTGAGGCAAGCAGGGAATAAGAGTAAATGAGATTAGTATTAATAATTCCAGGAAAACTGTTCATCGAACTTTACATGAGTTTATTTGCCCTCCAAGTTTAGTATAGGCCAACCAGTGCTTGCAACCAAAGCTTTGCAATGAAATTATATACATAATCTCTCAGTTACTTTAAATCTTTGTAATCATTTCCTTCAAACTAGCTTTCTATTTAGAAAAACCAAAAATCTTGATAGCATTCTTATCATTTACGACATATAGTAGGCGTCATAAAAATGGAAACGGCTCAACGGCATTGCTATCAAATTAATAAATCATTGGTTTTTAGAACCACATTTTATTAGATTTTTATAATAATATAATAATATAATATAATAATAATGTATTTTGGTTTAACTACATAGTTTCCATATTTATGACAGATACTGTATATTACCTAAAGTACATCCTAATATTATTTAAGCATTTGTATTGATTAAAAATCATCTTGAGTGTTTTCCAAGTTTATCTTCACCAATTAATCTTGGAAAATATAAAACGTCTTGTTGTAACTTTCCTTGTTAATGCAGCTACTAATGAATATTGCGATCACGAATTACTCACCGATCGACCGAACTCTTACCGGCCGTGTACTAGCAATATCTAGCGCAGAATTCAATGCGCACTTTTATATGTGAAAACATCTATGAACGATGTCGTGTATTTTATGGTACAAGTTTTCCTGACCCGGCATACGCACCTTCGCTATACTTACGAGTTTCTACAGGTGATGATGGATTGATTATAAGAGTAAAGTGGAATCTCACGTAGACATTTCACATTCCGTTGCTGGCGAGTTCAAAGGATATTGTTTGATATAACGAGCATTTCAATTACAAGAAGTACAATCTAACAAATAATTAAGGTTATTCGAAGAAATTTTTTAAGAGCATTACCCTTAACTTATTTTTTTGTTGTAGTAATATTCAGGAGTAATATTGACGTATTGATGTAACGAACTCCTTTTCAAAATAAAAGAATATAATAAAATGACCAGGTTCAATAAAGTTACAGTTCAGTTCAATTTTCGCGTCGTGCAAAGTCATTGTTGTAGTATTCTTTTACATTATATTTCTTACATATTATCTGCCATCTTTTGGTTATATGTTGAAATAATATTCTATAATTCTATATATTTAATGTAAGCATCTTCTCTCCTAAAACAGGAGTAAGTGCAGTTCTCTCTGTCATTCTAACGTTTTCTTTTTCTAATTTTCAGGCAATAGTATGTTGCTTAATAGCAACAACAATAGCTGCAGATGATAGCAAATTAAAGAAGAAAGATCCACGCGGAAAGAGAAATCTAGACTACACCATATCTCACCATCACTATCCGAATCCAAACTTTAGAGCAGAAAGGCGTATATCGTTAGGACCGCATATTAATAGATATCCCCCGTTCTTTCCCGGTAGACAAAGCACTTATCGAAAGGGCAGACCGCAATCGCTACCGCCACCTCCATACGCCGTTCAAATGGAACCTCTCGTCCAATATTCGCAAAGAGATCCACTTTATGATCCTAATGTTCTACACGTTCCGCCGGTTAATCAAAACGACCTCACGAAAACCGAAGATTTGGCTACCGACAATAATCGCGTTTCTGAAAATGTGTACGGACCCCCGAAGCATGTAATTGAAAGGCCAATTTATATAAAAGAACCCGAACCGATTATCGAAATCATTATTAAGGAGTCGAATGTTACGTATCCGCCAATTGAAGTGCCAGCGGTAACATCAGCACCTAAGAAAAAGGAGCAAGTGCAAGTTTTTTATGTAAAATACAAGAAAAACCCGCATGGCAAAGGTAAGGACAGTATCATATACGAGAAACCAATTCCTGCTATTTCGCCACCAATCAAGGATGAGGAGCCGCATTATGAGGAATATAAACAACCCGAAATTGTTACATCTCCACCTCCACCAAGCACCACATTAAGAGCAATTATTAAACCAGATTCTGAAACCTACCATGCTAACAAAGGAATACATATTACTTTTGGAAAAGAACACGTACAAGAACAAATTTATGATGATCTGAATGAAGAATCCGCTCCTGAGCCAGCTGTATCTCTACCTCAAGGGAGAGAGTTTAATGGTCGTGTGCCGCCGCAAAGTAGACATGAAAGTCTTGCATCTGACGTTCCAAGGATTCCGCAATCTTACAGACCATTCAATCAGCCTCCTCCTAGTTCTCAGTTTCCCCAATTTGGTCGGAAGATTATTGCGTCCCAAGCTCCACCATTAGCGCCAACAAGACATTCTCCTCCTCCCCTTCCTCCTCCACCATCACTACCAACAAGGCATTCTGCTCATCCTCCTCCACCACCACCATTTACTAACCGTCATCCCCCACCACCTCCTAACAGAGGTGCGTCAACATCGTTCGTTCATTTTGCAAAACCGCCATATAGCCAGCCTCCACCGGGACCAATTATATTTAGACAACCCGTGCCATACCAACCGTTTGATCAAATTAAGCCTCAAGAGAATCCAGTTCAATTCCCTAGACCGCATACCCACTTTCCAGTACGCCAGCAACTCCCATTAAGTGAACCTCCTACTGTGTTCAATCAGCAGCATTTACACAATCGCCCGCCTGAACATCAATCTTTTAACCAACAACTTCCATCCACTCAAAATCAGCATCAGTTCAATCAACCACCTTCACCTCAAGTGGAGGTAAAACAACCACCGCCAGTGATATCCCAACCCAGCGTACAGCTAACACAAAATCTACAACATCATCAGCAGCTGGTGACACAGGAACAAATATTACGACAACAGCAGCAACTGCAAGAACAAGTGAGACAGCATGAACAAATTAAACAGCAGCAATTGCAGTTACAACAACAATTACAACAACAACAAAAGAATCAACCACAATTCCCACAAGGGCCTTTCGTGCCTCCTGGTGGAGAACTAGTAGAATCCGTCCCCAGATTTGAACAACATTATTCCGTAGGTACAAACGGTCAGTTACAGCCTCAAGATCCCAAACAATTCAAGTTACAACATCAACAACCAGAACAAAATAGAGAATTTTTACCATCGCAACAAGTGCAGCAACAATTCAGGCAAGACCCAACTCCTCGTAGCGAACCAACCAGGCAGCATAATATTCAGCAACATAACCAACCGACTGTGCAAATTCAGCCTAGTCAGGCCACTGTGCAAATACAGCCCAGCCAAGAAACTGAAAAATTTAATTCGCAGCCCCATTTTGAACATCTAAGAAGTGAAAATCCACAACTCGACCAGATACAGCGCCATAATCAACAAATTGAACACCTACAAAGGCAAAATCAACAAAGAATTGAACATCTTCAAAGGCAGAATAGTTTACAGCAGTACCAACAAAACTTCAATCTACAACCTACTGGTCAAAGTCTGCAGCAGTCACCTATATACGTTAATAATCTTCCACCTTCTACCACACACAGAAATGTATACCAAACTACTACACAACCTACACCAACAACGACGCCCAAGCAACCGGAAACAACAACTAAAGATCCGAAAGTATTAAATTTACAACTACCCGATGAAGTACCTGACGATCTACGTCAGCATTTGCTTTCTTCTGGAATTTTAAATAATGCTGATATATCCGTCCTAGATTACGATAAAGTTGGAGATATTCCACTTTCTGCTTTACCTCCCGATCAATTAGCAAACTTCTATAGTGCTGGAGGTGCTCAACAAATAGCCTCGGGAAGCGCTCCAATACCAACAGTTGTTAAACCAGATTCTGCTAAAGACCTTGATACTGAGGCTTCAGAAAACGTCGAGTACAAAGTCAAAAAGCCCGATGTTGAAATGAAAGTAGTTCATTATGATCCTGAATCAGAAGAAGGAAAAAAACTTCAAGATTCTTATGTAAAAGGTGATGCAACTCACGTCGATCCAGTGGAATTAAGCGATAATGGTTACAACAGATACCTGCCACTGAAAGTTAGTGGAGCACAATTTCCTATTCCGGATATTCCCGAACTGAAAGGAAAGAAAATTAACAGCGTTGTGGTGCTAGCACCAGTCGATTATAAGTTTCAAGAAAATGCGAGGGTGACACGAAATGCCGACGCCAAGTTTGAAGGTATCAAATTCCCGAAAGGATCGCCACTAAAGGAATTGATTGACCATCCTACTCGTGAGAATTTTAACACATTTTTGGAAAACGAAAATAAAACTTCAGCCGATCAACAAGCTGTGATCTTATTGGTAGCAGGGTGAGTAGTCGTCAATTTATTGCAAGGCTATAATTACAAGGCTTGTCCGGAAAGTAAGTACCATTTAAGAAAAAAATCATCGAAACATTTTATTAAAAATAAAATTTATATCTACCTGAAAGAGCATTTCTTAAATTATTTCTCTATATAGTTACCACCATTGCTTAGTTACTTGTCACTGCCGAAAACCAATTTTTCTATACTCTCTTCATAGAAAGATGCCGCTAATGAAAACAGCCGCTGTAGCACACCGTTTATCACGTAATTAGCGCTGTTGAAGCGCCTCCCTCCGAAATGACTCTTCAAGTTCAAGAATAGGTAGTAGTCAGAAGGTGCGAATTCGGGGCTCTACAGCGAGTAATCGAACTGCTCCCAACCGAATTGTTCAATAACGTTTTGGGTGACGCCAGCAGAATGTGAACATGCGGTGTCATGAAGCAACACTTCAATGCCTTGACAGAGCTCTTCATCTCTTTTCTTTTGAATTGCGCGCAAAAGCTTTCTCAATGTTTCATAGTAACGTACCGCATTGATGGTTTCACCTCTGGAAAGGAACTCAACAAGATGAATGCCCTGTCTGTCCTAAAACACAATGCACATGAATTTTCATGCTAACAACGTTGTTTTCAATTTTTATCTCTTGGGGAATTGTGCGTTCCTCCACTTCACCGACTATTGTTTTGATTCTGAGGTGACATGACAAACTCAAACTTTTTCGCCGGTCACAATACTGTTTAAGAATTCATCTCCCTCATCACTATACCAGGTAAGAAACGTCAAAGCAGTACCAAGTCGCTTCATTTTGTGGACATCCGTATAAATTTCAGTTTTTGAAATTTGTGGAAATATCACTAAACATTGTTATTGTGAACCGTCTGTTTTCACGAATTTTCTCATTAAGTTTTTCAACCAAACAATCATTGACACTAGAAGGCTGCCCACTCCGTGCTTCGCCATGAACATTGGTTCGTCCATGATTGAATTGTCTAGCCCATTTTTTCACCATTCCATCTGTCATTACAATTTCACCTTAAATCTCTACAAGTTGGCGATAAATTTCGGCTCGCTTCCTTGCTTTTAAAAGCCGTATTACAGAACGCACTTCACAGTCGATGAGCTCAGGAATTATCTTAAACATTTTAAACGATCATTAAAAAGTAACGGAAAGATTGTAAACCAGAGAGCTACGTGTGTATGCGCAGATCTACGACAATAGCGCTGCGGTGACGATAAAACGAAACGCCGGACAAGCCTCGTATTTCCTTTCCAAGTTTAACTAGCTGTATATCATGAAACGAACAAATTGCATAATTTTCGAAAATACAACTGACTCGGGTTAAATACACATAAGTCTACATAAATAATGTTACATTTACCGCAATATTTTAGATCCTCCGATGATGCAAAAGAGAACAGAGAAATCTTCATGTACGACGTTGCTAGCCAAACGGTGAGTAAACTCAGCGGGGAACTTTCATCTGCTTTTGTGGACGCCGCTGATGCGAATACAGATGATAGCAGTGTCGCGGCCTCGAATGTTGTAGAAGTTAGGGTTCCGTCGCCGAAAAATATCAACCCAGATAGGATAGATATTTCATCCGATTTAGAAGATTCTGCATCCGATATATTAGAAAGCAAAGTGCGGATCATAGATCCTATGGAGACAGAAGCTTCGGAACAACTAGAAAGATTCGTAGACATATCCGGTCAAGATTTAGAAGCATCTGAAGATCAAAATTTGACAGGAAATGAAGTTGAAAGTGACTCGAGGAATATTTTGGCAGTAGTTTGAATGAATATCGAAATAGTTGGACAGTTTATCCCGATTCTTGTTAAAAAAACCGAGAGACTCTGTATAAATTTGCGTGTTTGCTATTTATTGTAATATCTACATTTGCATATATTTCGAAATCGTAATATAAGACGTATAGTGCGCGGATTATGTGTAGAAATACGTAAAGCTTTCGGATCAAATAATTTGGTATTATCTTCGAATCGCTTGAATTCTCAAATCTTTCGAATTTTTTAAATAATATATTTGAAAGCAAATTGATCTATTAAACAAATACAATTGGTACAATTTTAATACCTAGACACCTAAAAATTAAATATTGTTAAATAAAAATCAAACTGCCGAATCTAGATTTTTTTAATACATGAAATCATCAAAAGTAAATTTGAAGGTCTGAAGAATATCTGAAGATGCGATCCATCTTTAATTTCAATGATGGAAAAATTTTGTATATTTAAGGTGTCAAAGTGAATACCTATTGATGCTATTTTAACGTATGTACAGTGTATAGATTCTATATAGTATGCATGATGTATATTTTTGTAATTTGTAATAATAAATATTTTGATAGAAAGCATGATTTCGATAATTTTATCTCAACGTATATACACGGTTAGCAGAAAGTCTGAAGACAATACTATAGCGTCCAAGAGACTGAGAAGTGAGAGTGTGAATTTTGCACTACTTATTTGATAGGCTTATGATGTCTTCTCTACGATAATAGTAAATTTATTTGGGTATACGTAAATATATTCCTGAATATTGCAAATTGATGTACGACATAAAAACAGCAAGCCTAATTACAAGAGCGATTAGGAAAGTATGCCTTCTGCATATCCAGTGGCCGCCAAGTTGTTCAATCACTGATTAACGGCTTCTTTAAGTTGATCATAACTTCTGTATCATTGTCCACTCAAAATATCTTTCAATTTGGGGACTAAGTGAAAATCACTTGGGGCTAAGTGAAAATCACTTGGGGCTAAGTGAAAATCACTTGGGGCTAAGTCCGGACTGCCTGGCGGGTGTTGAAAAATTTTCCACCTATACTGCTGAAGCAAGTCCAGTGCCACTCCCGCTGCATGCAGATGTGGAGAAGGATGACTCCATTGCTTAACATTCCGTTCCGCTTCTTTTGAATAGCGCGGCGAAGTCGTTGAACCGTTTAACAGGAGGCCGCTGCATTTATGGTCTCACTTCTAGGCATATAGTTAATGAGCAGGACACCCTTAAAACACCGTAGCGATAATCTTTCTGGTGGTCAAAATTTGTTTTGCTTTTTTCAGTTTTGCTGGCGATTGCGAATGATGCCATTGAATTGATTGGCGCTTTGTTTCTAGTGTGAAATGTGTTACACAAGTCTCACACACTTTATTATAGCCCAGATCTACACTAGCGATTCCGTACAACACAGTTATTGAAGTTTCTGGAAAGACTGACAGTTCACTAATTGTGTAATGCCTATTTTCTTGGACTTTTGTTTCAATCCTAGCCTTGAGTCCGTCAGTCATCACTGAGGGCCGGCCCAAACTTTATCGTGAACATTCTCCCGAACTGATGATTCGTTTATCACATTACCGTAAATCTCAGTTATCTGTCTAGAAATTTCGATGCGTCGGACTTTTTGCGCGTTTAAAAAAGGAATAATAATGTGCAGATCATACTTGACGGGATCGTCAATTATGCTACAGATTTTAGAGTCACACAGTTAAGCAATAATTAACCGTATTGGATCGTAGATGCTTCCAAATTGAAGCAGATGAGTATCAAGATCAGTGGTAGATCGGTAATGGTGGTGGGAGGACACGCTCACGTGTGAAAGCAAAACATTCTTTACTTTCCGAATGGCTCTCGTATAACGAATGTCATTCATCATTCATGTCCGTTGATACTTATCTGTCATTATTGTTGAATCTTTAATTTCCTTGTGCAATTGTTATTGGTATTATTATAAATAATGGCAAATTTATACAAAGAATATATTTAAATATTAATTATGGATATAGCGATGACAATTAGCAAACCTACGGTTAGCAAAATATTTAATTTTTTTACTAAAACGGACACTGATGTGGTCAACACTAGGTTGCAGTAAATAACACTTGTATGTTAGAATGTTTATTGAGAATTCACGAAAACCAAAAAACATTTGCTACTTAGTTAGCTAACCGTTTAAACATTTCAATGGAATGCTTGGATTTTGTACAGGAATTACTCGTGAAATTGGAAAAGATACTGATTCTATGTTCAATTATGTTTCCTAATGAATCTAGCTGTAAGATGCCCCAAAAGTCTTTTTCAAAATAAAAAGGATATAATAATGGCCAGGTTTAAAGAATAGATATTTATTTTTATTAAAATACAGGCTTTGGGAATTCATTTCTTAACAATTATGTCTTCTAAACGTGTTCCGTTATTTTACTGGTACTCTTCAAACGTGAGGAAAAATTTCTCGGTACATATTCAGTATGATAGCCACCATGTCTTTTCGAATATTCTCTTTTAATTGATTAATAGAGTGAGCAGTATTGCTGCATACTTTTGGTTTAAGGTAGCCCCATAGGAAAAAATCCAAAGGTGTCTAGTCGAGGCTATGTAATTTATGTCACCGCATCTGGATATCAATTCTCTAGAGAAAATTTCACCAACAACTCGTAAAGAAATATTAGACGTGTGAAATATCGTTCCGTGTAGAGATGGAGATGCAAATCTTTACGTTATGCGATGTACGGAAATTGTAGGAACATTTTAGGAACTTACCCTTTTGCGAACGGAAAGGCCACGTGTAAGTGTTAATTAAAGATTGCACAAATTGCATCTTTAGGCATTCCTAGGTAAATTTTTCCATGTAATATGCTCTCTAGGCATGACAAATACCTTGTCAAATTATCAACTAATGCAACTGAAAACAATACAAGTTACGATAAAAGCTACTACTAGCGGTAAAATTTATTTGAACGCTTCTTATATAACGTCATTAAAGTTGTTTGGATTTGTTGTGTGCTATACGAATTACTTTCAACTTTTCTCGAGGTAGTTAAGGCTAAAGGGGCAGCAAATATATAGTCGTAAATGGTATTTCTAAAAGATCACTTGCGCATATATCTTGCAAATTTCCCTTCAACCCCCATACCGTGAGGGGTTGGAGGGATGGTGAATGGAGTGAAAAGAAGCCTCGTCTACACTAGTTTGATAGATCTATAGATGGCGTATTCAGAGATATCCAATTTTATTCGTAAGTTGCAAAAATGCGAAAATCGTCGAATTTCAGGGGCAGCTTTCATCTTTCTAAACATGATACTCAGTCGAAACGAAAGGCGGTGTGTTATAATCTCCGATGGAAATAAAGTTATCTGCAAATCTGCCAACTTCAATCCGGTTGGTGATTATCACCTTGGAATCCCTTGTAAGCGTAGTGTTGATGTTTGGATATGCTCGATTGTATCTTTTCCCCCTCTCCCTCAATCTGCTCTACGTTGGCTGTGTATGGGCTTGGGCTTTTTTTTATAAAAATAATGCACGTTGTGTTTATTTTGGAGATAAGCTACTTAATTATGCATCCTGTTTTAAAAGAATAAGAGTGAGTGTTTCAGTATTTAAAAATGCCATAGATAAAAAGATACAAGGTAAAAAATTGACATAATATAAATCAGCTTTAAGTCACATTTACAATCTCGTCAATACCAGCTAAAGGATACACGGACAAGCTTGTTTAAATTCATTAATGCGTATTGGAAATTTGATAAAAACTTTTTTGGTAGAAACTATTAGTTGATCTACTGTTTCTGATAAATTCAGCTACAAGGTGACTTATATGGAACAAACAGGTTACATGAAGCAATTGAGCATAAGATTATTTTAGTAACTTTCCAGCTTTAACCATGTTCACAGCCCTATCTGTAACCAACATTACAAGTTGGCTTGCCAATATGTTGATCTTCCCAAAGGTATTTTCTATAGTTTCTACTGCCCTTTCCGCGTTTGTCTTCTGTAATTTTCATTCGCGTTAAAGTGAAGAAACAAAAACTGACACGAATATATTATATAGTTGTCGCCAATATCGCAGCAAGCCTGCCATGATAATATAATTTCGCAGTAAATAAAATCTGAAAGCTACTAGTAACTAAAAGACGTGTACATCAAGTTCTATTCGACAGCAAACATTTTCGGTAGGTAAAAGGGTTCCAAAACTGAAATGGGAATACTAAACTTTATTTTGCGTTAATAAATACAATCCCATTGTTCTAATAATATAATTCATATAAAGTATTCGCTAATTTCACATCCTGCAGCAGATGGCCAATCGCACACACATAGGTCAATGTTGAAATGTAAACCATCTGGACACGAACCTAATTTTGGACTTCCATGATCACATACAAAGTATTTATTACAGTCAGTAGCGTGCTGTAAGAAAGTAGGAGTTGCGCTTTCCACCGCTGGACATTCACCTACCCAAGGATTGCTGGGGTCAAGATCTTCACCAGATCCTTCATGTTCACCAGATCCCTCACCTTCACTAGATCCTTCATCTTCACCCGACCCTTCGTCTTCGCCAGATCCTTCATCTTCAAAGAGATAGTCGTCAACTTCGTCAAAAGGCGACAACTCTAGTTTACAGTTTACCATTGCTGGTAATGATTGTAAAGTAATTAATCCTAGAAAAAACGAAAACTCGTATCCTATAACAAAAAATACACTATATTAACTTTATTGAAATACCACTACACTAGCACAAACATACGCTACCTTTCATTTTCTATGTGTCCACTTATCAGTACGTTTGAGACAAATAATGACAGTTAGTTAAATTTAAGGTAATCTGAATTAACATCCTGTTATATATACCTATATAAGTGTACTGCGAATAATTGTAAAAGGTACATTTTAAATAAATTATAATAATCAGTGGATTACCATTTTTTAACTGTTTTATATTCTAGTCCACATACTTTTCTCGAAAATAATCAATTTGTTACTTGTTATCGTGCATGTTACCCAATATAAATTATAAGTCGGTTTATTTTTTGAAATAGTAAAGTATTTCATTGTAAAAATTATATATTTTGAAGTAGCATTAATACTTTCGATAGAATAGATAAATTATTGAACATCTACTAATTATACACGAATTTTAAAAACTATAATAACAATGCAAACAAAACATTTCTTTTAATTTAGTATAATCGAATTTTCCCAGAAAAACACCAAATCTATTATCCCAAAGAAAAGGCATTCCCAGAATTCAACAGAAGATAGTAGATAATAATTTAATCATACCCTTTAGAGATAAGTATCTTAACAATAATAGCGTACGTCAAGAATACAAAGAGAGAAATAAGCTATTAATAGATAATTTTCACAGCAACAACAATTCAAAATTATTTTTTCAATTATATGTGACTATGATATATAATGCAAACTCTATCATAGCAGCAGACAAACATTGAGTATCACTCGGTATAGAAGAAAAACAATCATCTGCAATTATCATGATATAATGCAGTGACAACTCTGAAACAAATAATTAATTAATAATAAACACTATAAAATCCCGAATTATGTTACTATTTACATGTATTCTATGTATCACAGACTATATACTACTTAATTTTCAACAAGCAAAAGCCTCACTGAACATCATAAAACCATTAGCATCGCAGAAAAGGTACAAAAATAAATAAACATGCTAATCGCGATGTAGGTTACGGGCATTAGTGAATAGCCTCTCAACCCGTTTAGGAACATCAGAAACGTCTGAAAATATTCATAATATAACATTAATATTTGTTTCATCATACGAGGGCCATTCGAAAGTAAAGAATGTTTTCTTTTCACTCGTAACCACGTCCCTCTCCCGCCTCCGCTGACCCACCACTGACCCTGGTACTCATCCGCTTCAGTCACGATACACTACGGTTGATTTCTGCTAAGTTGTGCGACTTTAAAATGTGTGACAAAATTGACGAAACCGCCAAGTATGAGGTGCGCAGTATTAACCGTTTTTATAAAAGCAAACAGTCCGACCCAGCCAAATTTATAGACAGATAGCTGAAGTTTACGGAAATGTGATAAACGAAGCGTCAGTTCGGAAGCATGTTCACGATGAGGTTCGCTCCGGTCGGTCCTCAGTGGTGACTGACGGAGTCAAAGCTAGGATTGAAACAAAAAAACCCAAGAAAATAAGCCTTCTACAATTAGTGAACTGCACTCATTCTTTCCAGAAATTCTAAGAACTGTGTTGTACGGAATTGTTAGTGCAGATCTGGGCTATCACAAATTGTGCCAGGTGGGTTCCTAGAATTTTGTCAGATGAACACAACCCAAACGAACGGCAGCTGCATTGACATTTCTCTATCGATATGACAAGAATGATGACGAAGTTTTCAATCACATAATCACTAGTGGTGAGACTTGGATATCACATTTCACATCAGAAACAAAACACCAATCAATTCAATGGCATCATCCGCAATCCCCAACGAAACCGAAAGATTATGGCTCGTAGGGGTGTCCTGCTGATCGACCACATTTTTAGAGATGAGACCATAAATAAAGCGGCCTACTGTCAACGACTTCGCTGCGCTATACAAAACAAGTAGCGCGGAATACAAAAGAGTGACGACGTAGAAAAGTAGCTTGGGTATCTAATTTGATGTGAATTACAGTTTCGTTTAATTATATACAATAAAAATTTCTATAGAAAAGAAACGTTCTTTACTTACCGAATGGCCCTCGTACAGTACGACCATGCAATACAGCTAGAGCGCCAAATTTAGGACAATTTCCACGGGTGAGAGATGACCAAATAACAGCACACTGCAGCAGTAGCGAACTCCCCGCAACGCTCTATCATCACACAAGTATTTTGTTCGATATGATGACTTCAATAAGTTTCTACATTTAGAATCGATCGTAGTTGATATGGTAGTGTACAATAATTATGTGTACAAGACGAAACAATTATGCTATTCGTGGACCATGTATATAAATTTATCGGACATTTCCCGGACTTAAAACGTGATGGTGCTAAACTACTTTATTTAGTTCTTGACGTGAAATTGTTAGGATTATTTTCACCGTTTGTGGAATTTTGATATTCGAGTGTGTACTAGCATAGCCTGATGAAAGGCCGTTTCTTGCCATCTTCTTCATTAGATCTGTGATTCGTCTGGCTACATGTCTTCTCTAGCACGACTTGCCTATTTTCCCCATTCGAACAAGTCTCTGGTGTTCCTTGGTTCCAACTTGTTCTTATGTACGGCCTGCCACAGTTCGTCTTCTGGATTCGATTGTCAACGGCGGCCTTAAATGGAAAGACCATAAGATTTAACTTGCGGGAAAGTAAGTTTGTATCCGTCTGCTATCCCACCTAAGATTTGGAGCCGGAAAAGTTTTACGTCTAATATTACAGCTACATTACAAATAATTATGTAGCAATCATTTAAAAGCTAACAAATTTCTAACCATATTTGCAATTCACATTTTCGAGTGCTTAATTTTCATATTTTAGCTGTTGAACAAATTATCATTTTAAGCATGTATCATACCCACATAAAGTCAACTACACCTACCTTAAATAGAAGATTTTTATTAACTGAAAAGGGCAAATTTAAAGTTTTGTAGTAATTCGCCATACGCAATAAAACAAATGAGCAGTATGTCCTACTTACCCAGGTGCCCCATCCTTGTGAAGGGCGGTAAAATAATAAATCTTAAGTCAATGGCCTTCTCAAATTTTGAGCTTCATGTAGAATTCTCACCGGAAATTATGATTTTTCTGATTAACTACAGCCCTTGCAGCAAAATCTAAAACTTGGAAATATTTTTCAGAAGTTACATAGGGACATATTAGACCATTCTCATATATTTTTGTTTTAATTGTTTTGTTCCAATCAAACCAATTTTGGTGTGAGGTTGTGGGTTTGTTTTTAAAGCTGTCTCAACTATTACAGTATAAAAAAAATTTAAAAGAATAACAAACTACTGTTCGATATACTTAGACTTTGGGGATATATTAAACAAAATCAAGTTTATCGTAATTTGTGCACTTTTTATAAAACAAGTAATACAGGTATTTCCTAGAGCTTGTACCGAACACTTGTAAGCAAAAAAATAGTTAACTCAAGAATAGGTCAACTTGACTAAAATTCGAAACCTCTGAACACAAGTACTTTGCAGTGGCTTTTTTTTGTGTTTCCGAGTCATAATTTCTTTTCCAATATAACTCATTTAATAATTAGTTACTTCTACAAACACGAAAGACAAAATTAATCAAAACAATATGCAAGTATTAATTATTGGAGGTGATGAACTAATATTAACCCCATTGGATGGTATATCTACCATGTAGAAAATTTTCGCACTAAATGAAACAGTTGAGACATTAAAGAAGTTACAAAGATTATAGCTTAATTAACGATTTTCTTATGTTATCCGTTTTTTGCATATCTGGCAGTTAATTGCTTTGAAGTAATTACATGACACCAATCCTATAGACTTAAAATCTGTAAAAGTTTAACATACTCCAGATAATAGGCGACCTACAAAAGAGCACATTTCATATAATGTTGAGTCTAATATACCCCTCTTCAACAGTACTTACAACCACTTTTGTAATGAACATTTTTCCCAAAGATCAATAAATTATACTTTCCAATACATCCGCCGGTGGCCACACTCGTATAACACATATAAAGTTACTATAAATAGGTTAAACGCATTGTCAGTTAACACGGTGTTAAATTGTTAAATATTCTTATGCAATACTCACATAAACCAACATATTAAAATTAACAAAAATTTTAGGCAACCCGGGTAGATATTTTTAAATTTCGCGGGCGATTTCGGTTGGTAATTCCGGTAATAAAGATGATATTTGCATGTATTAGCTTAAAAAATGAGCAGAATATGACCAACTTAAATCACCCGCCAAATTTTAAAATGTGTGCTTGGATGGCTATTAAGGGTTTATGGAAATGCTATAGTTTAAATTCATATTATTCGACTGAATAACAATTGACTAAATGGTAATTTAATTATTATATAGCTACCTTGCTACAACAAGTACAAGTGTTTGGTACCTATCAAAGTTAAAATACCCTATTAATATTTAAAAAAGTGATTAACGTTTAGATTTTTAAGACACGGAAAGAAAAATGTAACATCAGACTGCAACACTGTTAATTTTCAAATGAAAAAGAGAATGTTTACATTTTTATATTTACATTCTAGAACGTGACCTTATTTTTTATATTGTCACTTGTCACCTTTAGTAACCTAAAAATGGAGCACTGTTGACGTCATTTGTTGTTATATTATTGCTGCTCAGTAAATAAAACATGAAACATGAAAAGGCAAAGGTAATTATGTAACCGATTGTTAGGTTCTTCCATATATACATTACAATGTCCTTTAGACGCCGAAGAGATGAGCACGACTATAAAAGGTTAAGTGATAAATACAGTGATAATGGGAGTGATGATGAGGTAGAGTTATACCCAAAGAAGATCTATCAAGAGATACCCACTGTTGAAAAGGTTGTGGAAGAAGGCGATACATTACAGTCATTAGCTATACAATATGGTTGTTCAGTAAGTGAATTTTAATCTGCAATAACTGTAAAATATTTCAATTGTGTTTATATTCTATATATTTTAGGTTGCAGAATTGAAACGATTAAATCACATTCTAAACGATAATGAGATCTATGCTAAAGGTATTGTTAAGGTTCCTGATCGTCCATTTAGTACAATTTTAGCTGGTGTACATAGTAGTGGCAGGAATTCACCAAATGGGCAATCAACACTTAAAAAGAATGAGTGTCTGGATTCACTAGAGAACAAATTAACAAGCACCTTACTATTGAATGTTCCTACTACAAGCAAAAGTGAGAGTTTTAACGAAATCATATTTAACAGCACTATATCAAGTAAGGTTTGTGATAATGAAAATGAAGATGAAGGTTTATGTGAGGAAGAGGTAACCCTATTACCAAATGCACTACAAGAATCACATCCGGAAGTTATATCGAAATTCTCCTGCAGCGGAGCAGATGCCGATATTTCATGGATTGCATTAATTGTATGTATTATCATTGTGATAGTCGCAGTGCCTCTTCTACTTAGTTTTGATGCATTTGAGCATTCTGGAGTTCATCATCATAGTAGTCACAATACCTGATCTTTTTCTTTGTATGACATTAAAACATAACTAATCTCCATAATTACTATAGTATTTTTAAGAAGTAACTTATTTTAATGATGTATATTTATATCTATGTATGTATTTCGAATCCATTTTAAAATTTTGTGATAAATTTTTGACGATTGTAAGTATAAAAGTATTATTGTTCTATTTTTATATTCATGTACTAATGTTATGTATACGGACGTAATATAAAAGTTATTTCATGTTATCTCTTTTTTGTTGTGTATTTTTTGTGGTTATCACAAGTAAGTCTGACGAGCACTAAATTTCCTCTCAACTAAAGGAGTTGAAGTTCTTTAATTTAAACTTAAAGCGCGACTTAACTTACAGTTAAAACTACAAAAGCATAATACCTAATATACTTGCTTGCTTGTAGGCAAGTCTGTTGTATGTCATGCATTTTATACCTACTATTTTACAATACTAACTGGCCTGTGGATGTACTAAATCAGTTTACTATAAGTAACGATTGAATGAGTGACCAATAGAAACCCATTTTTATTGTCAATCCAGCTGTTACCGAATGAACAGTTACTTCTGGTGGATGCCTATTAACTTGATTAACAGCTATTTATTGTATACGTAGTAATAGTTACCATGTGAATTTACCACTAAATAAAGAAAATTAAATGTGTGAATAGACCAGACGTTTGAGCGGTGAAATAGTTGGTGGCAGTTCAGAACGTAAAAACAACACATTGAAGATATTCCTGAGATTTCTAAAAATAAAATACTATAAATAATTATGGTAATTTAAATCAATAAAAATGGTCCTTTATGTATGTCAACTATTAAATTATATTCCAAAATTAATTTTGAATTTACAAATTAAACACATCCTAATCTGTTTTTGACTGTTGCTACGCGTTTTGATTAAAGTTATACATTTTATTGCCTACTTAACAAAAATTTGTAGAGTGATATTTTATATCACTTGTCAACATAACAAACTATAAGGACCTTTACTAGAAGTAGACTCAGGATATCTAAGCGAACAGTTTGAAATAAGTTTGCAGAACAAATGTAGTTAGTTTCATAATATGTGAAGTTTGTAACATAAAGGTGGGATCAAACTTTCTATTTTACTTTCATATAGTTTAAATTTGCAAGAACATCTGTAAATAATAAACTACGATAACTTGTAATACCACAATAGATTACTGCTCATCTTTCTGATCATTGCATTCCTCCAGTTTAGTATTGTTACGAGTAATTCATCTAGAAATTTGTTCTGTTTGAATAAGAGGCGATGCATGTGATTGCTTAACCACATATTCCAAAAAAGACTTGGAAAAATAAACTGGTAAATTGGAAAATAAAATAGACACCTTTTGAAAGAGAGATTTTGAAATTTAAAAACATGTAGGATAAACGAGAAGTTGCCGCATTTATACTACATTGTCCTCGGCATTTTTGATGGAACATTGGCTTTATATTAAAAATGTGTTGCGTTTAACCTCTGCAGAATATGCAGCCAATAATACACAATTCAATCCGCTATGGCATCTGACCACTACTATGACCTTTAATATTTTGCCTTGTGTCCTACCGCCATTTTAAAAATGATTTCGACGGTTTGCTCGATTGCCCTAGTGAAAAATAATAATAAATGATAACATTTAGGCAGCTAGAAAGGTTATTAAAAAGTGTATTTGACAATTTTCACTACAATAAGGCAACCCAATAGGCGTCCAAAATCATTTTTAAAATGGTGTCTATATAAGACACAAGGTAAATATCAAATGATATTCAGTTAATAATTTATTCAAATAAGAACTCGTCATACATGGTTAGAACTTAATCATTTTTCAAAAATATAGGTTCTATAGTATTTTCACGATCTGTGTACGTCAACCTTGGGTGCGTTCAGAGAGTTCTGGCACTAGAAGTCAGAACGACGGCGCTTGAGGTCAACGCTAGAATTGGTTAAACGACCCACAGCATTGATCTGACGCTTCTGACCCATTGCTTACTTGATTGGTGGTTTGGCGCGAATTGATGTGCCCGCAGCATACATTTTTGGGTTTCCTATTACACGTTGTTGAGAGGTGTATTATAAACAAACACTCTTCTCCACTATTTCGCACAAAAGTATCATATTACATTTTCTTACTTTACTAATGCCCATGAGGAAATGCCAAATCCATAGAAGGCCCTACTTTACTCAAAAATAATACTTTTTCAAAACATGAATATGTGATTGTTGAGATACCTCCTCATTCGCCCCCATGCCCTTTGCAAATACCAGGATACCTCCATCGATGCCGTTAACAGCGATGTGGATGGATCAGTACAATCTGTGTCGGCAAATATACAAATTTCCGTCGTGTGGGACACAGAAAGTAAACGAACGGTTGTTTACTGTTAGAAGAGAAATAGAAACTTGTGTACCTCAAAAAAGACCCAGGTCAGGTTTGCCCTTTTATATCAAAAGTACGAAGATTTTCGAGAAACTGGGCTGCAAAACTAAAACTTCTGCCGATGCCTATAGCTACCCCAAACTTCTACACACGATTCAAATCACTTTAACATAAATACGATATTTTCATTCTTCTTTACGTCGAACGCATGTTGCAACAAATTCGTATTTGAATGTTGGCCGCCTATCCCTAGATTGTACAGCGCTTTTTTTTCGCTAGGCAAGATGGCGACCGCTAGTTCGAGTGTCGGCACCTAGCGGTCGCGTTCAGGACGTCATCTAGCTAGTGGAGCTCAACGCCGGCGGCGCCCGAATAACTTAAACGCACGGCATAACTTCCGAACAGCGCTACGTTATCTTAGCAGTACTTCATCTGTATCCTACAGATGCCATTTTAAAAATGATTCGACAACGTACTGCAGTACCGAATTAAAGTTCTAAATAACATGTCAAGCAAAATTTGTTTTAAAATATTACAGCCTACTAGAAAGGCTCAGCGGATAAAATCTACAACTTTCTCGTATCAGAACAACCAACAGCTCAATAAACCTCTTTTCAAATTTCCATTCTATCACTTATAGCTAGCTCTACTATAACCCCCTCTTTTAAGGAAACGCTTCAAAAATTTGCCGATACCTTGTTAATTCTAGTATTAGACACTAAGGATTACACAGAATAATGTAGTCGTTAATAGTCTAATAAGATTTTCTAAAAATTCCTACACATTATTGCGGAATTAAATTTATACTAAAAAATGTTATAACTTTCCCATACAACTAAAAAGTATTCTAAGTTTGTCTGCAGGAATATTTCTTCAGAATATTAATTAATTTTTTTAATTTAAGAATATCTATAGTTAATATTCTGTAGAGGTTCATCACCGAATGTATTATTCATGATCTTGCATGCCTAAAATAATCTTAAAATAATTTCTATATTTACTTATAAAATATTTTCTTATGAGATTTTCACATTATTATGAGAATATATTGTGTTATTTGGGATATCATACAGCAAAATAGCTAGAAAACCGCACTTCTTAAGGTTCCCTGTTTGCGATAGAATCATCAGAATTGTCACCCACAAGGGGTAATATAATTGTATTAAATTCGCATCTGAATTATATTTACACAATTACTTTAAATATATGTAGGTCTCGTTTGAAGATTTTACATTTTTCACGTAAAATAGTGTAACGCATTTGGCGCTTTTAGAACCAAAAATGTTTGTGTTTTGTTACTTGGATCTTTCGCTTTCGAAGTGAAAAGGTTCTGCTATTAACTATTACTTTATTTGTGTTTTTTACTAACATGTACAGATCTTACATGTAACATTCGTTATAAATACGTAATGTATTTTATTGTAACTTACGATCATTTTTTAAGATCTAGCTTTCATGTGCATATAGAATATAATCAGCTTTAACATTCTTATGTATTATATAATAGACATTTCATCTCGAATCTGGAAAATTACTAAAGCAATCTTATGCTCAGTTGCTTCAAGTAACCTGTGTGCTCCATGCATGCCATCTTGTAGCTGAATTTATTAGAAACAGTTATCTAAAAGTAAATCAATTTATAGTTTCTACCGAAAAAGCTTTTGTAAAATCTTCAAAACGCATTCGTGAGTTCAAACAGGCTTCTCCAGGCATTCCTCAGCCACAACAGCCGTTAATAACGAGATAGAGAACGTGGCTTAAAGCTGTTTTATATTGTAAGTTTACACATTTTAAACACATATTAAACCTCGTATCTTATCTGTAAATTTAAATCCGCAAGAAGCTCAAGCAATTTCAGTAAGCCAGCGGCTGGTTACAGATACCGAAATCCATACTGAAACAGAGCAAATTTCCGAGAATTATTCAATTCTTCTGGATACTATTTCCAAATTGGAGAACACGAAACTGTCATTACATGAAGCGCGAAATATAGTAGATTACCTCAAACCCTCGTTTTAAGAAATCTAACAGGAAATATAGGAAGATTAACAACCGATAAATTGTGTGCGGTTATAGATAAGTCCCGATTTTCAAACTATAGTGCGTATAAAGAAAAGTTTGGTTTAAGAGTTTAGAAAATCAAGAATGCGAATATGGTGCAAACGACCCTTTTAAATTCGCGAACACCACATCATTAGACGCAGAATCCTACTTTTCCAAATACACCAACGTATTTTCACCTCGTTGTAGGAGTATGACCGAGTCAGCTTTAGAAGGTATCCTTCACGAAATTTTGAGTATGAGTATGCTTTCGGCACGATAGCTACCGCGTTTCCTCACACCGGAGCAAAGACGAAATCGGGTGACCGTTTCGGAGGAGTGTCTGGCCAGGAGCCAACGCAATCCAAGGAATTTTTTCATGCGTTTCGTAACCGTCGATGAGACTTGGATCCACCATTACATACCGTAGACCAAGGAACGGCCAGAAAGGTCATGGTGACCATGTTTTGTGATTCTCAAGGTGTGACCCTCATCGATTATCTGCAGAAGGGAAGGACGGTCACGGAGCAATATTACAACGATTTATTGACCCGATTCGATACACTATCGAGGGAGAAACGGTCTTGTTTGTAGCGGAAAAGTTGTTTTTCCACGACTGTGCAATGGCTCATTCTCCCCGCATCGTCGTGTCGAAATTGAATGAGTTGCACTACGAATTAATCTCCCATCCTCCATATTCGCCGGAGCTAGCCCCCAGTGTCTTTTTCCTATTCCCAAACCTAAAAAAAATCACAAGAGATTTGCCTAAAATGAGATCATCGCCGCTACTGATAATAAAAATAAAAACTACACCAAGTGTTTTTCTTGTCGATTCCGAAAATATTTGAGGTCGTCCTCGTAACCTAACGTTTTATCGTAAAGTGAACGATTTATGCATAGTTTATTTTACTTTAACTAAGAAATAATAAGCAGACTTATTTTTTTTTGCACTTTATTCAAGATTGGATATAATACAGAACTAAATATAGATGACAAAATCAAAACTAAAACTAGAAAAATATTTGGTTGGTTTATGAAGTTTTAATCATGGAACAATTATTGTGATTATAGGATTTGTACTGCTTTGTTCCCTGACAATAATATTACACATATGACGCTGTTAGTATGATTAGTAGTTCTTCTGGATATCAACGGTGGTAGTAGTGTGCAATCAGTATCATGTAAAATATACTCAAGAAAAACAACTGCTCAATACATAATAATCAAATAATCGTTTGAACTTATCGTTAAAAAAAACATCTTAAAAAATCGTGTATAATTCTTACATACTTGATAATATTACCAAAATTAACAGAACACTCTTGTTTTTTATTGTCATTATATTTATATGTATATAATTTTATAGTATAATAATGAAGAAAAAACTAACAGATACACTAGAAAAATATAGATATACCATATATCTGTTCGACTAAGTAAACATACATTATGTTATATAGTAATGTGAATTACACAAAAAATAAACTAAAATTACACATATTACATTAGAGAATAATGAGCAACGTAAAACGTACACAATAAAATGCACAATATGCATGTGGGGACAAGTGAGGGAGCAAAATTTGCCGTCTATTTCCATATAATGCCCATATGGTGAAAGAATAATTGGAATGTAACAATAAAAAAAGATAAATCAAATCGAAAATACGTTCAAAATTCTACATGCTATTTTTAGATTAGAAAATAATTCGTCCTCTTTTTTTTATTTCTTAAATTGCCTCCTTTATAGTATATAAATGGTGTAATATGTTCCTTTTTTTTTCTTAATATTAATATATTTATATATAACATTCTGGTCCACACATCCACTAATAACTGTTGCGCTCGGCATTATTGTGTACACTGAAACAAAAAAAGTGGTATTACTCATTTAGCACGAAATAATATAGAAACAAACATTGTAAATATTGTAGTATTATTACTGGGTGCCAACACATATTTATACACAAAGGAAGGCTTTTTTTATGGAACTTGTACAAGTAAGTATATTTAAAGTCTCTAGTATAAGACATTTGTTACTACTGTTTAATCAACCAGCTTAAGATTTCATTACAATCAATTGAGAGCACATAGTCGTAACGGTTATTGGGTTCCGCCGTGTCACTACTACAGTACCTTTAAAAATGCGAACCGCAGTTCGCGAAACGTCAGAAATAAAGAACCTAGTGACACGGTGGAACCAGACGACCGTTACGACTATGGCCGTGAAAGTCTGAGATACTATTTAATTGGGAGCACAATTAGAAGTAGAAGTATCAATTAAGTATAATACGAAGTCAATTTCAGTAAAATATCCTACAACAAGGACTAAGAAATTTCCCATTTTTTTCAAAGTAAATTCGTGCAAGTTTTAAAATATAATAAAGCCTGTTGTCTATTGGAATAATTCGATTTGACTGATTCAAATTAGTTGAGTACGTAATAATACAATTGGCACCATCCTAAAAGTTCCTCGCTTAGCTGCTTAAGAATCGGTCGCAGCCGGTTTGTTTATATTCCGACATTTAAAATATCTATCAAGATCTTATTCACTTTTCTACTGAAAAACCATAGCTTAAAAAACAGCGCAATGGAATAACGAAAGAGTGAAGTAGGACATAAACTAAATATACGTTTCAATATAGAAAGATATATATTAAAGTAGATATAGACTACTCACGCACAGGCTCGTGTTTGTATTTGTTTCTTGCAAGCTTTTATCAGGTGTATGCATAAGTTTTACCCGGTTTAACTAAGAGATGGCGACAGCGAAAAGTACGTAGCGTATTAGTTTGACACATACGTTGTTTTGTTCGTCTGGCATTTAAACTACAAACACATACAAGCTGAATCCGCCAAAAAATAGCATCTGTGCTTCATGCTTCAGTGATCATAGCGAGTTTTGTGCTGCAAAAGAACATTTGCGGCACGCATTATTTTACTTATTTAATCAAAAGAAAAAGGCTGTTGAAAGTCATCGTTTGCTGGTAGGAACATATGGTGAAAATGCTCCATCGATTCAATCAGCAGACGTTTACGAGCAATGGGGAAGATCAATAAACTTGGTAAATAAGTCTCGCAAGATTTGAATGAACGTCAAATAGAAAATTGCAAAGTCACCTATGATATACTGCTTCACCACGAAAGGTAATCATTTTTGTATCGAATTGTGTGGGGTGATGAAAAATGGATTTATTTTGAAAACTTTGAAAAGTGGAAAAAATCGTGGCTTTCACTTGGTGAAGCCGGTCCTTCAACACCAAGGCCAAATCGCTTCGCCAAGAAGACCATGCTCTGTGTCTGGTGGGACCAGAGCGATATTATATATTATTTACTCTTGAAGCCCGGCGAAATCGGAAATACACAACGCTATCGCCAACAAACTAATTAAAACCAAGACGACCTGAATGGGCCAGAAAACATGGTAAAGTGATTTTGTTCCATGACAATGCGCCGTCTCACATAGCAAACCAGTGAAAGACACCTTGAAACCGCATCAGCCGTACTCCCCAGACATGGAGCCATCTGATTATCACCTCTTCGTGTCAATGGAGCAGGCCCTCGCAGAGCAGCACTTCAGCAATTTCAAGGAAGTTGGAAAACAGCTCGACGAATGGTTTGCCGCAAAAGGCGTGCAGTTTTTCTCACAATGAATTACCTGAAATGTGTAGAAGCCAATGGCCAATATTGTGAATAAAAAAGAATAATTTTCCTTGAAAATTATGTGTTTCTTTTTAGCAGAAAACCGGTAAAAACTTATGCATAGACCTGGTATCAAGCTATCCATCTGTTTATCTAGCCCGTTGATTTACTCGTACTCCTAAGGATCTATTAAGGAATAACGAATCTATTATAGCATCATTTTTCCCTCATTATTATTCTATAATATTTTAGTGCCCCTCAACACGAGTTTATTGTCATACAACTTCATAAACTGATTTATCCACTCCATTCTTATCACGTTTCACGAGTATGGCGTAGCCTATTGACTGAAGCTCTCTCCTGACCACAACGCTTGTGAGTATCACGATCTTTTGTTTGATGTATCGACCCCCATAAGGGCCATACAAGTCTCGAGTCATGTAAGCAAGGTTTATGTAGCCGTTCACGCGATCAAAAATCAGAAATACCAGTATGAGTCCGTCTACGGGTAGGTGGTAAATCTGTTGCAACTTTTTTCCTCACCTGTCTGTAAAGAAGAAATTTTAAAAATTGAAATGTTAAAATTCTTGAATTTTTGTTTGTAATTGAATGCATAGTAATATATCCTGACAAAGCATACCTTTTAAGTTGAATTTGAGCAGTACGAAATTTTAGAGAAAAGTCTAGATATAGCGGTTTTTATATGTTTCATTTACGAACACAAAATATTGGGCCCTCGAAAGTAAATCAAAGCCACGTTGCGTATACAACCAACATTATAAATTGGAATTACACAACATAAAAATATTGAATTCAACACAATTGCTACAGCGTTTGATCTATAATAGTACGTTAAGTACGAAAAGGAAAAAATCAAGCAAAGATACTTTTGTTTCACTTTAAATCAAGTTCCTACTGTGTTTGAATTTGTATTAAATTTAAGTAACATTTTCTCCAGGTATATTTGTAATTCTGTTACAAAAAAATGGAAATACCAGTAACACTGGTTGCCTATCTCTGGGCTTCACATTTGCATGAATAGGGATACCGTTCCAGTTGAATGCATACAAATTATTAGATATACAGTTAGATTATACTTAAAATGCCATTTAAACGAATGGAATAGATTGTCCTATACCGTTAACACTTTTTAAAACCTACAGCAAATATTAAAAGTACATAGTTCATAGTTTATTCGATTACTAAATTTGCTATAATTATTGAAAATCTTCTTTATTATTTTCCACGCACACATTTACTTGTTGCTTCAAATTATTAGAAACCGGTGAGTAATATAGATTCAATAGCTCTTAAAACAGCTGTTACAATGAAATAACATTACCACGAAAATAATGAAAATATTTCAAAAGATAGCACAAAAATTAATCTGTCAATGCTATCATTGTGTCAATCCTTTTACCGAGAAAATGGTCGTAGCAATGTACTACAAACCAACCATAACTACAATAACGGAGTCAGGTTACGTTGATCTGATTTATTGTAAAAGCTTTGTACATACAGAAACAGGACTGTATGTATATATAATATTCTCAATCTAAGAAATACATATTATGTCATAGGCCTTGCATTTTTCTAGGGTAAGTCTATTGCACTACTTTTAAGGGTGTATACTATTTGCTAAAATAATGTTGACCGAAATTTTATCTTGTGTTTTATTTTCATATGACTATTATATCCAACTTACATTAATAAGTGAATTTCTACAGCTTCCATTATTGCCTTAAAAATATTTATTATTTTATCGCTGGAATTTCCACCAGCTTAAATCACCTCCGCCACTGCTAACTTTAGTTTACGTAATCTGCGTTGACAACATTGTGATGACACAATATGCATTTCTTAAATTGTGACTACTCTATGCAAACGATACTTGTAAAATAATTACATGTCCTATTTATAACTTCTTTTCATTAACGTCCTCTTTCGGCCCGTATCACATTTTCGCAAATTCTGGGCATTCTGATTATTAACTTTTCTAGATACCTGGCGTATTTGTATTAAATTCGAGTAACGTCTTCTGTCCAAAATCATGTATGTAGATAGATGGAAAACAACAGGTGAAGTGCACATTTTAGCTAGTGCTAAATGAACAACAAATCAGCTTGGATCATTTACGTGAACATAATTGTGTCTATCGATATACTAGAGTTGCAATTGGTTTGGTAGATAAACGATTTTGTCACATGGCGAAATAGCACAGTATAGTCTGTTCACGGTGTTAAACAAAGTATAACAAGTATGTACAGAATAAATACTTAGTAATTATATAGAGTTAAATAATTTGAAAATTGAATTTATCGTTACAAACTGCAATACAATATAATATTATTTTAAACAATTTATGTTTATACCAATACAAACCTGTTTCTATTTTTAAGTAACAGAGTACACATTCAAATCAAGTGCGGAAAGATAAGTGCGTCTCTATAGACTAAGGTTAAGACTTACGAAATATTACCTTACTACCTTATTTTCTTTTTTCATGGCAGTCTGCTAGCTGCACGTAAACTAGCTTAAGCTACTAATTGTAAATAACAATCATAGTTATTACATGTACGAAAGCGCTGTATTTTTCAAGTCACTGATGTTAGCGTTCCAAGAGAAAACAGAAAAATAGAAGCAAAAAACAGGCTACCGACATTAACAAAGGGCGTGTCTTTTATCGTTCAAACGAGTTTTGGCGACAGTTTGATTAAAATAGTTATAAATGCATTGCTATAGACATTTCAATGTTCGAATATTATGCGTTTAATAAATGAAGAATGTGTAATGTATTGGCTATGCAATGTAACTTGGGTTTTTTGTTTATTTTCATTTTTCAAGAAAATAGATTAAATATAGACGGACAGTGCAATCCAAATCTCATGGCATTTGCTCAGCAGATAATTCTGAGGATTACAAAGAGGAAGAAGTATGAAACAATATTTATAACACAGTGCATCCAACATGAGAACATGACTTTACGTCATCGATTTTTTCGCGGCAAAAATTTTTATCACTGGTGTGTGCTACCTAAATTCGTAGATAAATAAATAAATCAACTTTTCAATGGCTATTTATTGCAAAGCAACAATAATGGAAATAATTATATTTTATTTTAGTGTTTGTAACCATCTCGTAAAACGAACGACAGCTTCAAGGATAAGCATATTATTTGTTGCATGTTTGCCTCGGAGAATTACCTTCCAACGTATAATGTCACCTTCTCATATTGGACGCACTCTACGATTTACAACATTGGTCTATATGGGTTGGTATTCTACGCTATGTGTCCTATCACTGGAAACTTTTTATTATTGAAGCTAGGAAATCGGCCAAAATTCGCCTGATAAGATCCTGCCAGGAAATCAAGTGAAATTCGGTTTTCTTTTATTCCAGAATAGTGAAAAAGAAAACAGCGATTTCAAATATGTTTCATAACTACTTCTTCATTTATGACCAAGTTTACTTCTGAACTAATTTATTTAAGTACTTTCTATCGCAAGGAAATTTAAATTCTTTGCAAATAGCGACTAAGATAATGTCACGAATTTGTTTATTTCTTATGGAAGTCTATTTTGTATTGAGTCTCTGACTAATTTGTTTTTCGATTGTTCTACAACAGAAGAAAAAGAAAGCGAACTTCACTTGTTTTGTTTTCTAAGTGGCACCTTATCAGAAGGATTATTTTGTACCACTCTAACCGGCTTTCTAACTCCAACAATAAAGAAGTTATCCGTGATAGCACATGTTGCATTGAACACCTGGTATAGAAATTAGTTCTTGTGTAGTTTTATGCAATGCTTCTATATCTAGCGCATTTTAGGTGCCATCAAATTTGGAAACGACTTTATAGAAATGAATGAAAAATGCGTTTCTTAATTCAGTTCATTATGTCAAACTCCATAGTTTTTCACGCACCCTATACTCTAGTTTTTAATTCGGAGGAGTGTTTTAAATTAAAGCGCTAAAAAGTAGGCTAGCTGATGGTCAGTTTTCGGCAAAAATTACATTAGCGATATTTGATATATATAAAAAAGGTGCGATATATAACGTTGAAATCTAGTATGATGTGTATTTGATCAAAAAATATTATTCTGCAGTGTTTTCTATATTACTTTAATTAATTATTTTTGTAAGGAATATGTAATTAGTTACGTAACTACAACTTATATAAAATCCTACCTAGTTTTAAAACTGCCACCAAAAATTGACTTTAAAAAATTCCATTACGTAAACGCGGCTTTTCATTTTACTTATGCCAATTAAAAAATAGAGTATAGCAGAAAATGCATACTTCAAAAGGCTGGTATTTGGTAATTATTAAAGCGATGTAGGAAATACAGGCAAAATCCATTCCCTTACATAAGTACATATAAGCTCTGTGATAAATGAGACGCGCATCTATAGAACATATGCATCGCTGACCCAGTACCGAAAACGAATGAAAGTGGCCATTTGACGATATTATGAACCAACCAATTATATGATTGCTCTCACAAATTCTTTGGATCGCTTTAATAATTATGTGAAGATATTATAGAACAATTAGTACTTAGGACCATCTTACAAGCTGAATCTGTTACATATGAATGGAAAATGTAAAGGATTGGACCGTGAAATTGTATGCAATAATTTATCTTCAATTAAGAAATTTGTAATCGAATATCTCTTAATTTATCTATAGATGGTTACTTTTCATCTAGTTTATCTTTTGACTCACGTCGTTGTTTAACCGTATCAAAAGAAACAATCACAATCTGCTTATCTTGTTTGTCTTTTTAATGCGGGTATTAAAGAGGCAATCAAAATTTGCGTTTATCTCTAACAAAAAAACTATTCATTAATGTAATAAGACGAGAATAAAATAAAGAAGTTAACCTACGTAATTCTTTAGACTTAAGCCTCTGGTGTTAGTTGTATTGAAATGTCAAAATGATATTTTGTGCACTTTTACAATTATATTTTATTTGATTATTACATAAGAGAAGATGTTCTTTTCATGGCTTTCTTCATGCGTAACATATGATTTTCAATTTGTACATAGAATAATACATGCAGCACGGTATTCACAAATTTAATTACTGTAGGTATCATGAAATTTTACTTCACCTGTTCTAACAATTTTTATTATCAAATACTACTTAAGTCCACATCATTGTTTGACATTACATGTCATCTGTTATTTCATTTAAATACCTAACTATATTTGTATTTTAACTAAATTGGGGCTACACAATATTAATACATTTACGTTGCGCAATCTATTTGTAATACAATCTCTATGCGGTATTTTATTTGACTAGCAACTATTAACTTGATTCATACGGATAAAAATCGACGACGTGTATCAAAAGATAAAATAGACATAGTGTATAAAAGTTAAAGCATGTAGGATGGCCTTCACAAGATACGAATAAAAACTGAATTTTAAATACTTCAATACATTTTTTTTTTCATTAAAAATTAACTTTTTGAAAGGACATTCTAAGCCCGGATGAACGGTTCTCCTTAATTTTCATTGTTTAAATTTTATATTTTCGTTAACAAGAGATTATCGTACCGTACATTGTGAATTAACCTGTTCATAAAGCTTCTCGCTTGCTTCTTTAAGCAGGTATTCGGCGGTTTTATGGGATGATTAGTGATTTTTTGTTACCAAATATAGAACAACAAAATCACTAGTCTTCCACATAACGCCACCTTGATGTTAGTAGTAGTAGTGCTATAGTAGTTAGCGAGCAGTAAGGGAGATTCCAAACACCAATGTTAACTCTTCGCCATCTCACCAGGCGGCAGCGTGAATAGGATGATAAGATGTATTATACGGTATAAGAAATATAAAGCGGACATTTTAGCTGCGAAGCTGTTTGCCATAAGGTTACAAGGAACACAACCATGCCAATTGCCGGAATGCAGCGTAAAAGATTCTAAAATGTTCGCTTTTAATCTTTGCTTGAATGTACATTTCATACAACAAAATAAAAGATAAATTTCAAGATAAGTGCATTAAAAACTATTCACTTGCTTTTAATGTGTTAAACATATATACATTGGGATATCATATAGTATTCTCTCAGAATAATACGGATATGAACGACAATACATTTTTAATTTTCCAAATTTGCAATGGTGCGATCTTCGATAAATTTTGTCTGACTTTTCAACATTTCCTTGAATTAAGAGATTCGCATTTTAAAGTACTATCAGCAAATTCAAGCTTAATATTTCGACGGTAGGTAAAGACTTGGTGAAGAGATAATAGAACTAAAGCAAATTGTGTGAGGTATCTGCTTAATTTTTATCTTCACTCAAATGGACTTGATACAATTACATATGGCACATGATACAAAGTAAACGGCCACAACAACTTCTTTATTTTGTGTTTATCTGAGAATTCTTATTATGAATTACATTACTGCAAAAATTAGACCCTTAATTGTTCTTGGTTTATTAGCCTAGACAAGAAACAGACAACGTAGAGTCACTGGAAGAAATTTAGCGGTTCTAAACCATAATCTCCGCGACTATTATTGAACGTAAGAAACGTTTTGTCGCTTAGATTCTTGAAAATTGAATTTAGTGTGTACGATTCAAATCCTCAGACAAAATACACGAAGCTGAGGTTTGAGAAAAGCCTAATTCTTGTGAATTATGAGGAAATTCAAGCGCACTCGCGCGAAACGCACCAGTCGAGAATGGACTCAAGACGGTTCATCCATAACGAAGCAAGTAGCTGTCGTAGTTCAAATGAATCTGTGGCATTAAACTTACAATATCCGAATTTTAAAAGTAATAAATTATCAAAATAGTTATCTACAAAAAAATAATAAAAATGGAGAGACGTAAAAGAGATTACTTTGTTTAATGATATTACTAAAACTACAATACAAATACAAAAATTTACTTTTACATGTACAATAGCGGGCAAAATAATAGCAGTAGGAAACTAAGAATGTCTTAAATCAATGATTTCATCATTAACTGAAAATACAAATAGTGACATTTTCACCTGAAATGAGGCTAACTTAAAAGGCATAAAACCACGTAAAAGTCACTTTGTGAGTTAATGTTTCGAGGAAGTCCCGGATTTTATATAAGCAGTATGTGTTATGTCGGGACGAAGTAATAGCAGTATTAATTTAAGCGTCGTCGTGTGCAGATTATAAGATTTAATCTATTAAAATACTTTAATATATAGCCATTTAGTATATACGGCACATAAAGAAAAATCAATTTTTGTCAGCTCAACCATAAAGAGAATTATATTTAACATCTAGAACACTCCGGAGACGGTTAAAAGCAACTAATTTGATAGATAGAACTCCAAAGTGAGTGCCATTTTTAAAAAAAGCAGCATATTAAGCATCGTTTGTACATTATACAATTTCATTAAAATCGGAAAAAGAATGTAAGCATTACTTTGACATGCTTCTGCTTTTTTCGGTACGAAAATCCTTTATTATTACTGTGATGACCTTTTGTCTCCACCTAGTAGCCATAAACCCAGGTTTCATCTCCCGTTATGGTCTTTGGCATAAATGATTCGTCGTCGTTAGCTTGTTCATGAAATTATCGGCAAATGTCCGCTTGATTTTTGTTTCTGTTGCCATCAAACGAAAAACAAACTTTGCTGCAACTCGATGCATGCTCAGTTTTTAAAATATCATGGTACGACCCTATTGTAAGATATTAACCGATTTTTGCAAGTTCTTTGACAGTCAAACAACGATTTGAATGCAACAGATTTACGATTTTTTTAATGGGGTCGTCATCAGTTGAAGACCTTCTTGATCCGTAGGCTTATATTAGAAATTAAAACGTTTCCGTAAGATTTTTTGTAGGTTTTATGCAAAATTTTGTTTTGCATCGTTGCTTGAGAAAATCAAACATTGTAATAATGGCTACGAACACTGAAATACTTTGCACTCATAAATAAAACGAAAAGTAGACGAGATCTCAACATTCCGAAAATATGTGGTTGCCCGAGGGGTTATTTCGGGTGCCATGTCGCGTAATTCAGAATATTTGGTTATTATCCGAACAAACCTCGTATATAAATGTATATGCTATCAGGTTTTACAATTAGGAAAAAATTAATGTTAACGCCAACCAAATTCGAAGTTTTTCTAATCCTATTTTAAAGTAAGCAAGATTTCTTTCTTTAACTCCTCCAATTCATGTTCCAAACATTTCCCGATTCCATTTCAAAAGCGGTTAAACCACCGACGTGTATGACGTCATAGTTTGGCAAAGATATAAGATGTTTTTGAAATCATATCAACCACACTGAGACGAAAAAACACTCTTATTGTAAATAATGGCAATTGTTACCTTTTACCGGTTACTTTAAATTAATTCATGTCAATGTAATTGGCCACAGTGCAAAATGTACAAGAGGAAGATAGTCCCAGAATCTATGTAATGTTGAATATGTTCCGCTAGTAAGTAACCTAAAGATGAGTTTTAGTACAACTATCACAAGAGATCTAAATAAAATGCAGCTTGGGTGCGAAAGTATGTACAAAATTGTGCTAAACGCAATCACCAGCATTATGATAAGACAAGATGGCATACCTTTGTTGTAATAAATATTGAGCCATTTGTATCTGATTAGGCAAACCGGTGATCGTAATAATCCTATCGTTAGATCCAGGTAGGGGTTCATCAATTGTGATCCCAGCACCCGAATCCTGTCGGATTTTCCTAATGCGACCACCACCTTTTCCTATTATGGCACCAGCGAGCTAGAATTAAAGTTTTAATGTCAATGTGCTTGTAGAGGCAATACAACAATTGTTAAACTACTCCCGTGTTAAATAAGCCATGTAAACCAAGTTTTAATACTAAAATTATATTTTTCTACACAGTAAAGTCGTAACAGTTCCTGTCAGATTAATTTCTTAAATGTTAATCCTCATTCACTTCTTAAATAATTAATCCTGATCTGTATTTGATCCGAAGAAAACTTACATCTTTAGGGATGGTAACTTGCGTTGTTGTTTTATTGGGAGACATGCCGTTGCCTTGATTATTGCCGCCGCCCATGCTCATGCCGCCGCCGCCACCACCGCCACTGCCGCCCATCATCGGTCCCTGATTCATCAGGTTTCCTCCGCTACCGCCATTCAATGGTCCGCTACCCCAGCCGTTATTCCTTTGGTTGTCGAACGGTCCCACACCGTTTAATCCCCTAGGGGGGCCGTTAAAGTTACCTCTCGATGAAGGAGGTCCGCCCATACCGCGGTCATGAAATCTGTTAGAAATAGAAATTGTATGGTCGTTAACCTTTAAGCGGAACTAACGTAAGGTGTTAGTTTTACAAAGCTAGCTTACTGAAAATTGTTTAGAATCGTGTTTCACTCATTTCGAAATAACGTACACTCACGGAAAAATAGTACCAGCACTTAAAATATTAAATCGATATTAGCAAGAAATGGAGGCAGTTATAGTAAATATGTCTAATGCTCAATAAAGGATCGCATTTCAGTAAAAACGGAAAGGTGTGAGAGTTCTGTTTAAAGACAATAATCAGTTAAAAATCCTCTACGTAATACAGTAACAGTATACCATATAAAAAAACGGCTATTAATGAAAGATACAGATCTAACTGCCCATAAATTCAGCAGTAGTGTAGAAAGAAATCGATGGTAAACGATCTTTAATATGACTTTCGAGGGAGCTTTTCATGATAGCGCCAAACAGTTGGAAACCCTGCTGACGTTAAATATCAGTTGCTTTTAATACTTTGACTTTGTATATTTGTCGATGTTACCCCTATGTTTAGTGCTATAGCCATGTTCGATTTTATTAAAAACATGTCTATTTCCATAGGCAAAGCGCTGTAATTGAGAGCCATAAAAAAGCCGGCATCATTAAAATATTTAAGAAGTTATATCCAAAAGTTCTCGAAATGTTCTACTGGAAATACAACTGATCCCAGTGCCTCTGCCACAAAGGTAGTGGATGCATTTTATAAGTTTTATTTTGTCAACGTTTTCCACACTACCTGCGACTCAGTTTGAATCTCTTCTAATGGATCAACTCTTCCCCTTTTAGCATGCCCTTTTTTCATTTGGAAAGGGAAACACGCGTAATGAGCCAAGCTGGACGAGTATGTTGTATGAAGAACAACTGCCATATTATTTTTCACCAAAATCTGCCGCATGTGGCACTAATTTTTGCTGCTATACCTCTCACGTTTATTGTCATCAACTGATGTTCGGATATTTTTGGAACGTTCAAACAAGTCCAAAGTTTGTGTTTGACCCAAACACGAGTCTACAAATCTTTCCTTGGCAAGTTTGAAACAGCTTTATACAAATATGCCGTTTTAGAGGACGGAGACCCCGTAATGTACAGAACGAAACCTTGAATGTGACTCAAACAGGGCATTACCTCCTCATGTCACGCAAACATAACGAAACCCAAATGTTGGTCGAGATTAAAACTTCAATACCTGAGTGAGATCCACATTATCCGATAATTGTAACTCTATCCACAGCTCATTTCCAATGTATGATTGTTGTCAATAATGGGGATGTTGATTTTATTCGCATAATAAATAAGAAGTACATCCACATCTTCTAAATAACATGCAAAATCGCTTTTGTGACCAGCAACTCGAAGAAGTATAATAATAATAATAATAATAATCCTTTATTGCCCAACAGCCCAAGGGCCAATTACAGGACAAATAACAAAACAATTTTCAAGTATATGAACTGTTGCGGAGGATCCCGACTAAAACAGTCCGATCTTATCACCAGAGAAACAAAGGAACTACTCCGGTAAAATGACGCGTGTACGACATATGAATGCGTTATGCGAAAATCCCACTGACATCTGTATATGTCAAATGTGATGTTCCTTTCGACAATAATAAAAATGACGATCACTAACAACAGATTCTAAAATTCTGAAGAGGCCGACACCAAAAATATTAGCCTACAATTATCTAACAGATCTTCATCATCCCACCTTATGAAGAACAAATTACCAGGGAAAGTCAGTAAGTACGTTACAAAAAGCTATTAGAAAAATAATTAGAGAAACAGTTAGCCAAAAATAAGTTTTATTTTTCAACAAGGTCTCCGTGAATAGGTAGGCTTCGACAGCTAGATAAATCATCAATAATAAACGAACTACTTCTGGAATTGGACCGTGTCATGACACAAGTCTCCATCTACATTAATACACTTATCCCATCGCCTTATCAATGCCCCAATGCCTGCTGCATAAAAATGTTTGGGTTGCTGCCTGAACCGCGTGCGTACCTCTTGTTGAACATCGTTATCACCCTCGAAATATTTGTCGCTAAGATGCTTATTGAATGGACCAAACAGATGATAGTCGTTTGGGGCTAGGTCGAGACGTAAGCCCAATGTTCAAGAAGTTCCCACCCTAATTCTGTAATTCATGCCTGGGTCAAGTGGGTTGAATGCGGCCTAGCATTATCGTGATGCAACAGTATTCCTTTCGTCAGTAGGCCTGGCCTTTTTTTTTTGGCTACTGTCACTTGAGTTTGATAAAGCTGGATTGTGCTGACACCAAGTGACAGATAGGGAAATACCTCACTAGAATTTTCAGCTTTCCCGCAGCAGTTTATGACTTATTTAATGACTTTCCGTCTAATTATGTAAGTAAAAGGTTTTGATATGATATGACCAACGTTCTTTATAATAAATAAAGGATTAAAGTCGCAGCAAACAATAACTTACCCATTTTAATATAAAAGCTTCTGTACTAAATTCAAATGTTCCGCCAAAAAACTAAAAAAGGAATTATTCCATTTACGAAAAATTGATTAATCATTAATCCCGCGCCTTGGTCAGTTGAACATTTGCTATGCATCTATACCCATTTTTAAGAGTTATCTGAACGTTTCCTGCTGAGATTTTGTACTCAAAACCATTTTATTGCGTGACCTTGCATCGAATAGATGTCACTAAACGTCAGTATGTCTCTACTGGAGTATATCTCCAAGTAATATTATAAATCTAATTCTTGGATATTGGATAGTTTAGCAACTTGTACACCTCCTCTTAATTCTGTTAAAAAGTCTTCAGTAGAGTTAAGAACGGAGCTGTTAATCTTCTTGGTCTTCTGCATACGACAGCAGTACATCTCCCAATATCATGAAAAGCATATCTGCTCTTATATTTTCATTTACTTTATAAATCGGCCTTATTCTAAACCAGGCAAAGCATTCACTGCTAACTAATTGTTAGCATATTGGTAGAAATTTGATATATATTCTGGAAGATATTCTGTGTTTTACAGGTCTTCAAGATATTATGCATGATGTCTAATTTGAATGTTCCCTTACGAACGTTAACCTATTGATAATATCCTTTTTATGAACAAATGATATTTTCCTTACCGCAAACTGGCTTTTACCAATCATTTTCACCTGAAGAGCGAATAATTACGATTCTATTATTTTCTATTATACTGTCAAATGTAATAAATAATTAATGTTGGGTTATGCTAATAATAACTGCCTTTGGCAATATTTATCCCTCTCTTCCTGTAGCTTTTGTTTTATCTGTTAATTTCATAGCACTCGCTATAATTTTCGTAGAACCAAGTGCATTTAAAACGTGTTGATCAAATTTTCCTTGTAGAGATTGTATTATTATTTTGAATAATACATTATTATTAAGGCAATAACTTCAAAAACAGTGAAATAAGAAATACTAATTACTAAAACGTGTCTTCAACGACAGTAATAAAAAAAACTTAGGAAGTTCTGTTATTTTACACACCTAAATTGTTTGCTGTTAGATTGTGACAGGTGCCGAATCAACTACGTAGAATTTGGGTATTTCCACTTTTACTTGTGATTCGAATTAACACAGAATAATCCAATGCCATCTACAAGTACACATGACAGACATTAAAGCTTTACCTTACATAACAAATTGATTGCTGTTATAGAACATCGCCATAATTTTGCACACGACTCTCGCACAATCCAAAAAGAAAAGAAAATGTACAATAAGGACAACAAGGGCGCAAAGTTCATGATGGTATAGAAGAAATAAAAACAACAGTAATCGAATGGAAACCAACTCAAAGTAAACTAAAATGAGACAAAAAAGAAACAGAAAGGAAAGCGGTAAATTAGAACAAAGCACGAGGACTTTAGGAAAGAATAGAGTAAGATATGGAGTTGTTACCTGATAACATAAAGTCCAACAGGTAGATAAAATCCATTTCAATTTTTACGAATACGTAAAATTTGCCAATCGTGTTTTTATTTAATATCGATATTTTGATTGTAAAACCATATGTTCAGTTCGTTTTGAACACTTTCATATTCGTATGTTATATATATTTAGATTACAAGCTGACTATCGGAATGGATGCCTCGCTGTCAAAATCATACTTTCTCGAAGTATCTTTTTTACATTAATATAGAGGGATTTTTTAGTGTGTCTTCAATTTATAGACCATGCGAACTCAACTAACTAAACTTTCAGCGCAAAAAAATGTACAACTATGTCCTGATATATCCTTTGGTTGTTGTACTGAACCTTCATTGGTTATGAAGGAAATATCTTTTGTGTAGAAGTGGGGTGTGTTGCAGATCACTGGTATTAAAAAATTTAGGCTCGGTAGATAATGGACCAGAAGAAATACAATTAGTTTCCCTTACCTATAGACATTACTTATCTTGTGTAAGTTAACTGTTATTAATTTAACAAATATTTTGAGCTTGCTGAATTAAACACAAGTTTTTTTTTTATTTGTTCCCCAGATTTTCTCATGGTTTTCGTGCAAAATTATATTGTTTTTTCAAGTTTGGGAACAAGAAAAAAACACTTAAAGCCAGATCCAGAGGTTAGGACATCTTTAATCTTAAATTCTACAAATTTATCGGCTGCAATAGCGAATGGAAAATACGCTATCTTAATGGAACAAAACTTTTCTTTTCTGAACAAAGCGATAGTTTTTTCTTCAGTTCAGCATCGAAACGTGTCAGTACATCAGGATAATGGTTATGCTTCTCTTTCCTTTTTGTAAATAATCAGTAATGATTTCGCTCTTGGAATCCTAGAAAGTCGTAGCCATAATCTTATTGGTCGAAAAAACGGATTTTGCCCATTTTGGGGTACGTTTCTCATAAGAAATTCAGGTTTCACCTGCGGTGACATATCGACAACAAATTCTCTTGGAATTTATATGAACTTAGTCATATAATCATTTGAAATTTTAACAATTTGTATTCGGTCAAAATCTTGGGATTAGGTTTTTCATATTTAAATGTTGATGAAAAATATTGTATATGATGTTCGGTTGAAATGTTTAGGGCATTAGTTATCTCGCACACTTGTATTCGACGGTCGCTCTTTATGATGTGGTCTATTTTAATCATTTCTGTTACTCTAAAATAAAGGTCCTGGAAGTTCAGTATCGTCTCTGCTCATATGATCACTTTTAAAAATGGTCTTTTTTACAAATCAGTCCATGGGCAAGAACAAATTCACTATACTATTTACATAAATTTTCTTCAGTTACTTTAACGGTTTAGCCATGCAAAAAATAATATTTAACACATGAAACTCTTTTTTCACTATGTTACATCATTCACACGATTTTCTCTCAAAGCATTATTTAAAGCACTTGAAAGTTAGTTTAGGATCAATGCCTTGTTGAAATAGTTAAATTGTGGGCATATTATCTGCATACAACTTTAGATAGATGTCTCTGTAAACCTCCTTGGTCATGATTTCATCAAACAAATGGCTCATGTTTAACAGTTTTCTTTGGGTACCTAGAATCTAATTTCTTATTCGGCGGTCGATGAACGTAACGTTTACCATCACAACCAAACATATTATACTTAAGATTATTCACTCCAAAATACGTTTTCATTTTCCTACACCATATCCAACGTGCTTTTTCACAACCTAAATTCGTTAACTTTTTTCCTTAATAAAGAACTCTTCTGGAAGGTTTGCCATGCAAGTTATTTTGTTGCAATCGCTGTCCAATTGTACGTAAGCCACCGATATTCCTATTAATTTCAAATAAAGTATTTACGGAGGCTCTATCAACGGTATATAACGATCTGTTTTTGGAGTAGTTTTTTATAACTGTCTCTATATTCAGTATTTTTTTCTTTGGGATTTCGATGAATTAATAATCATATTCTTTGAACGTTTTATAAGTTTTGAAATTTCGTTATCAATTTTCGTTTCTCTTCGTAACTAAATTTCTTTTATTTTCGATAAAACATTGCTCTCTGCTCATTTAACCTGTCAATAGAACGCATTGGAAACATTTGCTGAGAAGCTTCCACAATTCTATTCTTAAACTCTCCAATACTACAGGAACATTATTATATACTGAAAACTTTAATCTTCGCTTCTAATTGGTCCACCTCTTCCAATTCATCTACTAGGAACATTTTCATTTCAAATTTTCGTTGCATTTCTTGAACAATGAGACGATGCACCATCATATTAATACCAGATTACGTCTAAATTTAAAGTATTTATAGCTGGAACAATTTTATTGCATAATAATTGCAAATATTTGTCTCGCTTAGGTTTCCATCGATAAAAAAATGGGCCTATAATACGATTAACAATTCTTTCTCGAACATTTATCAGGATACTACGTTGTAATTACTTGTTCAAATAAATTTTCATTTCGCCAGTACTTACAGCTTTCGTAGTTAGGCTCGTACAGTAAATATCGCCTTGTTATTAAAAAGGATATTTTTTGTGAAAACTGTCAGTATTTATTCTTTCAACTATATTTTCGCTAAATTGGATCCTCTCTTCGTTATCACGCGGTATTAATTCCTGAAGCTTTTCGAACTTAAATTTGTACTCACGATTCTGACCTGCTTAGAAGCTTGCACACTAGTTATTTCCCACATGCATCAAAACACTTAATCGAAATCTTCTGTCACTACTCGTGGCGTTGCTAATCTTTTCTTATTATGCATAGAAACCAGAACTTTTCAACTTCTCAATTATATTTGCTATTCGTCGAATGACTAGGAATATTTAAAGACTTCGACAATGACAAGGCAGCGACTTCACCATACAATAATTTTTTTCTTCTGTTGTATAACTTCAAAGAAATTGCAAGTACGAAGTAATTTTCCATTTTTAAACTGATAGTAACAATTTATTTTTAGGTAACTGTGCTTTTCCAAGCAGGTTAATTCAATTTAGTAGTTATTAATTAAAGCATGTAGTGTTATATTAAGCTCACCATATAAATTTTAGTAGCACAATTTAAGAGGCTTAAATGGGGACTGATCCTATTTAACTCAGGAGTAACACATTTTGTGATTCACTTGACAGCCTTTGTTGATTTTTGGACAAATCTCGTATGTATGTGATTAATACCTTCATTACCAAGAGAGTCTAGCAATGATAAGCAATTGGTGAGTGTTACCAGTGCCCTTATAAAATTATAACAAAAGGTTATCTCCATGTACACTATTGCTTTAAGTTTAAGTTCACCTTGAGAATTCCGTATTGTAATTTAATTAGAAAGAAAGAAATGCATTTTTTATGAGAAAAAAGCTGTATTTATTAGAAATACAGTTGTTATTACACAGAGCTAAATTACGGCTTCGCCAAAGAATCCAACTCTACGTTTTATCACACTTTGGCACAACTTTAGCATTCTTTTTTTAAGTTTCGGCATTCATCTTAGTTCACTCAGAATGAAGGTACTGGTATAAATCCGTATAAATCCTTGGATGAACTTATGCTGGCGTATCTTTGTTTAAGGCTCTATGGGATTGATATCAGCTGATAATGGTAACCAGACCATATGTTCTGCAAATGTCTTATCACTGTATTGTTTGGTTTTAATTTAATATTAATACAGATTTCTCAAGATGGTGTTAAATTTATGAACGATGGTTGTATTTTGCCAATCAAACTAATTAAACCAATTATGCTTGTTGTTGCAATCCTCAACATCTTACATTTTACGATTCTGGTCCATTTCTATTTATCATTTAACTTTAAAGTAGTGGAGGTAGTTTGAAAAATAAATAAACCGAAATATGTGCACGTATTTTCTGAAATGTTAGGCAAATCCATGACATTTATTGCAGATAAATTACTTAACTAGACGATACAGTTTGTATCATCTACCAGACGGCCGCTTTTGGTCTCGAAGGAAGCTAATTAGTATGCTGACGGTGGCAGCTGTAATAATAATGCTAATAATGACTTACCCTCCACCCATCGGTCCACGCTGAGACGGCGGCGGTCCTCTATTGTTGGAGTTGAAGCGACCTCCTCCGTCGCGGTCCCTCGGACCGGCACTACTGCGCGGTCCTCCTCGCCGATCGTTGGTGTTGTTACCGTAGCCGCCATACTCATCGGCATAGTAGTCGTCGTAGTTATGAGGATCGTACGGGCTTACAGGTCCCTTAATGGGATTCTACATACAGAAAAAAACAGATAAATGAAATATTCAAAGAGTATATCTTATTAAATAAATTTAAATTCGGTGCTGTCGCTAACATTAATATTCAAAGCAGATTCACTTTTTGCATAATATACACAGGAAAAAGCTATTATAATTATACAAAAAAATGTGTATCTGCTATTTATAGTCTATAACTGTCGTAAAAGTTATTGATTTTACTAGTTGTCTTATGTTCGGTATATTTAATTTATCGTAAGTTATTTTGGGCGCACATTGTTTACCTTTTTTATTATACATCAAACAGCAGCAACTATTAATGAGTGAAAGTTAAACAATGCATAATCGACAATTCTTGTACGAGGGCGACCTGAAATGTTTCCGGAATCGGCAAGAGGTGGAGCACAAAGGTTGAAGTGGATTCAATGGTTGGCAAGGCAACCTCTTTTATGGCAACTGTCAAAATTTCAGACATCAACTGTCAATAGTAGTTGTTTGAGAGTGTGTTTTGTGTAGAAAGTCAGGCGATCTCACAAAGATTGATAAAATCGAATTTCGTGCAGTGATAAAACCCTTCTAGATGTTTGGGAAAACGGCCACGGAAATTCGAAATATTTTGCTAGAGTTTCATGGCGGATGTACTCCATCATTGTCGACCATCAGCTTCTGGGTGAGCGAGTTCAAACCTAGCCGCACAAGTAACGAACCACACAATGGACGCCCAAGAACCGTTAGCAACGATGAAATGATCGACAAGATTCATAATGTCGTGTTAGCCGATTACCGATTGAAGCTGAAAGAAATAGCAGAGGAAACAGGCACCTCAGAAGAACGCGTTAGCCATATCCTACACCAAATTTTGGGTATGGAAAAGCTTTCGGCGCGAAGGGTACCGAGTTTGCTCACATCGGAGCAAAAACGAAATCGGGTGACCGTTTCGGAGGAGTCTGGCCAGAATCCAACGCAATGCAAGTGATTTCTTCATGCGTTTCGTAACCGTGAATCAGACTTGGATCCACCACTACATACCGAAGACCAAGGAACAGTCGAAGCAGTGGACTTTTCCAGGCGAATCGGTTCAGAAGAAGGCAAAGACCATTCCATCGACCGGAAAGTTCAGGGCGACCATTTTTTGGAATTCGCAATTAATAAGGCATGCATATTATTATTTTTAAATTAATTTACTTTTATTTGATGATAGTCACATATGTTGTATAAATTTATTAATAATCACAATAAAATTTTACTGTATCAAGGACTTTTTGTCAAATCTGTTGCTGCTTCCAAATTTTTGGACGGTAGTGTATGTCCTATTTTAATGCGCAGTAGTGCATTTGAATACTGAATGACAATTTTATTTTTAAATTCTTGGTGATTATGTGTTTAATAGTTTCTATTTAGAATTGCATCCTTTCCCTTCCAATAATGAAAAAAATATTTAGTTGTAAATATCCCAACAGCACAATATTTAACTGCTTCTCTGATTCAACCAACGTTAACAGCAGAAAAAAGGCTATTACTTTGCTAATTTAATCAACTTTGTAGCTTCAATAATAACAAAGCTAGCAATGGTGCCGCCTTTGATTTAAACATAGTGTATATCTATGTGCAAATGATTTTTACAAAAAAGTAGACCCACGGTCTATCAACATATATATTATCAGTTTATCACATATTCCTAACTAATCCTCAGCTGTTGGATAATAGTAAAATACAATAATCTCTGTCTGTACTGATATTTTAGCTATAGTAATACGCGATAGGTTCTATTAATTTACCTGATAACCAGAAATTACATTTCAATAAACAGAACATATACAGGCGTACCTCGGATAATTAATTAATAGATAGCAGAGAATTCCAAGTAAAAATAGTGATCTTTCCAATATAAATACAATTTAAAAATAGTGATGTTTTCAATGTTTAAATTGCCTTTATTCATTTGTGACACTACATTCCTCACCTTCACTCAACTAGCTTTACCATACACGGGGAGTTATGTGTGAATTGATTTGTTGAATTCACATAAAGAAAATTCTTGATATTATTGCAATTTGGAAACCCTAATTATGTTAATTATTTCAAGAAATGAAGGAATACAAAATATGCAACAACTATCAGCAACTGCAATCAAATTTCAAATCAAATTTAGGGGTACACCTTACAATCACATAAAATAGGTATGTATACTTTATTCAGTTTCATGACAGAGCTTGAGATTTTTTAACGATTTTTTTGTTTTTTGTCAAGTCGCTCTGCTGAAGCTACTTTCCATGTGTAATATATAGTAGTATGGATATGTTTCCGATAACTATTAACAATTTCTGTATTTCTACGTTATTGTTTTGTTTGTGTTGTAAATAACCTCGAGAAACAATTAAAGAATGTAATGCAATAAGTCAATTTTTTTAATTGTATGGCGCGATATATATGTGTTCAACTGGATATTTGTCGTCTGTATTATATTTATTTACACTACCGGCCATAAGTATTTACCCACCTGCATAATTTGAGATTATTCAAAGACACTACCTTTGATCCTTATCAAAATATTTGTATCAAAATAATAAGTACGAGATAGATTATACAAGATTAAAACGTAGAACCGTGGATTATAATGTTAAAAAGTATCAACGAAGTGGCAATGTAATCAATAAACAGCGACCCGGAAGGCCAGAAATAACTACACCCGAAGAAGATCGCACTGCTGTAATCACAAGCAAACTAAATAGACGAAAAATAGCCCCAAGGATTGTTGCTGTGAATATTTCGCGCCCGAAACCACTTAGCGTCACCATAGTAAATTTAATCTAATTTAATTAATATTTTTAATTTAAATTTGTATGGAAGAATTGCTACACAGGAACCGTTACACAAAGCCAAGGGAAGCTAGACGGTTGGGATTATTGAGAAAATAATGAATTGAGAAAATACAAAGACTGAACGTTCGAAGATTGGAAGAAAATGCTCTGGACTGACGAATCTATATATAAACAGAAGAACATTTGTCCGTAGATGGAAAACGGAACGAGCACTTGAATCCTGTATGACATCAACAATAAAGCATGGAGGAGGATCATTCATGATTTGGGGTTATTTTGGCGGTACCTCTGCGGGCGATTTGGTCAAGATAGATGCTATCCTTAGAAAAGAAGGTTATAGGGAGATTTTGGAAGACGATTAATCTCATCTGGAACACGATCAATGGATGAAAGTTTCGTGTTCCAGCACGTTAATGATCCAAAATACACTGCAAAGATTGATGATGCAAGTGAATATTTGGAACAACTGGAGTACAAAGAGAAAATTGTTGTTATGAAGTGGGAAACTTTTGTGGGAGGAACTCGACCGACGGATTCGAAAATCTCCTCCACATTCGACAACAGTATTTTAGCCGCAACTACAGGGTACGTGGAGGATAGGCGCGCTAACACTGGCAAAGCTGCTAGAGGGAATACCAAGATTGTGTGAGGCAGTAATATATAAAAGCGAAAGGTGGACACATCGACGAATCGCAAATTCAAGTTAATTTACGTTTATTTTTGTTAGCAAATTATTAAGTATATTGCTTTTGTAACTGTTACACTTCTTTGTGTAAGTACAGAATAAAGATTTATTTTATAATTAGTTTCCGACTTGCTCCTATAATATTTTAAGGTTGGGTAAACACTTTTGACCGGTAATGTATGTTGGTAGTTGTCTAACCCAGGTATTGCGAACTACATACAATCCTAATGGCAACGAATTGGTTGAATTAACTATATTATAATAATGCAATGGTTAAATACACACTGCCGGTTTTCGGAGAAGACAATTAAAGCTTAGAGTCCATTGAAGCCGGTTTAGTAAATTACTACCAACAATCTGATATACTTTCCCTATAATGACATTTATTCCAGATAGTGTTTTCTAATAAATATGTTCTTATGTTCTGTGGGTTTGAGTACAGCGCAAGGCGGGTTTATTGAAGTATGATGTAGGTGAGACATATTTCCAACAAACGATGACGAATAGGGCTTAAGGCTTCTTAGGAGAAAAGTGACGTTAAATTAATTTTAATATGCAACTACCGTTAGTATTAGTAATGATAAAATTATGATTTCCTTGCATTTAATCAAGGTTTTAAATTCCTTAAATAATATCAGTCAAGGTAGAATTCGAACTCACGACCTCTACGTTACCGGCGCAATGTGCTACCAAGTGCACCACGAGATTGAATGTGAGTTACAATCGCTTTTAATACCTAAATGTCACAATGTCTGTAAATATATCTGAGCAGTCAAAGAAATTTAAAACGTTTGTTATATGAAAGGACATCGTAATTTTATCCTATGTGATGTTTTTGAATAAACATAAAATGTGAAAAATACTATTCCGAAAAGTGAAGTTCTGAAACAAATTGCGAAACATGGCAAATGAAATGTGATAAATAGAGACCGGATTATATGCAAAGTGCATATATTTTATTTTATTTATTTATTATATTTTACGTCTATTTATAGATGTCTTACACTGATTAAACTTAGTTAACGCTGATTAACTTTAATCAGTGTAATACATCTACATATAAACGTATAATATAATAAATAAAATAAAATATATGCACTTTGCATATAATCCGGTCTCTAGTGATAAGAAATGATATTTTATTGCTAAAATTGTGGTGTGAATGGATTTAACTGATGGATATACTACAATATGCAGTAATTTGGCAGTTTAGGATTACCAGCCCAGTTCTACTGATCTATATAATCAAATAAAAACAACAATGTAATACTAACTACAAACATAAAACAGTGAAATAATCGTAAAAATAGAATCCGCTAGGTACTGGGAGGGGGGTCTGCCAGACTCAGTGTCGCCACTTACGTCGCATGTACGTGATGCTAAGGGCTACGTAGTGTATTATTTGTCCTGTTCTACTGGTCAATATGCTCGAACTGGCTTGCACGTATTAAAAAAAATCTCAAAGGACATCATAATGTATACCTATCTAAAAATAACCAACACTTTTACTGATTACCAACCGCCACATTTGTCGTAATTAAAACAATATACTGCAATATATCGTTTGGTCTTTATACGATCGCTGATGTAGAATTCATTGAACACGTTCGTGACATGTTACGCTGATGTCCAACCCACAGTACAATACAAACAAAGAAATGTAGCCCCGCATGCTCACAAATAGAGAGAACGCTATTCGTTTGATAACGAAAATGAACGTTAATTATTGTATGAGACATCGGGGTAGTTTTATATAAAATAATATTTCCGTTATTATGGGCATTTTTACAGTGTGTATACTTTTCCACAACTACTACTGAACAAATCGTTTTGTTTGTTTTTGATGTCGGTCTATCTAGCAAATTTACTATTGCTATATGCTTTTGATAATGTCACAATTTTAATATTACAAAAACCGTAAAAATATCAGTATATAAAATAAACTGTTTTAGTCTATTTAGATGCAAATACCCTGTTTCTTTAAATATCGTAAACATTACTATACTTTGAATAAAACCGTTTGTATGTTAAAAGTTGTATTAATTTTTATATAACCGACTTTGGATACATCAAGATATTAAGAATGTTTTCCATCTAATAGACACATACGGCAATAAGAGGCAAAAATTAAATAATCATCTTTCGAAGGAAAATTTTAACAATTCAAGTAAATTCTATTTTAACCTTCTATAGCTTTCGAGCCTGGAGCAGACTTGCACTTTTCCATCGTTTTTCCCACGCACCATGGCAGACCCCATCCTGATGGAGGATGCGAAAGCAAGGAATATTAAATATACGATAATGTAATTGTAACAACTAAGGAGAACAAAAAATCCATGTAGGTGAAGAGCAACAAAAACCACTGAAGACTTTTTTGGTGTTAATATTTAAACAAAACGTTGCTATGAAAAATAATTGTTTTACAGTATTAGGATAATTTCCCAGGTTTACTAATTAAGAGCTAAACTAAACTAGTGTGTTTAAATTAAAATAAACTGTTAAATCTTGGTTAAAATTAAAAGAAATTACTATATTACTTATAATAATTTTAACAATATAATTTCAACAAAAACATATTTTAAAATTTGTGTTGCTCGTTAATTGGAAAATTGATAATTTCCCAAACAGTAATCAAATTCCTTCGGGCAGTATAATAGTACAATATTTAGTTTTCATGCAGTCAATCTCGACTGTAACTTAAATCCATATGAGCAGAATTTACTTGAATTTGAATAACCTTTACGAGATTTTTACCATCTTCGGATAAATAATGGATATAAATATTTATCAATTTACATAGCATAGCTCACAATTTACTTAAAAAATGAATTTACCGTTATTTCAGCTATAGCTATTCGAACATTAAAAATACGTGTGATTGTAAAAGCTGCCCTTAAAATACAAAATAAATATAGTATGATTATTACTTGAGTGGTCTCTTATTTGTAAATTGTTGTCAATATTTGAATAATTAACCGCCATAAAATTTCGTCATATTTAATAAAATCATAGAATAGCTAGAGCAGAATACATCGTGCCTGCTTGATCAATAATGGCAAAGTCGTTGCCCACATGCCAGCGATGGCATATGACATCGATCTGGATGCGTACGACTTGCTTATAGTTGCGTAGTGAAGCAGTTAAGTTTGTAATCTTCATTATAGTATTAAATGCATTACTATCTCCTACCTTATCCAAACTTTAGATAGCTTATTCATGACTAGAAAGAGAAACTTAGTATACCCTGTAGAATAAAAAATAACTCGCAAATTGATATACGAAAACCTAATATTCTAGAATTACAAAGGTGCGTTAACGCAATTTGAAAGTATTTGTGAAAATCTGACATACTTTATCTGAGTTGAATAACTTTAAATAATTCAAAAAAGAAAAAAAATTATACAAACATAAAACTTTACGAAGCATTCAAGAATATAATGTAGGATGTTTCCTATAACATAAACAAATTGGAACCGGGACTAATAGACATACTGATAACGTTTTAGGTGAATTGGCTCCACATTTATAATAGTTATCTATCAAATTTTCGGATCATTTTAACTAATTTATATACGTAAATCTGGATCTCCAAATATCGATAGTTGTAGTGCTCTGAATGTGTTTGTTTATTTTCGATTTGTTGAAAATTTCTCCGTTCTGCGTTCATAGAGTTCAAAATACAGTACAGAATACGAAGAGCATTAATTACATAAAAACAAGTTAGTGCTTTAGTAATCGTCTCGGTGATATACAGATTTCCAAATTCGCCGTACTCTACGGAGACTTCTGCTACTATGAATGAAGTATAAGCAATTTTTGTTATTTGCGGCAGATTTCTTTCAATATTTTTTTATTTCAAAGATACAGTTTTCACTTGATGTCCAAACATTATCAGAGGTAGTTTACAGTAGAAAACATTTTTAAAATATTTCTCCCAATGCTATTACTATAAAGTAATAATAAGTTATTTTGTAGTAAAATAAAATAAATAAGCATCTATTAAAAATTAATCTTGATCAAGTTTTCGCATGAATTGCATTAAAATATAAATAAAGGGTTTTCAATTAGCGAAGACGAATTTGCAAATAAAAAAATTTGGTGGCAACGTTTACAAATTTTTATATTAAAGTTCACATTCGGGCGCGTCCAAGTCGAACAACAATTTAATGACTTCTGCAAAAATTAGAATTAAGATATTCACTTCATACAGTTCCTACACCAGTGGGACAAAGAAGTGCTAGAAACGAAGAGAATATACGAGAGCGACCTGAAATGTTTCCGGAATCGGCAGGAGATAGCGCATGAAGGTTGAAGCGGATTCATTGGTCGGCAAGGGCAACCTTTTCTATGACAACTGTCAAAATTTCAAACGTCTACTGTCAATGGTTGTTTAAAAGTGTGTTTTGCGTAGCAAGTTCCAAGGTATGATCCTCATCGACGATCTGCAGAAGGGAATGACGGTCACGGGGTAATACTTCAGCGATTTATTGACCAGAATTCGATGCAGTACTGAAGGAGAAACGGCCTCGTTTGTAGTGGAAAAAAGTGTTTTTCCACCACGACAATGCACCGGCTCATTCAACCCGCATCGCCGTGTCCAAATTGAATGAGTTGCGCTACGAATAAGTCACTCATCCTTCATATTCACCGGACCTAGTCCCCTAGAGACTTTTTTCTATTCCCAAACCTGAAAAAATCACTGAGAGGAAAGAGATTTGCCGCAAATGAGGTTATCGCAGACCTTCTATTCGAATTGCTCAAAAAAAAAATGAAGATAAAATCCGGAAAATAATAATATAAATAACAATAAATAATAATAATAGCAACAATGACCTAAACTATTTTTCGGATTGTATTAAGGAATACAATACTTCCTTTTGCTGAAGAAGGCCCTCGAAATATCTTCTACGGTAATATGAAACTTCCGCTATGTGTAGCAATCTTTTCTGCCCTATGACCTAATACGGATTTTCTGATTTTTCCGAATTACTGTGATAATGATGTGTTTAATTTAGTGTTGGTTACCTTTTTTGGATAAAGGAAATTATAATCAAGAATATTCGCAAATATAAGATGAAGAACGTAATGCGTTCAAGTGTCTCTTACGATAAACTAAATTCTCACACCATGTAAATTTGAAGCAACTTGTAGATAGATCACCGAAATCTCATGAGGAATCGACGAGAATTCAGTCTGAATCGGCAATATTGACCAACTTCTATGAAATGAGCGTACTATTGTTATACGAAACGATAGCGTAGGGCCAGCTCGGACTAATCCAGCAACTCTATTTGCGATAATATCACTCTTGATCGCGTAACTGAAACGGATAGGGTTGCTAAGCTCTAAGAGAGGAAAGGTATTTGGATTCAACCCTTCGCCATCGTCCTTCGTCGGTGAATGAACGCATTGTTTGCGTCGGAAAATTTATCAAATTATTGCGCGGCTGTGCGATTTGTCCACTAATCTAAGGTCGTATTTCCGTGTAGGATGCCCGGATTTCGGCTCGGATTAACGGTAAAGTGTCGAAACAATTTGCAGATGTACTATGGTCGGGGGACGTAATTCGGTCGGTTTCCGCAATATGGTTGTGTAAATAGGTCGAGCGTTCCATGTGGTTGATTTGCGTTTTACAACCGAGAACGGATATAATTCTACAAGAAGGTAAATGACTATTGTTCTGATGTAATTTCGAGGCGGAATAATACGATCAGCGTTACAAAAAAAGAATTTTTCTTCTGCATCATCACTCGTTATTCATAAAACTTATCACTTGTTGCTTACAAAAATTAAAATATATTACTAAAATTTTAGAAAATTTAGAATTCATATATATTTTTTTAGTACAGAAGATTTAAATATCCTGTGCATTCAAATACGCTCCTGATAAGTTGGAAAAATATAATTGCATAACTGTTTACTCGACAATAGTTGTTTGTACACAAAACACAATACAATTGACAGGAACTTGCAATAAAAGTATGGCGCTAAGTAGGCGTTTTATTTTAATATAAAAACTTCCATCAGAATAGTAGCATCAAAGATTGTCGGTTTTCAACTAATTAGATACATACAGTCCGATCAAAAATCTCGTGAAAGTTGTGCAGCTGCAAGGGCAGGGTTACACCCATTACTCTTAGATGGGCACATGAGATTAGCTCGCTAATAAGATAAGATTATTGTCACGAGATATTTGTCAGTTTGAAATCGTAAATGACAAAGGGCAATCTTGAATGCAAGAAACCAACACACACAGAACAAACGCAAAGATCAGGGCGGTCTCTGCTTTTGTTCTGTTTCTTGTTTTATTTGCAACTCGTTCTAACTTGTAAACAATTTGGGCAAACATTTGCAGCAAGTTTTTGCACTCCTTTTCATACTTTTGGAAAAAAATTAAAGCAAATTATTGTTGCATGTTTGGACGGCTCATGCAATTTCTGCAGCGGTCTTTATAAGAGATGGGGTTATATCAGTTCGCTAGAGACATTTTGCTCGTTAAATTTCCACTTTGAGATTTTTATTTCTACCTTCCTTTTACTGTTACTACATATTTTGCAAGAATAACAGCATTAAGCATAAATCTCAGGAGGAAGTAAGAATTACAACGGTTCATGCCATATGAAAGATTTAATGTTTTAATTCTTTTTGTACACGTTTTTAATTTGCTAAAATTGAATTTTACCAAATGAAGTACACCTTTCTTTTATATGAAATATTTTTGTAAAGACAATCCAGTTTCGTATGCACATATACAGATGCACCACTTAAAGTGACAGTCAAATTATAATGTACCCGAAATTTCTTAATATCTTCTGGTAAAATTAAGAAAAACTTAGAAAGAGCTTCGTTTTTTCACCGCACTTTGTTCATCAAAATATGCTTGTTATTCTTGGTTACATTTAATATTTTATTAGTATATTAAACTGATTGATTTTCATATAATTTTTAAAAAGATTTATGCAACAAATAAACGCAAATTATGATGAAAAGTGATACAACTTGCAACCATAATAAAAAGTTATACTTCATTAGAGATGCGATTCCGATTTAATTCATATTCAAAATCTCAGCAAACTACTTGGGTAATTATCAAAGTAAGAATGTGGTTTACATCTCTTAAATAGACGAAGAAAAATCAGTAGTATACATTCCATGAAAAAACGTGTGACGTCATGGTAAATCACGTAAGATTAAATTTCTTACGAAGCTATGTTCTCTTTGAAATTAGTTGATAAACGCTAGTTTGATATGTAAGCCTGGAAGCTACTTCTATTACAATTCGGCTATTTGTGGCTTAATTTCAGGTAAGAAAATACAATTTTACTCTCCGAAATTTACCTTGTATCAATACTAAAATTTATTACTTGCCGCATCAAAAAAGAGTAGAGCTAAGAAGCAATTGAACGAGATTGTTTTAGAACTAGTACATCACAAGTAACCAGAATTAGAGAGCAGTACTGTGGCAATTTTTGTTATAAACTGATTTTGTGGACTTTGTCGCTTACTGGGTTTTGATTATTTTCGCTCTACTTCTAGTAATATTTACAAAGATGCTCACTGAATCAATCTCATTAAAGCAAATTTTGAGTTATATAATTTGTTTAACTTTCAACATGAAGCTTTTTATTAAAATCTTATAAAGAAAATCTGTAAAGCAGAATGTCAAGATTGAACCAACACGAAAAGCGTTGAAATAAGACGAACATCGGCAGCGCCGTCGTGCGGAGAAAAACGTAAAACAAGCACTCGCAGCATCACGGTCATACTTACAGTTTTGATGAGAGTTATGACTTCCCGAATGGTGTCGATGCACTTGGCTGGCTCCCCAACGATCTGGATGATTCGGTCGGTGCTCTGCGGCGCCCAATTCGAAAAGATCTTGATACGTGCTCCCGTTTTCTGGAAGAGAGCGAAGATAGTAATCAAATTTAAAAATCGTAGTAGTAATGAATTCAGAACATTTATCTCGACTAACGTTATAAGATGTTGTCGGAGTGGTATTAAACGAGCAATTAAAGCCTCGAATATGTTCACGTTTCATCTTTCCACGCAAATGCGATTTAGATAATAGTTTGTTCCACTCTAACAGTTTTACTCTTCGAGCAAGTTCCTAGAATTTAATGATGGGAAGACATGGCAATTATTTGTTTGCAATGAGCAGTCAAAATTCAACGGATCGAAGAAAATATCCAAGTTTAAATTTCAGGCTCAGGTTAAATGAACTAAGTACGGGATACAGTATATACTATCCTTCGGAAATAAATTGAAAAAATTCTTGTAAGTTTAATAATACCCTAGTTACTACCTGCTTAATTGCATAAGTAGCTTCAAAGTACAATATTTTTGTTACAGTTTTAGTACAGTTATAGAAGAAACAGAAGGGATAAATTTGTCGGCTTCTTTGATGTTTATACAGTTTTCTTTGATGACTTTCAATATAAAGTGAATTTAGTTAGCCACCATATTGAAAATAATTAAATGATGGAAATTCAAACGACAAAATTGTAATTATAATTTAATCTCTCAATTTGCAAGTAACATGCTTGAAAAAAGGTTAGTAAGGTAAATAATACGACTGTGCTCTTATCTTAGTAGCAACAATAACATTTCACGAAAATTACATATATATATTTTATTATAAATTATAAAAGTTGATTATAGAGAAATGTTCAAAATAAAAAATACAACAGAGATTGTGCTTCGAAGCTTTGTTTCAAATTGTAGGCTGTATTTTATATATAAATTATATATATATACTTTTATTATTAGATTTTAATAGTAATACGTACATATATGTACGTACCAGCATGAACCACGCTACGCTTAATCTTAATTTAAGATAGATGTTAATTTAAACTAAATTTGTTCATAAATCCATGAAATTCCTTCCAATGTTTGAATTTAATATTCACAGACCCAGCATTTCGCTTCGCGACCCTATTTGAGCTCGTGACCCATAGCTTAAGAAACGCTGATATATGTATAACAAATTGTATAGATACTCCCAATAGTGTATCAACGTTAATGGAAAATTCAGTTACATTACAATCTGTTAGAATATTGTTAAACAAATTTCAATACCATTTTATGAAAAGTAAAATATAATAAGTATCGGGTATTATGTGCTCATTACTTGCACAACATAGTTTTGAAAAATACTGACTGTATAAATTGTATCTACAGCACCTTAAGATAAGCTGTCTCAGCAGTTTATGTAGCATATATGTACCTACCTTATTCCGTATACAGTCCCTGCCCAATTTATTAGGGCCACCTTATAAATTTAAGCGTTTGTTTTCGGCGCGACAATTTGGAAGTACAAGTATAAATTGCATGCAGAGGGTTTACAATACCTATCTAAATACATTCCCTAAATATCTTTCGAATAAATTGAGAAAGTATCACTTAATGACTTCTTGTCTATTATTATCCCCCTCAAGAATCAGTTTGTACTGTGTAGAAGATGACTAGAAACAAGACTGAAAGACACAGTAATTCGTAGAATATTCTTTGGATCGGTTACAAGTGTACAAAGAATATTTATCTGTTTATGTAACAACGTTTTTTCCGTGATTACGTGTTAGTGGTGTATTTTAAGTTATTGCTTGTATGCGCTTTATATATATCTTTTTTGTTATCGGTAAAAAAAGAACATACGAAATGAGAAAAAACTGCGCATTCAGGCATTGTTGGATGCATAATGTATTCCCCACGCATAATTGCAAAAAAGTAGTATCCCAACAAACGGTGTAGTGAATCGCCGTTTTAGTGAAAGAGAAGACACCCACTACAAGTACCGGTAGTACCGGTTTTGCGGCAAGAAAAGGATCACTACTAATCGAGATGATCGACGATTCCTGCAGCTAGCAACTGAAAACCGAGGTTTATTCGTTAAAGAAATAAGCAATGTAATGCCCCCTTAAAAAGCCAAGATAAAACCGATGATGAAGCGAGCTCGCAATGAATGGGCAAAACGTCATCAACATTACACGATTGAAGATTGACGAAAGGTAAGACAAAACAAATGAAGGCCCTTACACATTCATCCACGATAAAGCACTATGCCACATGGCCAAATCCATCCAAAGTTTCTTGGACACGCACGCTCTGCGTTCTCAGTGTTACTTTGGTCGGGAAATTCTCCCGACCTCAATGCAATTAAGAACATGTGGAGTGTTCTAAAATTACGTCTATATTTGAGAAGAAACACTACAAAAGAGCAATTAGTAAGAAATATTGAGGATATGTGGCAAAATGACGCTACAATTAGACATACCATTAACGCTGTATGCCAAACAGAATAAGAGCAATTATAAAAGCCAAACGAGTCATTACAAAATATTACTGTTATAGTTGTGACGATGTCTATAAACAGTTCTGAATAAATTTATGCCTGTATCTATCTTCTATAAATCGAAATTGGAAAGGTCAGGCTAAATACGCTATTAAATGCTAGCTTTCGTCCACATAACTGTCAATTTTGGCAAAATATAAGTGCCAACGTTTCATTTCACAAATATAGATGGCGCTTAGATTAAAAACACTAATTTCATTGACCGGTGATTATTATTGCAACATTCCTCTACATCGCTGCAATTACTAGTTAAAGTATTTACTGAATAAAAGTCATACGTACGTATGTATATTTAATTTAATTTAATTTAATTTAATCTGCTCCGGTTATGCGAACCGCTTTCGCATTCAGCTTTTCTCCTTTTTTCCAAGCTGAAAATACGGCTCGGTGGCAACAGATTTACGCCGAATACGATCATCGCTGAAACTTCATATTTCGAACAATTTGATGCTTTGTTTACTTTCCTCAAGGAATGAAAGTAATTACTAAAAAAATTGTGTTTAAGTTCACTGGTCATAGTTTGCATATTCAGATTATACCGCATTTTTCTTTAGTTCAGATAATTGTTTCAGATATAACTATCAGTGTTTTAGAAAAATCGAGAGATATGTTTACCTCATTATTATAAACTTTTCGTTGATTTTTTTCCTATAATGGTTAATTATATTAGCTGAATACAGCCCTTAATGCTATTGGAAAGTTTATTTGGGGAGCTATCTTACTCCTTTGTATCAAATATCTTCCACGCCGCCTTCATTTCAAAAGAGAGCCTGACTCTCAAAATAAGTATAGCGCCGCCAGTTTACCGAAGAACAATACATACACAACAAACTCGTGCCCGTCCATTAAATTGAAACATTTTGATTCAATTTTCCGGTGCATTAGGCGGGCCGTGACGATATTAGAGGAGCAGCGTTCGAGCAAGCAGGCGACTCGCTCTTGTTTGAGATGTAGATGTGACACTAGCGCGCGGGCTATTTTTACCTTTTGCCGAAGCTGCCGCCCTTTGTGGTATCTCAATCTAATAAAACAGTTTCGGCTGATCTGTATCTATTGAGAAAAACCAGTTGAAAGAAGCTGACTAACGCAATGACATTTTTGCCTCTTTTTCGGTGTTTGCTTGCCGAACGGACTATGGACGAGATACGAAATGAGACGTGAAGCGTAATAAATCGATCTTCATCAAATTATATTTCGTTTTTTAGTGGTGTTTGTACTATTAAATTCGGAAGGGAGACTAATTGATGGATTATTTGGAGGTCATATATCTTCAGCGTCAATTCAGACGAACTTCCAGCCCATAGGAGAGAAAATGAGTTTTCTTTTTTAAGTTCATTCTTTTTTAGATTATAGTTTTTAACCAGTGATGAAATTCTAACACCAAGGCAATTACACATGCAACTATCTACTGGCCCATATCTTAGTACTTTCTCTACGTAATAAAAATAAAATGAAAAAGTATGGAAAATGGAAAAATCTAATTTTATTACTTAAATCCAAAATATTTTGTGCAGACGCGAGAAAAAGATGGCGAAGATATTAGAATAAAAATGCCTTTATCATTCGCAGCCGAAATATTTGCACGCAAGCATGTTATTGAGCTGTTATTTAGCATGTCGTTTGAAAGCTACACAGTGTTACCTTGTAGTTTTTATAACATCCACAGCGGTGATATTGCAGTGTATGCAGTCTGCGTGTATGTATGCGAGTTTGGTTGGATGGATGTATTGTGTATACATATTCTGCATAATGACTGACTCAAAATTTTGTGAATTTGTTTTTTATAATTACACCTTTTCATTTTCTGCCCTTTTTTATTTTATTTCAAAGACAGTCTGTATATACAATATTGCAGTGACGGTATTCAAGTATTGACTATTTAAATCAAATTCAGATGGTTAAACCAAATAGTTGCAGTTGAGTAGCGTGCTGTATATAGCGAAATACAATTCGTTAAAAGAGGACCATAAAAAGGCTATTCCTGCCGTAAAATGGATGGATTTGTTGACTCAGGCTGTGAGTAAAAATATTAAGTGTAGTCCTTCTACAATTAGCTGGTTCCTAAAAGAATATAATGATACTGGTACCATAGGACGTGATGATTGGGTTTAACAAGGGTTGTATTTGAAAGAGAGAAGCAACAAAGGTAACTGTACGCGCTTCAACTATTATCCGTTCAAACTTCAAGATCAATATGATTGCATGCATGACGTTTACGTAAAATACGATCAAAAAATGAATCTCCAATAGGCTCGGGAACATCAAAACTAGACTGTCAAACGGTGAAATAATTTTCTCTAACGAATCAAAATTTAATTTAATTAAAAAGGCAAACTATATCCAGTTTGTTCGTCATCGTAGAGGAGACTTTTGGATGATTGCCTTATAAAACCTGTGAAGTTTCCAGTAAGCGTTTTGGAGGTGCTTCTTCAGGAAAGGGTTATGTAATCTTACCATTCGGCATAAATCTGTGATAGCTGTGGACTGCATAGAAATTTGAAATGATTATTTAATGCCAATGATAGAAAATCAGTTTGAAATCTCAAACAATTTCATCTTTCAGGATGATTTCGCACTTATTCAACAATTACTAATTGGTATGCACTTCTTTAAATATTTCATCATTGTAGGTAAAGATTATTTAAAAAATGGCATTATAACTTTATCCAGGCTTAAAAACAGCAGTGATTTAAACTCCATCGAGACCAGCTGGTACATTGTTTTCAAATCAGTTGCCAGAAACAAATCAAAAACAAAGCAGCAACTGAAGGCATTTCAGAAAAACATTTAGGAGGTTTGCTAAACACCATGCTGAATTGGATTAGAAATTAGAGCTTATCTTAAATTTTAAGTACTGTTTTAAATTAATTAATAGAGATTATTAGCTTCTAATTATATTCCATATTACTATGGGTTCCTACTCTGTACTTACATACATATACCGGAAAAATAACGGAAGTTTTTAAATTTTCAGAGTTACTAACGCCATCCGTTGAAACAATATATAAATTGAAAGCTGTACATCTCCTCTACAAAACGAGACCACGAGCACTAAAATCGATCAAATGGTAGTTAAGTTCTAGTGCTTAAAGTGACAGTACTTTTTATGGGTTCGTTAGAAACATATCATGGAACAACGAGCTGATATGGTGATGACTGTTTAATCCGTACGTGTGACTTCGTGTGGCATAAGCGATTTCAGGATAGTTGTAGTGCTATGAAAGGAACGTTTTATGACAATGTCAGACAAATTCAAGAAGCTGTGACAGGGACATGTGAGACGATTCCGAAAAATTACTTAAAAAGATAAAAATAAATAATTTTGGCGAAATAACTTGTTGTCTTTTTCTATTTGAAAAGTTCCGTTGCATTTTCCTTTACAAGACATTGTGTATTTTATAAGAATTGTTACACTTTGTTGTTAATTTTTTGATTGGGATATAACTAAAACTGAAATGTCCTGATTCATTGAGTCAATACTGTATATACGTTATTAAAATAATTAAAAATTAAATTAAATTATATAATCTATAAAGCCTTACTTTAGTTAATAATTGGGTATTTTGGGACATTTGCCCAAATCTGTATAAAATAGAAATTGAAATTTTATGAAAAAGCGTACTAATTTCCAACATAATTGAGTCTAGACGTACAATTTTATTTCTCCTCGGCAGTCAACCATTACATATTAATTAACTGGCAGAAACGGAATCGTAGAAGGAAGAAACTAAAGAAAACAGTTCGTCGTGAACTAAAATCCTAGTGTTTCCCAAATTTCATTATTTTTATTGGTCCAACCCGTCCGTAATTGCATAGCTCGGGGGGCAAACTCGTTGGACGTGCTTCTGCTCTTTCTTCTTCTTTACCGTCATTCTTCCTTCACGTTATGCGCATGAGATAACATCGATTTTCTTTTGTCCTTTTCCCTCGTAACAATCCTAATTTATTAAGACTTTCAATTAGAAATAATTAATATCGTCAGAAATCAAATTAGCGCGTCTATTTGCTTTAGATTTATCAGTGGACGCAAATTGAACAACGGAAGGGAAATATCTAAATCGACAGGACATCGAAATAGCGGCGACATTTGTTCCTGCTAATGCGTTCGAAATATCGTCAATGTTTTCGCAAGGACCGGCTGAAAAGCACGGCATTCTAAAAATAGAAGGGAAATTTTAAAGCAGAATTTTGCTTGTCTTTGAAATCGATATGAATAATTGGGCCATTCACTGAAATATATCAGGAACAAGATTGTCAGCACTGAAAAAATCAAAATACAATCGGGAGCGCCTTACTAACTGCGGATTCTGCTTCGGTTATTTAGAGAAAAACAATGAATAAATTATGTAAATATATGAGAGAAAGGATGTATTCGGCAACCGTTAAGTATTTGTAAGAACATAGACTCAAGTTTAAATTATCGTGAAGACCTAATTTCTACTTGAAGAGTGGTTTTGTAGTACTTCGTTATTAAATTTACCAGAAAGCAGTGCCATTAGCGGCAGCCCATCACACTTTTTACAAAGAATACTAACAAGAAGGATATTAAGGAGTTTTTAGAACCAAATGATTACACGAAAAATAATTATTAGAAGAAATGAACACGTGGAGTTACACTGCCGTGCATAAGTTTTATCGCAGCTAATATATTGTGCTACACTTAGGACTATTGTAAAAATATTTAAGGAAATTCATACTAGTCTTCTTAAGATGGCATTTACAATCTAATGTTAACACTGTTAGTACATTAAATTTTATGATGGCAGGAAAGCAATAATGTGTTAATAGTAAAATATTGAGAATGAATGCGTTATGAAATATTATAATTATTCACCTGCTTTAAATATAATAAACTGTACATACAGTATGCATCCAGAATATATTCCGGAGACACTGGAGATGTGTGTGAATGCGTTAGGAAGACTCCATTTCATATTGTCAGTTTATTTCATCGAGCATATGCCAAAAGAAAAATTGAATTGAATATTGAATCGCACGCTAAAAAATGTGCTTTATACGAAACAAATGTTTCGTATAGAAAAAATTGCTCGACAATTAAATATTTCTAAATGTTGTGGGCATAGGACAATTACAAGAAAAGGAAAGACCGATAAGCTTCAAAGCAGAATGCAAAGTGTAAGGTCCAGATCAAAGACGGAACGAAACTACCAATATATCCCAGTGATTTCCCTAAGAAATTGGTGCCTTTTTGCATCGAAAATTACGGCACAGTTTAATTTAAGATGCTGTCAACCACGTCAGCCATGTTGACAGTAAAACGGAGACTAATAAAAGCCTGTTTGAGACGTTGTATAGCAGTAAGAAAACCACGGTTAACTTCTATACACACACGGAAAAGACTAAGCAGGGCAAAAGCTCACAAAATGGAATGTACATGACTGGAAAGTGTGTTATAGACGGACGCATCGAAATTCTAATTATTCGGAAGTAAACGTCGTACTTTTGTTCGTCGCCGTCCTATACAGAGAATGTTAGATGAGTGTATTTCAAAAAATAGTGAAACATGGAGGGGGAAACATCATGGTGTAGGATTGGTTTGGAGGCAAAACGATTAGAAAATTGGTTAGAATAGATGAAACAATGACAAAAGATGTGTATTTGAGAATCCTAGAAAACGCTGCGGTACCAACTGGATGTGAAATAATTGAGGAGGGGTTGATTTATTAGCAGGATAACGACCCCAAATACTTCGAAAAGGTGGCTAAAGCTTATTTTGAAGACAAATCTTCTGAAGGAGACCTAAACTTAATGGGGAGTGGCCTCCACAGAATACTGGTTGTAACCCTATTAAGGTCTTTGGGGATCATTTGGATTGCGAGATCCGGAAAAATCTCCGATTGGCAAAGCAACATTTTGGAATACTATGGACGAATCGTATTTGGAGCGATTAGTTCTAAGGATTTCATGTACCACTACTCTCTTTATATTCAATATACACGCCTTTATAAACAGATTTCTTAGCATTTCAATTCACCACGTAATTGACACTCAAAATAGTAGAAAAATTTGACGGAATACCGGAAAAATACAACCCTTTCCGCGAAAAAGAGAAGTAAAACGACTTTCTAAAAACGTTCCAACATTTGTAACGCAAATATATTGCAGGATTTCACCCGATTTTTACTAATACCAGAAATTGTACTCCTGGTATCACCACAAGAAAGTTATCCACTTAGGATTGAAACAAAAAACAGGTTCCGACGTTTAGTTTTTTAGATGATTTTTGTTTAATCGCTTAAAAAATTCTAAAAAATCCAATGTTAATTAAAGAAATCTTAAATATATATTATATATAAATACATATATGTAAGAGGCACTTATTTTGCACTATTATGCACATAAAATAATAATCTATACATCACATTTTACTCGATTCTTCTAGAAAACGTCGTCACGAAGGCCTTTTCCGCAGACAATAAATTTAATAGTCAATGACTTTGGTGCACACGATATAAAAATTTAACTCGATACAAGCCACGGCATATAACTCACATTTAATATAAATAGGTTTCCGTTTAGCAAAGTTCGTACACGATCGTTCAGCGAATATATTTACTCAGACATGGAATGAAGACAGAAAATCGACGGTCATACTGTTTTATATGTTTTTAAACTCGAAGGACATAATATTAATTCTTCCATCTCGAGTTTTTAATTTTTGACAAATTTCCAAGAAATATGTAAACAAAATCATAGACACCTTCTACGCTTCTTATTACTTATGACCTTTTGACATTTAAAATATTTTAGTAACAAATAAAATCTAACAAAAAAACGAATTTTAGTATGTAAGCGTTAAAAGAGAAAAACAAGTTAAGTATTATTGAGTGATGTTACTTGAAGTGCCGAACTGAGTACAGAGCGATGATAACTTACTACCTACCGAAGAACCTGATGAAGAAAATGCCAGAGAAGAAGAGAAAACAGATATAAACAACAATATTGTAAAACATGAAGCATTCATAAGAGCATTAGATGCGTGTTTAAATTGGGTCGATATTCTCATATTAAAGAGATTGAAGGAAGAAGGTTTTTTTCTAAATTAGAAGAAAGTAAAACAACGAAAAATTATTACAAATTATTTAAAAAATATATAGAAATTAGTATTTCATATTTACTTGTAATAATAAAAACCCTTATAAAGATATGTATTCGGTAATTCAAATTTTTTGATAATTCAAATCATCACGGTTTTAATTACTTCGGATTATGGAGGTATTGCTGTACAAGATTATTTCAAAAGATTATTGATTCGTGCAAGATTATTTGTTAGCTTATATTAAAAGGTTAAATGAAGCAGACCTTACGCATTTATGAATAACAATGCCTTATGTCACCGAGCATAAAAATTATCTAAACTCGAGAAATTTGCCGTCGCTGGATTACCTGGAAAATTCTTCAGACATAAATTCAATAGAAAACGTATAGAAATGCTTTCAGAAACGGGGTGTCTGACAAAATGGCCAGCAAAGAATTGAGGAAAAATATCGACGAAGTATGCAGCGGCGAAATGAAATTGTTAGAGAATAAAGAAATTAGTAGAAAGAAAGTCCAAAAGAATAACTGCTGTTACTAAATCAAAAGAATGTCATACTAAATATTAAGCAATATATACGGATTTCTCATAATTTCCTAATGGTCCTAATACTCTTCTGACTTTTTTTATTTTATAAGTTCTTATTATACAATGTTTAATTATACTGAAACATAAATCGTAGCAATTTTCGATAGAGATCAATTTTGTTCTTGATGTTTAACAAATGTCATATACTATTTCAGCTCTAATTTTGTTAAATGTACTGCTGTATGTATGGCAGCTCCTCAAATCTTCCATTCTGAAAAATAGAAAATATAACATTTTCAAGTTTGCAGTATTCTCAATTTCGGTACAAAAAAAGAGGATATGGTAAAGTAATTTAGAAAGTACATAATTGTCTAGCACGTGTATTTATATACGTACGTATTTTTACGTTTTATAAAAGCTTCACTTATTTAAAATTTCGATAATCTATTCATATCCACCTACTCCATACGAAGTCCTTTTTATAGAATACTGTCTTATTTTTATTGTTTTACGTCTGAACAGAAATCGTATCTATTTTAGATGTAACCCGTATTCAAAGTTTAGATGGCCTTTTGACAAGGATTCTATTGGAACAACCTGATTTTGATTTCAGAATGCGATACAATAATCAAACGCTAGTGTGTGCAACTAGTGAAATGTAAATTTTCGCATTTTCCTGTAGAGTAGAAGATTTCAAATTATTGAAAATATTTGCCCGGTTAAAACACAGTCTGTATCCAACTGAAATCTACGGACTAATCTATTAATAGAGAATTATTAAATATCCGGATCGAACTAGGAAAATGTATGTACAAACGGGATAGGCAAAATTCAATTTTCCATTCTTCATCAAATACACGCTGCTCTCTCTCCACATTCAATAAAGCGTGGAGGAATTGATCGCATACTTAACCTTTAAATCCGTATTACACACTATGATTTTCACGCTTCGACAACGATATTTCCGTGAAGAGAAAATCGCACTCGTGTTGATTCGAAGAGCGAATTTGTATGGACACAAATCTATTCGAATGGCCGGAAAGCTCTTTTTGCTTATTTTCGAAACTGTGTCGAATAAAAAAAATGTCGTTCGACGTAAATGTCCAACACCGTCGCCACGGTCGATTTTATCGTGAAACAACGCAACGCCGCGCGGTCACACTACCACCACCCATCAATTCAATCGACAAACAGAAACATACTGACAACGATTGCCACCGGCACCGAATTCAAGACGATACAGAGCGTTCGCGAAGCAGAAACGATTCCGAACGTGAAGCGCTACCGTATTGTTCGCGTATGCGTCGTCGAATTGTGTTTCGATCTTTATCTAACCGACAACGGATACCGTATGCGCCTCACTCTGCGTGCGAGTTGGATACCGTACACCGGGTGTTCGGTTTGTTACGACAACATCTGCGTGCGTGCGGTGTCTGCCACCGCGTATAAGGTGCTTCGGCAGTGAAAGAATAGGAAATTCTGGTCTATCGATCGCGGGCTGTATGTCGCGTCGGTTCGGCACCACACGCGAACCTTAGCGCGTGCGTCTCACCTGCCGTTGTCTTTCTGTTTTACTCGGATGGTTGGTGCGCTGGACGCGCGACTGTCTGTTGTATGAATACGTGGAGGCGATAGGGTTGAATTGTTATCGCTTGAAAGGTAAACAATGCATAGACGTATGGTTGCACTGGCCATAATTTTTTGACAGAAAAAAGTACACCAAGCTTTTCTTTTGCGAATTAGCCGTTTTGCAGTACAAATTTTTCAAATTAAATGAAATGCCCAAGACTTACGTATTGATCATACAACATTTGCGTTGAGCAATACTTAAACATCACAAAAAGTTAAAACAAAACAATTTAAATTTTTTGAAACATCTTTTTATTTAAATTCCATTAAGAATTTTCTGTTGATGTATTTGGGTATGCACTATCTCCTTCAGCTTTTGATTTTGTGTACCAATCACATTTATCAGAACTCAATATTGATTTAAGAATAGTCCATTTATTCTAGAGAAAATGGAACGTTTCGTTGCAAGTTTCGTCAAAATTTGTGTACAAGTGCATTGCCGTCTCGACGGTGAAAACACTTACTTGGGACTCCCTTAAACTCTAATAATTATTAAGTAGTCGTTCAATAGTGGCACTGGCATTAGGAAGAGAGAACACAAACTCACGTAACATTTGCAACTTCATTAAATTGAAACTATATGCACTCAGATACATAATACGCTCCACTCATTGATTTTTTCAGCAATCAGTACAGTAATATATTCCGAATTCATAAGGAAGTTCATCTTCATTAGATACCTCTCTCAAATGCGCTCTGAAGGTCTCCACGAAATGCCAATTAATTTTGCATCATAAGCCTTGTTATGTTCTCTTGGTTTGAAGAACAATATTTTCATCCAGCTCGAAGAACCCATGTTTACGTTCTATTGGTTTGAAGAACAGTGTTTTGATTTGATTTGAAGGAACAATGTTACGTCCTCCTGATTCAATGTGACTATGACATCCTAGGATTTGATCTAGAGTCAACGGTTCCAATCCGGCTCAAAGGACTAATGTTTTCATTTGCCTGGTTTGAAGGAGAATACTTCGAACTGGATCGAAACATTGTCGTTCAAACCAGGAGAACGTAAACAATTCATTTAAATTGAAGCTAGAATTATTTAAATAGAATACAAAACTAGTTGCGCTTGAGTATTGAAATTTTTCGTATTGCTCTGTCCATAATTATTCAGTTGAGAAAGACATTGTCCCACTTTTAGCGGCAAAAATTTACCCGATGTTTCAAGCTACTTGTGAGGTTGAATTATTCTAAACCGCCCCCTGTCAAGCTTATTTTGTCGCTTTGGATTTCCCTGATTAGGAAGTCGCATTGTCTACGGACCACATCCACACGTCTGAGATAGGATTATCAAAATACTGCTTAATAATTGTTTCCCAATTATCAATTTCAACGGTTTGCACATTTTGTACAATTCATTCAATTGCCGACATCATATATAAAAAATTTGTTTTGGAAAAGGATAGAAAATGACGTATGTTCTTTCACTCTGGCAGAGTAAACATAAATGCTACAACTTGGTTTGTTACAATAACTCTAGCATTACATATGTATATCTAACGTTGAAAATTAGGAAATATATATTTAAATATTCTTTTTATATTTGCCATAGATTCATTAATTAATCAAGAATAATTTTGTGTTAAAGCTGTTTTATTCAATTTATATTATTGTCACACAGCGTGTCAGTTCGGTTGAAGTAGGTACACTTAATTATTTTAATCAGAATTACTCTGTATATTTTAAGCAAATTCTAATACCTTGTAAAATTTTAGTGCGAGTCTATGTAAATTTAAAATTTGACCATTTACGTGGTATTCGAGTTTTTCTTGGAATTTTAACGGACAAGTAACATTGCAAGATATGCAAAAAAGAACGTTGAATATTGTAATCAGTTACACAATTAATCAATAAATTCGTTCATGTAAGATGATTGGTGGAAAATTATATAGGGCGTTAATACGGTCGGCTTACATGAAGACCTAACCTAAATGCAGCGCTTATATCAAGATTCCAGAATCGAACAATTGGACACTCATTAAGTTAACAACATGGCCAAAAGAAATTGGTAGAAAATTGCAACAAGGCATAAGAAAAAGTTGTACCTGATTTTCGTAACTAAATTGGTGCCACGTACTCTCACTACCAAAAATTGGCAATATGCTCTTTTGCTAGACTGTAACTGCAATACTCACTCATAATTGTTATGTATAGCACTGTTTATACTACAACAGAAGGTTACTGAAGATTTCTCTGATCCTTTCGATGATATTTCAGAGGAATATTCTGGTGCTGCAGCATGCGGTATCCCTTTTCACACTATAGTGGTTTGGGAAAATAACGGTCTATTCAGAATTATCGAGAAGAGGATTCTACCATGGTTTGTACGATATCTTAATCTGAAGTGATGCAATTTCGTCTTGTAGTTACTTAAAAGATTTCTTATATTTATCTCCTCTTAAATATCAAACAAAAATGTAATTGATCAAACAATAGTAAATGCTGATTTGCGAATGTTAAACAGTGTGAAATAAGGAACTGCCATTTGAGCTGTCAAACTGCATTGATATCAGCTGCTACTTTTAGAAGTAGATGTAAGTGATGGCTAATAATGTGTTGATTTCAATAACCGCATTTTAAGTATTACAGAAATATCTTAAGCAGTTTTGTGATTCCCAGCTTGCTTAATTCTCTCAATTCACTAATTATTCTTTCGTCAACCTTTTTCTTGTTTCCTCGACGAAAGGTAAGCTGTAGACAAACATTTTGCCCTTAGATTCTTTATTCCTAGTTCTAATTATGTAAAGAATTTAAATATACACATTCCTACTTTTGATTTTTCACCATATTCTTTAGGATATCGTAAAATAATTTAAAAGCCATTTCAATGACACTGTGATGTATTGTACGCACGCATACGCACATGAATATTGATTTCCGGGCGTTAGTGTGTATCCACATGCTGGGCCCGTATGTGTTTGTATAGTATTATGCCTAGCACCTACTGTATCTTGGAAGGTAAACGAGCGGCTTGACACAAAGCCGCTCAGAGTATAACGAGTGGGTTACCAAGCCCGTTCGTTGTATGACAACGGTGGGACGGAAAGAGAGAAGGGTACGCGATTGTAAGTGAAACAAGTGCGCGTATATTCCAGAGAACACGTAATTTGAAACATTACTAAACGTATGTAACATTTTCGACAAGTCAAACCTAGTGAAGTACTGCGCTTGCTTGCCTACAGGAAGACCTTTGTATGTCGGTCAATTGCGGTTACGCTCAATACACTTCTCTTGCGGACATGCATATTCAATACGTTGCTTTGCAAGGAACGTCTTTATAGGACATTAATCTGATAGAAAAATTGAATAGGATAATACTGTAGCATAGACTCAAAACTACTAACCAAGGCGTTTACGCCTGCCTGTGTTAGCTGTTTTTCATAGATCTTTAGCCTCTTTTGGATTTGTGGCGTGAGTATGATGCTATAGGGTTAAAATCTATCAGCATATTATGAATTGAACCCTTACTGAACGATTTTACAAAACTATCACTGATTTATTAAAATATTGCGCGATATGCTTCTGCGATAGCATTCGATTTTATACGAGGATCACGATGTTTTGAAATACAAGAAAACTACAAGTCTTCTTACGAAAATGATTTTGTTTATGTTCAAAATAATCACCTCCTGCATCAATGTACTTTTGTAACTGAAGCTTCCACAACGTAAAAGCTTTGAAGCCAGTTATCTTTTGAAATGCTCTCAAAAAATTGATGAACTGCTCCAAATTTCTGATCCTCCGTCGTGGATGTTCAATGACTTCCAGATTATTTTCACGTAAAAATACAATTGTACGTTGTGCGCACTGTGACGATGCATTGTCGTAATGCAACATTATCCCGCGAATGTTGACTGACTTAAGAACTACAGGTAAACATTCTGTGCTGTACCAGTTTAGTGTAATTGTACGTTGATTTTGCAGCTTGATTGCTTTTACTAAACCTGCACTACGAAGAAAACTGCGTAGATAACTTTCTTAACAGCCCTTTGCTTTTTATCCATTATTGGTGTTGGTGCGTTTTCGTGGATCCATACAGGGCTCTCCTGGCAGGTAGGAATATCATAAATTGGAATATAAGTTTCATAACTTGTTACTATTGTAGATAGAATACGATGTCCACCATTATTTAACATTTTTAACGTTTCTCGATCGATTCTTTCTCGCTCTGCCTTTAGGAAATCATTAAGGGTGTGTGGCACCCAACGAGTAACACTTTTTTATTCGAAAGTGATGTAAAATTGAATTTACTGTTGCAGATCCAACACCAAGAGTTACCTCAATCGCTTGATAGCTGCATCTTGGATCTTCGTCAATCATACGTCTCACTCTCAATGTTTCCAGCGGTAACTGAAGAACAGGGCCTAACACTACGTGCATCATCACCAAATGCGAGTTGCAATCGTTTAAGACTTTGATATGCACTTAAACCGACTTTAAAGTCGTAATAGATTATTGCGCGCATATGTTCTCTTGACAAGTCCATGTTTCGATGACAAATCGTATGTACCGCGTTTGCTCTATGACAGCAGCGACTCAACTGAGGATGATGGTATTTAGAAATTCAGTGTGCCAGCTCTAACTTCTCTAGCTTCGTGGCATCTCAAAATATATAGCGTGACCCTCGTGAGAATATTTTTATCGTGAATATGGCAGCATCTGTTTGCTAAAGGTTATAAATAAAATATATTAGTATAGTTCTGAGATAATTATTTTATTATGTTCATTTAAGCTCAATGTAAACCATCTAAATTTCAAGTACCTAGAGCTAATACCAACATTTCGCTTAAGGCACCTATCAGTCACATGGTGAGGAACGCAAATAAATGGAATCTGGAGCCATTTTTGTGAGTCTCTCTCTTTTTTTTGTTTCACTATTGTATACATTTTCAGCATATTATTACTGTAGGCAACACAATTTGAATTATTTTATTTTAAATAAGAATTGTATTGTAATTTGTCCTGTAATTGGCCCTTGTGCTGTTGGGCAATAATGGATTATTATTATTATTAAATACTGTAAGATTCTTACACAATCAGGTTTGCAAGGGTTTTCACGAATAAGATGCAAAAAGCGCCCACAATAAAAATCTACTAAACCAATGATTTCGAACAGGAACCAAACAACTTGGTATTTTACCAAACTACCGAGGAATATTATTTGTCGCACATCCCAAAATACTTAGTACTCGGCTATTTTATTAAATATCAGTTGCTATCTGGATACCTTGGATGTTATAAAACGTGGAGATGATTCAGACTGGGAAGAACTTTCACGGAAACGTTTCGTCTTTTGAAGTAAGCTTGTGGGCATGACACTATGGTTCGTACGCAAAGTGGTCATCAACAGGGCCAGATCTAGCTACTTAGCAGCTCCCGGCAAAAACAATATTTGCCACCACCCTTTACAATTATTTAGTGCCAATCCGATACTCCATTTGCCCAGCTTGCTCCCCTCCACCCCGTCGCTAGGTCGGGCCTTGATCATCAATCAATTGAAAATAACCCTCGACCTCAAGTGTAACGTCCACGTTTAAAAAATCAAGGCTGTGGTTGGTTCAACCCTTCGATTAACTATCAGAGAACTCGCAGAAGAAGTTAACATATCAATAGCGACATGAAATGTCATTTTGACCATACAGCTAAACATACATCAGATTGCAGCAGCTTATTCTTCGTTTGATGACCGAAAGAAAACCGAGCACGCGTTTGCCGGCACTTTTTGAACAAACCAACGGCGACAAATCATTCATGGGTCGTAACGGGAGACGAGAGTTGGGTTTCTACAGTTACAATATTGAGACAATCAACAAAGAGGATTGGCAAACGATCCTCACGTCCAAAAAAAGCACGTCAGTCTCGATCCCGTGTCAAAATGATGCTCATTATTTTTTCGATTTTACTGGAATTGTGCATTTTGAATTTTTACCTGAAGATCAAATAACCAACCATGAGTAGCATAAAAATGTTGTACAACGGTTACGTAAAAGCGATTGCAAAAAGAAACCAAAGTTATAGCGTACACACCGTTTTATAAATTAGATTACTGTCCTCTCTTAACCTCTCTAGTCGCCAAACCTGGCTCTCTACGATTCCTTCTTACTTCTGAAATTCAAATCAACGATGAAAGGACGCCGTTTTGAGGCCACTGATGATATTAAAACGTGCTCCTCAGAGACATTTAAAAATACTTCAAAAGAAGCTTTCCAAGGCTAGTTTACAAAGTGGAAACATCGCTGGGAAAAGTAGGGAGTGAATGGGAAGGCGTAATACTTTCAAATGGACAAGAACCAATAATATCGATTGAGTCAGCCGATACTTGTTGAAAATCCATATTGAATAATGGTCGAAGTAACACTCAAATATTTTACAAAAATTTTTCCAATATATTTTTAGCACAATGTTACTATAACATGTTTCGCTACCGCTGTAGCTTCATCAGATATCTCAATAATCTGTAAGAGCGAAAAGTCGGCATTCTGAAAAACGCTCAACATGGTTTTAACTCCAAAATCTAGAAGTTTTATATGCAGAAAATATTAATATTAATTAGCCAACACCGATAATGTAAAATACGTTTCCAACACATGCATGTAAATGTGAAATAAAAAGCTGAAACAATGCTCTAATTGATTATTTACACTGGAGTAAGTGGGATTTATCAGCTAAAGTGATTCATTACAATTTCAAGAATGAATAATGGATTCTACATTTAGGTTGCCACCGTTTCATTTTAAATAGTCGGCGCAGTACGACGTAACACAAATGCATATCGGTCATTGAAGTACGCCCAAACAAACAAAAGCGAGTTTTTTCTGTCGAAAATTCCCTTTTTTAATTAATTTATTAGACGATTCGCTCTTTCGGTTCATTCCCTTTCTATTTTTAATACGTTTTATGGCCGAAATAACAGCTCACACGCAACGCCATCGTAATGAACAGATTTATGCTTTGATAAATGCTTTCTTAAATTGCTACCGTGAAAAATATGCTCAGAGAGCGAAGGATTAAAACGCCAACAAAACAGAACCGAGAGAAATGGAAGAGGGGTCGACCTTCCCCGTATTATAGCACCAAGCAATGTATTTTTTGAGGAAATTAATTTTGAAATGAATATGGCCTTTTGAGAAACGAAATTCGCTTAATATATTAAACAGTTTCGACGTTAAATATTCATAACGGTAATGAGCGTATTAATATTTAATGTCTCTAGTTGCTAAAGGCGGGCGAATGTTGTCAAATGTATTATTAAAAATGAGTATTTCGGTAATGAAAAATTTAAATCTTATAAGGTTACGCTATTGTGGTAACTTATTAGCTTAATTGAAAAACAAATGTGATTTATAACTTTCAATTACACGTAATCAATGGATATGAATGATATTCCCTGTACCAGTAGCCAAACTATCCAGGCAGGTTCTAGTAACAAACACTAACTGAAGTTTTTTAATTTACCTTCTAATACTATAATCTTAAACAGTTGCTTTTAGGAAATTATTAAGAAGAAAAAATAGGCATTCAGTTCACTTTTATGTGTATTAGTTGTAATAGTGCAGCGAGAATTATAACGTGCATTCACTGAATTTCTTAGCGTTTATTTTGCCACGATGTGACACTAACAGTCAACTAATGATAAAAAACCATACGTTTCTCGAACTTTAAGGAATCAAATCACTTTCTTACATAACCAAGTTATTTAAAATTAACAAGGAAAAATACCATTAACATGTGAAATGCCCATTAACATGTGAAATGCCGTCATACATGGAAGAAAACGAGTAGTATTTGCTAATTTGTTTTTTCTATTAGTGTTAAATGTCATCGTGTAATGAATACGTTACAAACAAAGCTATGAAAAAAAATTACAATGTTTTTTTCTATGTATCCGCGTTGAATACATATCGTCATAATATCTGTTTAGACGAAGAAATAATTAGACTTAATGAATGTGTATATTACGCATCAAGCGACAGCAAAAAAGTGGCCATAACAAGTTCAAGGGAAATTTGGTAGCAAGTTCATTGCATTCCTCTTTTAACAATGCTAACAATTCTAGTGTAGCAACTCAACCTAAACTTCCAATATTATGTGGAAGAAAATCACTCTGCTAATAAGAAAAGAGGTACAGTGCTAGAAGGAAAAATTTGTTGAAATCGAGGCGAAAGCAGTTCAGGCTTATTAAAGTTAATTCAGACATATACTAGCAATAATACTATTTCTTACGCTGTTTCTTCGTGGTTTTCTCATTTGTATTCTTACATCAGCTTGTAAACGTTTCGATAAGTAAAACGATAAACGATAAAATCTTATTTGCAATTAATTAATTATATATTAACTACAGGAAGTAAAGGAAAAACAAAATACGTCGGCCAAAATCCGTTTTGAGAACGCTCTACTGCAATGTAAAAGAATCTATCGAGTATACGAATTCGACACCCGTGCTCTGATATATAAATGTGCACTTGATACATTTTTCTATGTTTATGTGTTAAACGTTAAAATGAAACATAATTGTATAATACCCAAAAATGGATAACAACTGCCCCGAAGAGCGAATCGCCTTTCATGGTAGGCATAGATCCTTCAAACTTTGAACTCAACAAAGAAGACTAGCCAGTGAAAATTCACGTACTCGAAAATCGCGGTGCAAACCTTTGCTAACCGTAAAGCGTTGAAGACACGACTCGCGTGGGCAAAATGGTATTAACAATGGCGGACGACTGGCTAAATAGATTTGATTTATGAAGCTCATATAGATATAAAGGTATCATGTCCAAGAAGTAAAATAAAAAAGTATGAAAAATAGAAAGATCTAATTTTATGAGATTTAAATCCAAAATATTTTGTGAAAATTCCTTCACAGCCGCGGGCAAAAAAATTTTTAAAGATATTTCTAAAATATTCCTCGGGCCACTGCACTTTCATTGGCGACGCCAATTCTGCCAGGGCACGACACATATAGAGTAAGACTTACACAACACGAATTACTCGATATGGTTTACATTTATGTTGAAATAGGTGGAAATACTGGAATAAATTAGTAGCTAGGATACGAAAAAGTATTGAACCTGTAATAAAGTCCAAACGGGACTGTGAAAATTATTAATATGCATACGCAATAAATTCGTACTGAAAAACATGAATTTGACTCTAATTCTACTTACTCTGGTTTTTACGTGCGTTGCAAAACTTACCATGTGTATAACATACAGCCGCGGCTACAACTTAGTTGCATACCCACAATAGTATTATAAACGGATTTTTAACGAGGTTTTTCAACAATGTGTAAAAAAACTATTGAAGAAGCTGAAAGCATGCCCGGTGAGACGTCATTGAGTAACTTGGTCCGAGTAAGCAAAATCCGAAATCTAGACACAACTTTAATAGTTTCAGTACAAACTTTCAATAAAAAACGACCGCCAAAACCCACGCACTTCTACGTAGTCACAAGCAATGAAAGTAATAGTGTTTATGCTTTTTGAAAATGTTGTATCCTAATTCAGAATAAACTTTAACTTTTGAATCCCTTTACACTTATCGCTTCAGTAAACAAGTTCAGCGATGTACATAACACTGTCTTTTTCAAGATATAATGCGGAATGTAAGCTTTTACAGTAGCGCTGCATATCACCTGCTGTGCTTGACAGCAGGTGATATGCAATAATCCTTAAACTTCAGAATAGCCTTAATCTGGTACATAAACTTTGACGGTTTGTATTTACGACCAAGAGTTGATAAGAAAATTATAGCAGCAAATCAGTAATGGGGTGTTTATAGTTGCCCACTATAAATCGAAACAGGACAGTACACTGTTATGTATCTCCGTTATTCACTGGTGGTCTATCAAATAATTCGAGTTCCTTTTTTTTCGAATTGTGCCTTCTTAGCGAAGGTTTATGTAAGTGAATCTTCATTCGGTAAAACTACTCGGCTCCGAAAACGATTTTTGCATTCGGTTAGCAACCGAATATTCATTTGTTCTTATCGAATATTTTCATTCGACACAGCTAAGCAGGTAAACACCGTTTCGATGCATTTCCTCCTATTGGTTTTTGTTATTTAGTAAGTACATAGTTCTTTAATTGGCAGAGGGCTTTAAAGCTCAATTGTACGTGGATTTTAAATGTGGATTTGCTATCTTATAGGAACATTTTACTTTTTAATATTTATTAGCCATTTCGCAATTGACACACGTTCTGTCAAAATTCTTTTCTTAGTAATTGTTTGAAAAGTGAAGTGACTCTACTCTTATAGTGAAAATAAACGGAAACGAAATGGAAATTAACCATCGTCGCTAGCTAGAGTTCATAGAACTAAAGACCCAGCGGTTTCTTCTGTGTTAAATATCCATTTATTTGATTGTGAAAGACTTATTTAGTTATTTGTAGCTTATAGTCAAATTTTTGGAGATCTAGTAATTAGTCTTATGTATTTTCTTTGAGGCGATATATTAAAAAATAATTAATAATCACTTATGAATGCACAAAGGGACTGTGTACCAGTTAATAATGAATAGGGGATGACTACAGTCGCTACATCCGTATTCGTATCATCGTCGTATACCCTACACAATAACAAACACAGATATTCAATCGTAAACAATACGGAATTATTTCTATTAGAAATAATATAGTGGAGTTGTTGCCGCTGGCAGGTGAATACACCCTCTACGAACAGTAATGCTCATTTTGCAAGCGCGAACGGGCAAATAAGCGAGGGTCGCGTGGGTTAATATAATGAAATTCGAGTGGATTTTGATTGTTCCCTATTACTTTGTCGTCCTTTCTCCCTTCCGCGACAGACGGGATGCGCTCTTGTTTCGTATAGCGCAATTCTCCAACGCCGATGTGGATTAAAAGCAAGCTATCGTTTGAACGCTACAACATTGTACTAAATTACTTTGTTCTTGTTTTATTTCCGTTTCTTCTTCCCTTCGAAGGAATTATCGGAAACATTCTGTACTTATATTACGCTAAACGAATTAGCGAATTAAATATGACGATTAAAATATTTATGCATATATGAGGGAGGGCGGAAAGTAATGTATACTCGCTAGAGGAAAACGAATAATTTTATATTTTTATTTAGAGTCAATGGTGCAACCACCCTCATTATCAATAATCTTTCGCCATCTACTGGGCAAATTTTCAATTTCGGTTCTGCGGAGTTTTTGTTCAAAAAATTGAATTTTCGATTTTTATTCTACTCAAGAGAAACAAACGGGTAGACAGTACAAAATAAGGCAAATAGAGTGATTGAGGAAACTTCATTCTGGAGTATGACGTCTATTTCTGTTCCGCATAGCTTTCAATCAAAACTCGATTAACTCGATCTATTGTGGACAGTTTAATCCGCTACTGGCGCAGATTATCACGAGAATTCTACCAAATAGACAATAGTACCGTTCTAGAGTGTAAATCTGGCTAATCCGGCCATAAAAAAACCATTTTTCATCTGCAGCCACCAAATGATCAACAAATGTTTTTGTATTATGTCGCTACAATAACAAATTATAAGTTATTGACGGTTAACTTTGTCTCCGTCTGATAGTGTATGATACTCAAACACCTTCTGTGTTAACTTTGCCAATTTACATCAAACCTTTCTTAATAATCCATCAAGGTGTGTTGAACTTATCCGATAACTTTGATCATTTGACAAAGATTTGCTTGTACTTCTGCTCATAAAACATTATTACTAAGAGACGTTGATCTTGCTGAACGAGGCGGATTATGAAGATGAAAATTATCTGATTTGAAATTAGCAGACAACTTTTGGTATTTACGAACAATTAATGCAACTGGATAAACATCACAAAATGTTTCTTTTGTAGCTGCACAACTACCTTTCCGAAACCAAAAAACATGCATACAATGTAGAATACGCAACAATTCTGGATTTTGGCTTCACATGTCAAACAAGGACGTTATAAAAATGAAATTGATTTGTAAAACAAAAGTAAAGAGTACCTAACATAATAACTCTGCTAAATGTAGCTACTCATACTATTGGTTGGGTCATTCACGGGAAAAACAAGAAGAGAGAAACAACGTTAACACACGGACATATACGACGATCTCGACATGGTTTTAAGTGACTTTTCTACTTAACACATTGCAACTCCTTCTCGGATACTATCACGGTATCTAAGCTAATAGCCCAAGTTAGCATTCTTGGTGCTATCTAGTGCCACAAGAATAACAGTTCAAACACAGCGAAATTAGCGGGTACAGTTTTCCATCCCTTCTCCTGAGCAGCTCATGAACTGCTATGAACCAGTGACGGCGCGCACCAACAGTGCATAGAGTAGCTGCACATGTGATAGTAGCCGAGAGGGAATTGCAATGTGTTGAGCAGAAAAACCACCTACACGAAACCACGTTGATGACGCCGGGGAGACAGAAATATATTCATGTATTGGTGTCTTCTCATAATATCTTTCCCGTGAATGATTCCAATAATACCATGAGTAGCTGTATTTAGCAGCATTATCAAGTTAGGTATTATTTTTTAGGTATCTTTCGGTGTGTTTTAATACATCATGGTAAGCCTGAGGAATTATTCACATGTGCAGCTATCCAATCCACTATTGATGCACGCCCCCACTGGCATAGCAGATGCTCAAAAATTAGGAACATACAAATAAGTGCACAAAACGGCAATCGTATTCAAAGCAAGTTAGTATAAAAGTAGTTAGAAAGAAGGTGCTAGGGGGTATTTAAAAACAGTAAGCTCAGGAAAGTTGCCTACAGTACAGGTACATTTTGCGTTTTATATGGGCAATATATGATATTAAAAACATGATAGATATAATACTACATTGATTTTATCAAGAAAAGCCATTCATGAAAGAAATAGGAAAAAAAAAGAGAAGAAAAGTGCATTCGGTAAGTGCGGATTTAATACATATCGGGGGTCACGACAGCAGGTTTGCAAAAGGAATTAAGCAAAAATAGCACAGCGACAGACTTACATCCGTCTTCACTAGAATATTTGGGAACAAAGACGGTTCAATATCAAGATAGATATAGAGTAAATGTTGGTAAAGATCGAAGAACCACGATAATTACGATGTTTACATAGAAAGAGTTTGCTCTTTTAAATTAGGAGTTATTACTCTAGCAACAGAGAAATATTATTAAACATTAAGACAAGACAATGTTTCCTTCTATATTTAGCTATTATACATATCCTGGGATAAATCTGCAAATGCACACAACATTTAATTAAATATCACATAAATTGCTAGAAGTGCTTGAAGTGTAGCCATAAAATTTCAATGCTATTAATGTTTTCAAAAATGAATTTGTGCAGAACATATAATTTTATTAACATTAAAACAATTGTTATTTGCAGTACATACGTATGTTTACTAATAACATAGAACTAGAACACACAATTAATGTTATTTATGTGTCCCATTTGCATAAACATAATGTGATTCTTAGTTTAAACGACGTAATTACTCGCTTATAAAGTAACATTCTCAAAAAAGGACTCTTGTTTTATGTATCCGATTAGTTGAACAAAATTACAAATTATTTGAAAACCAGTCCCACAGGATTCGATTGGTTATTTCCAAAACAATAAGACCACTAAATTCTAGAGACCAGTTCTACACCGGCCTTGTTAGCTTACTAGTTGTTTTCAAATGTGTTGTAAACGTAAATTTTTGCATACGATATAAACAATGAAACCTTAAGGTGAATCTTACAGAGTCTATACATAACATAAGAGCGTGTGAACTACTTTCATTCGATGTATAAATAATAAAACAAACTGTACGGGCAATTGAGGATCTGTAATGAGCAAACAATTGTGCTCCCTTCCATGCATTACGAGTTTATCAGTATCGTTTGAAATTACAAGAAATGTAAACGTTTTCTAATATGAGTGCTACATATTCCTCTCGTTTCGAAGCTGTAATTCTTTGTATACACCCAAACAGCCCAAAAATGGATACAGTAGCTACTGATTAAATACATGCAGAAGTTATAATTCCTTATTAAGAAATGGGTACAACGGTACGGTAATACAAAAACAGTCGATTTATCGGTACTAAGCATTTCGAGAATCACTATGAAAAGGCAAGATAAGATTATTACACAGTTGTTTATTGAATATTCGAACTGCACATCGCGTCAACCGAAATTGGCTTCTATAACTGTAATTAGACGACGACTAAAGGGCTTTCTCAAGTAAAGTGGGGAAGCACAACACTAAAATCTCTGCTCTCAGAATGTTACATTAATCGACGATTAATATGAGCATGTGAAAATAATACAACAAAGGTTGGAGCAACGTAGTTTTTATGAATTAATCTTTATTTTGAGCCTGAGTTTTTAGAAGGAAATGGGTCTACAGTACTACAAAGGATCGTTAAACATTCTCAAAAAATTATGTTTGGGGTTGCTTCAATGTTCGGAGTTTTATTTACCGAAAGCTTAGATGCGCAAAGAATTATGGAAAATTACAGAAAATATTTATTACACTTACTAAACGTTAGTTTAGCGATTTCCTATAGGATTGGGTAGCCATCGAAGTAAATGACTTGGAAAGTAAAAAAATTGGATCAATGTGCTATACAATGGCCATTATACTTGCCATATGCTAACCCAATTGAGGATGCGTGGACCTACATGAGCAAGGACATCTTGTATAGCAAATACCTTTTCAGATTCGAACAGTCTGGCCTTCTTTAAGTCAACGATATACCAAAAAGAAAAGGTGTCAATTTATACTTGGTAATGAAGGTAAATGAACATCTTACTAGATCAGTACATGCTAGTGATCACGATGTATTTCCAAGGAATATATAAATAAATGATTTCAGTGTCTATTATCAAAAATTGGCCACACTCTCTTGTGCGTGTTTGTGTACATAAACAAAATGTATAAAACCGCAAATTCCTTTCCCCGACTTTATTTTCCTTTTCCCCTACGTAGGGGGACAACACCGCGAAATGAATCGATGCCCAAAGACTTTTAAAGTAGTCGAGAAAGGTAACGGTAAACGAACAAATGGAAAGTGAGTTAAAGCCGGGATAAGAGTAAGGCACGCGGATTTCAGCGAATTCTCGCGAATTAGAGCTTGTAATCCTCGTATTGGGATTGCTTTTTCCTTTGCTCTTTAGCCCGTTCTGCGGTGTACTTTCTAGGCAGATATAGAATTACTACGCAGACAGTTTGAAACATCCTTAACTCAATACCAATGGAAATATATTATAAAAATAAAAAGTTGTAACACAAAGATAAAGTAGGCGAATTTTACAAATGGAATCGAATTCTCCGTGATGTGAGAGCTGTCGAGCGATTACCGAAGAATACAGAATCAATTAAAAGGCAAAAAATGTTGAGAAAACCTCCGTTAAGCAAATCGTTTACAACTCGCTAGTCATATCACATAGGATCAGGACACGTAATTTCTTTCAGATTTCAGATGGTTTTTTCTGTTACTGTCGTATGCTATAAGACGAATAGTGATTCCTGGTGTATACAGTCCCTGTCCATTTTATTAGGGCTACTTTACAAATTTAAGCTTTTCTGTGTTTCCAACGCGATAATTTACAAATACAAGTATAAAGTTCATGAATAGGGTTTACAATACCTATCTAAATACGTTCCCTATTTATCTTTCTAAGAAATTGAGAAAGTGCCACTTAAGATGCCTATTATTATTCGTCTCATGAATCATTCTGTACTGTGTAGAAGATGGGTAGAAACAACGTTGAAAGACACATAGTAATTAGTAGAATATTATCTGGATCGGTTACTATTGTAGAAAGAATATTTATTGGTTTATATAACAACGTTTTTCAGTGTTTGCCTGTTAGTGTTCCACTTTAAATTATTGCTTGCATGCGCCTTATACTTTTTCGTTATGGGTTAAAAATGGGCATACCAAATCACAGAAAAACTATGTATTGAGACATTGTTGGGTACAGGAGGGTATTCTCAACGCACAATTGCAAAGAAAGTATCCCGACAAACAGTACGGCAAATCGCCGCTGTAATGCAAGAAAATGCCCTGCTTCAGTTGTGGTATGGTCCTGTATATCAGTCGAACGTCCTGGACCACTGAATTTTTTCAAGGCACCATGTATCAATATTCGTATAAGCGTATACTGGAGGATGTCTTGATGCCATATATCAATGATTTAGATCCGAATTAAGGCCCTTACACATTCGTACACGAACCATGTCGCATGACCAAATTCATCCAAAGTTTTTTGGAAACGCACACTCTTTGTTACCTTTGCCGGGACATTCTCCCGACCTCAATGCAATTGAAAATGTGTGGAGTGTTCTAGCATCACGCGTATATTCGAGAAGAAACAGTACAAAAAGGTAATTAGTAAGAAATATTGAAGATGTGTAGCAAAATGACTTTACAACTAGACATACTATTAACTCTTGCATAGACAGTATGCCAAATAGAATAAGAGCAATTATAAAAGCCAAAGGAGGCATTACAAAATATTAGTTATATAATTGTGACGATGTCTATAAGCAGTTCCGAATAAACTTATGCTAGTACAATACGGTTTTTATTATATATTTTAACAACATCGCTATTTTAGCAAGTGGCTCTAATAAATTGGACAGAGACTGTAAATAGGTGACAACAACTGAAGAGAATTCCTAAGTTTACAAATATATGATAGAACAGGAAGTGCCTCTTTAAGATGGAGAAGGCATCTCTTACTAGATAACGCACCTATTCACAATTCCCTAAGAATACCAGCAATATCTTTCAGACAAAAATGTTCAAATTATAGATTGGGCAATGAGATCCCTGGATTTAAACATAATGGCAAATGTATGGGTATACCCTAGCAGGTCAAATATACCAGATTGGTGCCACTTTCAATACTAAAGAAGAAGTTAAAAGTGATAATTAATTGTTAGAACAACATTTCTCAAGAGTAGATAAAGAATTATGACACCACTACCTATTAACTAAATAATGAAGTATTTTCTGTCACTTCTTTAGGATTAAATTATAAAAATTGAAGTGTTTATTTGTTGAAAATGTACAACATAATAAAACGTGATTAAACGTTCCCCAACGTATAAGAATTAGGTGTGGTGGCTGAAAGGTGCCCGGACACTATCTATGAAATTCTTGAATTCGTTTAGAACATATGTGGGCAACAACCCGCCCGCTATAAGATTTGATCCGGCCTGCGACATTTTGAAAACCTCAAGCAAAAAAAAATATTATACTATTTACTCTTACTCACTCCAAATGAGGAAGATCGAGTGATATGAGGCCCGCGAACGTATTTGCACACTAAAGTTTGGACCGCAACATATCAAACAAAGGCTGCCCATACTTGGTTTAGAAGATTGAACAAATACGGCTTTGTTTGAGCAAATTGTTCATTAACCTCTGGATAACGCTTTCTAATAGTTTCTGTTATAAAGTGTAAAGCATAAAGTTTATGCATTATTAAATTACTTCACGTATTTCTAAGAAAATTACTTCCAGAAAACATGTTTACAACACCATCAATCATTTTACTATCAATACTTGATCTGGCGAGAGCTGAAATTTTGACAATGTATTCAGTATTATCCTCAAAATTGTTCAAACGAATGATGCATGAAGATGTTTCAATGTTCACATTACAATATTAACAGAATACCTTTTAAAATCTATAGTCTCATACATGCATCACCAGCGCTTTTTATTACCTAAATCGGATTTAATATAGTTGTCAATTGTATCACGTATAAACGCACGTATGATTTTATAATGCCCATTGAAGCGGTGATTTCCATTTGGAATTATATGTATCCCAGAATTGACGAGGTTCTTTTTTTAACATGTAATGCCACTAATAAATTACAAATGGTTGCACAAAAATTAAATCAAAGAAAGTTTTTCCGTTTCTCTTTTCATATTTATGTTGGGTAGTTTTAATGCATTTTTTAACAATATTTTTCTTAGGGCAAAACAAATGTTTATCCCGCATCGAAGGTATTATTTTTGTTCCATCATATATTAAGTCCTCAAGAACACAACCCTATTTTGATATAATTACAATATGACGAATATCCATGGATAAACTAATAAACTAGGTATATAACGGCAAACGCGTCTCGGCGAAACCAGTTGCCTATGTGATTTGGCAACTCTAGTTGTAATTGTTTGAATGGAATTAGAAAAAAAATCGATATATTTGTAAAACCTATCTCGAACGAAGTGAGAGTAATTTTTATTCATTTGCCACGGACTGTACTTATTTTATATGTGGTTTTAAGTCGACCGTTAGTTCTGTGTATATTAGAATGTTTTTCGATAAATATAACCGGAGGTTATTTTTCCCGGCGCAACCGACTACTCCAATCATCTGTAAATCTTATCTTACCTTTAGGAAATAACAGAACGGCAATTGCGTTTTTCAATGAATATTACTTCTGTTTTATACTCGCTTCTTGATTTAATAAAAGTTTTTCAGATGCCGCCATCTGCGTTTAATAACTAACAAAAGGAAAGAAACTACATATGAAGAGATTATATGCAATTCGGATTGTACTTTAGATAATTCGGAGGAAAAAGTACACACCTACACCACACACATTTTAGGTTGTTCTAGGGCAATCTTTTTATTATAAAAGAAATTTATTCATAGAAATAATTTGCTTTAACATAATAAAGTGGCGCAGTCATAGCTTACTTTTAGCGTCACGCTTCAACACATACGCAAACTTAACTGTTTATCTTATCGTTTCGCCAAGATAATAAACGGTGATCGGAATTTGGTTTCGCTAACATTAGCGTCGTATAAACATTTACTGTCCATTTCAATTTATAGTGCGCAATTATAAACAAACCAATTACTGATTTACTGCGATAATTTTCTCATCAACCACTTGATGGCAAACACAAACTTTTAAAGTTTCTGTGGCAGATTAAGAATATTCCGAAGTTTAAATGTTATTGTATACCACCTCTGCTCCCGCTACTGCGAATGCTTGTATTACGCACCATATTTTGAAACGGACAGCATATGGATGTAGAAGTACGTATAAAAGTAGCTTCTTAAACTTTTTCTAATATATATTGTACATTTAAACGATTTAGAAGGAATTCCTTCGATCTATGTATGACATTAATGTGCCTTCCCTCATAGCACCCTTAGCCACCACTTTCTTAAATAGCACTACCCTATTTGTGATACAGTGTGTTACAGTTGAAAGTAACTGAGTTTTTTTTTTTTGATTACAATGGTCTCTTTTTTATAATCCCAAATTTAGGAAAAATTTAGAAAAATCCATGATTTTACATTTCCAGAAAGAATAGAATTAGTAATCTTATATGGTTAGAAAAACGAATGTGCGTTCAATGATAAACATTTAAACAAAGACGTAGGCCACAAGCATGTTTCGGAGTTATTAAAAAGATGTTTAGAAACCGGTAGCGATATGACTAGAAAGAGAGGAAGAGGAAAAGTTTTTGGATGACGTAGCGGTTAGACATTTTGCAATAGACCCTTCAACTTCTATTGGAAAGGTGTCTTCAATATGTAATCCTTCCATAAGATCGGTACGTAAAGCTTTGAAACTGAGTAAATTCTTTCTTTACAAAGTATAAGTGACTCACTAACTCCATAAAGATGACAGATAGGGTTTTGTGAAAAAATGGTTGAAATTTCATTGATAAAGATGTACTTTAGTGATGAATGTACTTTCTATCCCAATGGACACGTAAATCGTCACAACGTACTGGGATAACGAAAATCCCTACATTTTTCGGAATTTGCACACCCAATACCCGCAGAAAATAACTATTTGGCCAGAAATTTTTAGAGAACAAAATGTAAATGCTGACTTCTATGATCTACAAGATGGTGCCCCTCATTATGTTTAATCAAAAGGTTTCCCAATAGATGGATTAGTAGAAGAGGTAAGTAGAATAGGCAGCATAATATCCTGATCTTAGCCCCCTTGACTTCTAAAACTAGCAAACCCTTGAGATTTCAATATAACTATGTCGTGAGTGAGGCCACATGTCGTGAGTGAGGCCACATGGATATTCCGGAAATTAAATTGTTACACCTCGTATCTAAATCAATTAATGATCTAACAACTACACTTTCTTTTTTGCTTACATTTAGTAGATCTAAGAGAGTGTTATACGCTTGCCTATTGATCCGAAAATAACTTTGAAACTGCTTATCTGTTTTCTATATAATTTTGGATGCAGCACCCGTCAGCAAGCTCTTAAACGTTTATGGCGATTATAATTAGCAAATATCAAGTTGTTTTCTGTAATTATAATAGTGTCAAGTTAGAATGTGAACTATGTTTTATTGAGCATTTATTCGTTTTAAAGTACCACATCAAACGAGGATATAAAATAACTTTATCACCGATATCCCTCTATAAACCGATCGTAAATGTATCGAAAATATGAGATCGGTTGAAAAACACGAAATCTTAACGATTTTTATCGCAAACCTTCGTCAAACGGAGAAGGGAATTTAGTCGGAATAACCGGTGAATTTCGCAGGATGAATCGAGCGGAACCACGGCTTTGTTCTAAACAACGAAGACAAAGAGCGGCTGACGCTAATATAGGAACGTGTCGTAATAGGCCGCTGACGGGATAAACAAGACACATACAACGGCAACATACCAATTTGCAAAGTTTCGACGTCGTCATAGGGGTGGTAAGTTGCGCTCCAAATCTGTATTTGATGGTGAATGCGTAAATATGCATATATTCATCATGTATTCTCGTGTGTGTGTGTACGAGCCCGAGAAAATTGTTGTGGGAATGTTTGCAGATAACATTGTTGTATCTATTACATAGGATTGAAATTGGCTATTACAGTACTTACTTAACAATTTAAATGTGAAATTGTACGTAAAGATGATATTAAAGAAGATATCTATCCACGAAGAAAAATGTGTTGGAGAATTTTTGTCATTAAAAAAATATTTTTACTCTAATAAGTACACATTTTCTTCTGTTAACGTTCTTTTACTCTACATTATGTTTTCTTTTCGTGTTTACGTGTTAGTGTTGCAGTTTAAGTTATTGCTTGTATGCGCGTTATATTTTTCGTTCTGGCACATACCAACTGGGAAAAAACTGCGTTGGGTATAGGAGTGTGTTCTCAACGCACGATTGCAAAGAAAGAATAAGTATCCCAACAAACAGTGCACCGATTCGTTGCCTTAATGAAAGAAAACATACCCACTACAAGTACCAGAAAAGCATTTTGCGGGAAGAAAAGGATCACTACTAATCGAGATGATCGACGTATCCTACAACTACTAACTGAAAACCGAGGTTTATCCGCCAAAGAAATAGGAAATGTAATGTCCCAACAAGGAGTGCAAATATCCACCCGTACAGTACGTAGACGATTGTACGAAGCCGGATCAAAATGTAGGCGCGCCCTGAAAAAGCCAGGATTAACACCGATGAGGATTAACACCGATGAGGATTAACACCCTCCGTCAGTTTTGGTACGGTCCTGTATGGCAGTCGAAGGTCCTGGACTTATTGCCAAGGCACCATGAATCAACACCAATATAAATATGTATTGGAGGATGTATGCGCCATATACCAATGATATATATTCGAATGAAGGTTCTTACACATTCATGAACGAGAAGTCACCATGCCACATGGCCAAATTCATCCAAAGTGTTTTGGAAACGCACTCTGCCAGTCTTACCCTGTCCAGGAAATTCTTCCAACCACAATGCAATTGAAAACGTGTAGTGATCTAAAATGGCGCGTGTATTCAAGAAACACTACAAAAGAGCAATTAATAACAAATATTGGGGATGTGTGGCAAAATTACGCTACAATTAGACATACCATTAACGCTTGCACAGATAGTATGCTGAAAAGAATAAGAGCAATTATAAAAACCAAAGAAGTGTTTGCTATATAGTTGTGACTATGTCTATAAACAGTTGCGAATAAACCTATGCTTGTACAATACGTTTTCTATCATATACTTTAACAAAATCGCTATTTTAGCAGATAGCCCTAATAGATTGGTCAGGGACTGTATTTGCCCATTTTCCATGTAAAACCTAAATCATTCTAGTTGATCTTTTAATTCTGGCATTGTGATTTGTGTTCCGAAAGTTGTATTGTATAAATTGTGGTACAGCAGGTTTTTCGAAATCTTTCTGTCCAGTTCCTGGAGTTTTGCGTTCACTTGGTCTTTTAGAAGAGTTAAGTTTTATAGCTTCTTCGCAATTTTCACTTTCACCTACAATATTATGAACACTTTATTTAGGAACACCGGTCGTCGAAACTATTTCGTCTATGCAAACATAATTTGTGATATTAAGCTAGATTTTCATAAGAAATACGTTTATGTATGCAATTATATATAAGATTTTGTAAACGAAGGTAATTTGAAATTACAATTAATTTGAAAATGCGGCTTTTTGTCTCTGCAACGAGTCGTCCTCGCGGCGAACAGTGGAAAATATCAGTTTTCAAAATCGAAATCAAGTCAAATTTTGTAGGTGCGTTAATTACAAGCTATACAAAATTCAGTTTTGCGGTTAGACGAGGTAGAGTCCTTTCGCATTCGCTCATTCATTCTGAGCGGAAAATTGAGATGCGAAGTAATCAAGAACAAATCCAGTAAAAGACGCTCGAGAAAGCGAAAACACAAGGGATGACGACGACGTCGTCAGATGAAGAAATAATTTAATGCATCGTATAAGAGCAGAACATTAATTCGTCCTCATTAAATTGTAGAAAACAGAACAGGTCCATATATTTTTTTTTTGTTTGATAACGAGACTTTAATTAAAATCTCGAAAACGGAGAGAAAAAAGCGCGGTCTAGAACAATTTGATGGCGGATGGAGAAAAACGGTATCAGAACGAGTAGAAGAATGTCAAAAGTAAGAGCGGAGCATAATAATTAAATTGTAATTTTTATCGCTCGTTTGCAGTGCGTTTGACAATATTTTTCACCGACGCAGCTTCATCTGTTGGATTGATCGCTGAGATTTCAGAAATTTCTCGAATTAAGTGTTAAATATATTATCTAAAATATCTCAAATACTTAAGAATTTTGTATTACAGGCATTAACCTTCATCGTTGAGCATTTTATTCTTTCCTAACAAACACTAATGGACATCGGGATAGACATAAACGAATTTTCACAGTCGGGCCCCATCGATGACTAACAAACAAAATACACAGGTAGACCCAAGGGATAAAAAGAATCCCCACACAGAAAAATCCACATGGGCAGGCTACCGCTATACAATTATTTTATTTTCCACTAAGTGTTTATACAGCCGAAGATTGACATTACTCTTTAGTTGTGAGAGAATACATTTAATCCTTAATGGCAATATTGCAAGAATTTTAATTTTAGAGGCATAAATTTTAAATTCAGAATCATTAAATGCTCTCAACAGATAGACAAAAGTAACATACATATGTCTTCGTCTAAAAAGAGCTTGAAGTTTGAAGGAAAAAGTTTAATGGCGTTTTCCTTCATCGATTATTTTGACAGTAGGTCATTTGCACTCAGCGGGAGATATATCTCTACTGATCGAAATAATACAGAACGTAGTTTATTTCTCTTCGTCGCAGTCTTTGAAAATCCATATTTTATGCGGCCATCTCCGCTAAGCATCTGCGCCATGTTAAACAATGTTTAAGAGACACTCAGTTATACAAGATTGTTTACTTGTAAATGCTTTAAAATATTGCATTATTTAATAATTCATGCCTATACATATCTCAACAAATATTGGCAGTTACACCTGTCGCGGCGATATGTCTCAGGATGAGCTTTCAGTATTAATCACGGCGTGAGAAAAACCAGGCAAAATCTCTACTCTGAGAAGTAACAACAACGGGATTCGAATCCAGCATCCCGAAATTAATTTTTAGTCCTACTTGAAAGTATGGTAGAATGGGTAGGTTCGTTCTTTATATTTACAATAAATTATCAATCAGTCACCTTCTAGCAGATCTTGAAGTCTTTAGTGAAAGCAAAATGACAGACAAGTTTTGAGAAGAGCAACGCAAGATTTAATCAATAACAAATCCTTTCATATTTGACGGTGAGTCTACGTTTGAAATACTAGACAGTAATTTGAAAGCTAACTAAAATATGCTTTATAAAGCTCTTCCTAGTCTATAAGAAAGGAAAATCTTAATTATTTTCTTCCGCAATATCCAATCTACAATGTTTTTAATATATATGTACATATATAAAATCGTTGAACATTTTTTAAAGAATTCAGGTTTCCGAATTGAATCCGCGTTGTAATTGCATGAGTCTGCCGACGTTTCGCTTCTTCTGGGCTGCTGCGTATCCTATCGTTGCTGTGAGAACAGAAAGAAAGTAAATACCGCGGAACATATCGTTGAACACTGATTACTTAACTCCAAAACCAACCTAAAAACGACTCTATTATTGTGCTGTGAGATGTTCTTCGTTTGTTGACATTTACGAAGGTTATCCTAAAAGTAGAGGACATTCTCAAGCAAAATTCAAGTTCAAACACGTTCTTCAAGTTTCTCTGTATCTGTTTTATATTCGGGTGCCGTCAGATTATCGAACTAATTCAATAGCGACTTCATTCTATTGCGACATGACTGTTGCCCAAAAGATCTTCAAGTTTGGAGAAAAGATGGCAATTACCTAGTGCTAAGTGTCATACGACCTAATGCAAGCTCGAGTAGTTTTTGTCCCTTTCCACTAATTTTCCTCTATTTGCTATATTGTTAAATTATACATCTTTTTCGGCTAGTTTTCGCCTCGTAATACTATTTTTATGTAGTTTAGTACCTTTTTGAATACTTTTCTTACTTCTTTACATTATCTGTTCTTTACTTCGTTTTCAATACCTTCAGTGGTAATACGTTCACTACCAACCATAAGTGTTTACCCACCTGCGTAATTGGAGATTATTCAGAGAAACTACTGTTTACCCCTATGAGAATATTTGTATTATTAAGCTGTAAATGCGAGATAGACTCTCTGTTAGCAATTTGGTCAGAATAAATGGTATTCTTAGAAAAGAAGGTTACAGGGAGATTTTGGAGAGGAATGCCATCTCATCTGGAACACGATTAATCAGTGAAAACTAGCCTCCCCAAAGCCCAGATCTCAACCCGATTGATCTTTTGAGGAAGGAATTCAACCGACAGGTTCAGAAATTTGCTCCAAATGCGATAGCAGTACTTTGGACGCAACTACAGGATATGTGGTGGATAACAGAATCGCTAACACTGGCAAAGCTGCTAGAGAGAATGCCAAGATTGTGTGCGTCAGTAATAAAAACGAAAGGTGGACACATTGATGCTTATTTGCTATATCTTTTATATCACCCTAGCCTCATCTGCATCCATTTATTTTTATTCCACAAAATAAGGCGATATTAGTTCTGCCAATTACCACTGAACTGAAGTTATAACGTTGAGAATATTAAAAAAGTTAAAAATTTTAATCATAATGTATCGTTACTAGTATAGTTTAAAATAGGATCTGCGGTTTAATTAAATGATTAGGGCGCAAATTATTACAAGAAACGGGCTAGATATAAAAGAGCGAGTAATCCTATTTTAGATGCGCAGTATAAACTCCAAGACGAGTCGTAAAGTGTGAGCATACAAAGGGAACGGGTAGGGAATAATGGTTTTCTGCTGATTCGGACAATAAACTTTGCCGGCAGGATTCCGAGGCCAACCGAACATGCAAGAATAATTGGAGATGTTTGAGTTTCGAGTGTTTGACGTTTCCAATCGGAATTGTGTTCAGCGGGCTTTCTGCAATTTCTAATTTACGATGAACCGAACGGAAATTATGCTTTAACGCCAATAAAGTCAAACATTCTATTCACAATATTGTTGGTATTAGGCCGAGAATGAAGACAGAAAATTAAATTAAGTACAAAGCAAATTAAACGCATAATTTCCATCGACAATACCGTACGGAAATGTTGAATTTCAATTTTCAAAGCTGCAAATATTTGTAATATCTTTCTTTGAAGCGTTTACCCCTTTTATTTGATGGAATTTTATTTTAGGTTTACACAGACAATTTATTACAATGGATGATTGATTGCTTTTCATATTTCTTTCCCACAAATGAGAGTATCCAAGAATACTCATTACTTTAAATTTAAGATAATTCCAAAGAGAATCGTCTGGAAATAAATCTAGAAAACGGTACGGCCAAAGTATTGGATTGGAGTTCTCTACTCAAGAAATTGCATTAAGCGAATTCGCTCTTACCGCGGTAAAATAAGCAGGAACTGAATCCATTTTAAATCGAGGATCATCAATATCTGAATTCTAAATTTGTGGAGCACTATGTACTTGAAATATATCTAAGAATTTATTCGATTTAAAGTTACCAACTCATATAGTTACTTTTGAATTGCACCGAGAATGAGTTAAATTTTATTAGTGCTCACTTGTACCTGATATAAAATAAAATAAAAGAAAAAAAAACAAACATGGAAGTATAAATTAATGTGAAACTCCCATTGGCAAATTCGTAATGATCAATTACAATTTCCTTGTAATTACCAACGTATTTAAAAATGTTTTTCTGAAAACTCAGTTCCGATAGAATTTGAACCGACATCTTCTCTCTTGTCGAGCGAGCGCCTCACCGCTAGACTATGAGAGTAGATGAGTTCAAATCAGTTTTAAAATCTAGATGTCGTACTGCCTATAGATATAATATCTCAGCAGACATTATATATCCACATACCGTTTTCGAAACCAAAAAACAACACTACTGTGTTTTTTCTAGATTCGGGTGTTCAGTTTCTGAGCTCAAATAAAGTGAAACATGTAATAAATAGAAGGATTAAGGAGACTCGAGGAAAGTTTTCAAAAAACTTGCTGAACATTACGATAGGCACGTACACTACCAGTTAAACTTAGTTATTTTAGTTTAACTGTTAAGAACTTGCCTTTAGTAATAATAATATCCGTGAGATATTACGATACATCTACAGACATCGTGACATCTAGGTATTAAAAGCGATTTGAACTCGCAAGTGGTTTTGTGGTGTAATGGTAACACAGAGGTCGTGGGTTCAAATCCTACCAAGACTGGTGTTTTTTCAGTAATTAATTTAGTAAGGTGAAATTCTTTTAAAATAGTGCAACTGATAGGCATATTGTGAAATCGTTAATCCCAATTACAAATTATTGTACAACTTCAGAACACGCAACACTTCAAATCTGTAAAAACTTGGAGGAGAAAACTACAAGGAATGAACTAAAATTAATTATTTGGCCACTTCACAGTCCGAATTTATCCCCCATAGCGCTCATGAGATGAGCTTGATCGGAGGGTTGCACAGCGATAACCTGAGAACACCCAACACCTATGGGAATATTTGCAGAACGCATGGCAACAACTTGACGTGGACTGCTTCGAAGAATGTCTAAGATTTGTGCAGCGGTTATCAAAGCCAAAGGAGGTGAAAGAAAATAAACTTACGTTCTAAATAATTGATAAATATGATTATATTCGAATCAATTTATTCTTATATGATTCTACTCACTTATGTTGTATAAATTTGTTCATAATCATAACAAAATTTTACTGTATTTATCACTTTTTATAAGATCCCTTACTGCTTCCAAACCTTTGGACAGTAGTGTAACTGAGCACAGTGACTATAACCAAAGTCTACTATAACCAAAGTGACGAAAATTAATGAAATAAAAGAAATGCCATAGAATTTCTGAAAAATTCATGGTACTTTGTGCTCGTCCGAAAAATAATTAAAGTTGATATCTGACAAGCTACCATTTATAAGGAAAAAAACTGGCATTTCTAAAAATGACGCTAATTTTGGAGAAAATGTTGACTGGGAGGTTTTAAATATTAAAGCAGCATCATATTTCAAAAACAATTAGGTTCTTAGATTTTTGCAATTTGTTTTGAAAATTAGGTAATTAAATTTGTTATCCTGATAAAACTCGTTCAATTGAATTCTTGAAATTTTAATATATAACATGGTAGTAAGATAATTAACAAATTTTGTTCAATAATTTCCCAGTAGCTACCAAGTTTTCAATCGAATGATGTTTATACATATATGAAACTGTTAACACATTTGTTTCAGTCTACGTTGCAATGAAAAATACTGCAAAACAAAGATATGCTCATACTGTGAACCAATCGCTTCGCCTCGTTGCGATTCATCGTCACAGAACAAGACGTTTCATCAATATTCATTAATATTCGATAAATATTCTAAGATTATTTGTTTTGAGGTTATGCATTAAAGAAGGATTAATGAAAACAAGTTATTCCTCGCAAATTTTAAAATCAATCCTTTCTTCCTTCTAGGTCGTTTATATCAGAAATTCAATGAATACGTTACAGCGGAACCGAACGGCGAAAACCGGAAGAAAATAACACGATTCAACTTATCGGCGAACGATGAGAAAGCGAGGAGAGAAAATACTTACATCTCTGATCTCCTTGATCTTGCTTCCGCCTTTCCCGATGACGCATCCCGCCTGGCTCTGGTGTATCATCATTCTCAGGTCTAATTCGCCGCCATTTATTCTCGACCCGTTCTGAAAAAGAAAGAGAGACAGTGAGAGAGATGAGAAAATGAATATCGATGGGCATGACGACGCGAAGTGTCGCCGAGAAAATATGTCAAGTGCAGACGTTATTACTAAGAGCAGCGACGACGACAAAAAATATATGCATAGACGTATATGATGTATGAATATATAAGATTTGCGTTAGTAGAATCTATGGGGATCTTGTGTAAACGTTCGTATATATATACAATAAATAGAGAACAATAAATAATGAACAAAATGGAAATATCGTTGTCGCAAAATCTATGGAATGTTAAAATTATGCAATTTCATTTGGTGGATTCTTTTTGTTTAAAATTAAGACTTTTATTAATGTTAAATTTTAAGTTTGTGACCGTACAGTGAAGATATCTCATGATTTGAACGCCGCAATGAAACGGGCCTCCTTAAACCTGTTAAAGATTTTTTCCTAACTTAGTTTAACTCCCTAAAAACAATTTCTAATCCGTTCAATATAAATTTAGATAAAAAGTCGTTCATTTTCTCCTTCCTTTCTTCCTTCAGATTAAATCCAGAAATAAAATTGTATTCTAGCAACAGTATTTAAAGAAAGTCATTTTCCAATGTGCAAACAAGTTTTAATATACAGTAATGTCAAAATCAAGTGTACCACTTTTTAGAATTCGCTACAACTGTAATGTTTCCCAGCCAAGTTCAGCAATTTTTCCTATAAGAATACCACTTTTTCGATTGACTAAAGGAGACTATTTTGTATGAGTGCTGTCCACTAAACACAATAAAATCTTGTTTGGGTACATGGAAATCTTGGGAGTATATGCTATCGAATTAGTAAGCAACAACCAACGAACACTCAGATTTTGAGTGCAGTATCCAGTCGCAGGTCGCTGGTTAACTGCCAACCAGGAAATGGTTAATTATCGTTCGCCGAAATGTTTGTAAGACGACTTAATTTGTTATTACTTGACAATTCATGTGGGACCCCTTTGTTTAACTTCCACGTCTTTCGTAGCTGATAAAGGCACAAACAAATGATTTCATCACTCACATTGAACGTTTCTGCAAGCTCTAGGCCCGTTATACTGGAATTTACCTCCACAACCTGCTTAAGATCCTCGTTGTTAATGGTCTTCGGTCTTCCAGGGCGTGTCAAGCTGAGATCTCCCGAAGAAAATTTCTTAAACCACTTCTGTGCTGTTCGACACTAACGGTAACTACGAATGCGGTATATAATTTTCGCGCCGCTGCTGCAGTTTTAGTACCAGGTTTGTAATCATAAAGTGAACAATCTCAAATTAAAGTTGTATTCGTTGTCATTTTCAACTATTCAAATTAGGAATTAAATATTTGACACCAAACGTGCATGTATGCGACACAGAAGGATTAATATTAAAGCAGATGACAAATAATAAGTCATGGCACTCTGCTGTGTATAAAAACTTATTTGGTTTCCTGATAAGCCATAAAAGCCAAATTTGAAAATAAATCAACAATGTTTCATTCTCACACCAATAATTGCGATTCAATAAATCTGCAAATTCTTCATTTTGTTTCTTTAAGTTCATAACTCTCAAATAATACCGTATTATCTCCCAATGCGCATCTAAATCACATTACCTTTATAGAATTCTACACTTTGAATCAGAAAAACATAAGTCAAAGAATTTTATTGATCACACTTATACTGAAACTTCCCAAGTGTAACACTTCATTTTCATAGTATTGTAGATAATTTTAGCAGAATATCAATTTGATGTACTATGTATGTTTTGCTAATTCTTATAAATATTAGGGAAATTAAGTATTGTCAACCTTTTCTTCCATCTTAAAAGTCTGCTTAAGTTAAAAATATAGCCACGCATTAGACAATATATTTTAACAAAATAGTTTTATACTTGCAGGTTAGTTTATAAAATATTAGCGCAAAAAATTCGGATCATTGCTAACAACAATAAGATAACTATCAATCAAATAAACAATTATTAGAAAACATATGTTTAGGTATTTCTAACATTGTGTATTAACGTAGTCTTCAAGGTTTCACAGACATTGTTGCCAGCTGCTCTTCGCGATCTTCTTCAGAAGTAACTTCATTTCTCAATTAGCCTCTATTTTCACTTAAATCCGAATTTCTGAGTTGCTGATGTTGCCGTGTTAGTACACATCGCTAACACTGAACATATTTCATACTTGTTGTAAACCATATCTTTCACCTTAGCGTTTACAAATTACAGCAATCCTTTGGAGATCAGATGGTCATTTCATGAGATTGTACAGGTATCGTCAGTAGTTTCTTTAGAAATAAAGTTTGGAAAAGACGACTTCAATCTCGCCAAGACAGAAATGTTTGTCAAGATTAACTTTATCGAAGAAATTAGTCGAGCTTAATTTATTAATAACAATGCTATAGATTCATAGCCGTTTGATTTTTTAAAAAGCTCTCATATCTGTCATTGCATTTAAAACCAGCAAAATTGTTATAATATGGAAATTGGATCCAAAAGTCATAAAAATCTGGGTTTGATATTATAAATTTGATAATATAAATTAAACGTTTCGTTGTTCTGCTTAGTGCATTCTAAAAAAAAGTTCCAGGTCGGTGATGTCAATTCTGGCTGCTATATTTTTCCACGTCTATACCTTTTTTATATTCTAAGCGACAAAAAGCTTATTACAGTTTGATATCAATTGTACACACAGCATTCTTAAACTCACTTTATACGTACGCCTTTTCATACCATCCTTCATTAAATTCTCTTGCAACACTTCCCATTACCATTTCATCAATAAAGATTATTCCAATTTCGGCGTATTTTCGCTTACTTCTTTTTATGGCTGTTATACCTATACATATCCCATACAGTCGGCTATCCTACTTATTGATTAGGCCAACGTCGAAGAGAGAACGGGTCGACCGTGTCTAAAAATATACTTGTTGAATGAAATTTCCCCGGGAAGCAGCGTGTCCTTTCTGTCGGTTGTTCCGCATTACACGGCGCTTTCTCGCTACCTGGCCGGCTCCTCCGCCGAAAGGCAAGCATAATCGAATCGAAAAGTTATTGAGAACATTTGTCGAGAATGAGAATAAGGAAAAATCTTAATGGATATTGGAAATGTATTAAAACGTATCTGAATTGCGAGAAGGTATTTTCAGGTAATAAATGATGACGGAAAGGAAACAGAATGAATGTCTTGTTTGGAATTTGAACAAAGACAGACAGTGAACCATTTTATCCCTTATTAACAATGGACGAAGGAAAGAACTTTTAATATATACGAAGCATTAATTTCACATAAATGTAATTCCTTTTTTTTTGTTATTCCGCTATGAATTTTATTATTAGAACAATAAAGATACTGTGGTATGCAGTTTACACTGTACTAATCATAATTGTGCTTGTCTGAAGACTAAACAAGCTTTGGTCATATTTGAAGAACTTTAGGAATAAGTTACAATTTTGCCTAAAATCGAAATAAAGCTTTTCCAAAATTATGAAGACTTCGGCCAAGTTGTATTAGCAGGTATAAATTTTAACGACGTGTAACGAAAATAAATTTTCATTATAAAAATAATTACGTTTTTCAATTTCCCTTTCTTTTCTTGAAAATTGAGTAACTAAATTTGAAGTCTGATTCTATTTTTTTGGGCATAAAGTAGATTACAGTTTATACGTTTAAGTTCTTGGATTTTCAATTTCAAAAATAATTTTGAAGCCATTAATGAATAAGAAAGCACATATTATACTTACTATTATTTAAGTTTACATGAAATTGCGTAATCGCAAGTTTTTAATCAAAAAGTCGGTGACATTCCTGACTTTTAGTCTAAATACTGATGTAATAAGATTTTTCATGGACTGTCAGTTATCAAAAGTCAGTCAGTTGTTAAATTAGGACTCGAAAGATAATTATCAATAACGATATACACAACTCGCCATAAGTATCGAAATAGTTAACGTGTCTATGTTTTGGACCACTTGCACGGACCATTGCATTGAAATTTATACATGTCCCTATGAATAATGCAAAAGTACAGTAATTCAAAATGAAATACGTCTTTGTTAAAATAAGTTATAAAACTCTTTTATCACTACAACATGTTCGATTTGTGCTACATGCGCAGGCTGCTTAAATAGGGTGCCATAACATTTTTAAACAATAGGTCGTATAAAAATTCGTAAAAACAAGATGAATTTCTTGTTCGCCCAATTTTTTTTATAAAATTATCACGAGAGAAACCAGAATGCCTAAAACATAGGAGTTATTCATTATTAAATGTGCAACAGTATCTAGTTTACGTGAAAAAGAGCTGCATTGCATTAAAACCCAACGTGTTACATTTAGAACTATTTTAGTTCTTTGCTCTTTGCTTATTAAAGTTTCCAAGGAATACTTTGGAATGTTTCAGACTAGGAAGATTCTCTCAGAAAAAATGCTCTGAGCTTCTCCTTCTTGTCTTTGAGTTCCTTTTTATAGGTTCTCATCCCTATACCACAGAACGCCTTCGATCCTACAAACGAAGTTGTGGCGGTCTTTTTTGCTAATAGGTTAGCTTTTCCGTTGCCGTTGATTCCAGTGTGTCCTGGTACGCAGCAGTATGCAACTCTGTTTTTTCCTAGTTTTTCTATGCATTTCTAGACTAATTTCGAGCTGAAGGCGTTATAGATCAGCGCCAATACGGCTGCTTAACTATCGGAGAAAATTGCAATGCTTTGCTTTCGATAGTTCCTATCGAGGTTCAAGAGAATTAAAAAAAAATGGGGATAATTTTTTCAAAGGTTGTAGAAACTAAGAACATTTTTAAGAAGTATTCAGAAAGGAGTTTTAATGATATTCAAAACTGATTTCCTTTTATCCTCTATAACGAAGATGCTGCCTGTTATCGCAATTCTATGACACCTCTAATCCATAAAACATATCCAACTACTATATCTTTTGTAAAAAAATCATGTAGGAATCGAAAACATATCTAGCTTCTCGTATTCCGAAACATCTTGATTTGAAACAGCGTCTTCTTACTCTGTTTTGATTTAGATCGTGAACTAAATTTAAAATAAACCTATAATTGGCTCTAATAAAAAAAACTAGAAGGCAGTCTAACATAAAGCTAAAATAAAGTTTGCACGAAAAAACCTTACGAATTGGCAAGTCTTCGAAAAGATGAGAACCCACGACAGCGATGCGAAAAAAATCGGGGGAAAATAAAATAAGATGAAAGGTTCCAAAAGAGAACCTGTCACCGATACCCCGGTTTGATGTAATATACAGAGATGGAAAAGAAATTGGCGTAAACATCATACTTTCACAGACGACTCGCATTCGCCATCCCTTGTGAGAAAATATCAACCGTTTCGAGGGGACTTTTTCCCCTTCCGCCGTTCTGAATTCCGCTCGAGAGGTAACAACTTATTGTGAAGTTCGGACTCGCGGGTTCGGTTTTACATTATTCAATGTCAATAAATCTATAGCTAGTGTAAATTTAACGAAAAGCAAATAAAGAAACACTAGTTTGTTATACGTTAAGATGGATTGTTTGTTAGTAAAGTGATTTATTAAAATAGCGTATCCTGCACACATATATATATATATATACACTTCGTCTATTTTATGTTTTTACCTACGTCATTGTTTTGTCGTATAAGTTAAGACAATCTATTAATTTGACGATCTTTCTCTAGTACTGCTGCTGAAAAAGGAAGCAAGATTTTCTGAATGAATAGATTGTCTTAACTTATACGATAAAACAATGACGTAGGTAAAAACATAAAATAGACGAAGTGGGTATACATATAAATAAATTCGTAGTTTTTTACTTAAGTTAATTTGAAGAAAAGTAAAGTAAGAGAAATGTATTCAATATTTTAAGTATCCGTTTTTAAAACCTTGGGGAAGTAATGTCATTCGAAGATGTACTGCATTTTTGTTTTTAAAAGCATTGGGAAACATTATTTCAAATACTGGATGAGGATGAATTTCAATAAACTAAATGGAGTTCTTCAAAATATGTTTGACAGTCGCACAAACCCCAAAATTATGCAATTTCATAAATAAAGTCATATCTACTGCAAAAAGCTTATTAGAACCAAAGATAGTTAGAATATCGTCAAACTTCTATAAATTAGTAAACCAGAGAGTATGATATGTACCAAAGTATAAGTTAAGTGTCTTAAATATTTTTAAGAGTTCCATACATCGCGCAGAGCGTAACGATATGCGTCTTCACGCTAAGTTCAACAACATTGATTGCCTCTCAAATGAGGAGTATTTGCATCTTAATGGCCATGTAAACAGGCAGGACTCCAAGGTATATAGCAAGATTCCTCAACGATGAATGAATTAAAAGAGAATAACCGAAGAGAAATGGGGGCCACCACAGACAATCGAAAATTTTGCCTCATACTTAGAAGAGAGGCGTCCAAATAACGGAACACCTTTAGAAGACAATTTTTAAGAAATAAATTCCCAAAGTCAGAAACTATAATAAAAAATAAATCATTATTCCTTAAATCTGGCCATTATTTTTAAATGGACTCTTGGGACACCTGGTACACTGTTGTTTTTCACGGTGAATCTAGTATAATAAATTTCATTTTAGAATGTCAAGAATTTAATATTATGTGAGCAGCAACCCCTTGTGAGAGGATATATTTTCGCATTTCTAATTAACTGCTGACAACGAAACGATTAACTGTCATAGTTTTGACTTAAGCCAAAAAAACTTTTGTCTGACAGTTGTAATCTGATCTCAAACAAATCATGTAAGAAGTAGGAAAACATTCTCTGGTGCTCTTCCCATATTTGAAAAAATTAGCATTAATTATAACATGTACTTTCAACATAAAAATGTACTAGTAAAAAGGGAAGTATTGTGAATTAATTTCCAAATGTCAACAAACAGCTAAAATTATTACACCAAATCTCTGGATCTTAAGACTTATTTCGGAAATAAACGGCATTCTGAATCTCTTAGTTGTTTCTTAATTAATTACCAATCTCAAAAAAAAGTTGGAAGTATTTCCGTTTAATAACCCAGTTCCAATTTGTTTTCTGTATTGGTGGATACAACCAAACAAAAATAGGTTAGCTGACAGAAAGCACATGTTCATATGCAAATGTATTCCATAATAACCGCATGACATTCGGCAATCTTCAATTTAGCATTTTAAATAACCGTGCATTTATACCTCATCCCTACAAATAAAAATTCGAGTATACATATATGTCTTTACATAATTAAACATAAAAAATTAATTACAAAGGTACTCTAAATAAACATCCTTTGTCATTTCGTTACACTTATTTTCCAATTTAAACGGAGCGCGTTGTTCCGGTAACCGGAAAATTCAACTAGACCTTCGCTTACTTACCGGAGCCGTTATCTACGACTTTTTGTCCTCTCGTACTGAAACATAATATTGGCGCAGGACGTAACATCCGCTTCTAGATTGTTTGAATAACTGCGGCGGAAATTGTAACCTGCTTTGTAACGTACCTAACTCCTACTACCGATTACCCGACACCACCGTCGCTCTATCTCTCTCTTTATATATAACGTATAGAAAAAAATATATATAGGGGGAAAGAATTATGGAAGGAAAGTTATTGAGAAAAGGAAATCTGCTTCGTAGCTACTTTTGCCGGCTTTTCTCATCTGACAAATCGCGTCCAATTGATTTTTGGACGTGATATCGTATCGGTCCGGGTTTCCTCTTCTCAAAGACTATCAGTCTACTCCACAACTCCTCCTTCATGCGCGTGGAGTGTATATAATATATGCTTTACACAGGATCCTCGGCCAGTTGGTCATTAATCTTTTCGTGCCGAAGCGAATGGAATTGAGGCTTTTGGGGGATTTGCTCTAATAGTAGGTGATAATGTTGACTACTTGGAAACGTTACGAAGGTTGTTGGTTATAAGGGACAGCATATGCTTTGCTAAATATTGCTTTTCGTCCAATAACGTTTAGTTTCTAATGGTGTTAAGGATAAGATTTTCAATTTTGTGGGCACTAAATATTTTTGTAAATGAATAGAAATCAAATAGGTACACTACTGTTCGTACATATGGAAACTATTCGTATTTATAAAAATGTAATGTAAATTAAAATGACAATTTTACATTTCAATTAACAATTCATTAATACGTCGTTGTTTTATCTCAATAACTTTGGCGTAGATTCTCAGTGATCTTTCTATACACAACTGCAGTAAATGTAGATTTTTTTTGTGAAACTTTCTTGTCCAAAGCCTTTAAAGACTTGAAGCGCTGGTAACATTCATTCCTCTTACCTGAGATAGTCTAATTCATCCGACATAATCTCAATGCGAAACAAATCGAATAATGGGGGCGGCAAAGATATTTGGGTTAATGTTCCGGAGTTCCGCAATGTCTCTGACATAAACGGGATGTTACGCACAGTCTAGACACATCCTCTTGTGAAATTCCATCGGGTTTTACGGTACCTTCCACATCTATTCCAGCGCAACAGTATTGCCACCGTGGTTCACTGTAGACGCAATATATCGTTCAGTTACTTTTTCACCAACAAATACTTTTCATTTAGCCAAACGCTTTAAACCTTCACACATCCGTTCGGAAAATCTGACGGCCACTGTTGTTTTGCCAATTCTAATTCTTTTTCCTTTATCTCCAATCCTCAGAAGAGGTGTTTCCCACTGCTGTTTCCTGCAAACACGTTGCACGTAAACTACATTTTACAGCTACTATAGTTGGATCTTCTTCTTGAAATGCTCACTTGGTGGGCGATTTCGAGTGCCGTCACAAATTTGTTTAGCCCGGATGTAACGACAATAAATAATTTCAATTGCTGATTTCTTGCATCCAGAGCGATAATCTCTTCATGTCGCGATGTTTCTTTTTGGATGTCATTTTTCCAGTTTTCATACATGTACGTATACATATGCATTCTATCGACCGAAGCTTAAAATATTACCTTGAGAAACCAATAGTAAGATTTAATTAATACAACACATATTCAATGAAAAGAAATATGCACATTTATTCGAAATACTAAAATAGAGATCATATTATAGAAAGTACGTTAATTAGACATAGTTAAACTGTATATAAAATCCATCTCTATGTTTTATTACAGTTCAGCACAACTTTTCCAACCTATCTACCAAATTTTTGCGTTAATTGTAACCCATTCAAATTGAAGGAACTTCCGTAAGTGGGGTTGGTCTGAGTATGCTTGTTATTCTCCTGTCCTCCATATCGCGGTTTCTGATCTTCGGCTAATACTTCCTTTAATCATAGGGAGGCAGACATTTTTGATCTCTAGGCTTGGTGTGTTAATGGCGGTCGGTGTTATGACCAGACAAATATCCCGTTTCCAACATTTTTCTTTTTAAGGCGTCGTCTTCCTTATCCAGGATTGCTGCGTTGTTCCATGCAATCCTATGATCTTCTTCCCAAGCATGTAGAGTCAAATGTGACTTATCCGTTTCCTCCATTTGAAGTAGCCTCTCTTCAAGTTTGTTCAAAATTCCTCTTACAGGTGGAGCTGATTGTAGTGACCGAATCATATTTTTTTTGATAACTCTCTTCATCTCACTGCTGTGAAAAGTTTTTATAGAGTTTCGAAGAGTGTTTGTGGTAATTATCGTACTGAAAAAAAAACTGATCCCCCATCAACGATAAACTAGATAGAATTATATACTGCCTTAAAATGTTTATTGTGTAATCCTTACAAACTTCCGTATTCTTTTCACAGAAAACATGCTCACAGCATCCTAAAACCTCCATGTTTTACACATGGTACAAAAAATTGTGGCAATTTTTTTCTTTAGATGTCCTTGAAACAAAAATTTACAGTTTATTACTAAAGATGTTCGATTTGAAGACATCACTTCAAAGAACATTTGCTCAAACTTCTGTTCAATATCTATATTCGAAAGCCCAATTAAACCAACTTCTTTTATTTTTCATTAGGGGGTAGTAGTTTTCTACCATACGTCATTTTGGGTCGGTTGCATTTAACCGTAGCTTGACCACGGGCAGTGATATATTTTTATAGCTTTTATTAATATCCGTACAGATTTCCAGAGTTAGCTTTCAAAAATGGTAGTTACCGAGGGCTTGCACAAACGCGAGATATTAAAATTTGTTCGTTTTTCGATACGCCACAAACATGCGGTTGTCAAATTACATTTAAGACAAGTGAATGCTTTCACTAATATTTTTAAGAATTATGTTTACGTTGAAACAACGAAAAAAGATTTATATCAGCTAGTGATTCATTTCTGTCATGACATTGTTCGTTCAACACCTTGATATTTTCAGATAGTTGTCCTGAAAATGACAATGTTATTAGCTATAGTACAAATGTGGTCGTTGTTCCCATATATGTATACTAATGATAGTGCACATAATAATAATAATAATAATAATAATAATAATAATAATAATAATAATAATAATAATGATAATAATAATGATAATAATAATGATAATAATAATGATAATAATAATGATAATAATAATGATAATAATAATGATAATAATAATGATAATAATAATGATAATAATAATGATAATCATAATGATAATCATAATGATAATCATAATGATAATCATAATGATAATCATAATGATAATCATAATGATAATCATAATGATAATCATAATGATAATCATAATAGTAATCATAATGATAATCATAATGATAATCATAATGATAATCATAATGATAATCATAATGATAATCATAATGATAATCATAATGATAATCATAATGATAATCATAATGATAATCATAATATTAATCATAATGATAATCATAATGATAATCATAATGATAATCATAATGATAATCATAATGATAATCATAATGATAATCATAATGATAATCATAATGATAATCATAATGATAATCATAATGATAATCATAATGATAATCATAATGATAATCATAATGATAATCATAATGATAATCATAATGATAATCATAATGATAATCATAATGATAATCATAATGATAATCATAATGATAATCATAATGATAATGATAATGATAATGATAATCATAATAATAATAATAATAATCATAATAATAATAATCATAATAATAATAATAATCATAATAATAATAATAATCATAATAATAATAATAATCATAATAATAATAATAATAATAATAATAATAATAATAATAATAATAATAATGATAATAATAATAATAATAATAATAATAATAATAATAATAATAATAATAATAATAATAATAATAATAATAATAATAATAATAATAATAATAATAATAATAATAATAATAATAATAATAATAATAATAATAATAATAATAATAATAATAATAATAATAATAATAATAATAATAATAATAATAATAATAATAATAATAATAATAATAATAATAATAATAATAATAATAATAATAATAATAATAATAATAATAATAATAATAATAATAATAATAATAATAATAATAATAATAATAATAATAATAATAATAATAATAATTTTTTTTTTTTTTGCGGAGGTGAAATGCATTGACGCATACTAGTATATCCATCTATACTAGTTATGTTGGAACCTCCCTCTGAAGGAGGACTACCAACTAAAACACCCCTCTTCTTCTAGACACCAGTCCGGAACCGTTTATCCACATTACTTCGGGCTGGGTCTATGCGTTAGCTATAGAAAGGCCACACTCCGTCGTGGTTTGGAATTATAACAATTCTCTGTCTATGCTGCAATTCCCTTCTTTTTGCGCGGTACATATTGCACGTACCGCGAAACTAATAATAGTAACAACAATAACAATAACAGTAACAATAACAACAATAACAACAATAACAACAATAATAACAATAACAATAATAATAATAACAATAATAATAATAACAATAATAATAATAATAAACATCAATACTCGGACTCCCTTCAATAGAGGACTACCAGCCACCACCCGTTAATCACTTTAGTTCGGGCTGTGTCTAGTTTGCTGTACAAAGGCCACGCTCCACTGGACTTTCGAATTAGAGCAATTCTCTTTCCATGTTGCGATCCAAATCGCCTTTCTTCGTGCGCAGGACATATTGAACGTATCGCGTTAAACTTGTACAGCAATTTTCGATTGGCTGATATCTTCGTTATAATTGTGTCGATCGTAAATTCGCCGATCTCCATTTCGAGTAACCGTCTTGGTTCCGCCCATCTCTCACATAAGAAGAAGGTATGGTGCGCATCATCTACCTCATTTGGACAATACAAACATGCTCCAGTCTCAGTCTTACCCATTCGGTGCAGATACGATTTAAAATAGCCATGACCGGTCAAAAGCTGGTCAGGTAATAGTCCACCTCCCCATGGAGTTCTAGAGATCCAAGGGCGGAGGCGCGGGATCAGTCTCGCAGTCCAGCGCCCTCTTCCGTCCGTCTCCCAAAGTCGTTGCCATGCTTCTAATGTGGCGTCTCTTTCGTTGGCGACTCGTTCTTCACCTGCACGTCTCCTCATATATATGCGCGTCCTTTCCTGAGCAGGAGCGACACTGGATGACTCCGCTACCACTAGGACCGCCGGTTCCGACACAGTGCGGTACGCCGAAGCAACTCTCAGTGCAGCCCTTCTCTGCACCTGGGCCAGTCTCTTTTGATACATCTCCTTGCTCAGCGCGTCCGCCCACACCTCGGAGCCGTACAGTAAGACCGACTGAACTGTCGACATCAATAACCTCCGCTTCTTTGGCCGAGGACCACCAACATTAGCCATCAACCTACTCAAGTTCGCAACCATCTTCGCCGCCTTATCGGCAGTACGTAAAATCTGGTAACGAAAGGTCATTTTGGTGTCAATCATCACTCCAAGGTATCTAACTGTTGGGCTGGTGAAAATTTCCACATCCCCCATGCGAAGGGGTACGATTGTGTCTATCTGCTTCTTAGATAGAATGACGACCTCAGTTTTGTTAAGTGCTAGACTCAAACCATGCATTTCCATCCAATGATTACCCTCCTCATGGTTTGGTTAAGTTTGAGCTGTGCTAGTTCTACATCCCGCTCAGTAATGAGCAGTGCGATGTCGTCCGCATACCCAACAAAGTCACTTCCTCAGGCATTTCCTGCCTCAAGGAGTCCGTCATATAGGATGTTCCAGAAATCCGGTCCTAAAATAGATCCTTGGGCAACCCCAGACGTCACCTTATCATTGCATCGACCCTGCTTCGTATCGTATATGATGGAACGATTCCGCAGGTAGTCGTCAATCATCCGCAAAGGTACGGCGGCACCCGAAAGGAGTGCTCCAAAGCATTCAATATATCCACCCATCTTGCCGAATTGAATGCATTTCCGGACGTCTAAGGTAACAAGAAGAACGATTCGACGCGAGTAGTGGTTGTGGTTCTCTGCTCTGGTTACCGCATCACAAACTTCCGTAGAGCATCGGCAGTTGATCTTCCCCGGCGGAATCCGTACTGTCGGGGCGACAAACCCCAGCATCCTCCATCACTGCCTGCAATCTTGTCCGTATAAGCCTCTCCAGAACCTTACCCGCCGTGTCCAGCATGCATAGAGGGCGGTACGTAGATGGAGTCATCCGGATCTCCCTGCTTTTTAGTGATTAGCACCAATCTGGCAACCTTCCAACGTGTGGGAAAAACTCCCGCGGCCAGGCACTCGTTGTACATATCCAGCAACAGATGTAGGCTATGCTGGTATACCAATTTCAGGATCTCGTTTGTAATGTTGTCCGGTCCTGGTGCTCTCCTTTGAGCAAGGGACCCCATTACCGTTCTGAGTTCCTCCTCATTAAATGGTAGGAAATCTGCTGGCATCCTCAAACCTCTGTCCATCCTCGCAGGATGAGAGGGGAAAAGCGCTCGCACAATTCGCTGCATCCTGGTTAGCTCCAGAATAGCCGGCGGTTTCATCGCCCCAAGTCGACGGGTGACGAGCTTGTATCCCTGGCCCCAAGGCTCAGAGTCCCGTCCGACACCATGTCTTTCCAGTGGCGCGCTTTTGACTCATTAATTGCCCGTCGCAGGGATTTCTTGGCTTCTCGGTGCTCCAGCAGATCTTATATTAGCCTCCTCTCGGTTTCCCAGCCCTTTGCGCGATTCGCCTTAATCGGAGGCAACGCTTGCGCCAGCTCAGCTATCTCAGCCGTCCACCAGTAAGCTGCCCGTTTACAATGTCGGGGAGCTTTTCTGAGCATAGAGGCATCACAGGCAGATGCAATGCCTGACATTATCGACTCAACAAGTCTCTCCACTCAACTCCCTCGCATCTACCTCCGATCCTGCTATAAGTCGACATACAGGAGGCGGGCCCTACAGAATCGTTCCGTGTCAAGTTTCCCAAAGTTCCAGCCACCAGAATTCGGTGAGAACCGGCAGCGGGCCTCAGATCGACCATACACGGTGAAGGTAATAGCCTGGTGATCGCTTCCTGTATAACTTTCCAGATACTTTCCAGTCCACGATCCTAGTACTAATGCCTCGGATGCAAAGAGACGTCAGTATAGTCTCTGAGTAACCAGGTCGACGGAGAGGTAGTCACTTCCCTCTCATTAAGAACAATAAGCCCAGTCTGGCCGCCATCATTCTAGAATATACCTTCCTCAGGAGTCCGGATGCAGCATACCCCACTCTATCGCCTTAGCATTAAAGTCTCCCCAACAATTACCTCTCTTGAGGTATTGAAGATAGCATCCTCAAAGCATCTATCTTTGTGCGGAACTGTTGAATACTCTCATTGGGGTGAGGTAGCAACTAAAGAAAGTCATCGCCTCGCATCTGACCCAGACAAAGCCTTCCTCGGAACCGTGCCCCTCTACTCGAATGTTTCTTGAACTGGATATCCATATAGCCGAGGTGCTCAGCGGATCCGAGAACCAAGTGGGCTGATCTCGGTTCCTGTACTGCTCGCTGATAAACACAATATCCGTGTTGGATTCAAACGCCAGCTGATATAAAAGTTCGTCAGCTAGCCTACTTCTGTTCAAATTGATCTGAATTACTCTGATCTCATCTGCTGTTCTGCTCCTTGAAGAACTCTATTCATTAACTTGATGTTTCTTTTCTAGAGCACTGATGTACTCTGCTCTTGCTTTCTCAAGCGCCTGTCTGAAAACTCCGCATTTGCCTGACCCAGCAACATGGTCGCGTGCATTTTCAGCACTGCACAAAAGCATCTAGCTTTGTTGGTGCAGTTCTTCTTAAGATAGCCCTTTTCTCCACATCCCATGCAAAGCCCCTCCTTTCTTCTATCTGGTTCAGAGCAGGTTTGCCTGCCGGTGTCCAAAGCCAAAGCATCTATAGCACCGGGTAACTTCAAGTCTCTTTCGTATTCTGCTATTCACCCATCCTACCTTAATGCGAGCAGTTTTAAGCAACTCAAGAGCATAGTGTTCATTAATTTCAACTAACGCCATTTTTGAGCTGTCTGCTATTGGCCTTGGTTAAGATCACCTTCGGGTCAGTTTCGCAATTTGGTAAAGCTTTCCTAATTGCTTCAGTCACTTCTTCTACCGTAGTCAAACAGTCAGGTCTCTAAACTCTAATTTAAGTTTAGGCTGAAGAGTGCTGACCTGCGCCTTTTCCTTCAAAAGCCTCTTGAAGCTGGTTTGTAAACCCTTTACAGTTACTACTACTTCGTCTAACTCTATCAAAATGGCCCCTTTTTGGTTTTCTGACGGCGTTTATATTCACTTCCGTCTCTACTGGTTTTACCCTCTGCCGAATCTCAGATAATACCTCAGCATAGGTTTTCCCTTGCATTGGTTTTATAAGCAAGGCTGCGTGTTTCCGGACGGGCTGTTTTGGGATTCAACTTTTTCTTTATTACTGTAATTTAGCGGCGCAGCGGCCCGGTGGTAGTGGATATCTGCTGTCCGCTTTCCCTCTCTGCTGCTGTCCTTCCAGCTTCATTCTTTCTACATCGCTTACGCCTATTTCGGCGAACATCTTCCCAAAGGGATTTCGAGTGATTCATCAACAATCCCTGTTTCTTTCATCATGTCCTGCTGGACTGGTATCAATGAGAGTTTGGCTAACGTTCCTAACAAGTCTCTCATCCTCTGGAAGAGGAAATTTAACTTCGCATTCAGCCTTTCTCCAACTATTTCTGTGAAAAGTCATTTGCGTCAAGAGCTTCTTCAAGTTTCTTTAGGCCATTCTTAATTTGCATAGACATATTTTTCTGGCGATCAGACGCGATTTTCATTCCTTTAACAATTTCTATACATTTGGCAAGTTCCTGTTCTTCCTTGTCCTTATGCTGTTTAATTCCTCCCGTAGTCATCTTCGTCCTCTCCTGTTCCAAAGATGGCCTCAGCAAGTCAGACCTGCTTATAGGTGACTCCTAGTTGCCATTTCTACCTTATGACACTCGATTACTGTCAAACGCTTTGGCAACTGACAATGTCAATCAAAAAAATCCAGCGCAATCACCAACACCCACGGTCTACCTTTCTCAGCAGCTTCCAAGTAACGGAACTTACCCCAACCAGTTTATCTTCTAATGCAGATGCGCCTTGCAAAAAAAACCTGGCGTCAAAACGTACTAGAACTGTACGAAAAATCACAAGCAACAGGAGCAGTTCTAAACACGTCAACCATGATTGACAACTCAATCAATAATTAATAATAATAATAATAATAATAATAATAATAATAATAATAATAATAATAATAATAATAATAATAATAATAATAATAATAATAATAATAATAATAATAATAATAATAATAATAATAATAATAATAATAATAATAATAATAATAATAATAATAATAATAATAATAATAATAATAATAATAATAATAATAATAATAATAATAATAATAATAATAATAATAATAATAATAATAATAATAATAATAATAATAATAATAATAATAATAATAATAATAATAATAATAATAATAATAATAATAATAATAATAATAATAATAATAATAATAATAATAATAATAATAATAATAATAATAATAATAATAATAATAATAATAATAATAATAATAATAATAATAATAATAATAATAATAATAATAATAATAATAATAATAATAATAATAATAATAATAATAATAATAATAATAATAATAATAATAATAATAATAATAATAATAATGCTTTTGCATCCCCCGATGGTTTTCACAATATTATAAAAGTTATAAACAGCTTCAGTCCCAATAACGAACTATAAAAATTCATTTTAAGTGCCATTAACTTTTGAATTTCAACATCTCTAATTTATATTAAGGATTAGCAAATATCTAAAGCGCAAAAGAGGGCCTCTTTCGATGGAACATTTCGTTTCATTCGGCTGAAACTTTTCGAAATGTCGTTTTAAAAACAGTTCGCTCCAATTCACCTGTCAATTGTAAGGAAGACGGGCAAACGGAAACACAAATCGTCAATCGGTATCGAAGCGAAAAGGATACTCCTTTCCCTCGCCTTTTTCTCCCTTAACTTCGGCTCGCGTAAAATGGAAATGCTACTCTTATAACTTTTTTGACGAGCGATTCACAATCAATTTTTGCGTATTTAGAAGCAGTTTAACGAGCTCCTGCTATTCTTGTTATTATTACCGAGAAGGAGAACATTCGTGGTGGTGGATGGAGAAGAGAAAGTATTTATACCACGCCACTGGCAAGGAAAAAGTTTCCCCTGTCGTCGGTCTGGTCTTGTAACTTGATTAAAAGTTTTGTAATTCCGAAATGAACTGAGAAATCGACCGAAGACCACGGAGGATGGGCAACAAGGGTAAGGGTAGCGGCGGTAAAGATTACGCACGGACTTAAGGTAGCGGATCGGAAAAGCGGCTGCTTGTTAAATTTTCCCATCAAACAAACGGAAAGTCATTAATTAATTGTTTGGCGTCTTTGTCGAACTTTAATGACAGTTTTAGGAAGGTGTTGAAGCTGATGATGGATGTAGTAATTTTTTAATTACCTACTAAATACTTGAAAGGATGATTTCTCTTTATATGTTTTATTTCTGGTGTACATTTTTCAGCAGAAAGTTTTCAAGCGAAATTTAAGTGGCACTTAATTCGATAAAATTAATTCTTTTAATGAAGTAAACTTGAAAATGTGTTTAAAGGTATTAATTGGTGCAATCGGTTGTTTTATATTTTTCTGAGTATAGAGGAAATTACTGATAAAGGAACAAGATTCTAAAACCATGCAGTTTATTAGAGTATCACATGCACGGGGTCAGCAAATTGCGGACTGCAATTGATACTGCGAAAACGTGGAGTAGAATGTATACTTGCAAATAGCAGGATAAAAACTACAAAGTTTACTCTATTATACGCTATTAAGAGTATAGAAGTTGTTCCGATTTTATTCCGTGTTGTATTATTGCACCTGGTATTGGAAGACAGACTGAAGAAGTGACAGTTGAATATTATTTAAGGATTCTAAGCCAATACAACCAGATTATAGATAATTTATTTTGCGTTGTATGGCTTTGTAAAGTACTTGATAACTGTTATTTCATCCTCTCTTCGTAAAGGGTGAAACGCTAATAGTTCTTCCAATGACAACTAGGGGCTCGATAGCGCACCGGAGCCACTAGGAAACATAAACTATATCAATAAAGGTCTCGAACATTGCCTGATGCTGTTTCGATCAGATTCAAGCCATCTTACCACTGGACGACGGACCATTAAATGATCCACTAAGTGAATCGCGAAAAATTACGGAAGTGAAAAGTTACTGTATCCTGGATTTGATAATAACAAAATCGTTCGTTACACACATGGTTATCTTTGGCTGAACTTTAGTGGAACTATTATGGAGAAACTGATGTAGTTCTGACCCAAACCTGGTGCTACATCTGATTAACACCCTTTGACAGTTTAATCGAAAATGGATTTATCTAATTTTGTCTGATTATATACGATATCTCACCTTTAACAAGTTATTAAAGAATATCCAACAAGCAAATTTTGATTGGCGATAAAAAAATAATAGCTACTTTCATTCGAAAATTATTCTATTAACGATCTTTTTTGTGATTAAATTAGTTTTTAAAAAGTTTATTTTACTTACTAAGAATAATCAAGTTCATATAAGATATAAAATTTAATAGACATGGTTAGTTCATTTACAGGCAGGTGCCTCTCATAATCCTGAAATTTTACAGTAATACCCCGAACAATAAATTTCGCTTCCTTTTCTTTCCTTCATTTTGTAATGAAATTCATTTGATTAATCGATAAGAACGTCCTATAACTATTCAGACTTCATTACTTTGCTAACTATAGTAGGTTAATAGGTTTTTAAAAAGCATATACTAATTAATTAACGTTAAATGGTGTTTTCTAGCACGCAATATATTCAAGCAAAAATGAATAATTGATTTATGATACACTTATCTTAATTGTGAGCCTTTCTTTTTGGGTTAATACGAAAAATACGGTTTTTTTATTAGAATATTTTTGAAATAAATCTAAAATCTTGGAAATATATATCCTATGCAGTGATATAGTGAGACAAAGAGACACGCTGAAATTACAAAATCAGCTTTGTTAGTAGAAAAACTGTATGAAAATGTTATAAACGAATTAACCATTCCCCATCATTCATACAACAAAAAGTGTTGTCCGTAGAAGGCATTTATTTGGTTATGCAATAAATTTAGTATAAATGGCTTCAATAGAACTCAGAAATGATATGAAGAATGAAACAGTAATGAAGATTAAAAACAAAAATCTAACTAAAAAATTATTATACTAAACTCAACACAAAATAAATGTCATTATATATTAGTTATCAAGTACACATTGGTAATTTAAAATTGTATTAAGAGCGAAAAATGCCGTGTATAAGAAATATATTGGGTTATCCTTACGAAATATACGATTCTAGAGATGTTTTATATTTACGAATACACCTTCTTTCAGTATTATATGCAACATTTTACAGGTTATGCTGGAACGATAATGTTTTACATCGTTTCCATTGCATTACACACATTAAACTATATGGGCGAAGCATCGAGATACATTATAAACGGGGGGTTGACGTCATAATAGACCTTCTTTTAAAAACGTGCGTGTTTAGTAGCTTTCAAGTGATTTGATGAAATAACAGCTTTGTTGATCTAACTACATTGCGGGATATAATTAAAAAAGGTATACGTTTGACTTAAACAAACTATATTATACTGATCATTTAAACTATTTAGTTAAAATAAAGGGTTCTGTTGCTTTACGTTTATTTCTTTTCGTTTGACAACTAGACTTTAGTAAAACTTTTAGCGTTAATTGAACTACAAATATGGGTGAACAGTGTTCCTGTAACATGCTGTTTATGCGATGTTAATTGTGTCTGGTATTATTTTGACAACTGAAAATATATTTCCTAAAAGTCAAACTCTTTCTTGGCAATGTGGAAAGTAAATAACTTGCTATAAAATACTATCCAATGGAATTATGAAATTGATATTATGCAAAAGTGTTCGTGATTCAAGATCGTGTTATTGTATGAAAAAAAAAGCCCAAATACAAAAAGAAGGTTGATTTATGTGCACTTTGAACGATCCTTCCTATTAAATCTCGTAAAATCTTTTTAGTTGCGTAGTCTTTAGGTGGTGGTTTAGTTGTTGCATCTTAATCACTATCGCTTACATTTAATTGCATAATATTGATGGAAATAAAGATTTAGACATTGAAATATATGCCGCCATAATTACTCTCCATGACGAAGGCAGAAGTGAATGTGGTATTCCAAATCAACTAAAAATATCATGTGTAATATAACATCCATTTCACAATTGAAAGATATCGGAAAATTACAAATAAATAATTTTAGAAACATTTGCCGGAGTCGTAAGCACAAAATATATCTACATATAATAATTAAATGCGAGAAAGATCTCGGACGTTCAAAATACAGGCAGTGTGATATTCAAAGCGTAGTAATTGGTGTGCGAAAGCGATTCATATTGTGCACAGATAACGATGGACAGCAGTTTATACGAAGTTTCCCCAGATCATATTGGATGATTCTATGTGAAGAATAAAAAACCTATCCACGTTAATGAATTATGCAGGCAAAACGGTGTGCTTGACTATTGCAAGATTTTCTTTATAATTGTTGGAGCAACTGAGACAGCAAATTTTAGAAACAGTTAAAAACATCCCGTAGCTTCGATATTGATCGCAGTGTCTAATATGTGTTTTTATATCTGCTATGGTTTCCGAGATACCATATAATGACATCGGGAATGGGACATCTTGCACACAGAAACATATGTCTTCGACCAGTTTGCTGTCGAAAACAATTAGCAATGATAACTAGATTCGGCAATTGTCATTGACCGTACTCATCTCGTACTCTCAAGGATAAAACTCGCTAGATTGTTAATAAATGTTGAAAAAGTAATTGTATTAAATATATGGTAAATATTTTACAGGTTGTAGGAAAATATGAACCCTATCCTAGCTGCAACCGAAGTTTTAAATAAGAAAATAAAACAGCTACAATAACCTACTCGTTCTATTATCTTTAGCCATTAAAAAATCCGGTTTATCATCCGTTTACTATTTATTGTATTTTTTACCCGCTCTAAAAATTTTTAGAAGACCGTTAAGTATGCTTGATTTTAGGTAATACTTAAGAAAGTAGTTCTTAGGTGCTAGATCAGACCGTGGTGGCCTCGATATTCTCATATCATTGCCTATTACTCGATGCCAAAACACACGATTCAAAAAGATTCTTCTCCATTTAGTACTAGATTTCACCAAGATTGATATTCATTTCAGTTAGACCTGGTATTATTTTTCCTGAAGCAATTCCAGATATTTTGTAGGGCAAGATTCGATAATGAATGAGCCCAAGATTATTATTTATTCAAACTTTCGTACGGAAAAAGTATACATTCTTTCTGCTCGTAAGTTTTGGGAATTAAGATCCCAGTTGAAGAAGAAACTTGTTTCATTTATAAATAACACTTTTCTAAGCAGTGTCGTTTTGCTGAATGATTCTGCACCATTATTTCGCAAAAAGCGCTTCTTCATACATCGTCGTCAACTACTAGTTGGTGGTATTAGTAGTGGAAACATTTCGATTTTTCCTTCTTAAGAAATCTACATACTAAGCATTTATTATCCACATGAATCATTTCAGCAATGTTTCCTGATATTAAAAGAATTTTCCCCTACTACCAGGTCAACAGTTGCTTCCTCCGTAGCTGCTGTGAGCATCTATTATATTCGGTCCTTCTTTCATGGTTTGCGACACAGCTTAAAGTATCAAACTAAAGCATAGTTCTGGATAATGATGTAGGGTTGGAGATAGGACTCTTAGGGTATATAACACGAAATAAATCTGAGACTTGTCTTAAACCGGGTTTTGAACCGTTATAGTATTTGTGTAACTGAGCTGTTTCTTCGGTTATACGAATTCGTGCTTTAGACAGTTGAAAGGAATTAATATGGTACGTAATGTTGTTTCTTATACTACACTACACTCATAAATACTTGTAACAATAATAGTAAATAACTGTAGAAATGGTTTACACTGAGGGTAATAGTCAGCTTTGTAATACCGGCAATAGTTAGAAAGATAACCAATTGATTAACATATTTGTTCAATAAAATCTTGTTTATTCGCTTCTAATCAAATGAAGAAAAGATAATTTAATAAGAAACATTATACTCGGAAGGTAAATCCTTATTCCTCGGAAAAGTATCACGGAAGACTGTTGTCCGCGTCTTTTAAAAAGGAACGGAAGCTAAAATAAATTGAATTTATATTAAAACCTGGATCCTGATTATCTAATAATCCATTCTAACGTAAATTGGATCTAAAAGCTTTTAACGAATCGCGCTCTATAAATTGAATAAAAAGGTACAATGAAAACCCATTTCCGCCTAGGCATTGCTAGTTACCTAAAGCGTCAAAAACAAACTATCTAACACAAACAATATAACCTGGAGGATGTAGGTATGAACTACATGCTTTTCTTACTTTAATAGAAACGCATATACATTGTAGGTCTAATTTATCGTATTTTAGAGCTTGTGAAACTGACAATTGCACAACATCGGACCGACAGTGGAAATTTTCCTAACGGCTTACGTGATTCAGTCTTATAAATTTCTCGACGATGGTTTCTTAGTTGGGCCGTTATTTTAGTGCCACAGACGACGCATAAATTTTGAATACGATTACATAAAAGGAAATGCGTGTGGGTAATATTGGAAATACACGGGGAGTTACTGGTTCGGTATAATGGAATGCAATAAATTTCCAACGGATACAATAGCCAAACACTATGTAAATGTATTGATTAGATTCTTGGGTTTATAATAGAAACTCATAGGAACCCAAGGAATAATACAAATATGCGCTTTATGCATCTTTAATCTGGGTTCATGACCTAAACAGTTATATCGATGCTATTGGTAAGTGACTTACTGCATTAGCTTATGCATACAATTTACGATAATAGACTGATGTCACCAATAACGTTGTAAATTATTTGGTTTAGTGTACATACTTACAGACTGAAGTAATAGTACGAGATTCTTTAATAGCATCTTTACCATTAGTGATATAAAAATTATTTCGACAAGGTGAATTAAAAAATAGCACATTAATTATATGTAGTACACATTTGACTTGGTTAAGAAGTATGTGGATATTTTACTTGATCTTTCGTTATCTGCTTTGGAAGGTATCTAACCTATGGGGCTAGAAGTAAACAACAAAAAAACTATCGTGTAGTGCGCATGCTAAAGTATTTAAATTGCTGACGACATATTGCGACAAGCATATTTTATATCTAAACCTTAAATTGTTTTAAAAGGAATAGTAAAAATATTAGGTTGGCAACAATGTAATTGCAAATTTTGAATGGAGATAGGAGTAGTGTATTCTTTGAATGACAAAGTGTAAACTTTAGCTTTCTTAGAAACCAAATTAAGCGTATTTATTGTACGATTTGTTTGTGTGGGTTTAATTCAAACATGGAGAACAAAAGCGTTAATTTTCGTCATATTTTGCTTTATTATTTCCGAAAAGGAAAGAACGCAGCACAAGCTGCTAAAAAGTTAAGCGACGTGTGTTGTGATGAAGCTCTAAAGGAAAGACAGTGTCGGAATTGGCTTGATAAATTTCGATCTGGTGATTTTTCATTGATGATGATCAAATCAAAGCCATAATTGATTCGGATCGTCATATTCTTATCCGAGAGATTGCAGAGAGGTTGAATATATCGTACGCAACAATTGAAAATCATTTAAAATATGGGGTACATTAAGAAGCTCGATATTTGGATTCCTCGTAAGTTAAAGGCAATTTATTTAACCTAACGCCTTATCATCTGATTTGCACCTCAAACGAAATGAAATTGCACCTCTTTTAAAACATAATCACTGGTGATGAAAAATGGATAGTTTAATATAACATCAAACGAAAGCGGTCGTGGTCTAAAGAAAATACAGCTGCTCAAACAACATCGAAAGCTGAAATGCACCAAAGGAAGATTATGCCGTCAGTTTGGTGGGATTACAAAGGCATTGTGTATTTTGAGCTGCTTCCTAGCAACCAGATCATTAATTTAGATGTATATAGTTGTCAATTGGCCAAATTAAACTTTGCACTTCAAGAAAAACGGCCACAGTTGGTGAATCGTAAAGATGTTCCACCATGACTAGGCCACGCACACAATTGATCACTCGCTAAAAATTATTGACGCTCGGTTGGGAAGTGATGTCACATCCGCCGTATAGCGCTAATCGAACACCATCGGATTATTTTTTCTTCAGAGCTTCACAAACTACATTAAAAAAATCGGCAATTATTTTATTGCTAACCCAATAGATTACCATGAAAACAAATAAAATAGTCTAGAGTCTAAATTACGCTGAAAACGTGAATCGCTACGATTTACAGCAGTAATAAGAATCAGCTTTATTTATTATCTCTATACCCAAATGTTTCTCCATTTTCCACAGAATTTCAACTTTTCGACATGCTGAATACATTTCTGTCCGTCTCATCATCAACTTCTCCTAAGCGAGGATTCCATTACATTTTCATCTCCTTACAAATAAAAATGTTAAATATCCCGCCATGAGGTATTATACACGTTCTTTGGATGTCGGTCACCTTCCTAATCAATTTAGAAGTTTTATGACTTACTAGTCATAATTTCGTGTATGCCATACATCGAAGGTAGACGTATTTTGTACGTATTTTAGTAATCGAAAGAACATTTCAGATATTGATAAATAATATTTTAGTTCGTTCGTGTGACCTGAATATTTAAACTGCATCATCTGTCCTCCTGTAGGAACCGGTAAAACGTCCGAAATCGAATTTAAAAGCAATTCGTGTCAGCTTCCATATACCAACTGCGAAATTCGCACAGGGACTAGATATATTCGAAACGAAAAAGACATATACGTACAGTATATATAGGATGCGGAAGAAGGCGAAAATGATGTATGGTGAGGCTTAATGCAAGTTGGAGTAAATTGCGTATGACGCGTTAATATTACGCTTATGCGATTATCTTGATAGATTCTTTATTATATCCAGGATAATAAATGATTAGAAAGACGTGATTTTTAATAAAACGGGCAGCTATTTTACAATAAAGTTTCCTTACAATCTTTCGCAAAATGTTCAATTATTTTATTTGCGAATTACACAATTCGTACACTACCGACTATAAGCACAATTGGAGATTATTCAAAGCAAATATTTTTTTATCCCTATCAAAATATTTGTATTATTAAACTGTAAGTACGAGTACCTAATATTTGGAAGAAAATAGTAAAGTGTATTGAAGAAGAGATACAGCGATGGTGGGATAGAAAGGTGGGAATAAATCGGAAAGAACTATGACAATTTATCATTCATTTTGATTCGGATAGTGAAGCAACAGATGAGGGTTTTACATATTCAAATTAAATTATCAAAAACGTTTTACCTAAAATGTAAAGTCAGATTAAATTATGTGATACATCACACTCAAACGCTTCCTTTATGATAACGCATTTTTTATATTATATCACTTGTCACTTTATTTGCAAAATTAATAAACTTCTAATAAAGCTTCGATATGCTTGTTATAAGTGGCAGGTTTTACTTTAAAAGATACCAGACAAAAGAACAGTTTTCATTACGTAGCTGAAGATTTGCTATTTTATTGGAAAACAAAGGTTAGCTTTTGATACAATATCCACTTGACTAAGTGAAAAAGTTTGTCAGCAAATTAACATATTTGCAGCTAATTCATCATTTAACTTAGTGTATTTATCTTTACTTTGACAATTGTTTGATATAAGCAGCACCCACTGATTAGTTGGAAGCAGTATACCATATTATTGAAACCAATTTGATTAAAGCAATAAGCCAACAATGAAAGAAAAAATAATAAATGAATAGCGTATCACATTCTATAAACATGTAGTATTTAACGATAAGCTAATTGCAATCCATCCGCCAGTTATGGTATGGTCCTGTATATTAGTCTAAGGTCCTGAACCACCAAGCTAAGCATGTATTGGAGGATGTCTTGATGCCATATATCAATTATTTAGATCCGAATAAAAGCCCCTACACATTCATGCACGATAAGGCACCATGCCACATGGCCAAATCAATCCAAAATTTTTTGGAAACGCACGCTTTGTCAGTGTTAGCTTTGCCGGGGAATTCTCTCGACATCAATGCAATTGAGAACGTGTCGAGTGTTCTAAAATCACGTGTGTATTCGAGAAGAAACACTACAAAGGGGCAATTTGTAAGAAATATTGGGGATGTGAAAGAGTAAGAAAAGTTATAAAAGCCAAAGAGGCATTACAAAATATTAGTTATATAGTTGTGACAATGTCTATAAACAGTTCTAAATAAACTCATGCTTGTACAATACGTTTTTCATTATACAATTGAACAAAATCGCTATTTTAGCTAGTGACCCTAATAAATTGGACAGGGATTGTAGAAATTGAGAATGTATAACTTATTATTTATAATTTAAACTGTCCATGAATAATTTTTCTTGCTTATTTCCGTTTTATCTTTGCCAAATATTTCCCACAATTATATTACAAATTGGTGATGTGGCTCTTTTGGAAAGTCTTCCCGTGCTCTGTTTTTCGCGTATTTTAAGCACTCAAACGTCAAACTAAATTTTTGCAAGTATTTCCACTTAAATTCATTGTAAATTGCAGCTGTTTGTCCGCTTTCTGTCAGATATAATATTTCTATTTTCTCATTATATTAGCATTAAATCTTTGAAACGAATTCAAACGCGGTTAAAACCGGCTTAGTACTTCTGTAGCGTCGTATATCCTTGTTTACGTTTCGAACATTAGTAAACTTTTGCTCACCAATGTATACCAACAGCAACAAGAAGAGAAACCAGTTTTGCTTATATTGACTAACGACAATCGCACCTGCTTCGACGAGCCTGTGTTAGCAAAACAAACCAGCAAACCGGCGTTCATCTAAGCCAGTTCGCTGTGTAAGCAGCAACCAACCAGTTGTCCGATCGGTCGCCACAGATACCTTCAGGTGTTAATGAACTTGGTGACGGTGTGTGCGTCTCTGGCGAAAGTAATTCTCGATACTCGCTAGAGGCGCTGACTACGCCATAAATATACTAATCTTATTGCTTCTTTTAGGTATCTGTCTATTTGATTCCTATATGCATTAGCTATATGCGTTGGAGTTTCGAACAAAGAAGGAGTAGTGTTTCACGTTGATCCGATCTTATGAAACCGCCTTCTACTATCTTCTATTTAATAATAACACTTTCCGAGTCTTTTCTCCTTCGCAGTCGACGAGTTATGTTATGTAAATATGAGCCGTGGAACGGCGTCCCCGTGCACACATTGTGAAAGTTCAAGGGCAATGTCCTCGTACGAATGTCATCCGGCGGCATAGGAGAAATAATAATAACCTCATATTTTACATAACTACATGACCGTGCAGTTATTTGTCGCGCTTCCTTGGGCTCGATTTCGGTTATTGATGTCGTAATTGGTAAACTAATACGCGAGTTTGCAGCATCGAGGTATAAATAATATGAAATAAATTGCCACGCAATAAAAAACCTTGGATTCTTCAAAAATCTATATTTGGTATAGGTATTGATGCGCATTCAAAGCAAAATTGCAACTAGCGAAACTATTTACTGCGAGTAGATACAAGTTACCAGTCAAACAATCTCGTTGGCCGCGAAATTAAAACAAGGTAGTGAACGAACATTTTAATGTTTCCCAAAAACATTGTACACTATTTTTACTATAGCGAATAAAGGGGGCGGTATGTAAAGGTGTTTCTTCAGCTCCTATGTTGAGAACACTGATTAACTATTCGACTGTAGCATTCAGCATATTGAATGCAGCACTTGTTGCATAAATCACATTTTTGTTCAAATAGCAGCCGTACAAAAGTAAGTTTTGAACATGATCACGTCTCCTGATGAATTCCAATACGGAACTAAAAAATAGAGTGATGGGTGGGGAGAAGTAATATAACTATAACCAACGAAGGTCAAAATGTCGAAGTTGGAAATTGAGGCGATCTTCACTTTTTCTTGTTAATGTTCGAGATGCGATCTATCAATAACTTATGGCACAAGTTCGCCAAGTTGATTAAGAACGTATGGTTCCGCTACCTTCGCATTCGGTATTGGTCGTTCGTAAATTTTTGATTACGAATAGCGCTTATTTCCATCCCCTAAGCCAGGGGTCTTCAAACTTTTCACCTTAAGAGCCACACCGATTCTTCTATTAAGTTCCAAGCGGCAATCTCGTCATACCAACATGCAATTTTGAATTACGCGCAAATTTCAATCACGCTACAGTGGTGTACCGCCATCTTGCGAGGAGCCACGGACCGGACTGGCGATGGTGTTGGCCCGGGGGCTATAGTTTGGAGACCTCTGCTCTAAGCTTCAGTTTAGCCAATTTCAAACATCTCCAAGGTCTCGATTTTATCTCCTGATATTGGCATGGAAACAAGTTTTATAGTCATTAATTATAGGTGATATAATATATAGAAAGAACGCAAATGATCTATAAACAAATTTAGGTATATAAATAATTATTGCAGGGCATCTACTGCCAGAAATCGGTCACAAACTGTAATGCTATTGAATGCAATATCTATATGAATATCTATTTTATTTATTACGTCAACGAAGGTTTTCATGTAAACATATCTTAGCCTCTTCCCAGTCATAAAGACTTAGGTAGAAGTCGCCACATAGAATTTTTCAAAGATTTCAAAATAATATTACACAAATCGAATAAAAATTGGATCTACTAAAGCAAATCTACTTACCTCTTCTAAATTGGGTACAACGTCGTTGACGATGCTGCATATGGTCTCCAGGTCCGAAGAAAGGGTCAGCATCCTGAAAATGATTGCAAATTAGAAGATTCTTGTTTCGGGGACCAAGACGCGGTAATAAATGCACAGAAACCAGGGCACACGTATCCGAAAGGATAGGGAGGCAACGAATTTCGCACACAGTATTATAATGCGTATGTTTACGTCACTTTTCCGGGAGAGACAGGCGGGTTTCTACCGCGGGTATGCAGCTGGTTCGGTAAGTTATTAGAAGCTTATTAGGGTGATACGAGTAAAGATGGTCTTTGCCCTTTCTTCTGCTTATATACACGAAAAAAAGCAATAGTAATACGATGATCGTTAGCAAAACACTACAATAAATACATATTGTATCAATTTCGTCAAAGAAAGCTTTAAATTTTGAAACGGAAGAGTTGGCAGTCGTCACTTCATTTATATTAAAATAACATGCGTAAATGATTATAGATTAATAATAAACTAAATTAAATAAAATTGAATCAAAGAAAAGCATAAAATAAATACTAAGAGTTAATAACTTGCTTCCTGGCAATAAAAGTCGTTTCGAAGTACTGATGAGAATGAGTTTGGGGTTAATGGTGCTTAAACGCATTAAGTCTAGTTAGAGAGCATGTGAAAACCCTAGTAAATATCGGTTATCTGATTCCTTTCGCGTGTAGCAAGTGGCAATCTTCCTCAACCTAGAGGCGAAAGCAAAATAATCATAACAAATAATATGGTGTGTTTGGCATGTGTGTGGTGAGTTATTCGTAACTAACGTAGTCGTTTAGAATTCCGCGCTAGGTTTTCATTACTAGTCTGAGAGATTTGTTTCGTTTCTGTTTACTTTTTTCTCTTATACGCTTAATCATATCGCCTAACGCCATCTTGCTGAGGACCCGGCTATAGGTTGCACCGCAGAAATTATAATAAGGTACTATTGTTACTTCTGGTCGTAAATAAACGTAATATGTTATTTAGCATAGGTGAAAAATACATTTGATATTTATCGCAAGCTTTAAAGCGTTCATACTAGGGAATAATACAAGAAAAGCTATGCATAGTTTTTTTATGGAAACAAAAGAAACAGCACAAAAAGATTAACGTTAAATTCACAGGTTTTAGGGACCATTATATGAACATTATGACGTTGCAAATTACACGTTACGTGTGAGGAAAATCTACATTTACTTAATCAGCTAAATCTTAAAACACTTTTAAGGGTTCAATATAAAATAATTAAAGAACAACCTTCTTTTACTTTAACATAAATTTTAAAGCCGTCATCTACCACTTTCATTATCTCAGCTTATCCTTCACCGAGAGAAATGAAGTGTTTATTCTCGCTTGTTCTTGCCGCCGTTCAGTAAACTGTATAACAGTGCTATTTTTAAAGCAAATACATTTTTATTACTAGTCGTTTCAGGTTGATTCATCAAAAAAACAAAGTATTCAAGAATTTTGACTTATTCAATTAGCCATATACAGCGCTGCTTCAATATTACAGAAATCCCCTGTTTATAATGTTAACATCAATTCATCTACTATAATCATCTTGCTAAGCTGAATAAGTGTTCATACAAGTTTGCATTATTTCAATAATATAAAATGATAGTACATCTATATCGAGAAGATTACTACGTTAGATGTAAAATAAAGATTTGAACGCTTGTACAAAACATGAAAATAAAATGATTTCGTTCCACTAAGTTGGTAGTTGTGTTTTCTTGCACTGTTTAGTTATATGCACTATAACTGTAATGAGTGATTGTATAATTTCGCAATTGCTCTTTTTAGAAGGAAATGAATTTTCTCACATTTTGACATACTCTCGACTATATAAACATTTGTATCTTTTCAAAAACGTATTGCAGTTTTACACTAACTTTAGCTTTATTTGTGGAAGCAATTTGAAATTTGGTTATCAATCATACGTGTACGTTATGTGTTAACTATAATCAAAACATTCATTTTGAATATTTATCATGATTTGGTCAACAGAAAAATTTTTCTATGCATTGAACAAATGCTGAATGTGAATCGTACATATTCAAAAATAAATATTATTAATATTAATGTTTAATGTAACAATTTTTTTCAGATTTTTGAAGATTTCTTTAGCATATGCGAGATGATTGTTCACAATATATTTTTCTGATCAAGATGAATATACGAGGGTCGTTCGGAAACTGAACCACATTTAATGGTTCATCTCGCAACGTTTCATAGATAAGACTGCAAAAACGAGTACTTTTAGAGAGATGCGTGCGGCTCGGTTACTATCAATATTAAAAATAATGAATGTAATTACTAGAGATTATATGCAAAGTGCAAATCTTTTATTTTATTTATTTATTATATTTTACGTCTATATGGAGATGTATTATACTGATTAATAAACTGTTAATTAGCGTTAATTAACTTGCAGCGCCGACACTAGCAAAATGGCGGTGCAAAAATGTGTTTTCGCTAATATAGTGTTCGATCATAATTATTGACGTTTTTTAGTATTTGGATACGTCCTTTATTTTCATGTTCATAAAAAACACTGTAAGGAAATCTTTTCTTCTCATACAGCACATTTATATGGCTAGTGACACTCTGTGTGCACCTATTTGCACATGATTTAATTCAAGAAATGAAACGTGGTTGCTATATATCAGACGAACCTTAGCTGGTTAAATTAATAAAAATTAGAAAGAAAAATTATATACAAAATGACCTGAAAGTGCAAACAATATTCAAAAGTTTTTCCACGATGCTTGCAGAAAGTACTGCAAATAAAAGTTAACAGCTTTTTTTTAAACTTACTTTATGTTTGATGAGAAGCCATACATGCACTGTCTGCTGAATATTATGAGAGATTTTGTATAGACTTTTTTTCTTATTTTTATTTTTTTGTGGCTTAATTCAAAGTCAAATAACGGTATTACACTTTATGTACATTACTTTAGAAGGAACCCTGCGTGTCTGGATTGAAAATAACGTGTGCGATATATTTAGTAAATAAGTACAAAAGGCTTTTGAGTTTTTCTTTTCTGTCCTCAAAAATGCTTTTTAGACGAACCCTGTATTTAATGTAATTACGCCAATAGAGAAAAAAATTGTATACCCTATTCCTTTGCAACACAAATTAAAGCAGTTATAAATGATTGGAAGCGATATCAATGTGGTTGATATGTTGAACAACTTTAGTTTTTAGCTTAATATATTGCCGACAAAATGCGTGTTTTGGAGATTAGCTCTTTTGTTTTACGCTGATCAGCAAAGTATTTGTTTATATGAAAAAAAGGGCTGCTTTCAATATGTTCATCGAAGTCTTCGTTTGCAATTCTTTTCTTTAAAAGAGGAAATATGTAAGTAATCTGCAACGTCATAATATATAGAACTGGTTATAAAATATTTAAAACTTTAAATGCTAAGTATATAAACACAAAATAAAAAAAAAATTGAAATGTAATTGTTATGTATAGTTGTAAGTACGTTGAACTACGTTTTAAGGGTGGGTCTAAGCAGGTGCAACCAGGGCCGGTGTGAGCACAACAAAAAGAATAGTTTGAGAGAATGATTAATTTTACCGTTCAGGGCCCGGGCAATCAGGGACTGTAATCGAGGCTTTGTACTGTGGTGGTCAACCATAACGATGATGTCAATCAAGTCACAAAAGTGGTGTGGTTGGTTGGTGGGCAGTCGGTGGTGGGTCAGGTAGTTTTCGACAATCAACAATCGAATGGGCCAGGGAGCGCGGGCCGGGCCGGGCCGGGCCGGGCCGGGGGACAGAAGACAAGTAAAGTTAATATTTTTGGCATAATATATTGTGTCTGCAATCTTAAAAGTTAGAGCGTTGCATCTCTTCTTAATTACTAATTGCATTTAGTGGCAATATGCCCGAGGTGGGGCATGTCTCGGCACGGTGGAACAGGCGATTTAATCTGAGGTGGTCCTATACCGCCTAATCTACCTATGCTAGTAAAGAGGAAGTTAGAAAATTAGCTATGCTCGCATGTGTGTGGACATCTTATGGTTAATATCAGCGTCACGATTTGGGTCCTATAAATTTTAAAAAATAAAATTACAAAGAACAAAATTTAGTCAAAAGAAAATCAAATTACCAAGATAGCGGAAACACTCTTAGATGTCTTTAAAATGTGCATCTACAACGATTATTTTTTAACAAAGCTACTACGAGAGGAAGAAATATTATAACAAATTATTTGGTCATTGTAACTTATTATTTATAATGAAATTCATCAAGAGGTTTTATACTAAATCAATTACGTATGTAGTAATAAGAATAGATGGCTATGTTGCGAACAAAAAAAACATTTTTTACACTTGAAATTAAGAACAAGAAACAATTACCCAAGAAAGATTTTCATACTGAGTGAACTTCAACGGCAAAAAGATTTATTCGATAAGGTTATTTTATCAATAAAATGTTCAAAAGTTTATGTATAGTACTTGCAATATTATATTTATTCCTCAAGACATAGCGACGTAAAAAGACATCAAAGATGTTTCCAAAACAAAAGAAGGTATCTGAAATCTAAAATTATATCAAAATTTAAGATAAACTTAAAAGAAAATAACAGTAACACTAAACAATACAGTGACTTGTTTGTAACATAAATAAAAATAAAATCACGACGATCCCTAAGATGAGACATTCTAAGTCACCATTTTGTGAAAGGTGAAACATCATCAAAAGCGTGTGTTTTAGAACCAGTGAATCATTACAAGTACAGTAAACGTTGCAAAATAAAACCAACCACCCGCATCCAAGTGTAAATTCAAATAAAAAATTACATCACAAACACCGTTGGCAAATTGAGCAAACGTACTAATTAATAATTATTTAAAAAATTAATCGATTATTTGTGTGAATTAGCGCTTAAAATTAGCTCGGCTGTGACTGTCAATGTTATAGTGTTACAGGAAAGATTAAGTTTTGTGTGTGCTAAGCCATAAAATGCTTTTATAAATCATTTTAAAACGTCGTTAACACATTACAAATAATAAAAAAACTATTCACTTTCTTGTTTTTTTTTTTTTGAAAGGTGGAGGCTTATTTTCCGCATACTTTGTTTCTTTATTTTCTATTTGTTTTCTTTTTAAACAATGCGTCCAACCTCCAAAAACTTACGAGTTTTTCTCTACATGCCTTGCCATGCGGGCTACTGACCTGACTCCTCAGTTTGGTGATATTTTGGCCTCCTTTGCCAATAATGGATCCTGCGACCTAAAAAAACACATTTATAGTACGTTTTTTATTCGTTTCATGTTTTATTCATGACATAGGAGAGTAATTTGCATGGAATTTAGGATTACGTAATCTGAAAAAAAGAACAGAAACAATAAATGGAGCTTTACAAGCATTTCAAGTACGTTCGTTCGTCTCCAACCATACACAGTTCAAGGTTGAAAATCATCTGAGAGTTATACGAGTACTTCCGTAAACGTTAAACAAATAATTAATAAGAAAATCTCCAATAGCATTAATGTCCCCTATTAAAAACCAAGTAGTTGCAAGGCAAGTTCTTTAAGATATATTGACAAATATAAAAACAACGTTGGAGGTTTTTCAACATTCTAATATAATTCCTGTTGTTTATTTCATTGTACTGCCTTCATGCATAAGTCGCAATAAAATATTTTGAATGTAGCATTTTAATTGAGTTCTGGATCGTATCCATCTCAATGTCTGTTACTTGATAATCTAGACATTGATTTACATTGCAAAATGAATTTTAGGGTAGCAATTTTTTTCATGGTGGCAAGGTTCGTACTTGCCACCACTTGTGCTGTTATCAAGAATGTTTAATAAAAATTCGCGTTATATAAAAAAATTATTCGCAATTACGTATACAAAATTTTCTTCTATACAACCATTAAAAAGTGAAGAACTAAACGTAAAACACAACAAATCTGCAAGTGACAATAAATGACTAAAAACTGTTGATACCAGAAAAAGTCGATAAAGATGAAATTAAAAATCAAATAAATGATGATCTGAAATACCAGACACTGTGGACATTGCGAAAGAGCGAATAAACAACTCAACATGAGGAACCTATCATTATGAACCTTTTCATTAGTAATTTGAAGAAAGCTGTAACATAACTGATTTTTTTTTGTCATAATTTGCTGGGGGTAACTCTATTTCCAACTCTAACCACCAACGAAAATGTGATCAAGCATGGAAAAGTGTCCTGGAAAAGTAACATCTACCTTATAGACACAAGTATTCGAATCGACTGAATTATCTAATGAAGTTTAAAAATTGGTGAACAAAATTTTTATACTTCATTTAGCAATTCGGTTGCCAATAAGAATCTCTGAAAACGTGAGCTTAAAATACTGTGTTTCAATTAAATAATTAATTTGTATAAGCTGGAGTGTACCAGGTAGGTTTGGTATTAATCGTTTTATTTAATGATGAAGCAAAATGTGATTTTTAAAGTCTCATTTAAGTAGGTCAGCGTGGTATTATTTACAGCAATACTGTATGGAGTATACAGTATTATGAAGCAAAATTCGTAATTGTCTTATTTTAGAAATTGCTTGGGTACATCAATTTTTACTTGCAAACGTCGTCCTTTCATGTAGAAATAAAACTGCCTGGTATCATCAATTTTTAAAATGTAACATACACTTTTTTCTAGTTTTCGGCAGATGCTATTTCTATTTAAACGATGAATAATTATTATGGATAATTTACATAACGCTTTCTTTTAAGAAAAAAAAACATCTATTTCAAATAAATAAACTGAATTCTTGAAGGTTTAAATCCCGTTACAAGAACAAATGAAAATTTACGGAAGGGGTCTGATATTAAAGAATATAAGTGACTGTTACACAAATTGTGCACGAGCAATATTGACGCCATATGCTACTTCATGCGAGTTATAGTACGAAGTGTGTGCAGTTTCCTGACTTTTGCAAATAGAAGGAATTAATCAGATCGAAATTCAGCGCAGATTACAGAGCGCTTTAAGTTAAAAAAGAAGTCACGATTTGGAGCCGAAAATTTAAAGGTGGGCCTGAACGATAATCTTAAGAGTCCCCCAATGATTTGACGCGGATGACAACTGCATGATTGCCAAGCGTTTGATTGTGAAAGATCGTCACCATTAAAATTCGTTCAATTGCTGAAGTGACTGGCATTCCTGAAATTACACGCGATTAAAACTAATTTCGTTTTGGCTCGCTGGGTGCTGGAAATGCTCTATGATGAGCAAAAAACCAATCTCACCCGATAGAAGAAGGGAAATCCTTCGTTGAAAGTATCATTATCGGAAATAAAACTTGTGTCTATCACTCTTTCAGTTTCTACCTATTTGTCGACCAATTTATTTCCCGGTCTTGAAATTATCTGGTTAGGATGCCTTTGATTCATTTAATAACATGAATATGTGCGAATTTCGAATAGATTGGCGATTAATCTGTCGAATCATTGCATAGTACGCTGGCAAGTACGATTTAGAGTATGCTTTGATAATTCATCAAACAAACACGATAACGTTTGACGAATTACACCTCTAGTAACCCTTGTCATTTGTTGAAACTATTTAAAGTATCAATATTATCAATCCCATCAACGGATATTACTACTTAAAAAATGATGATATCACTGAACAAACAGAAATAACGTCATCAATTGATATGCCCAAGCAATTCTCAATAACTATGAATTTAGTTCCAGATTTTTTTTAAAACATGTACAACTAAAACAAAAATGTCAGAATATGCCCCGACACCAGTACATAATTTTGCTTTAAAATCCAATCACCCACGTTTCCAATTCTTTTCTTCTGCCTTTATTAGTGTCACTCGCTCGATTTATCTAATTTTATTGATATGGTAGTTTCGAATATTGCTCAGCTCTTAGCTAATTAAATTGACGTTAAGGCAATTTGGACGTAATAGAAATGGTTGTTGCTCGTGCATATACACGCTCAATTAACTTAAGAGGTTTACTTGGTCCTCGTAAACTGTCAACTGTTTCTACAAGTACTAATTTCGGCACTTGACTACGATGAACTGTAAACTAATTTCATGCACTCAAACTAAACGGATTAACAATGGCAAGTGGTTAGATTTGGAGGCTTAGTTAAAGCGGTGAGCAAAATTTCAATCATCCGTTCCAGTAATTGCCGTCCATATATGTTATATATATTTTCGTGAGATTGTGGATAATAAATAAGTACTTTTGGAGCCCACAAAGGAGTGTTTCATGTACGAAATTCATATGTGATAAAAAAGAAAGAGTTAAGGCAGATTATTTATAAAGAAGATATGACGCATAATTGCTAAAACCATTTTCCAAATAGCATACGAAATTTGCTAGATCTTTAAACATCATGTGTAAAAATCAAATACCTACAAATATCTCTTTTTTGAATTAAATAGATAGGGAAAGTTCGATATTTTAATAGTTTCTTGATACACTTATAGCAAACTTCGGTAGTAAATTCAGACTTCAACGATCTTCTGTAAGTTATTTCGCTAAACAAAATGGAGAAAAGACTGTGATTTTTAAAGTTATGCTCCCATAAGAAGATCTCTTAAAAAAAATAAATGAAATGGCTTTGTATTGCAAATTTAATACAAAATAAAACAAAAACATTTAATAATCGTTGAGACCAAAATAGAACGAATATCAGGTCTGCATAATATCAACAATTCAACTCTTTCGAAATCTCCACTTCAGTATTTAGTATGCCCGCTTTGGCGAAAATTTTATAAAATAAATGAACAAATTTTCAAAAATCCAAGAGGTCATTACATTGTTGGAAACATTATATATAGGTTCCTATTAACAGAAGATCTTAGAAACTGATTCCTATCATGGTCGTTGACTGTTTGCCAAATCACATACAACGACAAAGTCGATTTTCAGAGCAAAGGACATGTCAACAATAAAAATTGACGTGGAAATTATCACATGATGTGTGCTCAGTATCATCCACTGCCCACTCCGGCAAAATATAGCTTAAGTCAATTTCCTGAGTTTAGCCATATTTTGCTAAAGCTGCTTCTGCTTCGGTTTTTCGGTCAGTGGCCAACACTCTTACTCCTTACTGTTGGATTCTGAGGATATGTTTTCCAATAAAACTATATGCGCTGGATTAAAGAAATCAAATGTACCAGCCGCAAAAGCTTCTTAGTATGATACTAATTCCTCTTGCATCGCTGAAGTCACTAAGAAAGCAACTTTTCAGGATGGAACTATTCGAAATTTTGCAATGCAAACGCTGGTGTGCTGAAAACGAAACAATGAAATATTTTCGTTGTGACCGTCTGCGTTAATAAGAACAATGCTAAAGCACATCACTATCTCCCTAACCACAACACTTCACTAAAAACTGAACATGTTCAGTATTGCTGCTGAAGATGATAGCTTACCTGTCGAAACATGCGTCCAATTTTGTGAAATGTTGCGGTTACGGAGATAGTGAAGTGTTTTAGTGTACCAGTGCCACAGTGTTGTTATTTAGGAACAATCCTGTGAAGGGAGTGACTACATCTAACCTAGATAAAAACTGGGGGCTTGGGAAGATTACAAGCGGAAAGAAGATGTAAAATTGATCCATTGTGGCCCATATCTTGTGTGGCTTCTCATATTCTCGTCCTTTATGTCCATTATAGCAAAATTTAAGTTTAAGAAATTAAAACTGCTGCCCTTAAAATATGAAGAGAGTGAGACGGATTTTATCAATGGCTGACCTGAAAACTCCATGTTAGTCGATCTTAACGATGTGTTTATCATTGAAAAAAAAACAAGGGCAAAGAATATCGTGAAGATTTCTTAAGATATTCAATTTTCTTATCTAGCGATCTTTAAAAAATAATACGAAAATAATACACAGACGATTCTAATGGATAGAAAGCAGAGGATTATTATGTTTCATTAAAAAAATCTATTTAAGAAATATATCTAAGAGTCGGGAAACAATTCCACCTCTCATGTATATCTTGTGATATCACTGAAAGCAGGAGGCGCTAGTCGTAGTGATTTTTTTAAAATGTGACTGGCACCACATATATAGTTCATTATGCAAATGACTTTCAACAATCCCGTATAATCCAAAACAATGATGTCAAACAATTACACTCCAGTGATGTTTAACCTTTACACATGCGCTGATGGCAAGACAATACCAATTCCCCTACCAAAGAAATATGCGTTTAGATACCGAATTAATAAAATCCTCTGTTATTAGATAATTCCTAGAACTAAAACATAAATTTAACATCATTTGATTCTTGTAGCATCTCAAACCATGCATTAAGTTTGGAGGACAATATCACTTCGAACACCCTACTCTAAGATATACAAAGACGCATGAACAACGAAGTTCAACGTTCTCAATTTATTCATGTACCCATTCTTAAAAAAAAAAGAAGTAGATAATACCTTCAGTTGATGACCTCAACCGCCGCAATGTTTCTCTTTAGTCTCTTTTTCGTTCCACATAAAATATACTTTTTGAATTTCCTTTACTATTACCGCTAAGTTGCGTGACTTTTATAACTTCACGAGCAAATTTCGCATCGCTGTTTTCGTGTTATTATGCTATTCCTAGAGACGATCGCGTAAGAATGTCACCCGTAGATGGCTTGTTATTTGTAGTGACATCTACTTCCAAAGAAAGAAGCCACAATAGGGACAGTGCGCGATGTATGTCTTGTTTCATTTCTTTTTATCTTATCCTACTATTCATGACGTCAGTATGTATTACCGTAAAATTGATAAAATAAAACAGACCAAACCTGACTTCTCAATGGGTATACCGATATAACCAAAATTAAATGTATGACAATGCAAATTTGAGTTGACCGACCACATGGTAGATGTTACTATAGAGAATTCCCAATTCGTTTGAAGAAGGAAATCGGAGGGAGGTTATCAAATAGCAATCAGCCAAATTCGAAAAGTTTGAGAATTAAAGATTATCAATTTATGTAAATTGAGAGTGTATTATTTCTGCCTACACCTGTTCTCGAGTAAATGCAGGTTCCTCAGAAGTTTCTTATTGCACCCGTAATTGCTATTTCGTAGTGAACTATAAAAATGCAAATTATTTTTTTCTGATATAAGTTGTATAAAGAAGACATTATGACAAACTGCGTTGAAAGAAACGTATAAAAATTTAAACATTTAAATGGAAACTGTGAAATTTTAACACACAATTGTATTTTACGTTAAAGGACGTTGGACTCTTAATAGTTTACTCCGAAGATTCTAATTATTTTGTTTCGTATCTAAGCATAATTAAAAAAAAAAATTCCAACAGCTGATGTTATGTGTTTGCATGAAAATATTGTTATATCCTGTAAAAATTCAATGAATTACAAAGAACCTTAAAGGGAATGACAAAGTCGTATTATATACCACTATGAAAATTCGCAGGCCACCACCACCACCATGCAGGCTTTCAGATTTTGCTGGTATATTTTCATGACAAAAGTTAAACACGTGGCAAAAATACGTTTGAATCAAACCATAATAACGTCTTTTTTGTACTACACAGATATAACAAAAGAACTATGGTCAAGTAGATTTTCGTCTAGACAGAAGAGGGAGTGGCTTCGCGATATTTTACTACGTTGTATAGTTTTATTTAGTATTTATTTCTACTAGTTGCATATTGCTTCCAAAGCGGGCCGATCAGGTCTCGTGAATAGACTTTTCTCTAAATTATTCCAAAATTGCTTTAATATCTGACCGAGTGAACAACAAATTTAGGATTGGTCAGATAACCGGTTTAAGTAATGCAGAGCAATTTGATGACAGAGTGGTTTTTTAAAAGTTGGCAACAAATGAAATATCATTTGTTTATATCGGGTAACTGTTTTGAACATTTAATGAAATAAATAGATCGTCCTCCGGTTTTTCTTAAATAAGGATTACTTTGTGGAAGTTCCAGAAGCTAACGTTTTTATAATATATTCTTTGACATTTTTATTTATTTCGTAGAACATTTACTTTCCCTAATTTTATAAACAATATAACAAATTCTCAGAATTATTAATACCGCTGAAATATCACAAAAATTTTCCCAGTAAGCAAATGTTTATTGCATAAGCCTCAGCAATGTTCATACAAGTCAGTTGCGCGCAGTGAACCGGTCCTATAGTCAAACCAAGACCCTATCAAAAAAATATATATAAACGGGATTGTAGAAGTCTTCATTTACTGAGGATGGAAAAAATAAAAAAAAAACATGAATGAAAACAGAGCACAAATTACATTTTCCAATAATGGAACTTATTATTACCTTGCTGGGAATAAGAAGACGTAGCTCTTCATCTCCACGTCTGGTCTTTTTTTGTGGAGCTCCCATATCTCCGTCGGCTTCGCGTTTCATGTTTAACTGCAAAGAAAAGAAAAAGCGATTAGATTGCTTTTGTTCGGAAAAACGATTCTGGATCTATCGTGACTTATCCAACTGCGAAGTGCTAATGCCTTTCTAAGTTTCTATTAAATAAACAAGCCATTTATAAGTGGCACCACTTAGGAAACGAGTTGTGCATATACATACATACATACATACATATAAATAAATTCATATATAGCACACCACGTTTACGATAGAGCTATACTCAAAACATTACGACACAACATAATGCTTTTATAAGTAGAAGTAAATAAATTAAAGATTTTTACAATCACTTTATTTTATGTTCAGATAAGCAAATGGTAAGAGTATTTTGCGATTACTTAATCGTATTCTCCTCAAGTATTTATGTTAACATTTCTTAAACGTTTAAGTATATGTACGTCAGTAATTGGCATACAATTCGAATAGTTAGTTTGATCACTTTCTCCTCGAAATTGATGCGCTTATATTGATTATTAGCTTCAAGTGTGATTCTATTAAAAGCTTTTAAGGCAACTACAAAATTATATAAATGCATACAGTAGAAATTAATTTATATTGTCAGTTCGAAGATCGGTACCAATCGGCCTACTAGAACAGAGGTAGGTATTCATGCTTGTTTGCAATGTCTTTGATGTCTAAGCGTAGTAGTAATTTGGCAATTTACTTTGATAGATATTTTCGTTCCATTATTCTATTAGTACTATACCCTTATTTTTTTTCTTGTTTCGCTTTATTTTTTTCTTCGAATTGAAATTAATACTTTTGTGGTTTCACATCATTGTTGGAATTATGGGTTTTTCTCTTTGAAAACGGTTATTTGAGCTTCCACGGCAATTATTACTTTTGAAGAAGATACCGACAAGAACGGCAACGAAGTCAAAGAGGGAAGAGCAGGTACTCTAAATTGTTTATTCAAAAAAAAAAAATGAAACAAAGTTCAAGATACTTTGGTATGGTTAACAGCAGAACATGTTTCTAAACAAACTGCAGAAACATTAAATATTTGGGATATTACCGTACACGGAATTTTGAAGAAGAATAAACATAATTATATCGCGCAAAATACAAAAAACAAAGGAAATACATCCTGAAGATCATCTTCAATCAAAGGTTACCATTTTGCGCAAGTGTACTTACTATGACATAAACTTTGTAAACAATATTATATATATTATAATATATTATTAACGAACGAATCTCTGTTGTGTGGGTGTCATAGACCCCTTATACGTTATTCGTCACCGAGAAACGAACAAGTAATATATTATGACTGCACTCAAATCCCAAAAACTAAATGCATGGACTGGATTACTGAACAACCACATAATTGGATGTTCTCCTTGAGAGCAATTTAAGTACCCAAAATTCCTTAGAATTCCTTAAGTCTGTTGTTCAAGACCTAGATGGAAATTTCCAACAAATGCTATTTCAGTAGGGGGATATTTGTAAAGTACTTTTCAATAATAATAATAATCCATGTCTTCTCATCCCCCATCAGCTTTCGCCAATTGGAGCATCTTAAGATATTCCTACTCAGCATTCGCCATGGAGTGAGGAAAACAACAGAAAACCTCAACCCTGAGAGACAACCCCGGGGTTCGAACCCAGAACCCTGAGATTGATAGCCAAGTACACAAGGCATTGAGCCACCACTCCTAGGCAAGATCGATTATTAACAGGAGATAAGGTACCACATGTTCATCTACCAAAGCACCTCACCTCATCCACAACTGATAACTTACAAAAAAAAAAATAAAATGCGTAAGAACTATCTCACCTGATACATTAGCCAATGCTCATCACAGTTTTTGTGATAAGGTTTATATATATATACAATTATAGAAGGCGAGAGATTTGAAGAGATAAGTTAATTTACAAATGTTTGATGAATATTTTCTGCAAAATATTTATTCTTTTATTATAATCACTACAAGGAATGTATACTATTACAATAGAAAACGTGTTCTTGAACTCGTTGTTTGAAATTAAAATCACTCTGATTATTTTTACGAGAATGATTCAATTTTATTAATCTTTTCTTGTATTATTTAAAAGCTTTAATTAATAAATACGCTGTTAAATAATTAGTCGTTACTTTAATACTTACATTCTTGCAATTTAACTAGCCGTTTTAACTAACAAAGTTCTTGAAGGTAACTATGTTGGTTATTCAAACTTTTCAACTAGTGTCTAGTAACAAGATGTAACAGTTAAAATTTTTAAACATAGGTATATGAGGATATAACTAAGAGTCAATTGAGAAAACTAAACAACAAACCATTCTAATGGTAAACAACAATAATAATTTGTGTTTAAGTAGACCTTCTTATTCATACAATACCAAAGACAAACTCCAAACTAAATGATACAATTTATAAGATTCTAACATTTGAAATTAAAATTTAAGTAGTTATTAGTATAAACAGATAAAAATTAAGACGATGCCCAAAACTAGCATGGAGAGATTCGTAAAAAGAACTCAACCTATATAAAATCGATGGACTAGCATTGCCATAAATGAATAACAATGTTATTATTGCTAAGTAGTAGAAGGTTACTTCAGTAATTGGCTTCCTTTAGTAAATTTGAAAGTTATTCCGCAGTCTCAACAATTGAAATTGTCTTGCTAATTAACGGACATTTTTGGTATCTCCAAATTTAATTAATTATACAGTGGAATTGGCTTAAATTGACAAACTTTGGCAATAATAAAGTAATGTTTGCGTTAATCTACTATGAGTATAACCAATTATAACTATATTCAGCTTGTATCCACTGGAGATTTGTTAGCGTTTTTTTTTTTTTAATAGAGGTTTATGGTTATGTACATTTAAGATAATGTTAATTTGTCTCTGACATTTTTTTATATTCATATCCCAAATAATTAGCCTCTGGAAACAATAACGTTGCATAAAACGCATGCTTATTATAATTCGGGGATTACAGTAGCTAATATTTTAATGATTGTTTGTACTCGATTACTAGAAGTACAAGTATGACACTTTACATGTGTTAGAGGATAAAAACATTTTACCATCAGAGTAAATGAAGGACGTATTTCATCACTATTTCGTTTGCCTTAATAATTTCCACAAATGCAATGCATTCAATACAAAAAGAGGTTATTTTTCTATTATTATGCACAGAAGCACCTGAAATACAACGCGATAGTACTTGACTTTTCAATTCAAGCAAATGAACAAACTTGTAATCATTTTCCTTTTACTAATAAAACCGGAATATGATTGTAAAAAGATTTATAGCTCAAAACCAGTTTTAGATGGGGTCTTAATTGGTTACTTTTTTTTTTGTTAGAACGGCGTATGTAACTGCATAATTTTATCAAGATATCTAGAATTAAATCTAAAATCTTCCATTAGGAGTAATTTTCTTATTACATAAATTATACTAGTTTTTAAAAATGGGAAAATAGTGAGGTGTAAATTGTAATCATATGCCTTGAGATTGCTTCTAAGATAGAGTAAGGAGTTTGTAGAAAAAAACAATAGATGCCACAGTGCATGACAAAAAAAACCTAGTTTGAAACTAGCTTTTTCTGAAGTTGGTTTTTAAGCAGATCAACAACGACATTATCAACATCAGTTTTTTTCGTGTTAGGTTAAGGAATGTCTTCATTGCTGTTATAGCGTCAAAGTTCTTATTGCACAACACTTTGGCCATACAGTTTACCATATTCATACGTGACTCCGTATTCATAGTTTGCCACTTTTTGCTGCGCAATAAATGGTAAATACGTGTATCATATATACAATATTTGAATACAAACCAATAACGTATCTATTTATATTCGTACATTAGTCGCCATGCGACTGTTAATGTGTATTAATCGAATAAATGGAAGTAACTAAATAGATAAAATATCCTGCGAAAGTTACAAGTTTACAATCCCAAAGCAGATAAAAAATTCATGAATCTTAAAAAAAATATACCAAAAACGTTTTGGTTTTAAAATTAATGCTAGTGAATATATCGTTTACACCCGTAACATGTGTTATATAAAATGTTATAACTACTTTCTGAATTGATTTAACGGTAAATGAAAAGGGGTTTTGGTGCACCACTGTAAAACATGAAATTCATCAAAACTACTAAACTTAGCAATAGCTGCGATAGTTATGACACACAGCGAAATCGTATCAATGCCTAAAATTAAACATAGTGGAAGTACCACAAATACATTTCAGTGGGGGATCTTATCAATACACGATCCAATATGGCGCAATGGACCGTTTTTATAGTTATTCCGGACATACAAGCGAAACGATCCAGGTCAAAGAATTCATAAAGCCGTGACTGAAACCTCGCTGTAACTCATTGCAGCATTTCCTGATCTACCGCTCTAATTTCTTGAGTAATGTTGACTTTTAAGGCTTATCGCGTTCGAGAAATATTTTGAAAAACCCTAGCCTTTGAACGACGTCATATAAAAAAAATGGGGCTGGTCAAATTCGATGACCTTGGCGGTCAATTAAAATTACCATACCGAGATGTGAGCTATCCAAGAAACAGCACCCATGCAAATTCGCGCAGTATGGCTTGTTGCTCCATCTTGCTGGAACCATAAGTCGTTATTGTCCACACCAAATCATTACAATTCAGGAGGTAGAAACACGTTGCTGGACGGATTGGAGAACTTGGCATACTACGTTCTCTGGTGTAGACACACTTCCTATTGGACCAACACATTCATTTCACTTCCATTATCACGAAGCCTTGCATTGCGCGAGTGAATTCTAGCATGCCTTGGAGCGTTATATTCGCGACGAAATAGTCGTTGCACTTCAATGACTGATTCCGATCGGTAATACTCCCCAACGCAAAAGCTACGTTGATTCAACGGCCACATTTCGATGGTTACTAAAATGCATTACATAGGGATCTGTTTAGACCAACAGTAGCGTTTCAAAAACCGTTCCAATACTTATTGCGCCACCTTCTATTAATCTTCCGAAACAGATAACTGCATTCATATTTTGTTTGAAAATGAAATATTAAATAGTCTTAATCGTATTTTGAAATGAATAAAAGAAAATTGATTTCTCGGCTTAAGGATTTTAATTTGGTAGAAAAAAGCGTCTAGATTATGCAGCTATTCGCTATATATCTCATAAATTAGTAAATTTATTAAACTTTTTTTACTGATAACAGCTTTCTAATAGTATAACTGATTTAATGGTGAGCTTTAGAGTCCAATGTCAAGTAGACGCATGGGGAATGTTCATAGATTCAAAAGGCAGAAAAAACTGACCACTGTTCCTATAGCTTACTCGGTAAAATTAAAAGGAATCGTATAATTAATTTATTACAGAGTATACAATTGGGTTACAACAAACAGTTGTTTCCTCTATGAATAGAACAGTCAAGATTATCAAAAATGTTATACAAATTTCAGTTGATTGGCCTAAGAGTCTATGGAACAAAAAATATTGCCAATCCGTTAATTTCAATAGAAGGAAGTATCATTCTTCACATTAAATTAAATATTGCTAGAAACTATTATAAAAACAATAGATATGGCGAAAGATATTTACATCCGAAAACCATGTTTCTATGAATAAGATAAATTTTACAAACAAAACTATTAATATGCGACCACGTGAATGCTTATAGAGTATTTTAAAAGACACTCCTCCTGAAGAGGATTATTCACGACAAAAAACAGAAGAAACAAGGTTCTTTTCTCGCATTTATTGTATCTAAATTACGAGGTATACAATTTAATTTAGGTATTATTTAGATATTTTGTATTGAATTTGCTTAAAAACAAATTAAATTATAAGCATAACTATAAGTTTGATTTGACCAACAAGACGCAGCGGCACATTCGAATCTTTGTTACCTGAAGAGGTCCAGAAGACAAACATTTTGAAATCTCTTTCGAAATCAATTTTGTTATAATAATATACGTTTTATTCAGTAATTCCAATGAAGCTTTCAACAAGTCAATATATGTAAATGCAATAAATATAACAAAGACACATTGCATTATGTTATTAACGTTGAGACAAAATTCCGAACAGAATAAAAATTTTAAATTCAGAAGGGAAATTAGTTAACTGATTGGATATGTAGATGTACTTTTTGTACCCTTTCCCAGCACCTCGTTACGCCATCTTTGTAAAATATATTACAACTATAAAAATTGCATCATTTACGACTGTAAATCGCGGAAATAGCGTGTAATATATGATTAGGTCCATGTCAGCAATATATACCTTCCATTTCTGCGAACATCCACAACAAGCTAGCGTTACTGTTTACGTGTTGTATAAAAAACAATGCATGGATATGTCTATATACATCGTTTTCCAGCGACAAGAACAATAGGTAGCAATAGCACTTAATGAGATGAACGTAAACACATGTGCTGAAGGTCTACTTCAATGCCAAACACGATTTTGATATCTTGAGATCTTAGCGCAGCACACACACCTTATATACAGGAGCGAAAAATGCAACTGATCAGCGATATTATGTGCAAAATAGATCGTTGTTCGAATGCGTATTTAACTACAGGAAAAACAAAGACAGCGATAGTTTTGAAAAATCATTTGCCCAACATAAGCTTTCAATAGCTCGGAGCTACTAAGAGCTACTAGCTAGATCAGACCCTGAATACATTCAAATATGGACAACACTAATGAAAGTGAATTTTATTTAAATCAATTTCAGTGGATTATTTTGAACAATCGTCTCGAAAGAAGAATTAACTGCAACATCTACGTATAAGGACCACTAAGTAGTACGAGATTCCACAAAAGCAAGCGTCCAGTTTGAAACCAGTTATTCCAAATTTTCAGATTCTGAAAAAATGAAAACAATAGATTCTTCGTTAAGAAAGGAGTTTTATTTTTGTGTATCTGTAAACGTGCTGCGTAGTTGTACTGCCTAAGTGAGATAGAACTTGCATAAAAACAACGTTATGAAGATCTAACGCTAGTAGTACAAAGCCTATTTAACGTTACTGTTTTCGTTTGTCCATATTACCTTTCCTCGTACCTATAATTGGACAATTTTTACATTAAGCTGCGCTGAAGCATAACATTGACTTCATATAATCCTTGCCGAACACTCGCTTTTAAATTTTCTGTTCATATCCTGCAATCTTTCTAAATCATATCTGTATGAAACCAAACCGTTAATATGTACAATATGTACCTTACTTCTGAATAACATTATATAAAGATATCCTCTCTGTTTAATAAATAATAAGTATAAAGTAATGCAAAATCAACCTTGAAAATAAAATTATTCATCGACGTACTCAAAGATTGAATTAATTTAAATACGACACATATATACAGATACCAAATGCGTAAAACCATGGGCATTAAAAATGCGAAGTTAGATTAATTGTTTATATTTCTTTCAGTGGTTTGTTTTGAAATATAGAACAAGACGACGTTCGGCCAGTACGTACGTAGGTTTGAAGCAATTTGATAAAAAAATAAACACAATGGTTGATTTGTCTTTCGTAGCAACTACATCAATAAATACCAGGATAGCGTTATTATAGATTGAGGAAATCAAGGTCTTGTAGCGGATGCTATTTCCGATCGCTTATGCCTAGAAACTTTCCAGAAATAAATGAGCAAATATTAAATACATAATTAACCTAAGCAAATTGTGATAAAAGGAAATTACGCATTTAAGTAGATAGATAAACTTATCCTATGGCAACCTTGACGTGATGAAATAATCAGAAAAAACAAACTCAGGTGTTTATCGACGTAACTTAAACCTCTTGCGGTTAATTTTATTCGAAGGTAAATGATGAAGAATAATAGATAATTATGAACCAATCCAACATGAACTCTGGCATTAGCTTTTATAAAAATACATGGTTTCGAGACGATGCTTTTTAATTTCTTAAAAATTAAGCTTCTGTATTACAGAAGAAGCATACGTAGCTAGAGCGTATGTATAATTATTTATTCCAACACACGTGTGTGTTAAAATTATCAGGGTTACACATGTACATTTAACCATTAGTGTTTATCGTGATTTCTGAATCTCAAGGTAGTTACTCATACGTAAAATGTGTACAAGTCATAATGTGCATAGGCTTCTAATATTTTATATGTATACTATATGATCATATAAATTTACCCTCTAGCAAGCCATGAAATTATTTCTTTAAAATATCTTGTTGGTAGTGAGTAGAGAATTACAGTGCATGTGTAAGATAATGTGCTTTAGGTTATGCAACTAAGAACTAAAGTAAGTACATAATAAGACTAAACTGTATGTTACACCAAGAGGTATGCTAACCATTACAACAAAATGTACTCTACAAATGAAATCACGAAAGTTCATAGTTAGATCATTGTTTTATCGATAAAGTGAAGACAAGCGGTATATTTAAATGTCAGAAGCATACGTATACACAAACGAGATAGAAATATATAACATAGTCTGCACGTCAGTTCATACGACTATACTTCATTGAGTATCTATGAACTACTTGAAATGAAATAGAGTACGATCAAGTAATGTGTGGAACAGAGCTTTGAAAATGTTTACTACAGTGCGTGCAACCCTAATAATTACAACAACAAAAAACCGGTTACACCGAGACAACTAAAATGTTTGAAACTTTTAGTTTTTTAGAGTATGGTAATTATTGTAGCGTGTTATTCAATAAAATAAAATTATTATTAAATAAAACTATCATCTGAAGATTGCACAAATGAAAAGATTTCATAAAACTTATTGAAACTATTTTTTACAACCACATACAAGCAGATATGCACCTGAAATTCACAGAAACGAATGGATAATATAGGTTTAGCACCGTTCTAAAATCAATGGACGAATATTACTTCAACAGATCTCAACTGGTCATTTCTCAATTCCTTACGGTATGATGCACCTTCGTGAATATCCAGACTTCAACGGAGAAAAGTAATGTTCTTGTTGCCTTTTCTGTCTTGAATAGTGTCAATGGTACTCAACTCAAACGTTCATGTTAATATATACACATATAACTTCATGTACTTCTTGTAAATTGACTTTTCACCGTACACATCTTACAATACACTCAACGAGAATTGTACGCCTGTAAAATGATCCATCTCTAGTGATAAATGAGATGAATGTCAAATGTAAACACTTAATTATATTGTTAGAATTTGAGAAATATAGGAGACAGCAGTACTACATTAAATTACATATTTTCATTTGTGCACGTGTATTTGGTTTTACATCCCATAATACATAAAATGTCGGCAAAAACATTTTCGTTCATACTGATTATTTACATTACGAATTCGACATATTTTCAGGGAAATTACCTTAATCTAAATAAAACCTCCATTCTTTATGAAAATTTGGTCCATAAAATAAGCTAATATCGCGCCATAATATTTGAGCAGCTATCGAATGATAAACATGAAGCCAATTCGATTTCGATTTTAGGCCATTTTGCGTTGCAAAACATCCGAAACATTATTTCTAAATTATCCCTCCGACGTCACACCAGTCGTCTCGTCTCCATCGCTACTATAGTAGCGGAAATACATTTTCCAATTTTCCCCGTTTACGAATATCGCTGCTCAGCGATGCGTTAAACGAGCGCCAGTTCTCGTTATTCGACCAAAGATTTGCCATGTTCGCACCAAAACCGTGCTCGCTCCAATCTCCGGCACGCCGATTTAGCACGGATAAAAATTGGCATCGAAACGACTAACGCCTTGTTGATAATTGTACGATTTATGGAACACGAAAAATCATTTCATTCCGCTAACAATAATTGCGAAGCTAATAAGAAACAGTACTAAAGCAAACCTTCTAATATTAGTTTAAATGGAAGTTTCAGATCATTCTTCATCAATTATTGCATTTTTACCATTGACATAATGTTCTTTCAATAATAGAATTGTTCAATTTAGGTAATCGGTCACTCATCAAAAGAAAAACTTATTTTTGTTATTGTAATTAAAGTCAGTTCTATATTACATTGGAAATATCTCCGTGAGCACAATAGCTTTACACCACAATGCGGTCTCAATTACTTAGTAACCTGTATTTATATTTGCACTAGATTTCCTTTGTGTTCTTCTTTATAAACAAAAACTTTATTTCAATATAAGATTTGATATTGGATCATTGAACTTTAATACACTTCTGATACTACCAACACTTGCATTTCGAAATGAACGCGGTGATGACTCATGCAATGTCCTAGTCTAGTTCAGAAATAGATACAGACATGTAATCAGAGCTATCGACATGAACTTCTTTAGAAGTACAGTGTGAGTCATGAGAATGGATGAATATAATTATGAAAGAGAAATTAGATGTGCCATCAATGAATGGGCTCAGAAAATAGAGTTCCAGAAAAAAAAACAAATGCAAAACTGTAAAAAGGAGCAGTACAAATTGAGAATAGAGTAAGGGTAAAGGAAGACAGAAAACTGTAAAAGAACATTATCAAAACACAAAAACAATCAAGCTCAATCCGAGATGTAATACCTAACGTAATAATGCTGGCTAAATACTATTGGTGGACAATATTTCACTGTCGGTGATTTTTTTATCGTAAATTGAAAATCACTGATCAGGCCCGAGAAGTTAAATACAAGAAAGTAGTAATCAGTGATTGCTTGAGACAGCTTTCATTACATATTCGTGCAGTGCGATGAAACGATGATCACTGGTTAGAGATTCGTACGTGAATAACTAAATACATTATTAAGTGAATAATCATGTGGGTTAACAAATGATCATCACTCGGACTGCTCATCTTATAACTTATACCTACTGTCGTATCCAAAAAGAAGGTAGTTTTTTCTCAAAAATATTCTATAAATGTGGCTTTCATTAGAATTAATGACACTTACGCTTACGTGACATTCGAATAAGTTTATTCAAACGGCCGAAAATTTCTTTGCATTCGACTGTATCTCGTTACGAAAGACACGCTAGATATACTGGATATACATATATGAGTCATAACAGTGATCACGTTCACCGTTAAAGTCACCGTTATTTATAAATCACGATCAATATTCACAACATGATTTAAAATTTATGGTATCGCTTAACACTACTAAATGCTCATGGTACTGATGGAATCATTCACGAGAAAGACAATGTGAGGAGATTAAAAAAACGCTATTTCCAGTCGGCTACTATCACCGTACCTAAACTAACAGCCCAAATGAGTATTCTTGGCGCTATCTACTGCCACAAGAATAACATATTCGTCTGCCGGTTCAAACACAGCGAATCAAACGGGCAGTTTCCCGACCTTTCTCCCAAGCAGCTCATGGGTTGCTATAAACCAGTGAGGACGCGCATCAATAGTGCATAGGGTAGCTGCGCATGTGAATGGGTCCTTAGGCTTACCATGATGTACTAAAAACACACCGAAAATGCCTAGAAAATAATATCTACCATAATAATGCTGTTAAAATACAGCTACTCATGGTTTTGGTGGAAGCATTCATAGGAGGAACAATGTTTAGTAGAGAAAGAACGCTACCACACAGACATGTTTCTGCCTACCCTGCGTCATCAACATGATTTCGAGCGATTTTTCTACTCAACACATTGCAATTCAAACTCGGCTTCTATCACCGTTTCTAAACTAACAGCCCGAATGAGTATAGAGGCGCTATCTAGTGCAACAAGAATAACACTCGTCTGCCGGTTCAAAAACAGCGAAGCAAACAACTCATGGACTGCTAAACCAGAGAGGGTATGCACCAACATTGCATTTTTGTTTCTTTCCTCACACTTGTCTTTCCCGTGAATGATACTACCAAAACCATGAGTAGCTGTATTTAGCCAGTATTATGTTAGGTATTGTTTTCTATACGTCCAAAGCTTTAGGGCTTTCTGAAAATTTTGTGTTACAAGAACGAAAACACATGAAGATACTACTGCTTAGAGAACTTGTCTACTATTTAAAATACAAGCGAATTATTTAAAAGCAATGGAATAGAATCAAATAAATTATCTTCTAACTCTGTCGGTACCATAATAATTGGAAATGATTTCATTAATATTGGAAAGTGAATAAGGCAATATTCTCGGATATACATAGTCACTAAATTGCAATATTGATAAAACAAAGTTTTAAACTGCGTAATAATAATGTAGAAAATTACACACTCTCGCAAAGTAAATGTAAATATTCAAATACTGTAATTAGATCTTAGTTCAGTACAAGCATATAAACTTCAAACTATTTAACTTAAAAAGTATTACCTTACTACAGATAACAATTTCAAAATTTCCCACTTCACCCGTCCTCTCTCTGTATCACCTACAGCAAACGAAAACTCCCAACAACATTTTGCATAATAGTATGAATGTTCAGAAAGGAGTTCATGTCATCTTTGTCATTTTCTTCGTTTTTCCACTATCTCACATTGTAACATCTGTTACCCGTTCGTCTTCCGAATACGCCTGCAGCCTCTTGCGTTGTACGAATCTATATTATGCGGCAGTTCCCTGTGTAACCAGAAACTCAATTTTCTTCTCGCGAAATCGAAGAGCGTAAGCTAACTTCCGGATCCCGGAACGTAACGTAATTCTGTGTCGCATTCCCCAACAGTAATTAAAGCTATCCGGATGCTTTTCGCTCTTTCCTTCTATACGTGCACACATAGACGACAACAGGCCGCGTACAGCACGTAGAACGTATTTGTTCTGCGGGGACTTTAATCCTATTTCTGTTCGTGTTTACGTGCGGGAATGGTTTAGATATATTGAAACGAACCCTATTTGCAGCTGTGATTTATTAAATTAATAACGTCGGAGTAAGATTCATCAAGTAGACACTTATGTAGAGGTGAGGTAGTACACGTATGTATATTGATATTCATATGTTCGTTACGCCATCTTTCACTTATAATGAAGTGAGTTAAAAAGCATGGAAACCAACCGATTTGAATGAAACTTGTTAAACACTCAAATTTACCAAATTGCACTTTATTAACGACAAGGAGAAAAATAGCTGAAATAAGTATGTATTTATTCACCTACACGCTTTCTTTTTTTTTTCTTCTAAACAATCTAATGGAAAAGAATACAACTAAGTAGTTTCTATATATTGAACCATAAAAGAATTACAATTTGAAATATTATTGCTTGTGTAATAAACTGCTCCAACAGTAACAGTAGAAGCAATAGCCCTGAAGATACTTTTTAAAATAATGGGCAAAGAGTCGACAGCAAAGGGAGGAAATGGACATCATTTCAAACCAGAAGTTAATAACAGATACAACGGCAGATTTGGAAGGCTATGACTTCGAGGTAATAAGGTATCTTTCGCAAAATAGACGCAACATATTATAAAATATGATATGCTCCAAAAATTTGACAAATTCAATAGAAGCTAAGAGTTTTCAAAAAGTTTTTATATATTTATATGACCAATCACCAAGTCTGATAGAGAAAAAGAAGAGTAAACTTCCGATGAATATGGAGTGGTAATAAATCCCGGATTATTATAAAAAATACAGGTTCTTTTATCCAAATAAGATAAGTTTAGAGAAACGAAATTAAACATTAATTATATAATACAGTGAGCAGATATAAAATTACATTGCTTTACAATTTTTTTTTTCAAAAAATTCCTCAGCCTGAGATAGCATTATCCATGCTGAACTTAGCAAAACTTAATTTCGATGTCCTTACAATTTATAGTCTCATGTTGGTTGCACTCCTAGTCAGTTCAGCTCAAATCCTTTGGAGACGCGGGATCTACTAGGAAATAATATAATCATTACATCTCAACTGCCTTCAATTCCGTACACATAATGTTTGTATATGTGGGCTTCAAAAAGTCCTTAATACTGCCTGTCTGCTAATATAGTAGAACTTCTCATTTCTTTATAACGGGTGTTCTAGTCCCGATATAATCTGATAGATGTACATACTTTACCAGCAGCCTCCTTACTTAAAAAAAAATTAATACATGTCCAGAACTGAGATTTGAAATCACATTTCAGAAGCAAAAGTGTATGAAAGCACACGCGTATTTGAAACAAACTTCAGCCTCCGCAATTTAATATTCTCATTAAGGAGCTATAAAACAAGATGTTCGTAAATGGTTATCTACGTACTTCTTGCTAATATACGATAGTACAATGCTCGTGGCCAAAACTCTTGATGGTCAGTGTTACTGGAAATAATTCCAAACTTTTGGCCTGCAGTTTTTTAGGCAGTTTCTTAATCAAATATTAATACCTTTTAAAAAAGGGGTTCAAAAGATTGATATGGAACCAAAAACTGTTTGTTTGCCTAATTACAAGTTGTACAACAGTATATCCAAGTACTTCTGGAAAATGTTTCTCAAAAGAATATGTTCTCCAATTAAAGGAAAACCAGAATTTATTTTCAAAAGATTGATCTTAACAGTTGAGTAGATTACGTAAGAGTTTCCTTCGTCTAAATTTCATTCACATAGTCTCGGCATTAAGGAACTGAAGCTGTGATTCCCGCAAATTAAGCGTAACTTCGTCGAATATTCTAATAGCTACATCCGGCCGCCGAGCTATTACGCATTCATTAATTAATAACTCCGGAATTCGCTTCCGCCTTTCCGCATACTAATTGAAATGTATGTAATTTTACACCTAGTTTCCCTCCCGATATACATTATACGCCTTCTGTGGTGCTGCTACCGTTTGCTTGCTTCTTTTGAGCACAGGCGTGGCGTTATCATTCAGTAGACCGTCGTTATCCCGCACCGGTTGCGGAATTAAGCGAGCATTAAGATGAATAATATGGGCAACCTCAGTTGTTCGCAACGATATTTGGAAATATTAAACGTTGAACATGGTATAGAATAATGTCACCGTGTCATACATATGTTACATACCTTTACTTCTTAATGTGATACAAATTTTCAAAAGCAAACTCAAACAAGAACAGTTACAAACAAGCGCTCTACTACTACCACTGCTTTACGTAGTATCTCTAAACGATGTCGGAGTTACAGAAACGCTTTCTATTTCAATAGAATGTCTTCCTAATACGTTGTTGTAATTAGATAGCTATGAGGGCAAGTATGTAGGTAATGGGAATGGCCATTTTCACTATTAGAAAGTTATTTAACTCGCCGTAAGTATAGATTTACATGTACTAGATCTTCTGCCTATATTGTAGTAGTTGTATCATTTGATTCCAAAAAAAAAATACGACGTGTAAAGCTGGCATATGTTACTATTCGCTTGCACTTTTTGACACAAGAAGAAACACTCTATCGAAAGAGAGACAAATATTTAAATGCACCGCGGAAAAACATAAGATACCAAATTAATTGAAAGTGTAGAATATTTGTGTACAGTATGTCGTAAATCCAAGCAAATATAATGTGCATCTGTAATGTTGATTTGATATAAAAAACAAACGTATACACGTATTTGCTACTGTGTTTTTAATATGCAAGTTAGTTTCTGTTCGCATGCTAAAAATAATAGTGACAAAAAAGAAGCTTAATAATTATATATCCACAGTGGAGTTTCTATTATTTATACATTTTAATATTGACCCCATTTAAAAAATAGCGGACTATCCGCCTGTTTAAAAAATGTAGTAAACATTGAAAGCTTCTTTATATGTACAATATTTGATCTAATTTTTTTTACATTTCGTCTAACGGCAATCCGTTAAATTATCTTTTATCTTTGCTACCAAGACCTTGAATTAATTCTAAGTACGCTTACATTTTGGCTACTTATGAGATCTGCTCAGACAACACAACCGAATATTTTCAATTGTATCCAGTATAACCTCCAGCATAGCCACATGTTTTCGGATTATTAACCTCTCGCTCAGTTCTCGTGTTATTGTTAGTTGAATGCAAGGTGTTTCGGTGTTCACAGCGACTATTGCAATGTGCGATTTCCAGAGTAACGATGTAACTTAGAATTGTGCATAAAATTAGGGAAAATTTTAACGAAAACTGTTGACGTAAGCTTTCGAAGATGACGCTCTGGATTGTACAGAATGTTGTATACGGTTTATGCAATTCAACTGTGATCGACAATCACCCGACTTCAACTGATGACTACCATGATAACAAAACCGTGAATCTGGTGAGTTCAAACATCTTTTGACAAATTCGTCACCAATGTTGAAGCACACATCACAAAAACTTTCCGGGACTGCTTTGCGAAGGGGAAACATCATTAGGAAAAGTGTGTGTAAGGAAAGGAAGTATTTTGAAGGGGAAAAGAGCTAATAATCTATAAGATCAATAATAAAAGTTTAAGAAGTGTAGTTATTTTCTGAGTAAACATTTTAAGATACATGGTAGTTTCTAATGGTATAATTTATGAACATTTACTGATGTTAAAACAAAACTGGCGAAACGTTCAGTTGTTTAAATCTTAGGCAGATCAATGTTAAATCATTTGTTGCAATAAAACACGATTCATTTTAAAATTCTATGCTTGCCTTTAATAAGTAATGATGTTGCAACAAACAAAGGTCCACTTATCACCAAAGCTACCAAATCATATTGGTAAACCAGTGTCGTCCAGAATGCGAGTAACACTCATAGCTTATTCAAGGAGAGGGATTTTAATAAGAATCGCGATAGCTGTAAGAGGATTATGATACGTGATAATCGTTATAGTATTGTATCAATTCTTGTGTAGCGTAAGTATGTCAGAAGAATATTGCGCTAAAGCTACCGAAAAACATGTTTGATGAGAATACAAATTTATAAAGGCATTTCCCAATTTAATATACGGTGGCGCAAATATGAAAGGTACAATGCGCCATTAAACATTAGTTGCGCCAAGACAATCTTCGCTGTAAAAAACATTAAAAGCGCACAACATGAGTATGAGAAAAGTGTCGAAAAAGTTTATGACATTTTTTATGATTTGATCTTTGTTTGATGTTGTTTGTAGTTTACAATTTGCTTGCTAAAAAACATTTGGACAATTCTACGACACATAAAATTCCAAATCGAAATTACTATCTCCACCAACAATATGTCTGAAGAAAATTGTTCAAAGATGACCTTAAGATATCACCACTAACAGAACAAAATTTAGAGTCAGATTCATCCTTTCCGGGAACCGGTGAAATAGTTCAAACGGTACCATTAATAGCAAGCATTTCTTATCTAATCACAATTTTAGTAAAATGTGCAAAAGTGTAAAAAGAAAAGTTTTTTAAGTTTCTAGAAAAACGATAACACAAAACATGAAGTGGTTTTTCATTACACGTGAAGAAAATAACAAAGAGGATACAAATAAATACGATGCGTGAAATGCCACACTTGTACATAGTGTGTTGAGTTAAGAAATACAGGATGTTCATGAAAAATAAAAAAATATAAAAAATGGAAAGATCTCATTTTATTAGATTTATATCCAAAATATTTCGGATTTATATCCAACATATTTTCGCACACGCGGGAAAAAGGTCATAGATATTTAAAATAAAAATGTCTACTATTCACAACAAAGATATTCGTACGTAGGCATGTTATTGAACTCTTAGCATACCATTTGAAATATAGACAGTGTTATCTTCTAGTTTCTATAACAGGTATGTTATTTGCAGTGTATGTAGTCTGCGTGTATGTATACGAGTTTGGTTGCATGGATATTATGAAAACACATTCTGCATCCATATGCGACACATATTAGAATTTCCTGGGCTTTATTAAATTTTTTGGATTTATGTTCTACATAATTACGCCGCAAAATGCTTTCAGAAAATAAAGATAGCACTATTATTTTGTTGGTTTCTTTGACTACTCTAATTTCCGTTAAACCGTTCGTAGATAACTTATGGCTTTTTTGTTTCTTAACATAGATAGGTCAATTTTAGGAAACCAAAAATCTCTTCCCATTGTATTTCAAAAGAAATCAGAAACATTACATATGATATATTAGCTAGTAGAGACTACCTTGCTGTATCCGCTAAATATTAGAACCTTTACAGTTTATTTATAGTAAAGATCAAAAATAATTTATTGGTCCAGTCACCGAAACTTTCCACCAACGAAGAACTGTTACTAATTAATCCGACCGACCTGTCCAAACACTTGCTCGGAGCTTCTATATAATTGACGAACTACAACTTGAATCGATATGGTACCACTGCAGATAAAGCAGCGCTATTAACTGTTATGCGCGACAAGCGTTCTGTAAAGGCAGTCAGTTTAATCTTGGTGGTGAATATTCCGGAAACGTTTCGTTCCAGCGACTAAATTCACCTATCTAATCTGCAGATGGGAGTCCGCTCAAAATTAATTACGTGCACGCGATACGACCAGGTGGTCCATTTGTACCTGCTCGTTGCAATTCCCATTTACAATCGTTGCTTTGAAACTTTCTCGAACCAACAGATCAGAAGCGATCTATTTTGAATGAACTTGAACTCTCGCTTATTAGTATAAATTTAGTCATTCACTATTTCAAGTGCTTAACACTAAATAAAACCAGTCAATTGTAGAATTGCCCGTAAAATTAAATTTTCTAAGTTGAGGGTAGATAAAAACTTCGATAGAAAATGAATTGACTTTTAAATTGAAACTAAAAAATACTTGCTCCTTAAAAGAACTGCAGTATATCGTTTTATATTTTACTCAATACTGAATAGCTCAATTTCATTAATATTAGTCCCGTAATAACATCTGATTTACTAAAACCTTGACATTCATTCCAAATTTTTAGAATTTTGAATTAAAACAAATGAAAAAGCAGTAGAAGGGTCTGTGTGGAAAACTGGTAGATCTAATGAGTTTTCTTAAATCGAATGCCCTCTTTATGATTTCTTAGTTTACCATGTAGGCTACTGAAAGCGATTTTTTACAGAACTTGAGTTTAACAGAACTTACATATGATATTACACGCACAAACTTTTACATGTGTCACAGGCGTACGATAAGTACCACAATAGATAATAATAAACTTCGAAACTTATTGAAGCCATCACATCGAACGAAATGCTTATGTGATGGTAGACAGTTGGTGCGTCTATATATTAAAATAATGGTCTTCTAAGGCATATATACATATGTAAATTTTCTTTGAGATTTACGTGAATGAAATATGAAATATACTTTTTGCGGGTGTTGATCTGGGTAGATAACTGGTTCTCAGAATTTGCAGTAGTTCGATGAAGTCTCTTAGTCTTCTTCATCTTCTTCTGGAGTGAATCGTAACACTTCTATCACGTAAAATTTCTGTATATATATACTGGTTCTGATATTTTAGCGGTTGCAATCTGATGTTTTGGATTCTTGGGTGTTGTTCTGGGGTTGGTTAGTGTTTACTCTGAATCCATGTATGAGATTTTCTAGTCGTACAATATAACACATTTTAAATACCATATGTATATTATATACCTGCGACCTGTTCTCTTCCCGGTTATTTTAGTTGTCAATTCTACAGGTTCAGAAAAAGTGTAATTCTGTATTTAGTTTTTCTATAAAGAGAATACCAAAGGAGATGAGCTGCAAGTTAAATTAAAAACAAACACTGCAGCTCTATTTGGTATTGTGAATTAGTTCATCTCTTGTGCCTTAAAGGTTAGTACTCTTACTAGTTACTTAGTACTACTTGTGGTATATAGAATAGGCGTAAAAAATGTTACGCTAATGTTCAAATTCTTACACTGTCCCACAGGGTGGTACAGCATATGAAAACAGTGCTACGCTAAAGTTATTAAAAATGGATGGGTACACCAAGGAACGAATTATTGCCAAAACATATTACAAAGTTGGCAAAAGTTTTGCGGAAATTATCCGAAATATTAGTGGAATTGTTGGTATTCATATTTCACTATACCAGTCCACTGTTCGAACATTAATACAAAATTTTCAGGAGACTGATTCGGTTCTGAACAAATACACACCGCATCCTTCCTGTGTGGCTGACCGAGAACATTACAGTTGCCAGTGGGAGTATAGAGGAGAACCCAAGGACATAATCACGTCATCGTTCACAATATTTGAACATCAGCAGAATCAATTTGCACCTTTAATCTTCAAAATTCAATTAACTCTGGAGCTCAAGTCACGACATCATTTGCAACGGAAAAAATTATACCGAATTTTTTGTCGAATCAATTAGACGATTTGAATCTCGATGGTGTTACATGCCATATAATAAGAGAGACCACTGATTTTTTAAGGCAATATTTTCCTCATCGTGATTTCCAGAAATGTTGACATTAATTGGCCGCCTAAATCTTGCACCTTGGCGTCATGAGGCGCGGGGCATTTTGTGAAGTGTAGACTCCATGATAACAAACCACAAACAACTCTTAAACCGAAAACAGAAATTATACGCGCTATTGTTGAAATTCATAAATCCATGACAAAAAAGCCCGGTTAAATAATTTATTGTGTTTTATGTTAAAATTAAATCCCGATGGGCTACCCTTTGCTAAGCAGCATTGCTTCTATAACTCTTTCAATTTTTCATTAGTATATTGGGTGTGTATTTAATATAGAGCTATTTAAACTTTGTTTCAAAGAAAAAGAATAAAGACAAATTATTTGAGTATTAATATCTGGGTTTCCTAGTATTTATTTTGCCGATGTTCTCTTTTCTAAAGTAGATAATTTACCTCTCAAAAACATTTCCTTTCATATTCTTCTTAAATTAATTCAAAATTGAGATTACTAATCCCACATGTTACGTAAACTTCCTGCATTAAACAAGTTCATCCGTCAAATTTAATTGCATATAAGATTCACGTCGCACTGTCATTTCGGTTGCATTTTCTCTGCCTCGCTGATCCGGCTTTCTTTTTGTTTTTGGTTACGCTATCCTCCTGGTTTGACTGCGATTAATGGTTCACCTGTTGCGAAAAATAATTCACACTCGCAGGCTTATGGTATACGTAATGCGAGTCTTTGACTAATCGCACACCTACTCGGATTCATTTATCATATACGCCCCCAAGTAACAGTATCGTACTTTTTCTTTCCTCGGAATGTATTGAAAGAGAGATTAATTTTTTTGTAACAGCTTGCTTGTTAGACAAATTGCTGAGTGACATGTAAATGTAGGCGGTATATTTACATTCTTTTAGAAGAAATGCTAGAATTGCACGTTAAATTACAGAAGTAGGTGAGTTTCGAGCAACAGAAATTTAACAAATTTTCATATCCGATACATAACATGCTTTATTACCTATTTTGCTTTATTATACTAAATATTATGGCGAATACATATATAAGTACAACATTCCTATTATCAGATATATATTTATATTTTAAAATCTGTAATATTGGAATGTGAGATAGTTTATGGTTTCTAAGAAATGAGGTCATTGTTATTTCCTAGAGGTACTTCTGTTAAATGCCGGTAATAAAGAAATTCCCAGTAGCTATAGCCTAAATATGTATTTCAATTGACGATAATCCCGAGTTTGATGCCGTTATATGTTTCTTTAGGTTGTCTACTATAGGTAATTCCAGGGACCGAGTCGATTACAACGCTATACCCGAGTTGCTGCTATAACCAATAACGTTATAAACGGGTTCTATTGTACTGTAGTAGCGCGTGTCTTTCATATTTACCAATGATTGAAGTTGGTGTTACAGTGCCATCGCAGCAAATTTCAAGGTAACACTATTGCACTACTATGCGGAATTTAGGTTAACAGATAAATAAAGTTGGCACTGCAATCGTTCGTAAAGCCAACGCTACAGATGGGGCATGCTACAAAAACAAATTATATCTCACGTAAAGCTGCTTTTAAGTAACGGCTTGCTTGTTAAGACAAATTGCTGAAGGACATAAATGTAGGCGGTATTGAAATATCACTGTTTTACATTCTTTTCAGGAGAAATGTTAGCAGGTTAAAATTATAGAATTAGAATATTGTAATGGCGCGTTTCTTACTTACAATACTGTTTATCTTGGTCTGTTTAATATGGCAATATTAAATTTTTCCGAAACGTAATTCTTTTACATTACCATTCTTTGGATTTTAATAAACAATAAAACAATTTTTAGTCATCTTTGGAGCTCGTTTTAAGAAATTGAATTCTTATTCTAAAACTTAGTATACAGGAGTAAATACTGCTAAAACAATTTGGTGAACAAAGAATGACAGGAATAAACAAAGCTCAAATACACTAGTAAATATTCGACCTTCGAATGAATATACGTAAATAACTAGTAATTATTATCATAACGTCAATAACAAATTAAGAAACAAGTACAAAACCGCATAAAAAATATATAAAAGAACATCAGACAATGTTGTGAGAAACAAAGATACTGAATCATCAATAAAGTAGAGGAATTACATGAAATAAATTATTGCTAATTATATACTACACCTGTGTTATTCTTGCATTTAAACAATTCATTCGCGATTAGCAAGTGAAATATCTATAGCATGATTCAACAGGTAGTGATGACGATGAACGACGATACTGTACAACAATGTTACCTCCACAGCGCGCTGGAATTTGTTCGTTTCATGCCCAATTTGCGAAGCTGCGCACGATTGCCCAAGAGAAGGAGAACCTTGAGGAGTCGTACGCATTAGCATATCGTTAATCATGTATAAGCGTTGGTAGCCAAAACAAAAGAACAAAGGTGTATCTTACGCATTTTAATACATATCGCATCTATGACGATAATCGACATTATTCTACATGCACAGGTGCTCCGTATGCTTTACAAAGGCCGCTTTTGGAGCACGTGGAAGTGTATGCGCACAATCGGAATATACAGTGGCGGCCACATAAATAGCACAGGCATCAAATATCATTTGAATTAACCGCACAAGTAGTTCCCGTTTAAATTTTTATTAAACTAAGGCGAGAGTTTTGAGAAGGTTACGTATTCCAGAACAATAATACGGCATTCAATGAAAAAAAATTAGTTTCACTTTTCTAGCAGGCATATAAATAGCACAGTTGTCGGTTCTGCAGCGGAATCTTAGTATAGTGTTACGGTTCGATTTATTTTGTACTTAAAAACTGCCGTACTTACCATTTTTAAAATTAACGTGTTATTAATAACAAAAATGTAAGTGTTAATATAATGGGACGAGCAAAACATTGCAGACCAGAGAAAAGTGAATTAATTTGCGCCATGAACGAGAAGGGCATATCACTTCCAGAAATATCAACATTAAACTGTTCATGTAAATTAATACAAAATGCGGTAAAGCATATTCAGATGGAAAAACCTAGGAACCAAGAAACGCAAGATTAGGCCTCGCAAAACAACCTTATTCGTCAATTCAGTCAAGAAGATCCTTTTAGCACAGCGAGCAAATAAAACCGAATTTTATAAACAATTTGATATTGATATACTGGGAAGAACAATACGACGTCAGTTGAAAGAATTTAACTTACATGGGTGTATTGCGGTAGAAAAGCCACTCGTATCAAATAAAAACCGTCAAAGAAGATTGCAATTTGCGAGAATACGCAAAGAAAAGCCGCTTTGTTTCTAGAAATCTGTACTTGGGACAGATGGGAGCAAATATTTGGCTCCGACGGAAAAATGTATATGCGACGCCCCACCTATCAGAGATTCAACCCTACGTACACTATAAAAACACTGAAACACGGATGGTATAGGGCCTATATTCAGAATGATCGGAAAATGGATCAGTATGTATATCGCAACATTTTAGAAAACGTGATGGAACCACATACTGATGAATTTCTTCCAGTAACCTGGTGTTTAATGCACGACAATGACCCCAAACAGTCCGTAAAGTAGTGGCTAGAGAAGAAACAGATTCGATTTTTAGAATGGCCTGCACAAAGCGATGATTTAAACTCCATAGAAAATCTATTGGGGGACGTTGAGGTTGTTATAAAAGTCTAAATCTCCAGCGACATTAGATGAGTTATGGGATACTATTGAAGAAGCCTCGCAACACATGCCTGTGAAGAGATATCAAAAATTAGTTGAATGTGTACCGAGAGAATGTGCAACAGTGTTGGCTTGTAAAGGCTTTCCAACAAAATATTAAATGTGAAAAGCAACAAAGAATTTAGAAAAAGAAATAATACAATATTTCGTTATTGTTATTAAATGTGCTATTCACTTAAAAAATAATACATTAATTTTCTTAATTTGTTTATCTTGAAGCTTATAAAATATGTGTTTATTATAAACTACACTAGGGTGACAGAAGTTAAATAAATCACTTGTTAACATTTACAAATTTATCAATTCATCCATATCAGTTTACCTATGCTGCGCCACTGTACATAGTTGCGATATCGTTAGACTTACTTGCTTTGTTTACTTGTTTTATATATGTATTTGCGGCGTGAGAAAATTTTAAACTGAATAAATTGCCCCATTGTACTCCAATGTACTTTGTTTGTACATAAAACGGTGTGTTATATCAGTTCTGCGATCACAACGCGTTTTGGGTAATAAGAAATGTGTAACTTTTTCATTTGATCGCACTGAACGTTTTGACATTTAGTTGGAGATGTTCAGTGCCCGTAACAAATGTGCAAGCAGGTAGTAAAAGTAAGATAATAAACAAATACTGACTATAAAAGAATGAAATATACCCTTATTGCGCTGTGATGGGTACAATAATGTATTAATTAATATGATTAGGTAGAAAATACTTAAATATGTAGAACACTAATAATGTAATTTCAAAATCCATTGTTATAATAATAATTGAAGGCCAAAGTATATGCAAAAAAAAACTGAAAATATGTCTATAACCATGCAGCTTAGCCTAAATATGCATATTTGCATGGAAAATTTGCAAATAAAAAGGTAGCAAAATATACAATGTATTAGAAAGGAATGTACCCTTTGAGATTATAACTAAATTTTCTAAAGCTGTCTATTGAGAAGGGCCTAATTTTGTAATATAGTACATACACTACACAAATACATAACACTGTACTTTGACTTCATACTAAGTTAATAAAAAACACGTATTCTAGGGAAGTATAGCATAACCGCCCACAGTCAAAGTCGTCCAGCTGAAAAATATGTAAAAAGAAGGAAAGACTTCCGTGTTTCACGTCAGTTACTATAATAATGTGTTCTCGTACGGTTATATTTTCCAGCGTATGTAGGTATTTCAAAAATGTTTGTATAGTGAAATCGAGAAAAAGAAACTAGTTGAGATATTCAATTTTTGAATAAGAGAGAGAGAAATTGCAAAAAGACGGGAAATCGTTGAAATTGTATGCAAAAGACGTACAACAGTTGAGTGCATATTAAAAAGATGGACTGATGATAAAACAATATCCAACAAACGCAGAACTTATTCGCAAACGATTTTCCCCGATGAGAAACTGCAGAAAGACTGGAAATCGCTAAAATTGTAGGCAAAAGACGTACAACAGTTCAGTGTATATTAAAAAGATGGACTAATGATACAAGAATATCCAACAAATGCAAACTTATTGTAAAAAGATGCTCCCCGAAGGGGACGAATGATGGATTTTAAGAGAAATAAACACAGATCCAAAAAAAGTGCACCAAAACTAGCGAACCAAGTAGGAATTCTTGAGGAAATAGTTCATCCCGAAAATATTAGAAGAGTTTTGGTGAAAAATGGATCGCTAGAAAGACGGCGTATATCAGCGATAAGTATAGGAAAGAGTCGAATTCGCAGGCAAGTGTATAGGAGAGCATATCTCTTGAGAATAAGTTTTATATACAGATGAAACAAAATGTATGGCGTAAATCGAATGAACAACAAATACTAAAGAATTTGACACCAACCATTAAACGCGGAGGAGTCTTGCCAAAGTTGTGGGGTTGCATGTTGGCGGCAGGTAGTGGTAATATTTATTTTATGGAAGGTACCATAGGCAACTGGCAAAATTTAGACATATTAAAGAAAAATGTCAAACAAAGTGCAGAAAAATTAAGTATTTTTTGTTAGGATAATGATCCTAGGCATAAATCTGGTGTTGTAAGAGAATGGATACTTTATGGCTGTCTAAAAGCTCTTCAAACTGCAATCGCCGGACTTGAACGTAATAGAGCCCCTATAGCAAGAATTAAAATTTAAATTGATAAAGCATTCCCTTTTAAAACAATTCAATATAAAACAAAAGAAGAACAGACAGATGAAGATCGGGTCCCAAGTGAGACATGTTGGCATTTTTTCTCCTGAGAAAGAAAAAGTCGTTATTTTTCTCATATAACCCCGTAAATTTATAAAAATCTTCCTATTATATCCAATAATAAAGTGTATCAACTGATACTACGTACAAAATTTGGAAGTTCCGGACACTTGGAAGGCTAAAGCCAATCCATCCTAAAGACGAGCCAGTGAGTACGATTTCAAAGGTTATAGACGCGTCCAATCTTCTTAAGCTCTTCAAAATTAATTCTATCTTTAGATCTCATATTTCGTTTCGTAAATTAATTAGAATATTTCAAGTTTAGCTAGTCAGGGATTGCCTTAGGTTTTCTGTAAAAACATTTTCTGTTGTAAAAAAGCGGTGTATATAGATTTTTTTTACTTGTCAATAATTTTTTTTTTCAACTTTACATTTGACATTTTAATTTAGAAAACATTTTCACTTAATTCGAAACAAATAAATCAAAATTTTAATTCAAAGAACCCAGTTAAAGATTTTTAACGAGCCTGAAATTTTCCACCACAGTATGTACAACATTAATTCACTATACTAAATGTTAATTTCACTATGTATAATAAATAATATACGGATACCTATAGATTACCACAAAATATGTTAATAATGTGCAAAATGCATCTTTAATAATGTTTCCATATTTATGGCAGGAACTGTATCTTAGGGGCAAAATATAAATATGAAATAAATATAATCACTCCTTACATAAAAAATACGTTTATGCTGATAGATCATTTGTTTCGTGCCCATCCTTTACAAATACAGTTCTACGACTTAACAGAATACAATTAGTCCTTTAAAATTTAGCAGTAACATAAGTTCCATAAAAATACTTCATATGATTGTGGCTGTAAAAAGAAGTGTTACGGACGAAATGCAAATAAAATAAATGCCTATTTAAAGAATATACCTCAAGATGTCCAAAGATTTGTGTCTTTCCAATAAGCTCAATAGGTTCTGAATGCAATGGAAATGTTCTATTTGATTCCCATTTAAAAGTAACTTTACCAAATTTAAACCTATATTCTAGGCCCGTATATTGAATATCGATAGCTATCATTTATTTACAACAAATATTGTTCAATAGTATCCAACATTAAGCATTTGAACATTAAAAGTATTCAAAAGTCAAACATCGGGATATCATTAGTATTAGTCCACTAATCAAGATGAGAAAACTTGCAGTTTTGAAATGTTACCCAGCTTTGTAAAATGGCGTGCGCTACAGTTATTGCAAACGAAAATGCTACAACGGAATAAGAGACAGAGTTTAAACTTTTAATAAAGTATAGCATAGTTACATATTTGCAAACATTTGCTTACTACAAAAAACACGCCGGGAACATAGTTTAATGAGCAGACACTTCTTCTTTTTCAAAATGACTAAAATAAAGTTATGTAACATATGTCATATTTCCAAAAAGAATCATCCGTTACATATGCTAAAAAATTATGAAAGAGAACTGGCAAAACTATTTGTTTTTCATTCCCTCCAGGTCCAACAACTAAAAAAAATCAATGGACACTCCTCTCTGATACGCTTGTTTTAATGAATGAAACATTTCTACCGCTGTTCATTACGGTATTCTACGTCGTCTTTTTTTCCAAGCTCAATTCTTTTGTAACTGTCATATTTAATGAAACTACCACCACGCATAATATCCGGAGTATCGGGCAGATGGCGACGCAGGTGGTCCTCGTTCGCTTACTGTCAACACCAGGCGAACCTGCGCGTCCACAAAACCTGAACAATGCACGAGAACTCTGCAGTTCCGATGATGTTTTTGAACGAGTTACTCGCATCCGCTGTTTTCATACATATAAATCGTATATAAAGCGCGTAGTACTGCGCAACAGCAGAATTTTACGTAGGAAAAGTTTTCAGACACAAAAGAAGTTCTATATGAAAAATATTAGTTTTTTTACCATTTAATTTTATGCTTAGATTCGCTTCCGACGTGAATTTTTGTTCGAAAATAGAATCAAAAAATGCATGTCACGCTTTCATTTATTACGTCGTTTATATATCTGAGTGTCGTCTAACCAACTTCATACAATGTAGCGTACAGAATCGGGAAGAGTATGTTATTTGTCGCAAATACCCGTTATCAAAATTTCCTCTAAACATTACTGCGAATTGACACTACACAATATATTTGAGCATAATTTTTAATAAGTAGAATTTTTTGCAAAATCAGTTGTCGTCAATGATGTAGTTGAATATTTTAAGCAAAAAGTTGAGTTAATGATGAAACTGCTACATAACGCCCGTACCAAAATGAAGGTGACAATCAATGGTAAAGTTTCTCGGATTTTTACTCTATTACTATTAGAAAATAATCTGAAAATGATAAATTACCTGTCCAATTATGGTTGCATCGAGTGAGTTACGCAAAATATGAATTTCTAATATCTGTGCAGTGAGCTGCCAGTTCTAGAACTGCATCCGTCTAATAAAACATGTATTTGCTTCAGTAAATACAGTATTGATAGAATGAACAACATTTCTAAAAAGTTCGAAAAAGGGTCGCTCTCTGAACAAAAGGCGCAGTGCTTCAACAGCAGATCGCGATAATCGAGGTTCATAACGGATATGTTTAATAGATCCTCCCCTCAGCTTTTCGCCTCTTTAGGATACCGCATAATTGCATCTTCTTCCACGACAATTACGCACCAAGGTAAAATTGTAGGTAGAATTGTTATTCTACAATTACTAACTGGTTTGCACTCAAAGTATTTTATGTCAATAACACCCAATTTATTGTTGCAGGTAAAATGTTATTCGGAATAAAGAATCATTACGTTCTGGTTCTGGGCAGGAAAAAGCTTCGATGGAGAACTGCTAATCATTATTCCAAAAACAGTTACTATAAATAAACAAAAACAAAGGAGCGACTGGTGGAAGCGGTTCAAAAAGTGTACAGGTTGAAGATGTTTCAGAAGAATATTTACAAAAATTAGTAAATTGCATGCTGGATAGAAATAGAGCTCTCATTAAAAATAATGTAGGCCGAATTAAGAATTTTAAGTAATTTTCTGTTTAATCAAAAACTATACTTCTTTGAACCATTGCGGTTCATTCTGTCAATACTGTATATAAAAATTACAAAAATATTAAGACATATTTCCTTTAAATATTCGAATATACATTTTCAATGAAGGCGCTTTTGCATTACAGCACGTTGCCCAATTTTTTTCAATCGTTGTAATAGCCACTTATGGGCTCTTTTGATTTTGTCTGAGCGCGATTGAAATCATTGATTGGCGCTATAAGTTTAGAAATGAAGAACTCAAATATAATTTCATATTATTAATGCTTGTAATGCACACACACATGCATAGATACTTCCCAGTTAAGAGGATTAATATCGGAGTACAAGGTATTTTAAAAGTCCTTTTCATAATAGAAAGAGTATAATAAAATTCCAGGGACAATATCACAAACAACTACTAAGGACACGTTAGACTTGTACTGTCTATGTTATATTGAATATGACTTGAAATTGCTTTCCAATATTTTCCAAATTGATACAAACACGCGCTTACTGACCAATTAGTCCCTGCAGCTCAGTTCTTGTTTGGTCCTCGGAACACATTCGTCAAACATTTATTTGTCTTGCAGAATCAATATCTAGGTATAAAGTAACAAGGTCCTTATGTGTCATAATACTAAGCAAATTCGTCCTTACGTTCTCTCCTCAAATCACGGGAAAAATTTCCGCGACAATTTGGAAATAATCCGAAAAATTTCTTATTACGCTTTGACGACAAAAATTTAATAACGATAGCTCGAATTCCCCACGATAAACTGACTATATAACTACGATAGGACGCCGCATCGGAAAGACTGATACGGGAAAATGGAATGCACTCTCGTCAACCATGCGACTAATGTCGAGAATGACTATCGTTCCTCAGAATTCCTTTTGCCCGAGTTTTTAGTCGCTCGAAGTCCGGTGGCAGGGTGGCTGTGGTAACCGGATATTTAATGAAAACGCAGACCAAAAGCACAAACAAAAGCCCTTTTACTTTACTAGCCGAGTACTGCCTTCCCTCAATCCATCCAACCACGATAGCGCTGCGGTTATTACGTTACGCAGGTGAATAAAACTTCCGAGGTGTATGAAGTAGGGTAACCCGCTGTGTAATTATTGATTTTGCAAATTTAATTGAATAGATTGCGGAAGTTCGTTATTATTACGAGGGTATTGTTTACAGCAGAGTTTACGCTTACACGCAGATTTGTGCAGGATGGGTTCACCATAGCGAAAAAAATCTTTGTCGTAGGAAATATCAAGTTTTCCGTGGTTCCGATATATTTTAAACATTTTCTTATGTCAACTCATCTTTTTGGATCCTATCAAGAAGTTTCCAATTAAATTTAACAACGGCCATTATGTTGATCAATGTATAAACATGGCTTTCAATCCACACACTTGGAAGTGTATTTAGAATCGTTATAAGACTAAAATTTCCATATAAGACCGCTTCTCCAGCAAAAGGAAGCATTACATTCTTTAATGTATTCTGATAAATACTTTTGGTCATCATGCCATTGACTCAATGACCAAAACCAGAGCCAAACCAAATTTGTCCTGTTAAATAATTTCCACAGAAAGTAATACTTACTGCATACTTACTGTATACTTACAGAATTTATGTCCAACTTTGTAAACGTTGCAGATATGTTTTCAGCATTAAATGGTAAGTCTTAACTAACTGAAGATAATATCTGGCCATATACAGCGAAAGAAGCGTTAGGGTTTCTCTGATATAAATTATCTTAATAAAAAACCATTCCTTTTTTTATTTACTATTTGGATGTTTACATCATTAGTTACTTTTTCGATGGTTAATTCAACTCCAACCACATCGTAATAGTAAACGAACAGTTTTCGAATTTGAAGCATGTTGTGATAAAGTATATAAAAGGAAAGATAAATAATAATAGCAAGAGAAAACAAGCAAATAGAAAAGGGATGAAGAGGACAGGAAAAAAGAAAAAGAGAGAAGATAAATAAATAGAAAGGGAGAAAAGGGGTAAAACGGCGAAGAGAAATAAAGAAAGGAAGGAAAAAGAGAAAAGAGAACGGGCACAAAAGCAAAGGCAAAAGCTGTCAGAACGTTTTTGCTTCTAGAGTGGTTAACACGTCGAGTTACTGTAACCTTATTCCAAAGTGGTTTCGCCTCTAGCGTGGTTTACATGTCGAGTTACCGTACCGCTCTGGTTCCCCTGTTTTTTTCTCCTGAAGAAGCCTCGGCGTCTGCTTCTGTCCCTCCTTTCTTTTCTATTTTCTTTCCTTTTTTCATTTCGTTTCGCCGTTTTCCCTTTTTATTTATTTATTTCTCTTTTTCTTCTTTCCTGTACTCTTCATCTTTTTTCTATTTCATTGTTTTCTCTTACTATTATTTAGTTTTCCTTTTATATACTTCACAATGACACGGTGCAAATCCGGAAACAATTCGTTTATTAAGGATGACCGTGTACGGTATAGAATTATGCTTTTCAATCCAGTTCTGTCTTGAATCTACAGTTATGTGACATTACGATGAATAAAAAGAACTCTTCGATTAAAATTACTATACACTTTATTTTTTCTATCTTGTCCGCTATATCATTAGTTTTATTTACATACATATCATCATAACTTACCGCTACTGTTTGTTCTATGCTCTATTTCTAACTACTATATTGTTTTTCCGTTGTGAAAAGTTGCATTCCAATTTACATGAAAAAAGCACTATTTGCTTTTTTTGTTAATTAAATCAAAAGTAAATAGCGAAGGGAGGTAAAAGAAAACGTGAAGTACTAAATAACTATGAAAATTCTTCTTATTATGAGCAGCATCTGTGAGCAAATTATAGTCAATACGTTTAAAGAATTTAGTTTTCCGGATTGCAATTGTGTGTCTGTCGATGTTTCACCCTTCCAGATGTATGGAGTTTCTTCTGGATTGTTTCATGTAATCGAGAGCTAAACGTCGGCAGACCATGCAACTACAACACGGTTTCAACCAGGAAACCAGAATTCTTTAAAAGAAAATGACCGCGGTAGTCTACAATAGCACATATTCAATATATTCATCACGATACTCAAAATTATAGAATTTTATCAATTATCGATTCTAATACTGAATGGTCCAAATAACGAACAATCTGGATATGGATCTTGTCTACTATATCACTATTTTTATCTATATCGATCAAACTTCAAAATGGTGATACTGTCATCTTTGCGTGAAGATCAACCTCTCGTTATTGTTTAATTATAATAAACGTTTTTCTCTTTCACTAATACATTTATATTGCAGATTAGAGATTTAGGAAAAAAACATTTAAAATAGAATATCCTCCCCGTTTTCGCAAGAAACAAAAGTATGTAAGTCACTGAGCAATTGGCAAAGTCCTAAAAATGTTTAACACATCCATTAAATAATTTAGCAGTAATGTTGAACTTGAAAGAAAACGTCAGCATTTTGGTAATTAAAACATTGGTATCGGGCCGAACATTAGTGTAGATAAATTATTAAAATATTCTCTACACTTTCGACCTTTCCCAAGATCCTCTCACACCGCATCGCTTGAAAAACACTGCTCCGCAAAATTTCAACTCGGTCTATATTAAGTGTATGGCGTATGTATCACATAAAAACGTAACGCATGTTCGACACATCGAAACAAGTTCTTTCACAACTGTCTTTGGCATTTCATCTAGACTTTAAGCGAAGCTATTGTTCGCTACAGTATCATTTATCTTCGCCTACTTATAGATAATTTTACATTTGTATGCAGAATAGATTGCGCAGTTTCTTCATAACCGTTTTCGTGGCCAAACAAATTCTACTCTCGATTTCTTTTCGCGATAGATGAAAACGAATCCCACGACCCAATTCGTACAGCACGTTTTAAAACTTATAGTACATTCTTCCAAACAAGTAACTAGGATTGGCCTTTAAATCTAATATTTAAAGTTGTACTTCGAAAAACGAAAGCATGGTGGAAAAGTTAGTCACCGACTAATAAACGGATAATAAAAGCGTAGGAAGGAGATCACATAGAGTAAAAAAAAACTAAGCTTACAAAACTACTGCTTCGTACGATATTATTTCTCTCAAACGTAAAGTGAAGGGCTTCAGGCTATGTTTAAAAATGAATGGAACGGCATTCTTTGGAGCAAGAATAATTACAGCGCGAGTAAAAGGCGTAACGACCTCCGCAGGAATTTAAAACTACTGCAAAACAAATGAAGACATGGGGTATTATTGTGATACACAATCATTAACATTATATTACAAATAACAAATTAAGTGCATAAAGATGATGTGTAGATATTCAAAGGAGAGGACACCATGTGAAAGTAGTTACATCATTATAACAATGAAAGGATAAAGTCGATAATAAAAAGGCATAACTAAAAGAATATCTTCAGTAATCTTTAGCAGAAAAAACTGCAGCTTTAGAGCGAAATCAGATTTAACATTTATAGAATTACTAAAACGTGACCTCAATGTAAATTAAATTCTTTTTTAATTTCAATTTCCAATAGCTCCATTAATTAAGCGTATAGATATTTCTCTGGAAAAGCCAGATTATAGTAAAGACATTGTAGACATATCAAATAGGTGGTAGGTGAAAATGCCTAAGAGCTTTGCACTGAAACATCACACGACGCGATAGCCAAGCATAGTAAAGTTAACGTTATCGCTCAGTAAAACGAAATCTTTGGTTGCTGACGAGATGATTCGAAGGATATGTACTCCTCAAGTACTATTTACACAAACCAGATAAAGCCAAAAGTTAACTGTGTAGTCTATGACAAGTAATTACATCAGTCGTAAAAGACACCATTTATGCCCGTTGCAAAAGCAAGAACTTTGTTATATAGCTGCTGCATTGCAAAAGCATAATATTCATTACAACGATAAAATGGAACTTTGGAGATTAATAAAACGATGTACTGAATGATAATTACTTTGCAAAATTTTCGACCAAACGAAATTATGTATTGACCTTTTTAGAATATAATATTATTTCTCAGGAGCAACCGTTGAGGACTATGCTGCTATATTTACCTAAGGTTATTACGTCTATGTTCATTTCTGTTTCTGTTACCTACACGGCTTACACAATCATCACTCATTTATTAACTGTAATCTTAACCCTTAGTCTTATATAGCGCCTAATTCGAATTATGAAGTATTTGATAAGCAAATTATCTTTTATAAATAAATATAAATCATTTTTTCAAACTATGTTTTCTTAATTACTGAGTGAGTAATCACCAATTTAGAAAATAAATTGGTGATTCTTCTATAGAATCATTCTATAGAAGAATTTCGGGTAGAGTGTATCGATTATATGAAAAATATTCAACTTCAAATAATTTGAAATATTTAGATAAACATATGGGTAGGCAAGGGCACTATCGTTATTGTTCGCTTGCATCGAAAGGTGTAATAAATAGATCTTTTATCTGTCTTCCTACAATTCACAATTCTGTTTCAAATTTTAAAAGAACTTCTTTTTTCCTTCCTTTATATTAAATAACTTTACTTAACTTAATGCGTTTTATTTGTATATTACTCCTTATTGGATATGGGAATCATGGTCCTTCAGTGTTAATACCGTTTTTCTTTTTTTAGATTGGGTGCAGAACTAATAGTCATAAATATTACAGGTTCCGATCGAGACCGTCCATACTGAATACCAACAAAAGGATTGTGTGATAAAAGTAAAACCTATTACATCGTGATTAAAAATATAATAAAATGTTCGTGAGGTGAATAAAGGTTAACTAAAATAACAACAGACGTGCTTAATATAAACTTGAACTATTACTGGGTTTATAGAAATGCCCACGGAATTGTACAGATTTATTGTAGTTTTATAAGTGGGACGTGGACAGAGAAAGGAAATGCGCTGAAGTGAAATAAATGTGAATTGAAAGATATACACATACTGCTCATTTATTTTGCCCTTTGGAATGAATGAGCTTTTAATAATTGTGATTTAACATAATAAACTTTTAGTAAATATAAATTTGTTTCGGGAAAACCTGTATACAAGATCCGTAATAGCAACTGTAGCAACGAAGAATATTTATTGTATTCCACAAATTAATAAGCAAAAAGTTAAAATTGGTGCCATCACAAATAATAAGCCCTTCCACAAGCAACAATTGGAACTTAGGAACTGAAAATAGGTGTAAAAATGTATGTATAAGAAATATGTCAAATATAATTTAAGCGACTACGAGGAGTAATCAAGTATGAAAGTATCTTTTATAAGCCCAGAGTGGGAGAGCGTATTTAGGTGTGATTGGAAAGTTTAGGTCATTAGGCGAAGACTTCTAAATTAGGGGAAAAAGACCAGGTGGCTTATTCCATGCTTCATTTAGTAGCCGTCACGATAAGTACGAAGGATGTGCTCGTCTTGAACAACACATAAAGTTTCTCATCGCTGTAAACGTAAAACCAGTCGAAATTTACTGCAGTCTGCAGGTTCAGTTCGGGAAAGATTTTCTTTATGAACAAGACTGACTCATAGCACTGAACATTTCGGAAGAACTTTGTGTTAGTCATGGAAGTGTCCAATCAATCATCAGCTAGCAAAATCAGAGCTCGTTTGATTCTAAAGCTACTGAAAGAGCTGTACGTGTTCGCAATTCTCAATTGCTTTAAACTTCAGAACGGGAAACTTTTTTGCATAGAATCGTCATCTGTGATGAGATATGCATGCACTACTACACCTCCTATTCACAGCAAGGAGTGGAGGAGGAAAGGAAATGGAGATTCTTTGAAAGCCAAAGCTCGATTGACTGCGGAGAAAGTATTGACCACGCTCTTTTTACATACACATCCCACCGTCACTTCCACAAATTACAATTGCGACCTATTGGATCAAGTTAGGCTTCAATATCGATGCAAAAGACATTGTCCCATTCACGTGGTACCACTTCTTCTGCACAGCAGCGCTAGGCTCTACGCAACTGGTTACAGCGCACTTCTTACACTTCAGTCCCTATCCGTTTTATTAGGGCCACCTTATAAATTTAAGGTTTTGTGCGTTTCCAACGCGATAATTTACAAATACAAGTATAAAATTCATGAATAGAGTTTATAATACCTATCTAAATACATTCCCTAAATATCTTTCTAAGAAATTGAGAAAGTGCCACTTAATTCACCCTCATGAATCATTCTGTACTGTATGTCTAGAAGATGAGTAGAAACAAGATTGAAAGACACAGTACCTCGCAGAATATTCTTTGGATCCGTTACTATTGTAGAAAGAATATTTATGTTTGACTTTAAGTTATTGCGCTTTATTTTTTCGTAATGGGGAAGTAAAGGACATATAAAATGAGAAAAAACTGCGTACTGAGACATTGTTGAGTATAGAAGTGTATTCTCAACGCACAATTGCAAAGAAAGAAGTATCCCGACAAACAGTGAAACGAATCAACGTTTTAACGAAAGAAAAGGTACCCAGTACAAGTACTGGAAGAGTGTTTTGCGACAAGGAAAGAATCGCTACTAATCGAGATGATCGGCGTATCCTGCAACTAGCAACTGAAAACCTAGGTTTATCCGCCAAAGAAATGCGAAATGTAATTTCTCAACAAGGAGTGCAAATATCCACGAATACAGTACGTAGACGATTGTACGAAGGCGGACCAAAATGCAAACGCTCCCTGAAAAAGCCAAGATTAACACTGTGATGTGACAAGCACGTTATGAATGGGCAAAACGCCATCAACATTACACAATTGAAATTTGGCGAAAGGTAAGACAAAATAACTTAAATGGATATGTAAATCAAGCAAAATTTATTTGTTTGAACAATGTCATTTCGTTAGAGATCGTATTCAGCGATGAGTCAAAACTAGAAGCCACGACCGAAAGAATCCAACTTGTTAGACGACATCCAACTGAACGGTTTGGTGAAGCTAGTGTACCAAAAGCGGTGAAACACCCTCCGTCAGTTATGGTATGGTCCTGTATATCAGTCGTAGTCCTGGACCACTGTATTTTTGTCAAGGCACCATGAAACAACACTAATATAAGCGTGTATTGGAGGATGTCTTGATGCCACATATCAATGATTTAGATCCGCTTGCGTAGATAGTATGCCAAAAACAATTAGAGCAATTACAAGAGCCAAAGGAGGCATTATAAAATATTAGTTATATAGTTGTGACGATGTCTATAAACAGTTCTGAATAAACTTATGCTTGTACAATACGTTTCTAGTTATAGATTTTAACAAATTGCTTGCTAATAAATTGGACAGAGACTGTATTTCAACAAGTACGATTTGATTTATAAGCCTACATACACGAGCAGCATATACACAAAACAGTAGTAATCCGCTGACTAACTTTCTTATTTTGGAAACTTGTTCTTTACGTAATACACATACGTATATACACATTTCATTCGATCTATTTCGTTGTTTATACTTTTCCAAACACCCCACACAAATACCAAGCGCGTATATTGTCCTCCGATATACACAGCATTCGCGGCGCGCTGCAAAAATGTAGATTACAAGGACAAGGTCTGCGCAGCAGTTCGTTAAAGGACCGCGATCGCATTTTATTCGCGCCCGCCTACAGCGATCCGGCGTGGTTGCGTTATTGTTATTATTATTGTGTCGTTCTAGATTTACGAGAGCGCGCGTTGTTAGGTATTAACATTCACCTTCGATTAGACAGGATAATTTTTTTCACGTGCTATCGGATCTTTAAATACTAAGTGATGCGAAAGGCGCTAGGCGAGGCGTGAAGACGTTGCGAAACGCCCCATCACCGTGCTATTCTCGTATACGAGATGGTAACTCAGGCATATGCATACATGAAACTTTACGCAAAAGATGATGACATCATGTGCATGAATACAGAATACAAATTGCAATTGGAAAATTATATTCAAAATAGTTGTTGCATTGCCAGTATCGAAGCATGTACGTAGAAGATTGGTATGTTTAATTCTTGTTATGTGGCATTTGACCTTCGGATGACCAGATAACATTATAAAGTGACCCCAATGTCGGCGTTTGCTAATTTTAAGGTGCAGCAAGTTTTTTTGTTTTTTGAAGTGGTAAATTTTGGATTTATAAAAGAACAATAAACAGAAATAAATAATATTAATCCTATATTAAACACCACAGTCAGTAAATGCGGCATAACAATTAAAACTATTAAAGGTGACCTATTACAATCTAATACAACAAAAAAGAAATCTTGGATGACCAACGAGATTTTAGAGTTTATAGAACAAAGGCGTAAAAAGAAAGATCACACCAACAACTTAAACTGAATCGTCAAGACAAAGATCAAAGAAGCTAAGGGAGCACATACTAAGGAGAAGTGCACTGAAATCGAGACATTACAAGCAAAACACGACCTTTTCAACGTACACCAAAAAGTTAAACAAATTACTGGGACGTAGGCACTTTACCAGACTGAACGACAACGAACGAAATGCGATAATTAATACAGCTGAATTGAAGGATGTATAGAAAACATATTCAACAACTGGTTTGGGACCACCTGAGGTAGTTGATGACACCGGGCCATATATTCTCATTGATGAAGTCACGAAAGCAATAAAACTTAAGAAAAAAGAAAAATCGCCAACATCCGATAACATAAATGCTGAGTTCACAAAACTTTTCGTTGATGACAGCGCAATATGGATGACATCCGTGTTCAATAGAATATTCAAGTATATAATGCATATCAAAATGTACACTAGAAAACACATCGATATTGCCTAGAAAACAATACCTAACATAATGATTCTGCTAAAAACAGCTACGCTTGGTATTGGTAGGATCATTCAAAAATGTGCGCTGTTTGTTATTTTTCATTCAAGCCAGTTGTTCTCTTATTAGCTTGCGAATGGAGAGGGTGTTAAGTAAATAATGAATCCTATATAATATTTGAAAATTTCATCACTCCAGTTATCAAAAGATGAATTGCAGCAAAACTTATTGAAAATAAATGATTCTTCTCAAATGGATAAAACTTAAAGTTTCGATATTAAAAGTTAAGAAGTCTGCAAAAACACCAAGCAACGTCACTGGATAGGAATAGGTAGCAAGGAAGATGTAGCACATGTCTGATGTAGTTCTTCATCACAATAAATGTAAACTTGGACTTTCTACATATCTGTCTTTATTTAATCTAATTTCGTGACATCTTGCCCCAGAAGTCCTTCAAACAAATCTGGAACAGGAGCATTTAATAATTGTTATTATAATTGCCATATGCTTATCTTTCTTTTTGTTTTGTAAAAATATGTTTTTTTATAACACGGGTACATTGTATTTATTTTTGTCTAGTTTTGGTGATACCGGGTACAACTGAAGATTTGAATTACAAAAATTGTAATACACAAACAAATATAGTAGATGTTAATGAACTTATTACTAATAGATCTTGTAAAGTTAGTTGGGCTACTCTAAATTAGAAGTGAATATTCCTGATCTTACATGCAAGAGAAACTATCCATATTACAGCAATTTAATTCGCATAAAATTATTTTATAGTTTTCGTTATACAGGGTGGAACATAAAGATCTCCCACATATTGAAAAGGTATAAAAAAATATAGAAATTTGAAAAAAATGGATATATTTTTGAAAACATAAAATGTAGTTTCTGAATGTGTTTTAAAAATTATATCAGCTAATTATAACTGCTGATCGATACCTTGAAATGTTGGGAGATCTTTCTGCGCATCAAATTGGACGACGTGGATACAAAAAATGTGTGGTTTCAACAGGACGGGGCCCCAGCTCATACAACGCGATGTTCACTCGGAGTGGTGAGGAAAAGGTTTTCTGGGCGTTTGATCAGTTTAAAAGGAGACGTGGAGTGGCTTGCAGAGACACGGGATTTAAATCCCTGTGACTTTTCCTTCGGGGATACCTAAGGAAAAAGTCCCTTTCGCCTTTTATCCCTTATGGAATTAAAGGAAAGGATACGACAGGAAATCGACGCTATTCCGTCTCAACTAACGCAAAGAGTGATGGTAACGTTTTAAGCAATCTGTTAGCAACAACGGCCGCTATTTATCGGATATAATTTTTAAAACTCATTAGAAAAAAACTCCATTTTGTTCTTTTCAAAAATATATTTAAGTTCTTTGTAGTTAAATTTCTTCATTTTTTTATGCCTCTTTCAAGATAAGGGCGATCTTTACGCCCCACCCTGTACAAGATAGAAATTTATTTTTCTTTAATCAGAACATTTAGCATATCGTTCTTAAATGTTTCTATTCAATGCATGTCTATCTGTGCATTCTATGCACAGATAGACATGGATCAAATTCTATTTAAGTATTTCATGGAACTTTTTGCTGTATATCAACAGATTCTTTATGGGAATTAGTTCCTGGAAGATAGCCGTCCAAATACCTGTATGCTTGTTAAGGTAAAAGTAACGAAGTTAACGTGTGAAGTCTTTCAGTATTATTTCTGGTTTGCATATTTCCATTTCATTTTAAATATGTAGATTTCAATAATTAAATAGAATAAACGGAAAGCCGATAGTTTTTCTTGATTACTTTTTCTTTAATGAATTTATTATACTTTTGGCAACATTACCATAATTACTGCATAAAATTAAACCATTTTTGTTTTACCACGTCTCGAAATTTCATACATCGCGTAGTGACAAAACTTTGGTGAAATCCAAATTTAGAACGCTTTCATTTAGTACTGTGTAAGTTGACATTTTACATTAACACATATAACATACCTAATTAGCACATTCAAAAATACAGAGGTCGATAGATTCTGAGGGAAGACCTACATTCTGCAAATCCGTCTAAGCACAGAAGAATAGCAATTATACGGATTATTTAACCAGAACATGCAGATAGAAAGTGATAGTTAAGTTTTTTATTCTTCTTCTTTTAATAGTTTTCCTTCATATAATTGAGAATAATTACTTTGAAATAAAATAATAAAGCAGTTTTCCGTTTTAAATTAAAACTAAATTACTTAGTTCACACAAGCATACACACATTTAGGTTACTAATTTTTAGCACAGAAACAACAGTTTTCTAGCGAACAGACAAAGAACCGAGAAGCCAACCTTATTAAGTCAATACCATTTCCTTAATCAGTAGAAAGCACGACTAAAAGTGCTATATTTAGCAGGGTGTAATAATGAGGACAGCGACATGTTTTTATTTTATACACTCCTTCGCAATTAAATGAAGACCACTTCAAGTTGACTACTAAATTTAATTCAAAAAATATTATTCTAAATAAGTAAATGTGCAATACATTTCTTTTGTATAGAATGTCACTTAATATTCTATATTACACTCATGCCGATATAGTACGATATATATGTTGGGAAATTATTTTATTCCTTAGATTTAGACTATTTACAGTCTCTTCTCATCGGAAATTATATATAGTCCCTCTCGTACTATACAGTGAAGATAACGTACAGTGTGTTCGAAAATAAAAAGAAATATTTCTACTGTGCTGTGTTATAAATTTATCTCACACACGACATAACGGCGACGAAAAAAACAATGATTTCTTCTTTCCTATAAACGGAAATATACATGAAGGCATTTCCCATCGAGCTGTTATAAGAATGATAGAATTAGTTAAAATAAAATATTGTTGGAACGAGTTATAAGAATACGAGATGAGAAATTTTAAAAATGTCTAATGGTTACATATCGGGAACTAAAGATGGTATAAAAATATTCTTTTGTAATTGTTAGGGATATGAAGAGCAAATTTAAATGCCTCAAACAAAACCCTTCCCTTTAAATTAGCATCCACCTTAATATAATATAAAAATAATGGCAATTCATTATTTGCAATACATTGATAGCAAACTTGTAGAAAACATTATCCAATTGCACCAATTATTATTTCACGTTAACTATCTAAAACAACTTTGGACCCTTTCTCAAGATTTTCTAAACCATGATTGGTTATTTTGCAAGAAGTACTTGCGAAACGTATTTAAAAATCTTCGTTACTGTTTCCAATAGAAACCATTCGAATAAATTTGAACTTTGAAATTCTGGCCTTTGTTAAATATAATAAATAATCGAGTTTTAAGGTAACCAGGACTTAAAAAGTGGAGGGAACAGTTCGAGTTACATCATTTAAGTTCGCCCTTCATAACTTAACAAGCAAACAATTTTGAGGAACTTAGCCTTCTCTATCATCACGTTTTACTCACTGAATTAGGCAGTACAGATTGCCAATGTGATGGATGGATGCATGAAACTCAGTTCTTCCATCACGTTTCATCAAAACAATCCCAGGAATATGAGCGACATGGCCAATAAATACCAAATAGTTTTCATCGACTAGGAAAGATGATAATCAGAATACTTTAGAATTCAGATAGGACACGGCTCATTAATGATGTGAATATTAATATGACTATGCTTTTGTAGGCAAAAATTAAGTTAGGTTAAATAAATTGGGTAAATTCTAGTTTTACGCTTCCCCAAAACTAGAGTATTCATCAGGTTGGGCTATGTATCCCGTAAACTTATCTTTTCGACGCTTTGAAAAGAAATTCAATTAGGCATGCATGAATTTACAAGGAGATGATAGAAAGAGCAAAAAATAACTCTTTCACATTCAATAATATTATTTGTTATAGCGATATTCTTCGCTGTATGTAACATTTTACGTGATTATATATACAAACGGAGTAAATAAGGTCCTCAAAAAAAATTATTATGGCCACTTCGGCTTGCTGAATTCCTACCGGCAAGGTGAAACACTGGCATTAACGCAACAATTCTACGGCTTATTTGCAACCACTTTTCACTAATAAAATATCAATACACGTGCTAAATATTCACGCAAATAAACATCATTATGCGCATCAGAATCAGCCGAAGGATATTTCGGTGCATTTACATTGCCGAACAAATCAATGATTAACATCTAGCAGTGACATCGTACTGCAAAGCAACAATGGCTTCCCCTTCGCGACCTCGCTTACGTTTAAAAGCTATTTACGTATGTTTGAATACGTAGTACGTGTGCAATACCGATGGAGATCAAATAATAAATATTTGAGCTGAAGAATTTTGATTGTCGCCGCGGAGTACTTAAACATCGAATGACGTTTAAAGGACATTTAAAGTCACTTATCGTAATTACGGAATCAACAATATTGACCAAATACTCCGTACACGAGAATAAAAGCGAATAAAAGATTTTATGAGCTGGTCGACCCCATTCGGAATAGATGGTTAAATCAATACGGAATGGTTGAACTTTGATCCTTGTGAGCGAAGTTCCTGGTACTTTATGTTTCGCTTTAGAGGTAATTGAATTCAACATTTGCTTCTAATTTATTACATCTTACAAAGATTAGTAGTTTGTATATGTCACCTGAAAGTGACGTTCAAGGTAATTTACCATTCAAAATGCAATTTTTAGAAAAATTAAGTTAATTTCCGATCAAGTTATTTAACAAAAAAAAAAAGAATAACATACAACCGAAGAGATTTTGCCATTTGTAAGGTTTAATGTAAACTGTTGGATAATAGCATTACAATTAAAAGATAAAATATATATAATTGAAACATTAATGCATTAAAATAAATGCAATCAAATAGATCTTTTTTCCGAAATCATAATATCGACAGTAACCAACAAGTGTTGCGATTTCTCTTTTAATCAGTTCGAATTTTCTTAATTTAACAATAGATTTTCTTATTTATGTACCAGAAATTTATAACGTAGCACACTTTCATGTATTAAGGAGTTGTTTAACATATCCCTTTGGTAGTAGATTAATAAAACTTAGAAGTCAACAATTATTTTCAACTGGTTAGACTCAAGTGGATAAATTTAAGCATGACAAAAGATAAAGAAATACGGTATATGGATATGTAAATATATAAACGTATCAAAGTGATACATGCAGTAGTAAACAGAAAAAGCCTTTTTACTATCTAAGTGCAATGGAAAAAAAAGTTCATAGATGTACTATCACAAAACCAGTATTCATATCGCAGATACTAACTTCTACCTGAGAGCACGCCGAATGAACTTTTTTCAAATTTTCATAAAATAACCGTCAAAACTATAAAAAATAGACCGGTTTCGTTTAACAAAAAAAAGTTAGCAGTTATCGCAAAAAGATATAGAAACCTTTCGATTAAATAAAAACTATTGTTGACAATGACCTCACTTGGATTTTGAGAAAAAGCATCTCGCACATCTAACATTGATATCCAGGCGCAGTGACAAACTGGCCAGCATATAGTTCCTCCAACTTGACACCAATGGATATTTTCCTATGAGGTACCTTAAATCAAAGCTATACAGAAACACTCCTAACTCTCTATATAATTTTTAAGAAATAAATTCCCATAGCTTGCATTTCGATAATTTATTCAATAAACTTAAACTATTATTTTATTTATTTTTTTTTATTTCGAAAGGAACTAACTAACTAGCTAACCCTGACATTTTATTTAATTTTTCTGAAGAAACTATTCTAATATATCGACAAAATCAAAACAACAAACTATTTTCTATTAAAAAAAGCCACTTGCGGTTATGCCTCCTTCTTTTCACACAACAGTTATATCAAGCGTATCATTGCAATCAGAAAAAGAAAGTCAAAGCTAAGTACGGGATTCATTTAGAAAAAAAAAGATATCTTTTGGTGTCGTAAAGAGAAAAATTCAAGTTACGCAAAAATGATAATAAATTATTACACAACATACATATATCTAAAGATTCTCCCTCTACGCTTTTTTTCTAATTGTAAGGATACACATGATTTAAAAAATAAAAAATGTTCTGGTTTTTTCTTCTTTGCAAAAATTTAAGGGGTCTTTGACCTCTGATAAGCAAAAATGTCTTTAAATCAAGCTCGTAAAACCTGCACTTATACTTCCATTTAATTGTTTTCTTATCGCTTACTGTTTCCGAGAACTTTGTACTAAAACTTCAAAAATAATATGACCTGGTGAATACTGAAACTCTTACTAAAACCGTATTGAAACATAAAATAAAGTTATGAAGTCCAGAAACAAGTTTAATTTGCATAAGAATTAGAGGTAGTCAATCCTGTAATTAAGCAGGAGCAACACAAATGCGATACAGAAGATATGGAATACGGTTCCGACACAATAAAATGAAGTATTTCTTTCTTCTAAACAGTTTTATTAATCTATAACCAAACACGTATTATGTTGTACTTACAAATTATGAAAATCTGGAATCAATTCGCAAAGTAGACAACCTTGAAAAGCATGTACCATTTTGATAATAATATGATCAGATAATGTCAGAAGGGAAAACTAATTTGTAAGTCACTATTTTTTGAAAAACAAACATAACATACTTTGATAAGCAATTCTAAAGATCTTATCCACTCTTTTCATAAAATACCCTTCAGAGTTGACCGTTTTTAATCTTTTCAATTCAATCCTGAAGAAACAGCCGTTATTAAGGAACATCAGATAAAATTTTGAGATAGGTTTACAAACTATTCACAACAATTATAAACGACTGTCCTTTACTTGTGTTGGGCGATGTATACTCACAGTTGAACACCTTAAGCGACAAAATATCACCTCGTTATAGAGATACTTAGTGTTTTTTTTCTTTTTTATAATAAAGATTCAGATTTGAGCAAATTAAATAAAATTAGTAGTTTCTCGAATCCCTTACGTAATTTTAAAGATTATTTGGTATATGCAAATATAGCATTACTAGAACAATCGTTTTCTTTGTATAAGAACATTTTTCCATCGTGGCGTACATCGCCATCGTCATCATGGTATTGTAAACGTACCAAATACTGGAGATATACAGGTGTCCATGAAATAAAATAAAAAAGTATAAAAAATTGGAAAATCTAACTTGATTAGGCTTAAATTCAAAATATCTTGCGAACATCCCTTCGCAGACACGAGACAACATGATAAACATATTTAAAATAAAAATTGCTTTATTATTCACAGCCCAAATATTTGTACGTAAGCATGTTATTGAACTCCTAGCATGCCGTTTGAAAAGTAGACAGTGTTATCTTGTAGTTTTTATAACATCGACGGCTATGTTACTGAATGCATATGTAGTCTGCGTGTATGTATACGAGTTTGATTGGATGGATTATTATGTAAACACATTCTGCACCCATATGCGGCACATATTAGAATTTCCTGGGGTTTATTTAATTCTGATGTTCGCGTCGTAATTGACTCAAAATTTTTTGGATTTATTTCATTTTCCGTACTTTTTTTTATTATATCTCAAAGACACCCTGCACAGCAGAGACAATTTAATTTGATAATGTATCGCGGAAGAATAACTGTTTCGGAATATATTATCTATTAGTGCCTGTTACTTGTTGATTATTTACCATGATGCGGACGGATACGGTACTCCAAGAGACTTGGTACTTGCAACTCCAGTTATTAATAATACATGTTCCTGTCCAGTGTTAAAAGTAAACACGTCAATATTTTAGTTTCTTAACATTTTTCTAATTTAGTTACAAGTAGTCCCAAAGCAAATCTATTTGCGAAAGAATGATTGCATTGATTATAAGATTGATTTAACTTCTTAATCTATCTATTTCTACAAGCATGGTGGTGGTACATTTACTGTAAATTTGAATAACATTAGATTTTCTATTTAACATTTTAAGGTGAAATATCAATTTTAAATGTTAATTGTAAAGGCACTAATTATATCATTGTGGGACTGTAACCTCAGTGTTGAATTTCAACATAGAGCGTTAGAGACAAAATAACAAAAAAAAAGTGGACACGTACTGACTATAGAGACTATATCAAAAAATGTGAAAATTAACTGTGTATAGCACAGTGGTAAAAAGCATCTTAATCGGCAAAGTACAAAGCGCCAGGTTTTATAATAATGAATATGAATATTAATTAAAAAAAAACACAAATAAGTAGTTAAAACATCAACTGTGTAATAAACGACATTCAATCAAAATTTACATGTTCAAGTGATATATTCCACACCTGGCAAAATTATTCGAATACCATCAATGACATCCTTCTTCTTTCGTGATAAAAAGCGACCTCCAATACCCGAACAGGCGAACAAAAACTTCACAATCACCATGAAATAAACCATTGAAAATAGAGAAACAAAAAAAAAATATTCGCTTGTCTTACGCAAGCGTCCTAGCTACTACTTTGATTATTATGATGTGTAACCTTTAATTTAGCGATGTGATACATGCATGTGGCCTTTTACCTTTTGTCATCTATTACACTCATAATTATAGATGTTAGTAAACGCGGCATATGACTAAATTTCTAATTACATACGTTGGTGAATATTATGGATACTAGAAAGAAAATTTTTAGGCCGGAATAAATAAACGTGTAATATTCCACACGCAAACTTGCGGGTCATCACATCAACGGTAATTTTCTTTGAAATGAACAAAGGAAGTCAAGTACTGGCGAAAACGAGATAATAAACAACCAGGACCTATACCAGCGTTACCTTAATGAATCATCTACCCCACATCTAAAAATAATATATATATTAATATTGTATCCGATGTCGTACAAGTAGGCAATGAAAATGAAGCGATTTTCATTGAAATATGTGCATCAAAAAGGATAAATGTACGATCTCGTACTAAAAGGCTTTCAATTCAAAAATCATGAATATGCTTATAGTACAATGGGTTCGCAAATCTTTATTTAAAAAAGAGAAACAATTAGTTTAAGGTTTGAAAACCTCTACACTACCGGGTCATACGTGTTTACCCACCTGTATCATTGGAGATTATTCAAGAAAACTATTTGTTATCCCTATCAAAATATTGGTATTATTAAACTGTAAGTTTGATGTAGAGTATAATTCCTCTGTAATGTTCTGTGTGGACATGATGAGACTAATGAGATGACTGGCTTTAAGATATCCAAAATGATCCTTTCTGCGGATCGGACACTTTCAAGAAGATGGATTACACAAAGGGCACTGACGTTTGCATTCAGCTTTCGTATTTCGAAGAGTGAATAGTGAAGAATTTGTCCAAAATGTTTTAAAACAGCGAGTAACGTTCGAGTAATACCCGTAAGAAAAGAATTATCTACGGAAACGACTGTTTAAATACTGATATATCACAACAGTAAAAGTAACCTAGAAATTGCTAGATTACTAAAATTATACCGTAAAATCGTTGATTATAATCTCAAAAAGTATCAAAGAAGTGGTGTGTATCCAATAAACAGCGAACTGGACGGGCAAAAATAACAACACCCGTAGAAGATCGCGCAATTGTAATCACGAGCAAACGAAATAGACGGAACCAGTGCCAAAAATCACTGTCAAACAGAGTCTGTAGAACGGGGAACGACGAGTACTTGAATCCTGTATTGCACCAACGACAAAACATGAAGGACGACCAGGATTTGGGGTTGCTTTAGCAGTACCTGTATAGGCGATTTTTGGTCAAAATAGATGGTATCCTTGGAAAAGAAGGTTATAGAGACATTTTGAGAAGGAATGCCATCTCATCCGGAACATCAGTGACAACTTCCTGCTCATCTAAAATACACTGCAAGGATATGCCGTGGGTATTTGGAGCACAGAGAGAAAATTGTCATTATGAAAGGGCCGGGCCAAAGTCCAAATCTCAATCCGATAGTTTTTGTGGAAGGAACTCGACCGACAGGTTCAAAAATCAGCCCCATTACTTTGGGCACAACTGCAGGATATACAGAGTAAAGCAGAGCCACTAACACTGGTGGAGACACTAACAAGTCGCAAATTTAAGTTAATCTATGATTATCTTTTTTAGCAAATTAATAAAAACATTATTTTTATAACTGTAAGTTCTTTGTATAAGTCCAGAATAAAGATCTAGTTTAATTCACTTGTTTTTGTAATATTTTAAGAGTGGGTAAACACTTATATCCGGTAAGGTATGTATGCTTCTTCCATTTTTGCAATTGTAGAGACCTTTTTATTACATGGTTCAACTTACGAATACAAAGTGCGTGGACTTTATTTCTTGAGCTATCTGAATTTTGTTAAGCCTTTAAATTAAAATCTACATGTCAAATGCTGAATAAGATGATTTTTGGAATGTTTAATTACTGAGAAGGACGTATTCTCAATAACACCAGCGCTTACAGTTGCAATATTTGCTTCCATACTACTACTACGATGGTGTGTGTTATGTACTACTTGTAAATGTCTTTACTGATACATCGCTACATCATATAGCATTTTATTGTATTATTTTGAAACATATTTATTACGTCCAGATAGCATATAGCGTTTTATGCATCACGTTGCCTCACACTCTTACATGATACCGCAGTGTACGACACTGCTTGGTCGCGACGAACAATACGCAGTGTGCTTTGCTCATTTCATCCTTTGCCATACCAGTTTTTCGAAATTTTATAACAATTTTAACCACATTGGTAAAATGCATAGAAAACAATACCTACATGTTAGAAACAACTTCTATAGTCACATTTGTCGGACAATTTTCTTTTTTATATCCTGCACGTAATTTTTTGCAAACTTCTGCATAACTTTCACTAAACTCAAAATAATTTTGAATAATAAGTGTACGCTTTTCACTGGTATACCTTCCCATTTTTAACCGGAATCATCTGTCAAATAACATATGGTATTATAGCACGAAAAACTATAAATGGCGATGGATTTAAAAAGTATTTCCAATATGCTAGAATCATACCCACAATATTCGTATTTTGAAATATTAATTTTAGAATGAATTTAGAACTGAACAAACAAAAAGCAAAGACAAAGACGTACAAATTAATTTAATATTGTGCAACACAAGCCCTCTTGATATATTACACATGTAACAGTAAAGGATACTGAGAATCCAATTTAGTCGAGTCGTATTTCTCTCGCTCTTCAATTCAATGTTGCATTTATATCTCACATTTAGATACATCCTGAATATTACTATCTGCGTTATATTTAGACACCATAAGAAAACCAGTGCTTCATCGTTTTTGCTCGTCGTTACCAGTACTACTTTATCGCGTTTAGCATTGATTGATTAACACTTTTAAAAGCGTCCCGAAAAGAAGCGGGATAAAAAAAAAGCGACACGAGATGTAAACCGTATTCTCGCAGCTACCGAGTGAGGTTGGAGTCTATCCAGCTTTGGATTTGTATTGACTTTCTTACGTCTTCCTGTTTACTGTAGAGAATAATTTATGGAGCCAACTCACGAAAATGTATAAGTCGCATTTTTCTGATGTTATTAGATATTTTGTACTATATATATATATATATATAGCTGGTCCGCCTTCTTTCTTTTGTTTCCCCAGTTCTACGTATAACGGCTTCTGTCACGCAATAGACACTTTGTTATATTGAGGCGTTCATCACAGATGATGGTGTACAAGTAAATCGTTAAAATTCTAGCGTAAGTTGCGAGTTTCAATTTGCAGTACAGTAATCAACAAAACCATAAACTTTGCAGTTTATTACCGTACTACGATAAACAGCCTTACTAGTCACCATTACTAAATTGATATTTGTGTTGCATCTAAGGAATTGCTAAATTCGTTAATGCAACTTCATTACAGGTTTATTGCTGAACTTACAAATGTGTAAACAAATAAAGAAAGGATTTTACAAATGAGCACACAAGAACCGACTTTTTTCAGACGAGGAGTATGAACCGAACACACCTTTTATTTTAGCGTTCTAGTATGAAAAGTTAAATGAGAGTTAGACTATTTGACGATCCGAACAGGAGTAAGAAGATCCTAAAGGATGAATTCATCTAATACAAGGATTCTTAAGCTCTAGTATGCGCACCTAAAGCGATCCGCCATCTCCTTTACGGGCTCCGCTAAGTGTTAAAGAATAGAATGCAAGAGCTTGCATTCCAAGCAACTGCTGCTCACGATAGCTAAAAATATGTATACTATAAGAAGGTTCGTGGTAGATTTTCATAAAATTAATATTTATTGAATTTTAAACTTCAAAATCTTTTAATCAAATTTCAATCATGTTATTTTGTATCTCAACCAATCGTTGAGCAATCTTTAACGTTCGCACAACAACTTAAACAATCGGCTTTTCCTGGAAAAAAAAACCTGCTTAGTTTCTTAAAGGAGCAAAAGATGATCTTTCAACCTCGATTAGAATTATCCTGTTTCATAAAATCTATTTCATGAGTAAAAATACTCAATAATGCAATTATGTTGAGAATAGTGCAGACAACCCTAAAGGAAAGAAAAATATTGAATGTAACGTACGTTGCTAAAACTTTGAATAAACTGCTGTATCAGGTATTAGTGAAATTGCAGTTAGATGCGAGTTAAAATGATGGGAAATTATGTAGAATAAATTCAACGTAAAGGCGATTATGAACAATCCGCAAAATATGTTTAAACAACATAACAGATATCTAACATAATCATCTAAATACAGTTACTCATGGTATTGGAGCAAAAGTTTACGAGAAAACTGAGAAGACAAAAAACGCTAACACATGGACATATTTCTACCTACCGGGTGTAAACAGCGCGGTCTTTTGCTCAATACATTGCAATTCCTTCTCCATTTCTATCACCATATCTAACCTTACAGCTTAAGTGAATATTCTTGGCGCTAACTAATGCCGAAAGAATAAAACACTCGTCTGCCGGTTCAAATACAGCGAACACAAGCGGGTACAGTTACCCAGCCCTTCTCCTGGGGAACACATGGATTGCTAAACCATAGAGGGCGCGCACATACAGTGAATAGGGTAACTACACATGTGAATGATTTCTCAAGCTCGCCGCGTCGTATTGAAAATACATCTAAAATGCCTAGAAAACAATACCTGACATAATAATGCTGCTAAATACAGCTACTCATGCTGAAATCATTCATGTGAAAGACATTGTGAGAAGGCAAAAAGAACGCTAACACACGGACGCGTTTCTCCCTATTCGGCGTCATCAACGTGGTTTCGATTTTTGCTCAACACATTGCAGTTCCCTCTCTGATAATATAGGAGCAATACAAAGGGTCAAATTTGTAAATACCGTTAGTACTGCTTCGAAGAATGTCTGAGATTTGTGCAGCGGTCATCAAAGCCAAAGGAGCTCATATCTATGTCATTTGTGTTATATAAAATCATTAATAATCGCAATAAAATTTTGCTGTACCTACGACCTTTTGTAAAATTCGTTCCTGCTTCCAAACTTTTGGACGGTAGTGAATATATTTGAATAGATCCTCCTAAATGTTACATGTCATTTAAATAACTATCAGCAAATCCAATGGGAATAATTATCTTGCAAAGTCAAAATAAAAAAAAAATAGTTTACTGTTTTCACTAATTTTACCGTAATATCAAAAAATAAATTCATGGCATAGTTGATAAAAAGAAGATTTAAGTTATAAACAAATCTACGTTATAAATTATTCAAATAAGATGAATAATCATGAAAGATTTAAATAAATATAATCTAAAAATTAAATATCTGTCTATCTTTTATATATATATTTAGCCATGAATATTTATTTTATTAATGACAGTACCTGGAAGGTCACGCTATTTTTACATATAAAAATGTGCTGTCATGTTCTACAAGGTTTCGTTATTTTGATCACTATTCTTCTTCTCGTTTAATTTGATTCCTCGCATAAAAAATGAATGTTTATTAATGTCAATTTTGGCAACTCTTTTTTGAGAAAATAATCTCGAATATTTCGAATATAATGAATAAGGAGACTAATTTATCCGCACGTATTTGCAAATAACGACTACCGGAATTCTCGGTCATTCCTAATAACCCACCGACCTTCGAAACGGAGTTCGTTTCGGATTTATTTCGGTCCCTTCTTCGTTATTCCTCTTTGTGAATCCGTGCTCTCTTCGACATCTCGATCATAATTGAGACCGATCACATTTAATTTTACCCGGCGGTAAAACGGCATTCGCAAGACAGAAAGAAAACAAAAAAACACTTAGCATTAATGAGCGCACAGCCTACAAAATATCGCTTAAAATATTCCTGTCGTGCCTCTACGGAAGCATTACGGCTTAATTGGGCGACGGAAAACTTGGTAAACTTGACGTATTTCATTTTAAATGAGTCTTTATTGACTTAGCTTGTTTGTCGTCGAAAATGGCAATGATAATTTCATAATTGTCGTAAGCGTTTTATTAGATATTTAGTTAAAAAGTATGGGTTTGTGTTTTAAAAATATTACACTATATTTACGGAGTATTCTCGGAAATAATAAGAATCATACCAACAATTCAAAGGAAGTTATTACTATATATACAAAGGTAATTGCTAACATAATACGAGAGCATGTATTCTTCACATGCAGTAACAAATACGGATATGCATGTTTTTGTCTTTAGCAAGTCCTTTTCTTAGGCGATACTGTAACTGCATTACCTCCTAGCAATCGTCCAATACCAACCTTCTAATAGACTGCCTGCCAAATTCTCGTGGAAAATGTTTAGCCGTGGATTGAAGGAAATTTTAGTACAAGAAAAAATATATAAAAGTTTAAGACAGGCAAAACATACGGCAATTGCATCATCTCTTGTCGACAATTTGATAGATTGTGAATGCTACTACACTTACAAATTAAAAGTGTCGTAACTTACTGGATTATAGTATTTATACTCTATTTTTTAATTCGGAGGAGTGAAATGCGAAGATGCGTTTACACAATGTAATTTTTCAAAGCTACTTCCTAGCGGCAGTTTTAAAACTAGCTAGGATTTTATATAAGTTGTACTTACGTAAGTATTATTACAACGCAAATTTAGGGAGAAATTTAAATGCAAACGCACTCAATAAAATAGACGATACAAACGTCAATCTGTTGTGGTAACAATATGGCGGTCGGCAATATATCAAACATCATTAGTGCAATTTTCGCTGAAAACTGACCAACAGCTAGCCTATTTTTTGGCGCTTGAATTTAAGAACACTTCTGTGAGTATAGTAACGTACAATCGTATACACTACCGTCCGTATATATGGGGACCAATATAACAATTATAGAAACACAGAAATATTAACAGTAATATCTCGGCATCCTGTATTATACATTTCAATGTTTATTTTGAGAGATTTATAGCATTTCACTGTTTATTTTGAGCAGTTTACACCAATATTACTTCGAAAATAATTTACATTTTACGCCTGTTTTATTTTACAATTTACGATAGCTGGAACTGTATTAATCCCTACTGGAATCAGATTCAGATGAATTCTAGGAAAGAATTGTTTATAATGTAAGACGAAACGATTCCAAGAAATTAATTATAAAAATACCCAGAAATGTATGCAAGTATTTTGAATAAAGCATTAGTTTAAATTTTGTTACCGTGCGTGTAATATCGTAGTTAAAAATGTCGAAACGACAAGAAACATCAATTGAAAGAAGCCATTATAATATTACGTGGTGTAGGGTATTAAACAGCACAAATCACTAAAAAAGTAAAGGTATCAAAAAACGGGAATTTATAACTCCTAAGAGAATGCAGGAAAGAGCTTCACTTCGTTTCTCACCATCACAGAGATTACTCAGTGACTCGATGTTTCAACAAGAACATCAATATCTCACAAACAGTTAAGCGGAGACTTTCAGTAGCGGGCCAAGGGGAAAATTGTTGTTAAGAAGCCATTGCTGAAACAACGAAACAAGAAAGAGACTGGAATGAACCATCCAACACGAGGGTTGGAGCCTTAAGCAATGGTACAAAGTATTATGGACAGATAATGCAAATTCCAAACCTGTACTTCAATACGTTGATCATTTCTGAGGCGGCAGATTGAAGAAAGAGTGAGTAACCAATGTATTATCTTGAACCATGGTGAAAGTAGTATGATGGCGTGGGATTGTTTTGGTGGTACAGTTGTAGATTTGATAAAAATAGATGAGATCCTGCATAAGGAGGATTGCCTGAGAATTTTACAGGAAAATGCGGTGATAAGTGGTGAAAGATCATGTGGCTAAAAATATCGGATTGTTATCTTCTTGAAAAATAATGATCCCATCTCGTTTATATAGGACTTATATGGTGTCACTCGAGAAAGAAGGCAAGTCGATACGGATGATTTGCCCACTCCAATTTGCAGATCTGTCAGAACTAATTTGAGATTAGAGAGATTAGAGAGGAGATAGCAGCGTATGAGATCTGAAGCTCCAGGTAACATGGAGTGAAATTACAAGCGATTAACTGGAATCTCTGATTAGAAGAATACCTAGAATATGTGCCGCCGTAATTCAATGTCGAGGTGGGCATATTGATAAGAGATCACCTTCAATTAAAATTTTGTAATATATTCTATTTCTTTTTCGTTATTAAACTTACTACAAACCTACTCTATATTTTAATTCAAATCAAAGAAAACGTCAATTTTGTGTCTATATGTGTATAACAATCTATGGCAAGTTGCAATCCTGGTAATGTTCGAACAATAAAGTCGAACTTCTTCGTTTTAAAAACCGTATATACAAAGTTGTACAAATTATGTGTATGACATGAATAGGAAATAAGACGCAAATGCAATATGACATGTATCTTCAAAATCTTAAAAGATGGTAGGAGATAAACCATAAATGAAATATATACACTCAGCGGAATTTCTAAGGTTCCTTATAACTATTTATAAATGGTAAATGTTGGAATTTACTTAGAACTATATTCTTCTTACGTTATTTGTACAGTAAATATGGCGCCAAAGGAAAAAATCAAAAATTACACGAAGACAGCGGGTATCGATATCGCGGTTAGCTTCTTTTGGTAACATTGCAGATAAAATCTAATTTAAACTTATCAGTAATTAAAAGCTGTGTACAACAATTTCTATCGAGGAGCAAAGGAGTTCGATGGGCAAAAAAATGGATTTAAATGTAACATCAATGATGAGACACAACAACCAAAATTATGTTGGATGGTATCAAATTTTCTAATGAAAAAAAATTAATTTACACGATCCTGGTGGCGAAATTGCATTAATACTGTTTCACTATAATTTACGAGCACATACTAGTAATAATCATAAATGTTATAACTTGTAGCTTGAAAAGTTAGAGTATACGCCAAACCATCAACATTAATTGAAAAACAGGAATCGGTTTATTCCGCACTTCAATATTATTTGTAACCGAACAATATATCGCGCGCTGTGTACATGTAGCTTTCATCAATTGCTCGTTAAAGTTCAGATAGTCAATCATGCGAACGCGGAACGTGTTTTATTCGTTTTATCACGTCAACCGCTTCTGCGTCGAGTGTGGACATATCTGACAAGAAATTTGTACGCCAGCATATAGGGACGAATTCTCAAGGTGATTCTCATTCTTCGGGACTTTTGAATTTCGTTTTCTTCTCGTTTAAAATTCCATGTACACGTCTGACCTTGTTCCTTGATTTAATGCGACGACGTATTGTATTCACTTGCACGAATTCAATCTGTGTTGGAGTGAAGTTTATTGATATATGGCTATATTTTGACATATTCAATTTTGTTCTCACATGTAAGCGCGGCCATAAAATGCCATTTCTCGTGCATGTAGAAGTATCGCACGGTCATATCTCCTACTGAATTATATTATTAATGTACAATTACAAGGAGTCTATAAATAAAACAAAAAGCAAAACATTAATTAAAGCAGAATTGTATTTAAAAGTTCCTACGCATTTCAATCATCTTTGTCATTTTGAAATATGGTAGTTTTCCACTATTTGCAACAACTTGCATAAATTTCAATTGAACAGTCTAAATGATTCAAAATATTAGACATACAAGTTAAATAATATATTACTGAGTGCATTATAGCCTTTAGTATATATTTTATTATTTTCTAAACAGCATTTGCTTATTTTACCACTTAGTTCCATATTTATGGCGGGTGATGTATGTATATCCTTGCCTGATAGCTAATCCATGTAAATATAAACCAAGCCAAATAAACTAATTTTATAACTTTAATCAAGTGCATCGTAAATACTTGCATTAATTTTTCATTTAAATCCAAAATTGTTAATAAGTAAATTAGAAAGTGAATCTGCCATGTCATTTATTTCTATAAAATAATCCCTGAATGCACATATCACAAATTATGTTTCTCATTGTAGTATACAAGTGTAATTGATTTAAACAGTCTGTAGCAATAGACGTCATTAGTTCCGCCAAGTCCCTAGAACAGTGAACTAGATTTTTGTTTGCAAAAAGCTTCCCTCCTTCTACGTTTAATTGTTCGACCACTGTTCTCAAATACAAAATTTAGGAAGTCTTAGATGAAAAATGAAGTAGTGACTATTTTTTGTCCTTGTTGTTCTGGATTCTTTGTCTTCTATCCATCTTAAACATACAGAAGCAAATATAACAATAGACGTTTTCACGCCAACAAACACTGTGCAGCTGTTTTCAGTCATCTATGAGATGACATGAAATAGCGTTAAATTATTCAAAGCTGATACATACACATGCCACAAGAATACCCAGAATTTATTATATGAAATATAAAGTGTGACAACTAAAAATATTAGATTATCATATATACTGTTAGTCACGGTGAAAATTGTCTACCTAGTATCGAACACATATTTTCTAGTGTTCTTCATTTCACAATCAATGCTAACAAACTATGTTTTCTAATTTTGTAGCATAGTACATCCACCGCACAAATACATATAAACATTGTATTTTGTGTTCACACCAAGTTAATAAAAAATAACTATTCAAGCAAAGTAACCGTATAATCGTTCCCAGTCAAAGTCGTTTAGCTGTAAAAATAAGTAGTTCTCCGAGAGAAACACTCGTATCTCGCGACAGTTACTACAATAACAAAATATAATACACAATAATCTCATTCATTTCAAAAACGTTTATGCATTTGAATCGAGAAAAGGACAAACCAGTTGTAATTATAATAATATTCGACGTTCGATAGTGAAATTGCAGAAAGATTGGAAATCGCTAAAATTGTAGGCAAAAGCTGCACAACAATTCTGTGTATACTAAAAAGATGGATTGATGATAAAAGAATATTCAACAAACCCAGAACTTATTCCAAAAAATTAAATTCTTACCGAAGAGGACGAACTATGGATTTTAAAAGAGAAAAGCAGGTATTCCAAAAAAGCGCATCAAAACTTGGGGTTCATCCAAAAATATTGGAAGAGTATTAGGGAAAAATGGATTGCTTGCACGTCTCGCTAGAAAAAAGCCGTATATCGGCGACAAAAATAGAAAAGTAAGTGCGGAATTCGCAGACGAGTATATAGGAAGGAATGTCTCATTCTAGGAAGTTTTATATACAGATGAAACAAAAATAAATTTATTTGGATCGGATGGGTGAGTAAATGTGTAGCGTAAATCGAATAACAGCTAAACCGAGGATCGCTAATGTTGTAGAGTCGCATGTCGACGGCAGGTGTCATTAATATATATTTTATCGAAGGTACCATGCACAAGTAGCAATATTTAAATATATTAAAGAAAAAGATATCAAACAAAACGCAAGATTGGGTATTTTGGACACATTCTGTTCCTATTAGGATAATGATCTTAAGCATAAGTCCGGTGTTGTAAGAGAATGGCTACTTTACAACAAAAGTCCAAAAAATCCTCACACTTCACCGTATTCGCCAGACTTGAACGTAATTGCCTCCATTGGCAAGAACTTAGCCTGAAGAAACATACCATTTCAAATAAATAACTCAAGCATGCAATTGAAGGCATATTTGTCAAAAATGGCACCCAAAGTAAATAATAAATTGGTACTTTCTATGAACGATAGAATAAGTGCCGTCAAAAATGGCAATGTATAGCCTACTAAAGATTAAATAATGAAGATAATTAAAAGATCAAGTAAGTGTTTCATTGGTTTACTTGTGTGATGTTTTGAAGTGGACGGTTTTCACTGTGACCACCATTACTGTACTTATTTCCAATGGGATATTCCTCTTCTATATTATACGAATAAATTTTTTTATATTACTGTATTTTTATGCAACACGTAAGTTATTTCATAAAATTACATACACATAAAATAAATAAAGCCAGATTTTACAACAAATTAACGTGCAATAGTAGGCGAACGATTTTCAGTGGGACTAACATGAATATTCATGATTTCATGAATTTCATCATTGAATATAATGTTTCAACATAATACCTTCATTCAAACATTGACACATCAATAACACCAAGCGGAAAACCTACTTTTGTTCGATAGCCCTTACTGACCTACGAGAAGAACTACAGTTTAATAAAAGTGAAGCTACGCTACTAAAACGTGAGAAATGTTTTCTTTTAACTAAGAATGCCTTTTATAAAACGGTAAATACGCTTACCTTTTTCTTAAGTCGTATATCCAATTAAATCAGAAAAAAATTCAATAAAAATGAAAAATATTTGGACGATACATCTGCCTTATAAATATTTTGACTACTACGTCGAATTTAATTTCAGTTTGTTTATCGGACAAATTGCTCGAAATATTCCTAGTTTCAACATGAACCGCATGTAATTGAAATCACTACTTCATAATTTACAATTTAACACTAAAGTACATTGTACGTAACATCGACATCCGAAACTGAACGTGCTTTTTAGCATAAACACGTAAAAACAAATGAGGTTCTGTGAATGTGTTCTGGAACCTATCAACACGCACGCACATGGCGAACAAAATCCATAAATCCATAATTATTTATAGAGGCAGGTCAGAGACTACTTTGGCTGCGGCGATGGTCGCCTCCTGTAACTGTTCGTTTATTGTAAATGGCTTTTTAGACTTTGTGGTGGTGAAACAGTAGTGTCTTGTTTTGAGCACATATGTATGTTTATCGTTTTGTCGGCATGGGAAATGCCAACGCACGGAAAGCGTAGCTGCAGAAATAAACTTTCTACCAATATAGATGATGACATGCTGTAGTAAAGAATGTTTGCTATTATATTCATACCATGTATTCTAATGGAAAAGAGACATTTTAGAAGATTCCATTTGCGTGAGAAGTGTTGGCACCACGTTGAAACGTTTGAATCAGTAATACATGTTTCAGAATATTTTTGGCACGCATTGTATAAACACTTCGTCTTTTAGAAGGCCAGCTCTTCAAATATCGATTGAGAAAATTATCCAAAAACTATTTCAATGGCACCGCCTACAGAAATGTATAAAGATTCTGCCATTCCAAAATTATTAAATCATTGGTGTTTAGTTTTTGATAATGGGATACACCAATATCGTTTCTTTTATTGTTAAATGCTACGTCTTCTTCATTGTTCTTTTGTCATATACTGCCTCTAATCGGGAATGCAATGAATCTTTCTTTTAAAATATTCTTTAACACATTTCCAGAAATATTCGATAAATAATAAAACCATTTTCCACCTTGTATGTATTTACAACTTTTTTCTCTTTGATGTTCTACGTCGTGTTTCCCTTTTTCTACAAGAAGAAAAGAATAAAAGGACGGAAAAATAAATTGCAATATGATGTAGATGTTTGACCAGGTATAACCATCTAAAAAAGAATATGCAATTCCAGCATAGCAGCGGTAACATAAATGTATTACTAACATGAAATATATATCACAATACCAAGATTCATTGATTTGAGGAGCTAATACAAGAAATTGAATTTGTTCTAGAACTGTGTAATGGAAAATTACCTGTTGATTGTATTAACTATCGTAAAATTTGTTATAATTTGCTGATACAGTGCCAGAAATGCGGCCGTTGTTACACGGAAAGAAATTTTCCTATAAGTATTTATGTTACAGTGCGCATAGAAACATCGACATCGAGAACCAGTAGAAGTATAACGGAAAAGCACCGATACATCAACATATTGGTCTTGTAGATATCGTTACTTTCTACCCAATACGGTTTCAAGAATAATCCCTTCATTTTTGATCTTATGTAAGCCCATGGCTACCAATTCACAAAGAGTATACATAAAACATTTACCCCCAATGCATGAAGTGAAAATATCTACAAGCATGTTGGTCTGTGAGAAAAATAATATGTATTTCAATTGAAATATATCAAGCTAGACATTTAATTTCTTACTACATATTTCGATGTGCCTGTTAAATATTTTGCCCACATTTGCTGCTAACAATATACACAAATAATTATTACATTTATTAAAATTTGTTAATTTGTTCCTTTTAGAAAAAAAAAATCGTGTGAAAGAATTATGCAAACATTTTGATTGAGTAATGAGGCTTGCTTACTTTAATCATGTTAATTGATTATTAAATGCTAAGGCAGACGAATAGATTCGCACTGTCAGTATCGAAAAAGAAAGGAGTAAATCCGGTGAAGTTCTACTGTCTCCTAAAAAATTGATATTAATTAATAATCTATTAATTCGTTTTAATTGTTATATAACGAAGCTGAAAATAATAAATTTTGAAGCTATCGCTTTAATTGTGGTATAATGAAGCTAGAAATAAAAAATTATGGGGCTTGGTCTGTTCTACGTTAATCTGTAAATATCAGTAGAGGTGACTGCAAAATGAAAGATTGATTTCTATATTGGATTTTCACGGATAAAAATGATAATGGGCGAGACTCCTCAAATATTTAAAGTGAATGTGTAAATGTAATGGAGACTCACGACATTTTTAATGTCCATCTCTGCGTGATGACTTTGATGAGTCCATAAAAAATGCGGGATCCTAGGCAGTTGCCTATTATGATAAAGTTCTCCTTGACTTTAACAGGGTATTGTCTTTCATGAAGTAAATAGCTTACAATCAAATACTCTACTATCGTAATGTAAAACTGCTGGATGTGCCAAGTCTTCTTGAATTTGTTTTGTTCACTGCACGAAAACAATCGTGAAGTTGAGAATGGGAGGTACGACAATCGCTAGTCCCATCGGAATTTAGTCGCTATGAAGCAGAGCGTGTGTGAGTTTTACAAAAACTTCTCAAATTAGCATTTTCACCTTAACGAACATATAAATAAGCAGAATTGCCATTGGAATTCAATAAAGCAAAAGCAGAAGCATGAAAGGCCACTTCATTCGCCAAAAGCTACTGTCTGGACTGCAAGAGATTATGCCTGTACTTTCTTGGAAAATGATAGAGGTCGATGTGGAAATTATTAACAAATTTTTTACGTCAGCCTAGTAAGATTTTAATAGTTTTAATCGGGGCACTTGCATCGAACAACATCGACATCTCATACGTCCCACATGCCTTTACTTATGTTCGTGAAATTTTTCCTGAAAAATTGACATGCAGACGCGGTGACAAACTCGCGAGCATATAGCCTCGACTTGACACCAATAGTTTATTTTCCTATGGGATTATCTTAAATCAAATGTCTACAGCAACAGTCCTCACTCTCTGAATTAATTAGAAGAGGAATAGGGCCTATCACGGAGAATATGTACCAAGCAGTTCTCAAAATTTGTGCCTCACGTTTAGAAAAGTGCCAGTAAAATAACGGGACACATTTAGAAGACATTATTTTATTATATTCTTTTTATTTCGAAAAGGACTTTTGGGACACACAGGAATTTTTAAAGAATTATTAAGTAGCGTATACACGTTTCTTAATAAGTAAGATGGCAAAGTCTACATCTGCAATACAGGTGGTAATTCTATATATAAAACATATATAAAGAAAAGTTCCTTATTGGTGAGTTGGATATGTTGTTGAATATATCTATACGAGGAAATTGTGGCGATTCAAGAAAATGTCGGTGCTATAAATATCGATACAAAAATAACCAGTACCGAAATACAAAATATCGATATGTTGAAACATCGTACTGAACCGAAAATCCCTGCTATAGTTAGTCTTACGATTTATTAATTATCTTGTAGCATGTAAGCAATTAAGGCATTTGTATCTATAATTAAGTAAAGCATTAGTAAAATATAGTAAAGAACTTCTATTTAAGTGAGCACAGTATATAAACTTTATTAAATAAGGTTCTTACTGCCACGAAGCAAATACGGAAAATAATTGTAACCCAGAGATCGAAAGTATTATCTAACTTATACGTTGAAAACAAGATTATATGAGAACGCCTATTATCATTAACCTAGATAAATACGATAGCACTTAACAAAAGCGTGCGTGAAAATGTTATACCAACGATATAACAGCAAATAAAAATAACTTTCGGGGTACAAACGCCTACAGATTTATTATCTGAATATCTATGTATCTGTTACTTTCACAAGCCGATCTACCCAGACCATCATTTTCTTAACTTAACTAACTCAAATTCTATTGATATCGTTTCCAAATTACCATGCATATGAATGGTATCAGAGTATTTTTTCTGAATTCCTTTTTGTTTTAATTAGAAATTTGTAGAACCAGTAATCTGCCAATAATAATTTCCTGATTTCGATTATATCCACACAAAAGTAGACTGAAGCAATATCGATACCGATTTTATTATTTGAAAATACAGTGGAACAATTTTTATATAATGAATATCGATTTAATAAAATTCTTGAGTTTTTAAAGATAGGATGTAGTTCACAAGCAAGAGCACTTGGACTCCCAATACGAGTCCAGGGGCTCCTGAAACGCTGTTTCCGAACAATTATTAATGTGTATGGAGTGAAGTTTACTGCGACACGTGTGAATTATACAACCACACAGTCGTTGCAAATGTTGTGATTGGATGTGGTGAAAATCCTCAAGTAGTTTTGTCTTAATTTAAGAAAATAAATATTGATGTAACAAATTTCCTTCAAATATGAACAAGAAAATACAGTAAGGTAAACTTCCAATCAAAGAGATTGCTGTGATGTCTATGATAGTATAACTGCATTAAATGTACAAATTCTGTTCAGTGTTCAACATCTATTAACCCTAAATAGCATACTAGACCATTTAATTTTATTTTTAAACAATTCTGCTCCAAAATTCTGACCGAGCTTTGAGATCCTTATGTATCTATGCATCTGTGGGGAAATCTTATCATATCATGGACTAGTGTAGTTTGCCTTAAAAAGTCTTTAAGCGTGAAAAAGCTACTTGTGCGACCTTATGTTACATTTGCGTATTAGTTAGGGCCTGATTGCATAGATAATGTCCGAAATGCCACCTAATTATTATCTAATGCAAATGGGTTTGACAGTCTTGCGAAAAGGATGTTTAAATTTTGCCGGATATGTAATAAAATCATGAGCACGACCAAAAAGGATGCTAAACAAAATGTATTTTGTCTGTCAATGTCAAGTTTATTGTGTTGAAGGTATAAAACTTAATAATTTGTTATTTAGGAAACGAGTGATTTGTATTTAAAAGATGAATATTTCTATTGCTTCAAACACATCTTAGCTTTTTCTCTTATTTTTTCTTAATCTACATTTTCAGTGTCAAAATATGTCCTAGTCCTCAGTAATGTAAAAGTTATTACTGATTTTTCAAAACTGTGGTTTCTTAAATGTGGTAAAGTTTCTCTAGATCTAATTTCCACGTTTGTTTAAGTTTGTTCTACAACATATGGACATATTGGACATGAACTGCATTTTATTTATTCTAGATACATATCCGTAGGTCTTTCAGATTGTTATTAACTTCTGTTTGCATTTAAACGAATTCTTAATGTTTCATGGAATTTAGTTGTATTTCCTAAAAGATGTGTAATAGTTTTGCTAAACATTATTGAAAGTAACTGCAATATATTTTGGTTGTACTAGGAATTTCCTGAATTAGGGCGGTTGGAACAATCAGAAATACAACAAATATACAAAATTACTTTTCGAACGCTGGATTTTTCACTGAATCTATCTGGTACACATAACAACTTTCCAATATAAAAAATATAGAAACTTAAGGGACGTTATTAGTAACACTACAGCCTTATAAAACTATTTAGAATTCGATAGTCAAATAGAATCGCCAAGTGACTCGGACATTAGTGAGTGTTCTTACCAGAAATCAAAGTGAATATGAAGACGAAGGCATTGGAGCAATTCCTTTAAGAGTTAAAGATTACGAGAATTATCAAACTTTCAAATATTACATTTGCTTCATTTACCAAATGTGAATCTCTTCATTTCCTAATAGATTTGTTTGAATTGACTAAACATTTTTCACTGGTTTCCACTAAATTTTTCACCATAGCTTTATAATCTTGTATTTTTATCATATGTGAAATTTCGATTTAACGATGTTTTGCATTGAATAGAGGGAAAACGAATTTTCGATATCTAAATCTACATACACTTGGTTAAATTCACCAGTACTACTTCGCATATCGTTTCACCTTCGTAAATCACCTAATCAATTCAAACACGGTCTATAAAATCCGGTTCATTTTCTCCGCATTTATATAGTTTAATGACCCGCTAGATATTGCGACGTAATTCATTACACATTCGAATCTTATATGGACGTTTCTAACCTGATTTTATCTCCAACCGCCATTAAGAGGAATACATTAACCGTGCATCGTCTAACATTAGACTTAACATCACGTATTTCTAGCTATGACATATCCAGAATGAAGAAAACGTTGGCATTGTTTATTATATGATGTTATGCAGCGTTTTATTATGTACATGGGTGAATTCTGGTATTATGGAATCGTTAACCTTGACCTTTAATAATACTTTAGGAATTTGTTTATATATAGCTATAAACGTGCAATAGGTATTTTCCTTAAGAATTGTTATCAGTTAACCGTACATATAAGGGCTGCTGCGTATATTAATAGAAACTAGTAGTTTAAGTGTTACCCGCATTATTTAACTTTCATATTCAGAAAATGTGACGCATCTAGTGATTATTTATTTAACAAACAAGTGCATATACAACATCTATCTCATAGTCTCTTAGTTAAAGTAAAACAAGTTCAAAAATATGTAAAAATTTCAAGTCATACTTGTATTCGTACAGTATTCTGAACTAACATTACTGCTAATGTAAGATAAATTTTAATATTTCGTGATTGCCTTTGTTTTGAATGACCTCATTTAGTCTATCGGGCATCGATTATACTAATTTACTAGTGACGTCCGACGGAATACGGTGTGATTCCTGCTCTATTTTATTTTTAATGTCGGTTTTGTTGGTTATATGGTGTTTACGAATGCAATTCTTTAAACCTTCCCACAAATTCTCGATAGGATTAATATCCGGAGATTGCGGGAGTGTATACATAATCTTAGGGCAACTGTAGAGAAAGCAAGTCCTAGTTGGCTCGGCCTGGGTATTGTTGTATGAGAAATTAGATACCAATGTTTTTTTCCGTACTTATAACAAACTATTCTCAAAAATCCAATTGGAACATGCATTTAAGAGGTCTTTCATAGTGGTATTACCATTTCTTTAAACTTCCTTATTCAATAAATATATACATATATAATAAGAAGGTTTATGTTTGTCTGTACAAGAATAAATATTCTTACAGTTATTGCATCATAAGTAGTTAATTATTATTATTAATAATAATAGTTATTAATTCACCCCTACCATTTTAAATTGCACGGAACACACCCCATACCACAGTCTCGTCGTTTCACTTTAGCACTATTTAAAATTTATTAGTTTTACGTGAGTTAACACTTGCACTTCCATTTGACAGATACAAAAATAATACCTACATAATTACTTAATCTACAATAAAATATGATCTGTCCTTGATTTGCATAAGTGGTCTGTGCTAAAAGTACCCGTTTAAAAACGTAAACGTCCTGTTCATAAAATCGTAAACATAAATAGGCTTTTACTGTCAAATAGGGAAAATATCTACGTATTCGTTTCATTTATTTAAAAAAGAACAGGGGCTTGCACTATGTATAATACACATTCTGCAATGTCTCCTCTATTCATATCCGCAATAAAAACATTCTTATTCGCATTAGTCGTCCATTTAACAAAACATAATTGTAATCGAGCAATCCAAATCTATCAATTCCACTACATTTTTTAAGTACAATTGATCGCCGTTAATTATCCTTATCCAGTTCAAACGATTTAAATGAAGTATTGGTGTTGACTGGCACTTAGGAAATGAGTAAGCATTCGCTTTCGCAATGCGTAGGGAATCATACTAACTACAATGATTCACGGCACTTCACACCGGGGCAAGAGAGTAACTCCAATTATCAATTGAAAACGGACAAATCAATCGTTAGCGATTATAGAGTTTCACAGTGCTTTTGATATAAATATCTACCAAATTTCTACAGACGTATACGTCTACAGCGTTTACGTCGTTTCTTAAATTACAATAAGTTATTCAACCTAATAATATAAAAATGTCCATCATGCTTTCCACGATAACGACGCATTAATTCATCTTGCTTATCAATTATCGATTTTCCCCTCAAGTCTGCCGAACAGATATTTGCGTAAGTAATTTGATATTCTTTTTACAATAAATCCACGTAATGTTTACGCTCGTCGTAGAGAAAAATGTGGACGTGTTATTACGATATTGGTTCGTACCGAACGGTCTCCGTAAACAAAAACCTCCATTAAATATTAAAGCAGTAACCAGGACAACCAACGTCAAAACAGTAGTTTTGTAGTAGATGAGTAATACGCTTAATGCCTACGATGATTAAATGAAGTGCTCCCTAAAAGCCAGGCGGTTTCACAATGTACGTTAAAAATGTTCATATTCATATGTGGGTATCCTTTTAACTTGTTTTAAAATGCTACAGCAAGGCATTTACATAAATTAAACTATTCCTATACAATTTCCTACATAACAGCTATATCGTACGTGGGAGAAATTGTCTGGTGCTTTCATTTAGATAATGTACTAGTTTAAGCCATAATAAAAAACTACACTTTTAAATAATACCCTGCAAAGCTAACTAAAGCTACATATTCAATATGACTCAAAAATATATTTGCAGATCAAAATGGTACTGGTCTAATCATCAGAACCATTCTGAAGAGTTTAAAAGTTAAAAATCATTTCATATTGTCATCTTTTTTCTCTCATTTTCATGTCATGATATTCTAGGCTAATTATACAGTTAAACTATTGTGGTTTTTCGTTTCTCGAAATTGTCTGTATCAGTTTTACTTTCTCAACCTGGTCCGCCTACAAGGGATGATTCCGAATTCAGAAAATTATGAGACTGTGAACAGGCAGATTGCATATTGGAATGTACTGCGCAATTTTTTTCTGCGGAAGAGCACCCTGAGTGGGTGCAATGAGTTTTTTGAAATTGGAAATTTTCCATTTTAAGTTAAAAATTGTTCGCTTGAATGAGTTTTATTAATCAGGCAACAAGAAAAGTTAAATATATCAACGTTTTTACATCTATTTATCTCGTTAGCTTAAGTTTAAAGGGGATTTAAATAATGGCAAGTATAATAATTTTCTTATCGAATGAGGATGCAACCTCTTTACATTTATTGCATTGGTTTCATTAATTTAGATTGTTTACTACAAAAAAGATATACGTTATCGAAGGAAACATCATTCGTCGGATAAGCAGTAACAATGTTTTTATAAAAAAAGATAAAGTGAAATGAGATAAGGAAGTAGTATCCATGCAGTTCATCACACTTGGGATTAATAATAGATACTGGTTGGTTGTGTAGTAGACCTGAAATTTGAATTGAAAATGGTCACCATAAATATTATAAATGTAATTAGTTTGCTGATAACAACGTTCGAAATTGCCATTAGTAATAACGTCATTAACCATAGTGATTCTTCACTTTAGTATTTTTTTCTTTTTTGTATCGGGAATATTCGGTCAGATAAAACAATCTATTCTAATCACTCCATATACGAGTAATATCGTAATTCCACCCACTTTACTTACGAATTGTTTCGAGGTTGTTCTTCTTCACAGCAATATTCGTAATAAAAACGTAACTAAAACTTAGATATTGCACCTTTTATGAAGATCCCAAAACTTAAATGTTACATAACAGCCACAAATGCGTTACAAAAATATATGAAAGTTGATATTTTTAACTTGTCTTTCTTGTCTTCCTAATAAAGTTCATTCAAACAAAAAAAAATCTCTTAAAACTTCTTCTCTATCTCACTGTTAGCGCGTTATGTGCACAGGCCCAATGGAAAATTTCCAATTTTGAACAATTTATTTTGCGAATCTTTTTCAGCAGAAAGAAAATTGCGTCATGCATAGGTATGCACAATACCTATGCATGACGTCCATAATTTTTTGAATGTCCGAGTTTGGGATCGTCCCTTGTCAGTCCTATGCAACAGCACTACACACGTATAGCAAATCTTTTCCTCAATTTTTTAAAATATACATATTATTTCACCTGTTAGCTTCAAGCCATTCACATTCTTATTTAGTACATAATAACAAACAGGGCATAGCTAACAAGCAGACCTACTATATATTATCTTGATGAAAATTCTCTCAGTGGCCACGGAGTCGTAACATCCATATCAGAGTTAAAAGCCACTATATTCAAAAGTTTGCACAAAAACCCTTTAACAAAGGGTATTATTTATAGAGCTTATAGTTGACTTTAGATGATATCGTATGGGGCCATACAACCAAAAATGGGTTATGTTGCTTGTTTCAACAAAATCATCTTTAGTAGAGACACAATTTCAATTAGGTAGATTTGAAAGCGAATAAAATTTACCAAGTCTAGGGCAAAGAAGATCCTATCTCATCTAGGCAGTACAAGGATCGTCTTTAGTTCAAAGTGAAGATGATAATGTCGCTACTGGAGTTCCATATGAAAACATTACAAACTGTCTGACGAATTGAAAAGTAAAAACGCGGAGAACATGATTTTTGCAGGACGGTGCCATACCTCATATAGTTGCAGAAACAATACACGTTCTACGCCTACGATTCGGTGATGCATTAATTCTTCGAAGTGGAAGCATTAAGTGGCCGGCTAGGTCATGCGATTCAACGCAATTTTTCCGTTTGGGATTATTTAAAAAGTTTACGGCAATAATACAGTAACAATTGCTAATTATTGATGATTTTCGAACCACAATTAAACCAAAATGTGATTCAAAATGTTGGTAACAGACTGAAGATATTATTTTTCATTAGCTCACTTTTCTAGCAATACATTTTTCTGTATTACATAAATGTAAAAGGAACCTCAAAGCGGAACATTTTTATGTGCTTTGTGCTGTTACATCTACAATTTTCAAATCAACCGTTCAATTTAATTATAATTATTAATTCGTTATAGACTGTACTGTTTTTTTTTATAACGAAAAAGCTGTAGTAGTAGTAGTAGTAGTTGCAGTAAACCGCACGCAAGGGAATCTTATAAAAGAAAATTTTTAACTGATAATTGGAAGTTGCATATGCATATTTTTCTGTTAAATAAATACCTTCTACTCATTGTTTGTGTTTCAGTTAACAGTTATCAAATAGTAATATTCAAAAAGTTACGTACATAACAAAATATTGTATCTAATTTTGGCGAATTTTTCCTAAATAGGGCAGAAAGAGTGAATTTCGAAAACTAGATCTGATAGAACAAATCTGGCGGCATTTTTGGATTAGGCACACCAAAATTGCTTAATTACACTTAAAAAATCCGAGGCACCAAAATATGTGTTGGCAAGTGTAATCAGTATTCTATTTTCTTGTAAATGCAAAAAAATCGTGAACTAAATCAACGTATGTTAAACTAAAGCTATTCTTTTGATATGGCATTTCCTGTACGAAAATTCCAAATACATACGATCCACTACAATACCGAAATAAAGTCGAACTCCATTATTGTCTGTATGGAATATTTCCCATTAATTTTTCCCGTGTAAACAAAGACATCCTGACAGACATAATGCGACGCGTCAGACCTACTATTTATACGGTACAAACCGCAAACACAATACGCTCGTCTCTCACTGGGTGTTATTACGGAATCGAGATTGTTTGCAAACAAGGCATCTGTCGTGCGGGGTGCCATCGTGTGTATATTGTTTTAATCCCACGCAAATTACGTCTATTTTCGGCGTTCCGAGGTGATTTATCATTTAGATCGGGGCAAACACACCTATACAGTCACCGCTTTCGTACATAGTCACAAAACCGTCTGTAAAATGCATCCGTTGAAGAAGGCATTTAGATTAAAAAGTATTTGAAGAACAGCCTTTCTTGATGTACGGTGCAGTTAATTCTTATATGGACAGGCATTTACTTACGTTACGATGTACTCCGATGTACAGCGGGTAAGAGAAGTTCCAGTTTGCTTACCTGCAATAACGATAAATGATTAATCAATACACAAATTACTAAATACATTTGGTTAAAAGTCATATCACTACATTTGTTTTCAAATTTTTTACATCAATTAATTCCCCAGTGCTGATTGCTAAGCTTGTTTGAGCAATAAATATAACGATGTGTAGCAATACTATATAGATGTCAGCGATTAAGGCGCTCGTTTCGGAAATTTATTTGGATGTTGCCTCACATTTTAAATGCTGTTTGCACCGCTGATTTCAAATTACCTTATATCTTCTGGGTTTAGAAAATATACGCCACTACTTGTTTTGATTATGTTTGTGGATATACCCTAAAATATTGTGGGATCCCCTTAGTAAAAAGCAGTAATTAATGTAGAAATAGTAATAATTTTTCAGCTAGAATATGTGAAGGAAGAATTCGCATGACAAAAGGCAAATTTGCTAATTTCAAGGCCCATTTTACATTACATTAATTTTAAGTGTGCATTGTTCACTGCTGTAAACTTGAGAGATTGCAAATTTAATCAGCGTAGAAATTAGTCGACTGCATAACCTATCGCTACGACTTGAAAATTGTCGGTAATTACCCTCAATTCTGCAATTTCAAATATTCGTGGACGAACACCTTAACCGAACTATAGACTGCTTTAAACATTCTTGTTTTCTAAAAAAAATTGTATTTAGCACACACATTTAATATCTTTACAAATTATACATAGCAATATATTACATAGTCAGGTACTAAGACAGCATTTAATCCCGCGAGTAGATTTGGTAGGGATTAGCAGTTTAGTCCCGTGGTGAATACGCTATTTTTTTTTACTTCCGAAACAGAGAAATTATCACTAAAATTGATAATTGGAAATTAAGAATGTTCTTGCAAATTTTAAACATGCGAGTATGAAATTCATCATAGTTACAGTGTCAAGAAGCACTGTTGCAAAAAATTGCAAAAGTGAATGAGAATTGTGAAGAATTTTACTTTGAAAAAGCTGCTGAAGAGGCGTTGGAAGACTTGTTACCTTCCAAATCTTGTAAAATTTTCAAGCAACAATATGAAATGCTGCCGTGGAAGGAAATTCATTGAATTTATAAAAGGCGCTTTGCTGGCATTTTTTAATGAAAGAGCAAAAAAAGGTTCTGCTTCTACGATTTCGGTCCACTACTCGATGTTAAAAACCATCCTTAACGTGAAACTTAGTATTAATATGAATAAATTCAACAAATTAACGACTCTTGCTAAAAGGAAAAATGTTGTTTACAAACCAAAAAAGTTAAAAGCACTAAGTCCAGAGCAGATTGATAGGTTTTTGATGGAAGCTTCAGATGTCACATTTCTAATGGTAAAAGTGAGTATTTGCAAGAAACATTGTACTTCCTTTTTAATACATCATTTATCTCTGTAGGTAACACTCATATTAGGTGTAGCAGGAACTTACAGGGGAATTCAATTATTTGAATTGTCAATTAATGATGTAATCGACACAGGTAACATACTTCGTGGTAAAACCTTCAGGTAAAACTAAAATCAGTTATACACAATTCTACAAGAAATATATGGCTTTAAGAAAAGAAGCTCCCCATTCTGTACAGTGCTATCTGCAGGAAAGAATATATTTAGAAAACTACCCCAGAAAGTTGCAGAATTCTGGAGAAGAACCTCTGCGTTTCTACTACCAGATTCAGGTGCGGCTGTATATTTCAAAACGACATAGGGGATGAAAGTCAGCAACTGTTATTGAAGGGTAAGTGGAAAGCTCCCTGAATAACAAGAAAATTATTGCCGATAAAATTTTTGGAGTTGACCAAACATAAAGTCCTTCTACATCAGTCTCAGGACCCTCCTATCAACCTCAAGGGCCTACCTCATCTTGTGATATTGCATCAAATATCATCTATAGAAACAACAGGCCATTATTTGTTAATTGCGTCAACATTACTATCATTATGTCTCAAAAATTTTAGTAGAAAGTTGCAAAATTCGAAATCGTTTCTTCGAATCTGTCAATAAATTCTGTGGAAAGTTCAGTATAATATTTCCTCCCTAGGGATCAACTAACCTACTTTAGTCCTTGCAAATAGGAACTAAAGTATCAACTTTAGTCCTGGAAGTGCAAAAAATACTTATGTACTTAGAATATATTAAATTCAGCCCCTTTCCAGATTTGAATTTGCCAGTAACGCTCTAAATCGCGTACTTAATGTGTAAAAGTAATGCTAAGCATGGAATAAGAAAAGAATAAACCGATGCAAATTTAAATGAAAGGACGGAATCTAAAAGTCAGATGAAGCAAAAAAATAGTATTTTTTACGTTTTATACTTTACATACCAAAAACCTTTTGTTGTTTCTCGGAACGGGTTTTAGGTTACGAAAATTTTGACAAGATCTGGCATTGAAGTTAAGATTTCTAGAATGCAATTCTAAGAAATTCCATTCGTTTCTCCTTTTGGTATGTATCTAATAAAAAACATGTTTCCTCTTAATTTTATTTTTTCGAAAATCAAGCAAATATGTTAATAAATAATTTATATTTCAGCAATTTAAATTAAAACGGTAACATCCACTAATTTTCCAAACTCATAAATTAGCAACTATTTAAATTAAGAAAATATCAAAATGAAACTAGAATATATAATGTAACCATATATCAACGTTCCATCGAGTTTCGAAAAGTAGGTTTGTTTTCAGCGTTTAGAAAATTATTAAACTAGTTTAAATATATTAACGTGCAACTATGTATATACGGTCTCGATAAATTCCAAACAACATATTAGATCTAAATATGGATATACATCTATGCTTCCGCAATCTCTAGAATTAGAAACATTGAACTTATTTTTTTTAAGACGACGTAAATGATTAATTTATGTTAATTTAATTATAGGATGGAATAAAATATAAACAAATGCCAAATTTTACTTGACAAGTACCAACTGCACAAAAACAAAATCTATTCTTTCAGAAAACTTTATTGTTTATTTCCCATTGACGAGAAGTGGTTTTTGTTTATTTGTTCCAGACAGATTGTGCGTAACTTTTAATATCCGTCCGTAATCTCCTCCCATCTTTTATTACTTCCTGTCGATATATTGATTCGTTCTTATATTTCACGTTATAACAGCAGAGAGTAAGCAAATACCTCCATATTCTTGTTTCCAGAAATTGGATATTTATTTAAATTCCAAAGTAATAAACATTTCATCAGCATATGCGCGTTCCTTTTGTTAGAGACTTTTCACTATTCTACAAATCTTCGTGATAATTAACTGAATTTAATGCAAGCATCTAGTGCCTGTTATTATTTCAGTTCTAGAATACAAAAAAAGTAAGATAAATTTATTTGTACTGCTATTGAATTGCATGGTCATGTAACGGAAACATTTTGGATATGTTAAGCACCCATTTATATATTTACAAAACACATTTTATAACATGATAAAACAACGATTTTCTTGCATTTAACCAACGTTTTTTTAAGTTTCTGAAAAAATATCAGTAAAGGTGGGCTTTGAACCATTGACTTCTCCGTAACCGGTGGAACGTGGTCACCAGTACATCACGAGACTGAATGTGAGTTCAAATCACTGTTAATACCTAGACGTTTCATAATATGTTTTAATTACAACTGCGGGAAAGGTAGATGCATTAGTATCATCGGTGGCGAAGGTTTTTTTTATATAAACTATTATACTTTTTACATTTTGCAATAGAGATTGTAAAAAACAGACATAATGTTTGAATTTTGTAATTTCCATTTTACACAAATTTGAGGAAGAATATCGGAGATTTATCTAAAATTATCGAATACTCCCAACTAGAATGCAGGTTTCTTGTTTTTAAATTTATATATTTGAACATTCACAACATTTCAGTGGCTTATGCGAAATCAAATCTACAATTGGATCTCGCTAAATATATACGGTGCCCGGGCTTTACAGTGTACATTGTAAAGAACAGTGGATATGAAAATAATCCAGTTATTAGATACATTTCATAAGTCAAGGAATCACTGCGTGAATTTTGGCGCCAAATTTTCAAATATCCAAATATTTCATTACATATACACAAAGTTGACATTTCCCTGATCCAAGTCGGATTTACTTAAACCAAGAAAGTAGTGATATCGAAGAGAATATTGTGGAATGTCGGTACATCAAAATATTCCTAAACCAATTTCAAATTTGCTGATCATTTTGCAATATTTAATTGTAAGGTACACGAATAGAGAAATACAGACGACGTTACCATCTAGAACCGCTTTATATCGAACCATTTTATCCTCTTCTTTTAGTTGGTTCAGGATGTAATAAATTTTCCAAATGGTAATTCTCACACTATTAACGTAATGTCTTTCCAATCGAGACATTCAACCAATATCCGATATAATACACTTGCAGGAAGTTTCTAATATGCTTACATCCTACTTATGAATCTGTCCAGAATATTTGGTTCATCCATTTGAAGTTTTGTAATAGAGTAATTTTATAAAATAAAGTAGAACGATCTACTCGTCTAGAAGTTGTTATTACGCAATCTTCATATTCATATGTATTGGTATTAATATATTTTTTGCTTCAAACATATAACGAATAAAAAAGCAATTACGGACGTTATGAGTATCGGAAACGAACGATATTAAAAAATATCGCGCCTCCTAACGTAGATATGCTTCTCCCAGGTGAAATTTAATTTATTAAATATTTAATATATGTTCAGACCGAACGGTTCCCACCCTGACTCGCCTCCTCGTCATACCTCCTTCGTTTGTCGTTTCCTAACCTTAAAGATATCGATTTTCCTATTAAAATGCCAGTTTCCTGCTTGAATTTTCCCAGGAACTGGATATTATATTACAATGAAATATTATATTTCGTCACTCAAATTAATGAAAAAGGAGGAAAGCAACAACGTCGCACAGGTGTTATCGCATCGCAACGCACCGATTCGAAGAAAATATGTACACTCTCAGGAAGGAAATTAAAAAGCAGCAGCCTTTTTATTTGACCATAACGTCGCAGAGGCGTCCTTTCTTTTGGTATTTTATGCGTCGCAGGATTTTTTTTGTCCGTGTCGCTTATAGATATTTATGTGGAATAATGACGGGTCGCAAGCTTTCATACAAAATTCATTCAATGAAGTGCTTTGACAGAATACTGCCGATATACATGTATATGCGGTGGTGTAGGAGGTAACAAGAAAAGGAATTTGTGAAGCTAAAAAATACTACCGCTTTCATAAGGAATGTTCAGACAGCTCATTAAAACGCTTTTGAAGAATATACATCTGATGCATAGAACGTATAATGTTCTCGGAGGCAACAGCTATAACAATATACAATCGGGTCCGCTTATAACGATGACGATGGTACTAAAACGAAATTGTCCGTTATATGCGAACACTCGCTATAAGCGATTTTAACCAGGACTATGGCTATATTCTACTCAAAATAATACGTATAAACAAGATATAATTTCTTCATTACATATATATTAATAAACTTCACATATACATATGTAATGTTCATTTAAGGTAGTCGGTGATCTTTTTTTGAGTTACACTTTTCTTCAACAATGAATCTTCAGTTTGCTTTTGAATAAAATCATATTTTTGCCTTACAATATTTTGGAAATCATTAAATTCGAAGTAAGTGGATATGATTTTCATTACGTTAAATACTTCTTGAGCTGTTGGTGTTTCAAAGGTGCTTTCAGGCTCTTCCTTTTCTTCTTCTGATTCCGACGCAAGTTAGCAAACAATCGCCGACTTTCTGAAATTCATTAAGTATGTTAGCATTTAAAGGCACTTTTATAAGATCATTTATGATAGCCCAATCATGACAACTGAGGGTGTCTTCCTCATCTACCACTTCCGAGTTTTTGTTTTAATACCCACTGAGCTAAAGGAATCTCATCGTCGACGTCAAATTCTGAATAAGGATAATATGTCCAGCGTGCTTATAATAATTAACAATAGCTTTCTTTTGTGAAACACGATTCCATGCGGTGTGTATAGCTAATATACCGTCTAATAAAGGTGAAGTTAAAATCCTTATATTCATCCAATAATTTATAATGTTATTTGAGACAGGCGATGATACCTTCTTAATCCATGGATTGTAGGGCTGTTGTTGTTGTTGTTGTGGTGGAAGGAAAATTAACTTTATGGCACGTAGGTTTCCAATCGCCGGATGGGCTGGAAAATTATCGATCATTAACACTACGTTTCTCTTTTGTTTTTGTACATCATGATTCCAGTTTCTTATTTCTTTTTTCGAAATGTCTGATGGTATCCATACTCTCTTATTTGCGGTGTAGTTAACTAGTAACACTTTGCAAGACATAAATTAAAACATCGAGGTATTTGTGATTTTCCAGTGACAAGTAACTTTCTTTTTTCGGTGCCAGTTATACTGGCACAGACAAAAACAGTTATCCTTTCTTTGCTTTTTTTGCCCCCTTGACGATTTTCTTTTCGGAACTTCGGAATTAGAAAAGAGGCTGATCCTCCTTAAAAATATCGCTGTCGACATAACTTCTTCTTATTGTTGGGCGAATGTTGTCAAGTCAATCCTCTGTTGTTGCAGCAGAAACACTTACACCTTCTCCACATATTTTACTGGATGAAATATGGTACCGCTTCTTAAAACGGCGTATCTAGCTCTTTGAACAAGAAGATGTTTTATTATTGTGGGACAATATCTCGGAAAATTCTTCTTTTGTTGTAGTATAGTAGTGTTGTAGTATGTTAGTTTGTTTATAAAAACTTATGGGCACACTCTGAGTCCTCATTTGTTTCAACAAATTAAGCAACTCTTGACCAACATCCGCGTTAGTTGGTTTTCGAATTCGTTATAACTTAGAAATGTTTGAATTTAATGTCCCTTTAATTTTATCCTTGTTTTTGTAGATTGTGGAAACAGTCGAAGTTGACAAGCTATACTTTCTACAAATGTCAGCATTAGATGTTCCACTGTCGATTTCATCAATAATTTTAATTTTTTGTTCTAGCGATTTTCTACTGCTTGGCATGATTATAACTAACAGCAAATGATTAAACTCTGACTATGTACGGCACCATACACACCAGAAAGTAGACAACTTTGTTTACAACAGTGCTGCCTTTTCGCGCAAACGGAGCACCACGTGTACCGTGCAAGTGATGTGTGGACTGTTATAATCGCAGCTGCAAATAGAAAATTTGCTTGTACTAAATGAAGTGCTATTGGGGCTCGTTGTATCCGAACTCAAATTGTATCAAGTTTAATGAACAATTGTCCATAATACTGAAAATGACTCGTTAAAACGAACGTTCATTACTCGTTATATCCGACTGTATTCCGAAAAACCCAAATACCCACGTGGAAAAACATATATGGAACACCGCAAATAATGAATTATTCCAAAGGACGACAACTACACAACATTCATAATAAATTACAATTAATCCCGATTTTCGAACTAATATATTAGCATTTATGTTCTTTTCTTTTAAAACATTGTTTTGGTGTCTTTTTTCTGTCAAATTGCTGTTGGCACTCTATTCTCTTCGGTTCAAAGATTTCCTTTATCTTACGTTCCTATGTTTTGTCTCATTTCTTATGAATTTCTGGGTAACCTACAACTTATACAGACAAAAATGTATTGCAAATGTAAATTAATTCAGATTTAGAGTGTCGTGCTAACGAAATTATATTGACAAAATAGCAACAATCCTATATCTTCCTACATACTTTGGTCATCAACTACTATTTTGTTACCTCCTATGTATTTCGTAATAACTACTATTAAAAACACACAAAAATTACTATAAAACAATACCTATCATAATAATGCTGCTAAATACAGATATTGGTAGATTCATTCACGGGAAAGACAATGTGAGTAGAGAAAAAACACTAACAGACGGACATGTTTCTGTCTACCTGCCGTCGCCAGCGCGGTTTAGAGTGATTTCTCTGCCCAACACATTGCATTCCCTCTCGGCTAATATCGCGGTATCTAAACCAACAATCTAAGTGAGGATTCTTAGCGCTATTTAGTCCTACATAAATAACTTACTACCATTAACCGTATCATATTGTAACAATGAAAAACAATCATCGCAAGAAATTTATAATGATATGACGAATTTTCATAATCATTAGAAACTGGTCACGGTATTTTAAATTGAATCTTCTTAGCACGCATCAAGCGCAGGACCACTAAGTATGGTCAAAGAACGTACGCATTTGAACAAAAATATTAACTGTGAATCAAAAACACATTTGCCAGATTATCGCGGGGAATAATTTGCCCGTTGTTGACATATCTCCCAATAAAATTCTGGAAACGTTTATTATAGTGTATGAAACTTGGATCCAGCCACTTTGGTCCACAGTCGAAACACCAAAACGTGGAATAATAGCACAAGAGTTCTCCGCTCCTAGAAAATTTCGTTAGCAACACTATTTTTGGAATTTTGAAGGAGTTATTATGTAAATCTACAAGATTTGCTTTGCAATAGCTGCCACTCGCAATGCGGAATTTTCTCCAGATCTGGTACATCAGTGACCATTTTTTTACCATGTTCCAAAAGTGAAAGAACATCTGCGAAAAATTCACTTTTTAACGACGAAGAAGTGATACTACTAGTGACTAAACGGTTAGTAAAGAAATACTCTTTCAAAGGGGATCCAACTACTTTCACATCGTTATTAACCTTTCGGGCAGACTTTATTGAAACATAAAATCGAATAAAATTGTTTTCTCCTTCTGTATGAAAGTTAATTATAAGAATTTTCTGTTTGCTTAAATTCAATTAATTTGAACAAAGTATTCAAAAACATTAAAAACGCCGAAAATTATACACAGGTAGTTGATGAGCTGCTGCGAAATTAAGATTTGGGAGCGAGTATGTTCCTAACCATTTATTTTCTCCATTAAAATCTGGATTTTTCCAGGCAATTTTGGTGATGTAAGTGATGAACGTGGTGAGAAATTTCATCAGGATATCAGTCAATTTGAATCGCGCTACAAGTGAAATGGAACGAAAATATGCTTGCGTATTACTGCCGGGCACTCCAAGGAAATGAGCCAGCAATAAGGTGTAGGCGAAAGTCGGATAGAGATGTTTTGTAAATAAATTACGTTATATTTTTTCGTTATAATTACGTTATAATTTCTGAAATTTCGAACATGTTTTACTAAAAAAGCTCAAGTGCTGGAGAACTATAGAAAGCAGATTCGCAATTAACAAGAAGAAATCTTAGAATTACCTTCTTTAATTCACGTAGCATTCAAGATGTTTAGTGTCGGACGTCAGTGTTATTCTTTTTTTATTTATAGAATGAAGTATTGCGGGACAAAAGTAACGAAAATTCCTTGCGTTTTTTTCTTAATTTTTAGCTTTGGACATCAAATCAGAATTACTGTCAAGATAATGATATTAGCCATTAGAGGTAGGAAATACTTTGCGCATTTTTTTTGTTTTATCTGTAAGCCAGATAAATGAACATTTATATTTCTATTGATTGCTACGATCTTGAATTTAATTAAGGAATACTTATTTAAAAGCTCTTTTGCTAACTGAACCAGTTTGAATTTTCCTCTACTTTCTAAATAGTAAATGATACCCACGTGCCGAAGTAATTATAAAATCAATGGAAAACCTAAACAATACCTAATGGATGGCTAATTTGTATTCAAACGTATACAATGCTACAGTCGCACGAAATGGACTTTTAATGGACACCCTAGCACGACCACTGGACAATATTATTTCAATGCCTAATGGCCATATCGCATGACGGCGGATTTGTCACACAAGTAGGTACACATACAGTACGAACAACGTCGACGTATAGAAATCTTTTTCGCCGGAAAAGGCGATTAAGTACTAAACTATGTAACTTCACCCTGGATAATATTGTATGTATCTTAGCTGGGAGGTCCGAAATAGAGTGAAAATGTGTACGAACTTGTTCGATTTAATTTGCGAAGGTAGAAAAGAAGTACTTTTATAATGGGACTTCACTGATAATAAAAATACATATGAAAAGTGCTTAGTAAATCAATATTTAACTAGTTCTATTATCTTGTCAACTAGTAACTATACTGGATGAAAAGATATATTATACTCAAAAAATGTTTAGTAATTTGAAAGTTGAAGTGACATTCTTTAGTGAATTATTAGGCTTAAGCGATCCCAAACAGTTCGAAGAAGAAAAGATAGATTCAGATACTAAAGCGTTACAGAGCTCTAAAAGAATTCCTACAGGGATAATTAAAACCGCCGATTTGATAACAATTGTCGAAAATACTGGTATCACATACACTTATAGCAACATACTGCAATTAGGCTGTGGAGAACAACTACTGCTTCTGGATTACTAAACAATATCGAGCAGTGTTGACCAATAGAGAGAATTTTCCAATCGCGACGCTTCCACCTTTAGTAACCTCGAACGCCGGAATCGAAAACAGTTTTATATTCAGGTGAGGTGGAGAGTTAGCCTTGATATTCAATCAGGGAACGTTACAGAATTGAATAATGCGTGAAAATTATGAGAATTTGCTTTTAAAATCAGTGCTCTTCGGTAATCATTTCGTGTTCTGCGCCCAATTTATGGTATTTCGTGGCCGTCCCTGTGGAGTCCAGTCTGCTGTCTAACGAATAAATTCGAAGTAACTGAAGATACTGCTACTACCCGCAACAGCGTCCGTGAAAACTCGAGACAGTTCAGTCTGCCTCTTGCAGAAGTTCTTCAACGTGAACCTGGCTAATTTTACTTAAAAATCTGGGTTTTCACCGGTAGAAAGTTCAATTAACTCGAGAATTGAAGCCCAGTGACTATAAACAGCGCCGTATATTCGCTCACCCATTAATTTCCAGTTTATTTCGAAAAAAATAACTGTTTGATGCGGATTTTGGTCTGGCGTGTTTTTTCGAAAATGCAACTGAAGTTGTATCACTGCGAACAGCGATAGGTACCGGGCAAATCATCAAATTGCTATGGTCCAGACCGGATGGTGCGGATTTCGCATAGGTATGGTTTCGACAAGATGGCACTACGTACCATATTGCCCCATTAAACGACTGAGAAGTTCGGAGGCTTTATTTCCAACCAGGATTCAAGCCACCTAGATGAGTGGCGGTGACCATTTGGGTGATACAATTTTTGAAACATAATCTCATCGAATATGCTTCATAATACAAATAAAAGTATGAAGGTACCATTTCCACAACTTGTTTTAACTGGAAAAATCAAGAGCTGAGAATGATAACCCTTCCAATCTACGAGGCAATATATTCTTACAAGGTAAATTCAGTGTACAACTTCTAACTATAAAGGCAGTGGATCACGTGGCGGATGTTATCTTTTACAGCAAATTGAGTTCATTAATTCATTAATTCCAATTCTACACCGGTTAATCTTGCAATAATTCTGAGATTTGTGGCAAGGGAAAGTTCAACCATAAGCTTAGTACACCAGCTTAAAGGACCGTTTTTCAAGTTGCAGTTCACAAGTTTAAAATTGGCTTTGTAGTATAAATTTTATTAGATTTTAGCACAAAAATCATATACCGTTATATATTGCAAATATCCTTGTTCCAAAAGATCACGCGGTGTTATACGATATAGGAACAAGAATCGCCATGTATCCTTCCAAACCTGGTGGAGCCGCAAATAACTATTTTTACAGTTGTATATTTATTAAATGATAATTTTTGTTTAAATTCGTTTCGTTTCTGTGAGATTATTCTATACATCCGCACACACAGTTTCCTTATCTTGTAATTAAATTTCCAAAGTTATGCAAGTAGATTTTATTGTGAAAATGCAGCAAGGCTAGATTTATATCCCATGAGGCAAGTCCTACGTATCCAAAACGCATATAATAAAAACAGAAATTGCAATATTTACCAAGGAATTTACGTAAGCAAAGTAATATGTATTTCCAGAATATACGAAATGTTGTGCTCATATTGCTTATATTATTGCGTGTGCGTCAACTTTCGTTTATGTAATCTACATACATAGTTAGGGCGCACGTATTTATCAAGTACGCGTACGAGTAAATTTAGACCAAGAACGGAATATATAATACGGCATTTTATAACCAAAACGTGTCCTAGAATTTCAAATTAAACCACCATTCGTGGAAGAGCGCCCGAGTAATTGATTTAAAAGCTATTTTTTCGTTTAAAGTAAAAAAGCAAGGCTAATAAGAGAATGATTGGATTGGCAGTGCATGCTGAAAGTTAATTACAGACAGTCACATCCGGCATATCCGGGACTAAACCCTTTTTGAAATAATATGATCGATATTTGATACGATACGTACTTTTGTAAGTTTAGAAGAACTGTATTTTTCTGTTATTAATTCGACTTCAACCCCAACACGATGCTGCCTATTCACATCAAGCTACGGAAATCTTTCAGTAAACCATAAAATAGGAAACCATCCTTGATTTATTAATTTCAAACAACAACAGCATTTACTAAACGAATTATATTAACAAACTACAGTTTTGTGCGATGTATATACTGAGCTCTTCTTTTATCATTACACATACCCTTTTCCTATGTGTAATTTTAAAAACATAATTGTCAATGAGTTAGAACGATAGTAGGCAACCAGCCATGCACTAATTAAACGAGCGAGAACCCTGAGCTCCTGCCAAAACCAGTTACCAGTGCTACCACAGTTCTCTCTTAGTGGAAATAAAATAACTGTTCCGCAAATTTGATGAAGACATTATTTTATTTTAAGGAAAAAATTTTTCAGGGATTTAAAACATCGATAATATACAAGGAAATTGTAATTTTATCATTACAAATACCAACTAGAGCTTCATATTAATTTAAGTAATGGGAACTTGCCTTTAATAATATTATGTCTGCTAAGATATTACGATGTATTACGGACATTGTACCATGCAGGTATTAAAAGCGATTTGAACTCACATGCAATCTCGCGGTGTAGTTGTTTCGCACGTTGCGTCGGTAACGCAGAGGTCGTGGGTTCAAATCCTACCTTAACTGATATTTTTTCGAGAATTTAAAACGTTGGTAAATACGAGGAAATCCTAATTTTAACAAGTGCTATGTAAATTTACAATGCAAAACATAAAATTACATACAAAATATTCGCAACATGGGGCTAATTGTACACGGCATTAACACAAAACCAATTGCATTCTGTTCGCTAAACTTATTTATGGGAACTTTAAAAATTATAAAAGGAAGTTGGTTACAAGAAATCAACATGAGTAATATTTATAAATGTTACTGAGGCAAGTTTTGAAACATGGTATAATGAGGATTTTTGTATGTATTTTCGTCGCAAGTTGGAATAAAATATGAACTTGGATTAAGACTTTAACAAAGAAAGGCTACCTCTTTCGTACATTACAATATTTACATATTCATGATACATCAGATACATACAGTAGATTACACAAACCAAGCGATGGCAAAGTCAAATATTTAACCAACGGTAACCAGCAATTCTATAAAAAAAAAAACAGTTCATTGACTTGATTCAGCATATTGGCTTATCCAACTTTTTTACGTGAGGATATGCATCGAGATTGCATTCCAAAAATATAGAGAATTAATAGGTGAAATATTTATAAATTTAAAACGTATTCAAACTACAAATTCCATTGTAGATATATTATGTGTATTTTTTAACTAACCTAAATAAATATTAGCAAACATTCCAACGATTTTAAGACAGATCCGGTTAGATGAAGGAATTATTATTCAAATATATTTCAATTCGTCAATGATGTTCATTGATGAAAGCCAGTTAAAAATAACTTTTCAGACGTAGCTGTTTTTATTGGTATATTCATTTTGTTACTATGTTTACATGATTTTTCATTAATTCATCGTCTAATGAATTTTACCATTAAATATATTTTCAGAATTAAATTATTATCCGTAAAATTAAAATTACCAAAGTTTTAAGACAAGAATAACTATGATGGATAACAGACAACTTGACGAGTGTTGCCGATATAATACTCCTACTTGTATGTGTATTGACAGAGACACCATAGAAAGTTTTCAGCAGTGCACCGACGTCATCAAAATTTATAAACAGAGGTAAAAAGTTTTAATGAAAGGATATTTCATTTCATAAAGATTTAATAATCACAATTTCATCTACTAATTGTGTGTTCGTAACTCATAAATAGTGTGATCAGTAGCGCGCGCTTAAAAGAAGACATGCGGGTAATAAATGTAAATAAACATCGTTTTTGGCAGCGTTTTCAGTATGAATATGCACAAAGGGGATAAGATCATAAAAAATTGTGTTAATCTGCTAAAATCTGAATATTTTGTTAACACAGTATCTATTTTGGTAATAAGACTAATATCTCTTGTGTCGCTGATATCTGAAATAAATGTTTTCCATTAATAACAGAAAATATATATCGTGACATTTACACTTCAAATGAGACTTTTTTACGACTGTTTTTAATCAGTTACTTGAAGGGTTGACGAGATCATCGGCGCGCCAAGTCCAGAGTCGCCCGCACGCACGATCGTTATGAAAATTGACCGAGTTCGTTGAGGAAATCTGTCTCTGGTTCCTTGCTGTGTATACTTAACAGATATAAAAAACATCAGTCACTCAGTGGGTTATTGTTTCGGGAAGTCCTGCATTTTATACAAGCAATATGTGTAATACTGCTTGTAGGACAAAATAATAGCAATATTCATTTAAGCTTAGTTATTTTTAAGAAATAGAAAGCGTTGAAAAAGACATTGCAGTGCAAGAAACGCTGCAGCTGTTTATAAAATAGAAACGAAGGAAAAACGTATCAATTTATTCAAGAACTTTTAAACTGTTCAGCTAAAATGACGTCGAAAAAGCACAGATGGCGAAGATAGTTTGCTATTACGGTACATAAAGGAAAACCCATTTTTAGCAACTCAACTAGAGAGAGAATTATATTTAAACATTACTCCCAGAACAATCCGGAGACAGTTTAAAGCAAGTAATTCGATAACTGGAAGTCCAAGAAGAGTGCCACTTTTAAGACAGCAGCATATTAAGCGTCGTTCGGGGTTTGCTAGATATCATGAAAACTGGTCGGTGGTAGAATGGTACAATATCCTCTGGCCTGATGAGAGTAAAATCGTTTTATTTAGCTAGAAGACATGCCAACACAGCGTATCAGCTACAATACGTTTGAAAAACAGTTAAACATGGTGCAAAACTCACGGTTTAGGGATGTTTTCCTTACTATCATACAGGACCCGTACACTGCATTAAACATATTCTAACCGAAGATGGGTATATAGAAATACTAGAAAATGTTATGCTACCCTATAACTGAGAAGAAATGCCTTTAAAATGGGTCTTAATGCGCGACAATGACCCAAGCACATTAGTCAAGGAGTGGAAAACTAGTTGGTGCAACACAGGATTAAGATCCTGGAGTGGCCGGTGCAGTCCCCGAACTTTAACCCTATCGAAAAGTTATAGACTGATCTTAAAGAAACCGTCAACAATGCAAATCCCAATATACAGCAACAATTATAGGAAATTGTACAAGTTACTTAGTATCCGATCACTCCGGAAATCCGTCAACATTTTGTCGACAGCATGTATGGACGTTGTGCAGTAGTACCACGAAATAAGGGCCATGCAAACAAATATTAAATGTATTAAACTTTACATTATTTAGCAAATAATTTCTCTATATTTTCATGCTCTTTCTTTCCAATCGTGTTACTGCTATTATATTATCCGCATCATTATTATTGAAATTGGCGATATTACTACATAATGCACTATTTACCTTAAGACGGTAACACTTCTACAAATTATCTAGCCGTTTTTACATTCATCTGCTAACACTGGAATTATTTTATATAATTTATAATTTGTTTATACAGTGTGAACTATTTGCATTAATACCACTAATGATGACTAAGAATTTTGTAATCGTTTGAATGCTTCAGCTAGTCCTTTTTGTTGTGTATTACAATTTGCTCGCAATTTCTTTTGGCATTCTTTGATGGCAATTGTTACATTAAAATTAAATTGTGAAGCTGCAGTCTTAATCTCTTGGAAGTGATGAAGATGATAAAATACTGCCTTATAACCATGTTCCCTCCAGCGTGGAAAAATCGGTTGTGGAGTTTGGGAGATCTGCGAACATTGCCAGAAAAATTTGCGAATACGGTTTGGGGATTCCAGAAACACTGCCTTCGTATGCGCTATTAAATCTAGATTATCTCTGGATAACACCTCCAAATAGTTCTTGCCACAATATATAATACCTTGTACCACGTAACATAAGAAGTTACTACAAAGTTCTTTAAGACACCGGCCTACAGAAAGCATTGTCATAGACATTAAGAATTGGTTTCCCTTTGCAATTACTTCGGAGATATATTTTTCTAGTCTTTCACTAGCTAGTAAAATGGAATGTGACGGGTTTATGTGATTCCCCCTACGTACCACGATAGTAAGACACATGTACATTTGTAATATAAATGCAGATACGATAAGGAACATCGTTTATAATTATTGGTCCAAAATTTGTACTTATTACGTTCCTGTGTTGGTACACACATACATGAATAGTGAAATGCGCGCGAACAGATAAACCAGATCCTCTTTGTTATTATTGCCACAGCGATATTATACAAACGTAGTTTAATGTTAGCGTTTCTTTCTTGTAACCTTAATAAAATAAATCATGTTATATAACACAATATATCCCTTAATTAGGGCTAGAGGATAGAAAAAAAGAGTTTTAAATGCAGAATACGTTTAAAGCAAAAAACAATGTCCCGCCAAATAAGGTCGCCATAAATCTTTTTACCGTAATATCAAAACAAAAAAAAAATAAAACATTAGGAAACAACATTAAAATTAACGGAATTCAAATCCTTGAATTACAAGTTTACACGCTATTTTCCTAAATAACCAAACTCACAATAAATCATAAATGGAAACAAAATAATTTATAAGCTAGCTTCTACTTAGAATAAATCTAAAATTAGACAACATTATCACTCGAGATTGTTTAGTAATTAGCAAAATCAAACGAAAATATTTACAAATTTAACAATAAATAATCAGAAAATAGGAGGTATTTTTGGAATGTTTAAAGCAAGTTTTCAAAATATTTAGATTTCATCCTGAAAAACGTTTGATATAAAACTACTAAATAAGTAATACACCAGAAATAAGCACGTGGTCAATCTATAACAATTATATATATACAAAGTATGCATCATTAAGTACAGCAGACAGAAACGACAATTTAATACCATATTATTAGTTATTGATGTTACATATTATCACTCTAACGTGCGTAGTTTGTAGTAAATTTTAATAGTTGATGTACGTGTATTGGCAATTCTTATCTTTTGCAAGCTATATTAGATAAGAACTAATCGTTTTATACACGAAAATGTTTACATTAAAAGCATAAAATTATATGAAATTGTATTACTTACGTGCCGAAAATGATATTCCAACAAAATATGCCTCCGAACTATCCACTCTTTTTCGTCAATAAAAATTGAAATATTTTTGGCGCGTTGTCCAGGTGAATCATGCACAATAATAAAAACACAGGAGCCAAATACGAAAAAAAAACACAAAATCTAACTAATTAAATGTAAACGTTCAAAACTCTTTAATGAAAAAAAATACGAGGAATTACTGATCGCCTGGGCGTCTACACTAGAATACGAAACAGTTTTTGGCGGTAAAACGCAGAAAATATACGAGAGCAAATTCCAAACCCTGTAACCATTAATTGTGTAATATAAGGTGATAACGAATGTGAACTCTTTTACTAGGGAATAGAACACAGACTGAATGAATACCGCTTGCTTACTTGCTTCGCTGTGTACTTGCCTGCCTGTGCCACTGTAACTAACGAGGTAGGGAACGTGCTATGCACTGAGAGGCTAAGCATACACGCCGACCGAAGCCTTTTCCCCATTCGTTGTATTTCAGTGTGCCGTGCGAGTTGTAAAATTCTACGTTTGTGTGGAAGATCAAAGGCAGGACCGGATCGAACTAAGTATATTGCGTCCATTTTAAGTGGTTTTGTACTTGCGTGTTATTATGTGAGCGATATACAAAATAAAATTTACGTAATAAAACAAATGCTCTGGTATGTGTCATGTGTCAATGACGCGTCTTAAATTAAAAAAAAAGGAATGCCCTGAAAGATGAAGAATTTATAATTTCATTCGAGCATTATTTTAATAAATGGTTTTGTTCAGAGTGGACAACTTTTTTATGTAAATCACCAGTAAATAGACTCAAGTGTCACAAAATCTCTAGTACGTACCATAATATACTTAAAAATCTTCCGAGAGATATTAAAGTACACAACATACTCTGTCATTATCATTATATCTCAAAAAAGTTGATATAGAAGACTGTGAAATCTTTGATATCGAACTTATACGAGGAATATTTTTTAATTTTACGTAGAGGGCGCCACTTATCAAATGTCAATACTAAAAATGAACTTCCATCTTTAGATAATGTAATCCAAAGCTTCAGTGTGATACCTGTAATGTGCCAATAACGAACTGTCATAGTTGATAAGTTGGTTGAAAAATAGAATTAAAATGAGAACATTTTCGGGCAATAAATTTTGATAATCTTGGAAGACAATTATCGTAATAAGAATACATCGCAGAGACGCTTCCTGTTTTCGCCAATGGAGGACCACATCAGTCAACAATTTCTCGATGGTATAGAGAATTCAAAAGTGGACGGATTAGTCTTAGCGATGATCGAAGAGCGGATACACGAAAAACGGCAGTCACTCAGGAAAACGTCGATGCTGTGCGCAAGACCATCAAGAAAGATCAACGTGTGATATATCGCGAGATTGAAGATATCATTGGGTATTTCAAACACCTCAATTCAAAAATATTTTCCATGAAGAATTGCGTGTAAATAAGTTAGTTTCCCGTTGGATATCGGATCTGTTTACCGAAGAACAGAACGCAGTTTGGCTGAATTGCTGTCAAAAAACTCTAGGCCCGGAAACTCTAAAAACGTGTACACCATCGTCATTGGTGATCAATCTTGGATTTACTTATACTACCCAAAAAATAAACATCAGTCATCTGTTCGGGTTGACAAAAGTCACCCGTTCTGGAAGTATATCATTTGTTTGCTGTAAGTCATTGCTAAGCTTCGAAAAATCAACCCCAAACGACGAATCATCTTCCACCAAGACAACGCAAATTCGCACACGGCACGCAAGCCAAATGAATCTTTAACGCAATAAAACGTCGAAATGTTAGATCATTCTGCGTACAGTCTGGAACTAAGTCCCAACGATTTCTTTACCTTTCCGAAATTCAAGAACGGAGCGCGTGGTGAAAAATTCCAGACCTCAAAAGGAGCAGTCGATCCCCTCAAAAATCTAATTTTGGCTGTACCAACAAACGAGTGGAATAATTGCTTTCAGAGTTGGTTCGACCGCGTGTAAAAGTGCATTAATCTTGGTGGAGAATTCTTAGAAAAACAGTAAAGTCTTCAAAAGCTATCTACTGTTCTATTTCAGCTCTATATTCAAAACTTAAAAGACAACCCTCGTAATTTTTAAGTGGTAGATATAAATCTTGTAGAATGAAGCACTGAAATTTAAGATCAGTTTGCATTGTACGCGCATGATAAACGAACGATAACCTATTACAAATATTTGTATTTAGTAGAAGATACGTACGTACAACAAAAAGTTGGGATTTCCACTTGCGTATACTAGTTTCAACATTATGCTGTGCAATAGATTTGTCCTAATAGCTACTGTAATCTTGTTTTGATCCATATTTTATGCATAACTTATTATTCGGGTGATTTGACAAAAAAAAAAAGGAAAAAATAGCAAATCACGATAAATTTGATAATAGAATAAGAGAAAATAATATATAAGCGCAATAGTGTGCAAGTGAACTGTGGTGCTTTTACTACAAATTTATCAATCAGGCGTCATTATCACGGACACAAAAATTGACTACTTGAACTGCCTTGGCCTTTGCTTGCAACACTCAATATAACTTTTTTAGAAACATTTCATAATTTCTTGCATTCTTGTTTTGTTATTTATACTTTCTAATAGTCGGAATGAAGGGTTTTATAGTTTTTACAGAAATTATTATTTATTTATTCTATTAGATTGTTCAGCTCTCTATTTGCAACGTAAGTATCTAACAAAAATTAACAAAAGTAGATAAAATACTACTAATGACCATCTTTGGGAAGAGATAAATTATTCATACATCAAATTTATAATCTAATGCAAAGTTACCATTTAGATATATGTGTAAACTTATACAAAGAAGAACCCCTTTAACATAAAATCGAAAGTAGAGAGAGCAAAGTGCTGTAATTTATAACAAAAAATACAAAGGTTATAATGAACATTGGGCGCACATGCAATCATAAAACGCCGATTCTATTTCAATATTATACCTACATTAAAAAAGTGTACATATTGCCTACTTCCTTAAAAAGATGTATAATGTAATTGTGATTCCAAACGTTTCGTATTTATAACGTAACTCCTAATAACAGCGAGCCGTTAAATTCAAGAACGAGGCTCGTTTTATTATTAAAAACCACGATCTTTCATGTTTTTCTTTCTATTATTGAAATTTGTTTATGTAGAATGTCAGTTTTATGCAAAATTTCAATATAGCTACAGTTTGTTTATACCACAATCAGCGAAATTTGTAGTTCCATATAATTTTGTAGTAAAGAAAATAGCAGAGACATTAGTTTGTCAACATCACAATTATTACATATGTAGGGGAAGTACCTGCCGTATAAACGAATAAATAATATTACGTATAAATATATATTATCGAAGTAAGAAAATAGGACGATCCCATCACTTCATTCAAATGTCTAAAGCTGGACAATTCCTACAGCAAAAATCGCGCTAGGGGGAGTAATCAAACACACTTGAAGCAGCGCTCATCAATATTTGGGTTAGCCTCTTTTGGTAATATAACCGCGCAATAAACCGGCAATAAACGTTTTCGGCGACACATAAATAGGTAAGGCTAAAATTTGAGCAAGATCATATAAGACGGAGTCATGAGTGGAACGTCAGATTTTCTGACAAAAAAAATTTAACTGGGATGGGTCTGATGGTTTCAAATATTATTAGTATGATTTTCGCAAGAACACTGAAGTTGCAATGAGCCGAAATTTTTGTGGCGGTAGTATAATGGTTTGGGCGGCTGTTACCCATAACAATAAAACCCCTATGTTTTATTTTTTTCGCGAATGAATTCTGAAAATGGTTCTGATAAACTTTAGATGATAGTGAACAATTGCCGACACAAGGCTAAATATTTCAGCGAAACAAGTGGTTTTATCCAAAGGAAATCAATTTATTACAATGGCCTTCTCGCTACCCGATCTGAACCCGATCGAAAATCTTTGGGGAATGGTGGCAAGAGAGGTGTATGCGAATAATAAACAATACCATAGCATCAAAGAACTAAAATCTGCAATAACGAGGTGTTGAAATGATATTCCTATTTCAATATTGGCCAAATTGCTAGACAGTATGAAAACCCGGATGTGAATAGAGGATCTAACACTCACTACTAAGATTAGAAAGAATTATCTAAAAATATCAGACCTTTCTCATTTCCTAATACTTTATTAATAAGTTTATATCTAATATACTACTATTATTATGAATGACTGAACGCCAATTGCAGTGAACCCATTTTCAAACTTGTCTCCTCACTTATTTTACTATTTTCCGTTTCTAATTTATTGTTTCAGTACCTTGTCGTGAGAGAATACTGTGCACTGCCGTCTGTCTATACTACTGTCTGTCTTGATCGCTTTTGTTCTAGAATGTGACAGGATTGTATCCACGCGATCGTTTCATTTGTTGAGAACTACTCTAAGTAAGTAGAAACGAACAAAACAAATTGGCGTTTGCATAGCAATCAAGATGACATTAAGAGCTCATTATTATTCATTAATGATAATGGCACACCGTCGATATTGAAACTCGTCATCCGACGATAAAGATATAAAGCTTGCACAGAAAGTTATCCATGTTCCCCATAAAAGAAGAAGAGTAACTATCCAAAATTATCTATTAAAAAAGCAATTTAATTATTAATCTTGAGCAATCGATTTTCAATTTCTTCTTCGCACCAACCTTGATTATTTTTGTAATATTGCTTTTAGAGAATGCTTTAAACACTTTTTAAATTTTTAAATGGTTTTCGTTATCGTATTGAAGTGTGTCGATTGCTGAAAATCTGTTTATGTCTAGGCTTTGTGCTAATACTCTTGTTTGCTTTAATGATTCGACTCTACATTTATGTCTATATAAATTTCGATACATTATCTTAATTTCCAAACATATGTGTGTATATATGCTGTTTTTGGTAACTCTGACGTAAATATTTAAATTAGTTCTTTATAAATTCCTGGTATTTTTCTTTATTACCGCTATAATACTTTAATTGATGTCAATAATTTTTTTAAATTTTAGTCCTGTTTATTCATAAATCCACTAAAAATTTAAAGGAATTGGTAACTGATATAACACGTTAATAGACATTTTTATCTGAAGCTGGTGCACCTTTTAAATATCCAAATATTTAATGAATTGTGGAATATAGAAACTCCAATGAACAAAGGCAAATTGAAATCCGTGAATATTCGCATAAAAAGCTACGTTGAACGTATGGTAAGTAACTAGTAATGTACCAAACTTTATGTTATAAGCTTGAATTAAAGAATATCAAGTCATAAATAATAAATTAGCCATAATTCTCTACTTATTACACTTAAAAGAAGGATATTTACTCTAAATTGGATAATTTATTAACTGTTAATTATATCAGGATATCGTAGATCCGTCGTCTAATGTTTAAAACATAAAGAACTACGACATTACGAATGTTGTACCTACTTCCCGTATCTAGAAAAACCACAATAAATAAAGAAACAATTTTAAAAGAATTTAGACGAAGTATTGTGATAAAAAGAAACAGGCAACTACATAGTAACGACCTACGCCCGAAATAGTACATTTAAAGAAATAAACTAGCTACAATTTTTCAAACAAAGAAATAATCGCTGTTATGCCGGTCCTGGCGTCTACTTCTTTGTGTACTCCACAAACGGGTTTTAGAAAAGGCGGGAAACCGTGGTGCCGCCATCATCGTCGCCACGGCATACGATGCTTGTGTGTGACCATGAGAAACTCACCGTAAAAATACGACCGAAGCGAGGTTAGATTTTCCGGTGCGCTCTCGACGTTGCGGTTTCTTATTATCACGATCGTGGAACGTTTCGTTCCTATCGGACAACAGCCGGTGTTGAACTATTGGCCACGCCGAACGAAAAACGAACAATTCTTACGCTTCTTTTACCTTGGCCGGACTGCGACGGTCGCAATAACTACGACACAAATATGTAACAAAACAATCGGACTATTGCATAACGTTAGTTAATGGTCGAGACGGATAAAACGGAGCGAACGGAGTCAATGTCGTTAGAGGGGTTATATAATCGAAAGTAATGAGGATGGATCCCAACCGTAAACTTTAAAAGTTTACGGGCAATTGACGTTTTATAATACGGATTTTTTTTATTCGTTTAATTGATTCATTATCGAGTGTTATCGCGAAACCGTTGCATTGTTGGATTACATCAGCGAGCGTAGAAAATTTCGAAGAAGCTATAGAATTAATTATAAAAACTTCCAATGAATACGCCAAGCATAAAGAGAATGCTTTAAGGTGATTCCGAGAAGAATATCTTCAGAAAACAATAAAAATAAAGCACCAACAACTATAAGGCATATAATTTTAGTACAACATATGTAGGTTTAGTAAAAAAAAAAGCAGCACCTAGTTTAGAAAGACTTTTGTTTTTGGTCTAATCGATTTAAGACAACTGAAACAGTTTTCGTAATAGCTCATTTATTTTATATTTTACAGGGCCAGCCATACCTATGACGGTATGATTCCAGATACACATGCGCTGCCCTACTCGTCGTATATAGCTTCATCTTCTTTTCAGATAGTATACACACCAAGTCCCTCTAAATATAGATGTTTCTCTACTTATGTCTAGATTTGGAAGGTCTTCCCGCGGGCCAGGTTTGTATTGAGGATGCAGCGGCATATTGTATTAGCTAGGAAAAGATTAGAGAAGTGCACCGACGAAACAATTATGAAAACAGTGCCTGATACTCTACATTTCAAATTTTATGCGGTGTAGGTCGTTCTCTTAAAGAAGTTCACAAAGCATTCTCCAATATTATCCAGAAGTGGATGTATTCATTTCAAATACCAAACAGTGTTTTTAAAGTCTCCCAAACGAACCCGAAAATTCTGCAGACGGTACCTCTGATATTCCTCAGCTACAGGGACCAAATCTCATACATTGGAGAACCAGGTTGAAAGCGGCTTTCTATTATTGGAAGAATTTCCAACAAATAAAAGCAGTGGTTCTATGATTCAACCCTAACGAAGCTACAGCAATTAAGGAAAACCAGAAAAAAATCTCAAAACACTTCGTAGGGTCAATGCAAATTATGAACGATGTACACTCACTGATATATGGTACAAGTGACTTAACATGTGTATTGTAGAAAACTTCGATAGAAGATTTCGATTTTAGTAGATTAAGACAAATTTCTGGAAGTGTACGATGTAGATTCGTTATCTATTTCTAAGAATTATTTTAATTATGTATGTATTACATCCGTAGATGTCCAGCGGTCACTTTCTAAATATAAGAACATCTATTCAGCATAGCATACCTTGCTCTCTGAGACAAATGCGGAAACTTACATCATGCCGCAGACCTTTGTCAGCGTTATCCAGTTTGTCCTACGCAACAACAGATGTGAATAACACACATATTTCAATGTTCATTCGATCTGATAGAATATCGTAAAGTGTTGGATAAGCTGAGTTATTTCGGTGTCGGCGGAATTTTTCCAGGCTTCATTCGATTGTATCTTCTTGATAGAATTAATTATGTTTAATTTAGTGGTTTCAAAATTCGAGATCTTTTCTGCACCTTTGAAGTACCCCCAGGGGTCGAACCTAGGTCCACTGCTCTTTAATATATACATCGATGATCCGCTAAAGTCTATTAACTGCTCTTTATTAGCTTATGCCGACAATGTACAGATCTACCACGCTGTTAACTGCTTCATTGATATTAACTTTCTACAATGGACAAGATTCATACCTAGTCTCTGCATAATTTAAAATTAAATGTTTCTTTATTTTTTACAAAAAGGGTGCACATAATCGATTCCCTGTATTGCAATAACAATATTAATATTACCCGTCAGTCTTCTATTAAAGATTTAGGTGTGATATATGATGAAGTTTACCTTCTCTAAGCATGTCTCAGATGTTACGACTTCCGCCTCTAAATTATTAGGATTTATTTTTTGTACCTCCAAGGATTTTACTAGCTTTGAAGCAATAAAAACCCTTTTCTTCGCTTATGTAGTTTCCACGCTCGAATACGCTTCTGTTGCATACAACATCTATAGCATCCAAATTGATCCTCTTGAACGGATTCAGTGCAAATTTCTAGAATATCTCTCATATAAAGGCGATGTGCATTACCCCTTACGGGGAATACCCTAGGGGAGGTAATTGAGAGGTATGATTTTCTTACGGTTGTTGAAAAAAGAGAGAAAAACTGTATCAGTGCTACATTTATGCATAATATTGTCACTGGAAGAACTGACTCTCCTAGTTTGTTGTCTGGAGTTGATATCCTTGTGCCACGCATGGAATTAAGATCGCACCATTTTCTCGGCATCCCTATCGCTCGGATGATCGTACTTTGGCGAGCTCCTTTAGTACACTCAGCAAGAAATTTTAATAACCTTTAATTTGCCTTGATTTTTTATTTTTTGTGTATATATTGAGTTATTAATATTTACTTATCTCATTTGATATTTAATTCTTATATACATTTTTTTGTACATTACTGATGCATTACATGTACTATCTTGCATTATTTTGTCCACTCTGTACAGTCGTCTATTGGGTATTTGATAAATTATATTATTGTGTGATGTACATAACGCACGCATCGCAAGGTCGCCTGTTTGTTCGTACACTCGTCTTGTTACGAGACTGGCATGTGGAAAAAATATCCCAACTCTACTTGTATTATTTTATTAACTACAAAATATTCTCTTTTAAATATTGTAATAACAGCGCTCTAAATAATGACCAGCAACATCCAAGCTAAAATAACGAAACTTGTAGTTTATGTAGATTAATGCACTTTACATTGCTTTGGTATGTCCGATATTAGCATGTGCTAATCGTTTTATGGACATGCAGTTACCGAAGTCCCTGTTTCCCCTCCATATTGATAAACATGTAGCATTATAACAATCGCAATATCCCTTCTCACAACGACCTAATGCAATAATCTTTACGAAAAGTCTAAAAATATATACACTATCTCGTAGTAGTGAGAGCTAAGTTTTTTATATACTTAAATCAAATGTATAAATTATGAGATTTTAATAATAGTCTGTCTGGCTCGCACTTATTGCAATACTGAATGAAATTCATGATAGATGTATAGTTGTTTTGTTTTAATAAATGTAAAGTTGGCTAGCATGAATCCTTAGATTTATTTATATTATAATTGGACTATCTTAGTAATGATTTTAATCCTGATTATTAAGATAATTAACGTATACGTAACATTCTCTCCAGTGAATCAAAAGAACATAACGGTCCTTTGGATAGTTTAATACGTAAGCTCTGGTATATGCACTTCGAATGCGATTCTTGCATATTATTAAATTAAAATATAGAAAATGTAAATAGTAAAAAGTTAGGAAATAATATACGCAATAAGTGACGAGATCTTCGGCACAGGAAGTACACCAATCAACTGCGATGTCAGCATTTTTCTCACAAAGAAATTATTATTAATTTATTTTTAATACTTATTCCGTGAAGTGAATTTTCAAAGATCTTTCTGGTATAACTAAGATGCCTTCTGTAGGAGTGCAAACTAGTTTAAATCGACAGTGCGGCAGATGGCAATTATTACAGGAAATGGTGCATTTCATTATGGTCTACATCTCAGTACCAATCTGTTAAAACCAATTTTGATACTATACCAATAAACTGGCAATACAGTGTTTCGAGTTACTACACCAAAATGCACTGAACGCAGTTTATATAAAGTCTCTCAGCTCGTGCTACCCTAGTAGCAGAAACAGCTGATCATTTCTTTATATTGGGGATTTATAAAAATAGCGCAATTCGCTAGTGTCAAAAGAATCAAACACTTGTCTCGACATTAGACACAGTGAAAACAAGCGGGTACAGTTTCCCAACCCTTCTCAAGAGCAATACATGGGTTACTAGGCAGAAATATGTGTGTTAGCGTTTCTCGTCTCTTCTCATTGTCTTTCTCGTGAATGATTTCATCAATACCATTAAAAGCTGTATTTAACAGCATTTTTATCGTTGGTGTTATTTTATAAGCATTTTGAGATGCGTTTTATTTTTCAATATAATTTCCATCATTCCTCAGACATTTGTCATAGTGAAAAATCAATTTTTCTATTCCCTCTTCATACAAAGATGTTTCTTGCGTTCAAAAATCGTATTACAGAACGCGCCTTACAGTCGGCGGACTCAGAAATTGCCTTAAACTTTTCGAAAGATCACTAACAAATGTAAACACAATACAATCCGGCTGTAATGGCGTCAGCGTGTGCATGCGGGAACTACGATAATAAGCGCTGGGGTGGCGGTAGAACGAAATGGTACTTAGTTTTCGGCCAAGCCTCGTATAACCATGTTCAAAAATAGTCTGTTCTGCTTATAACGCACTAAAAGCAGCTCTGATCATTTTTTGCACTGAAACTACAGAATGTATGTAAATCCAAAGACGCTAATGGTATACTTGTAACATGCTTTACTACATTTTTTGCAATAAATTAGGTTATTACTATATACTTATTTCGTTGAGAAAACTCACTTAAATTGCATATTGCACTCAAATAGAAAGCTATTTCTAGAAACTAAATAAGTTTATGGCATCTCTACAAAGTGTTTCAGACTTTGCAGTAAAGCTTCAGGTGGCTATCTTATTGAAACGCATATATGAAAAATGGATTCCGGAAAATCGTACGAAAACATATATGAAACTTGGAACCGTACAGTAAATGGGAGTGTCTGGCTAACACATCGCAAGTTTTCTGCCTTTACAACGTGCGGATTCTCCATCATCATAGGACAATGAAGAATGTTAATTCGGCCAATTTCTGCCCAACTTTAAATTAGGTCTATTTTCTTGGCAAATGTTCCTCGAATAGACGAAATATAATATATTGCCTGTCGTTAGCAACGGCGCGCTTATTGCGATAGGACGCGTCGCGACGCAAACTTCCTTCTTATATATTTCTATCTTTCATCAGTCTATTTCTGAATGCGTACCCCATTATATAAAATATGAACGTGAAACGGTAGATTTATCGATTCGTTTCGTCGGATATTAATTTTAGTTATATTGTTCGGAGCGCGTTGGATTATTTCGCGATGACTGTATTATATTCTATTTCGCGGCCTATTCGAAGGAGCGTTTATCGTTAAAATATCTAACATGTAACACAATTGCGTAGAAGAGATTTTGTAGTTTAAAACTAACACGTAAGTGGGTCAAATACAATCTATAATATAAGAAATATAGGCTATAGAAATAGAGGTGCTTCCGCAGAGGTATAAATTCAAAAATACAGTAAAATACATAGATACAGTCTGTAGCATACAGGAATATGTTATTTACGTATGTGCCATTTGCGTACAAGGATCGGGTCACTCCCGGACCCGTTGGTTGCCGTAATTAGTCGTAGTGCCATTTGCATATGGATCCAATGGATGTTGATCTGGATTCGGTACATTTACAAACCACTGGTTTTTAAATTACAAAAAAACAATTACTGAAAATCATCGTTGGTTTGATTTGAGATCTTGACGAGTACGATTCCCGACATTTAGTTATCGAATCAAGCCCTATCAAGCTTAAACATGTTATAATGGGTAAGTTGCAAATTATCGATACAACAAAGTCAAAGCCTTCTACAAAAATTAGAACAGTGCATATTTAAGAATTTTTGTACAAACCGATATTTTCAAAGGACATCGGAAATTATTGATTTCCTAAGATAAAAACTTTTCAACGCACCAGTTTATCGTTGACAATCCTAAACCCAGATAAAGTGTGAAGAGAACCTTTCGGTACAACTGAACAAATTTCTATTTTGAATATACATTTTCAATATTGAAATCGTTTAATTTTACTTTGCATGTATTTCTACTTTGCATTTCGTTGTACAGATAAATCTTAATGTCATTTGCTATTGTAACTAAATCTCTGTGCAAAATCTATATGATTAGTACTATTTCAGTTCAGGTAGAAAACGTTGACGAATTGGAAACTCCGGCAATTACCCCTATCATTACCCATTCATTATGTTAATTATCCTATTATCTCATATTTCGGATAATACTGCTGTGCTTTCTAATTACTACTAATTCATCATCACCAGATATACAAAATTTTCATTTTACAAGAACAATTAGGAAGTTTAGTTTGCGCACTAAAGCAAAACAAAAGTTACTATAAAATAACTTTCATTTCAGAGTAACAGAATAAAATTGTGCGGGAAGTGTAAAAAGCGAAAAAAGTAAAGTGGAGTTTTGTATAAATAAACTCGCGCAATAGGAGGTTCAATAATGTATGAATTTGGATTTTCATCCTATTTTCTCGTCAAAAAGTTTCTCTTTGATTTTGGTCGAGATAAATATAATTTCACAATCGTTCAATAAATTATTTAAGCTGGCAATGAAAAGCATCACAAAGAAAAACTTTGGCAGTATAAAATACACAGTATGTCGGAAAAATTTTCAAATTCACAGAAAGTTACTAACGCCATGCATTGAAACAATATATAATCTGAAAGCTGTCTCTACAAAACGAGACCGCGAGCATTAAATTCGACCAAGTGGTAGTTAAGTTATAGTGGTTAAAATGGCAGTACTCTTTATCGGAACAATGAGCTAATTCTAAATTTTGTTTCAAACTCGGTAAAAGCTCTACAGAAACAATTGAGTTAGTCAAAAAAAGTTTATGGTGATGACTGTTTATTCCGTACACGTGTATTTCAGTGGTATAAGCGATTTCAGGATGGTGGTGGTGCGCTGGAAGACGACCCAAGGCCAGGCCATCCAAGAAACAAAAATCGCATGGAGCGGGTCAAAAAACTTAATGAAATTATTGCATACGATGTGATTCTCCTGGAAGATAGCTAGCGAAGGAATTTAATACTACCAAAGATCTGATTTATGAAATTTTGACGAAAGTTTTTAACAAATGGACAGTCTGTACTCGATTCGTTCCTCCTGCCTTAACTAAGAACTAAAAAATTGGTCGCGTTGAACATTGTAAGGATCAAAACTGCCAAGCGAAATCGCAGATTTATAGAATCGATTGTAACTAGTGATGAGACTTAGTGTTTCATGTACGATACCCAAACAAAACAGAAAAGTAAACTGCTACGTGGAAGTCTTCATGCTCTGCAAATTCAACAAAATTGCGTTTACAGAGGTCACAAGAGAAGACAATTTTGATTTGTTTATACGACTCTAAAGGTGTTCTACATAGGGAATTCGTTTCACAGGGTCAGAATACCACTGCCAAATATGATATGAGGGTTATGAAGCGTCTGTAGGAGAGAATCGTTCGAGTGAGGCCGGAATATGGAGAGCCGAAAAGTTGGTTTTTGTTGCACGATAACGGACCACCACACAGGACTGTCGCTGTTCACGAATTTTGGCTAAGAAGCTAATCTGTGTGTAGCAATACCCTCCGTATTCGCCAGACCTATCACCATGTGACTATTTCCTTTTCCCGGAACTGCCTATGAAAGGAACGTTTTAGGACGGGGATGGATAAGCCCACGAAGCCATGTCCTCAGGAGGAGCTGTGAGGCGATTCCGAGAAATTATGTAACAAAAATATGCTATCATTGGTTGAACGTGCCTAAAGCTGTTTAACGCAGAAGGGATGTATTTTGGATAAAAATATATAATTTTGGTGAAATCACGAGTTGTTTCTTTTTTATTTGAAAAGTTCTGTTATTATTTGTGTAATCCGTAAAATGCAAGTTAAATCTCCTTTCTCGCTTGTAAATATTTCGTCAGAGATTTCCCTGGAAATCAATAACCTTTATATGTAGATTAAGCAAACGCTTGTTCCCTAAGTTTACAAAGTCTTAACCTAAACTTAGTTTGACGTCTAATAAGATGTCCTTATTAGATCAAGACAACAAATCCTACCAGCTTCCAAATTTAATAAGACATTGGGACTGGTGCTGAGATAGCTTTGGATAGAATGTATTACTAATTAACCAGTTGCTATGGTAAACTGGATTTCTATTTCAAAAGCAATTCATCCTCAAAGACATTTTATACTAAGCATAACAGGCATTGCCTAATAATTCTCAAAATCGATTTCAATTGGAATTCCTTGCCAACTCTAATTACAAAGATCAATAAGCAGTCTACTAAATATCATTACGTTCCATGAAGAGATTTAGTATCTAAATCTAAAATATACATGTTCCTGCATTCTTCAGTTAATTGTACAATTTAAAAAGTTTACACATAATTTCGCTTTTAATGGTATCGGTGATATACGATAATTGTCTATCATCGCATCCCCACGTACATATATTTTGTCGACATATGTTACTTTAGAAGGTAATAATTTTCACTGTGAACCACGTACATACATAGCATACATACATCGAAGCATCTGCACACATATATTTAGGTGAAACAGACCGCAGACCACAATATTAATACCCGAGCTTCTAGTACACAGAAACTCCGCATTAGCGAAGCAACGCTCTCTGAATCACATTACAGCGCCAACAGCCAAATACATTCATATATACACATGTAACACGTATATACATGTACAAGGAGCGGGAATTATATAAACACATATGGATGAAACGTTGCGGACAACATTTGCGTGTACGATATATTTCGGATTCTATAAATGGACGTAATTGTATAAAGCGGCGTTGGTGTTCATGAAACAGGACCGACAAGGTAATTAGATACTTTACACCTGAAATCGAACACGAATATAGTTTTTCTCCATGTTTATTTTTTTCGGTAGTGCATTACCACGGTTTGGCCGTGGCAATATGAGAATATGGTTTCACTTTATACAATCGGGAGCTTTACGTAGGCGTCGAGCAACTATATTATGGTACTACTGTCCTAAATGCTTACTCTAAATATCATGCTAATCCAAGATCAAGATTAATTACGAAAGTGTTCCCATTTTTAGCATGGTCAAGTAAGGCCGATGCTGCGAAGGTTGAAGAATATAAGCGAAAACATTCATTTAAAAGACTAATCGAGATCCAGCAATTCTCTTGAAAAGTTTGCATATCTCCGATATTGCTACGTAATTTCTATGCACGGCAATAGACCATGCTTATGCGGTTGCAACAAAATATATGTGGAAAGTTAAAATATAGAAATAAGTAAAACATGCTTCGCATAGTTCCAATGATGTAGTGTTTACAGTGGTAGCATTTAGCTCCATCGTGCACTTCGCGTAATGTACAGTCCCTGTCCATTTTATTAGGGCCACCTTATAAATTTAAGCTTTTGTGTGTTTCCAACGCAACAATTTATAAATACAAGTATAAAATTCACGAATAGGGTTTACAATACCTATCTAAATACGTTGCCTAAATATCTTTCTAAGAAATTGAGAAAGTGCCAGTTAATGACCTCTTGCCTATTATTATCCGCTTCATGAATCATTTTGTACTGTATAGAAGATGGGTAGAAACAAGATTGACAGACACAGTAATTCGCAGAATATTATTTGGATCGGTTACTATTGTAGAAACAATATGTATCTGTTTCACTTTAAATTAGTTGTATGCGGTTTATATTTCTTCGTTATGGGAAAACAATACACACCAAATGAGAAAAAACTGCGTATTGAGGTATTGTTGGGTACAGGAGTGTATTCTCAACGCACAATTGCAAAGAAAGAAGAAGTATGCCGACAAACACTGCAACGAATCGCCGTTTTAATGAAAGAAAAGATACCCACTACACGCACTACCAACGGAAGAGCATTTGCGGCAAGAAAAGCATCACAACGAATCGAGATGATCGACGTATCCTACAACTAGCAACTGAAAACCGAGGTTTATCCGTCAAAGAAGTACGATATGTAATGTCTCAACAAAGAGTGCAAATATCCATGCGTACAGTACCTAGACGATTGTACGAAGCCGGATTAAAATGCAGACGCCCCCTGACAAAGCCAAGAACACTAATGATGAAGCGACCACGTTATTAATGGTCAAAATGTCAACAATATTACGTGATTGGAGATTGGCGAAAGGTAAGACAAAATAACAAATGAATACGTAAATCAAGCAAGATTCTTTTGTTTGATCAATGTCTTTTCGTTAAAAATCGTGTTAAGCGATGAGTCAAAACTAAAAGCCTTGACCGAAAGAGCTCAATTTGTTGGACGACGTCCATCTGAACGGTTTGGTGAAGCTAATGTACCAAAAACGGTGATGGTATGGTCCTATATATCAGTCGAAAGTCCTGGACCACTGTATTCTTGCCAAGGCACCATGAATCAATGCGTCTATTGGAGGATGTCTTGATGCCATATATCGACGATTTGCACGATAAGGCACCTTGCCACATGGCCAACTTGGCTGGGAAATTCTCCCGATCTCAATGCAATTGAGAATGTGTAGAGTGTTCTAAAATCACGCGTGTATTCAAGAAGAAATACTATAAAAGAGCACTTAGTAAGAAATATTGAGGATGTGTGACAAAATGACGTTACAATTAGACACACCATTAACGCATACAAAAAAGAATACCAATTATAAAAGCCAAAAAAGGCATTACAAAATATTAGTTCTATAGTTGTGACGATGTCTATAAACAGTTCTGAATAAACTTATGTTTGCACAATATGTTTTTCATTATATATTTTAACAAAATCGCTATTTTAGTGGTCCTAATAATTTGTACAGGGGCTGTATATTTCATATTTAAGCCCTCATGTAACATCTTATGTTTTATGTTTACTTTTATGGAATTTATAGTAAAAATAGTCTTTCCTTACACAATTTATGCGTAGTATTACATCGGTTTACCTGCGGTGTCCGAACATTAGAATGTCACTATGCGGAGTAATACGCTAATTTGCATGTTATTACTTGTTCATTTCGAAATTTACATACATAATATGTTGTACAACTTGTATGTGTAATATAAATACAAAAAGTGTGTGAATGTGTATAGAACTAGTCATTGATATAATGTGTATATATTATATCATTATATCAGACATTTTAGCAATATTTTGGTTTTAAAGTGAGAAGATAAATACCTGTTTTGGCTTAAAGTACAACGCAAATATATAAATTATTAAGCAATGGAATTTTGCGTCCACCACCTATTAGTTATTAACGTAATAATTCCAGAGTTGCTCAAGCTTATTAGTATTTACATTACTGCAATTTAGAAGGTGATTCCTGAAAAACTATGGGAGATTGAACACTAACAAAGAAAAATGTCAATCCAAAGAACTATAACATTAATAATTCTGTCAGTTATAGCCCACGTTTCTACATAAATGAGGCAACATTATTATTTCATGGAAATAAAAGAAATGTCTAATGCAACACTACAACTTTATTTTAATGCAATGAGTCATCGACCTATAATTTCCCAAGATCTAGTGTTATACGCTCTTAGTAATCGTGTTCTGTATATATATATTTCGGATCTATGTTAACCAGAATAGCAAGGCGGCAACATCTAGAAAAACCGTAAAAATATAAATGCATAGTCAAACGAGATGACATAACTAATAACATGAATAAATTTTACATCAGAAAAATAGTCCAAAATTTATTGCAATCGTTCCGAGCGACTCTAACAAGAAAGAAACAAGAGAATAAATTAACGCACGTGCGATTCTAATTTTACACGAATACAATTAGGTGGATACTTTAGCATAACAAAAGATCTATTTCTCTCATATAAAATATATAGTGCGGATTTATACGTAATGGGCTGCCTAATAAATATTATTACCGCTCTGTCCTAATTTTAAGTGACTCCTAAAACTAAATATTTCGAAATAAATTACGTGCATTCGTGCTTAGTCGTTTTTATGTGGGATATCATAGGCAGACATTCTGCTAGTTATGCGTTATTCATTCATCGTTTGTTAATTATAATGTTGGCAAATTTTAGATGCTACATATTGCTGCAATATCCAGAACAACCGGTCTGCGAAGTGATACAATTCGTGCTTTATGTGTTGAAAATTTGCACCCGTCTTTTAAAGTAAAAATGCATTTATTACAGTCAATAACACAGAAGAAAGAAACCACAACACGTTACTGAATTTTATGTTACAATTACATTTGTTTCTAACTGGTACTATCTCCAATTAATTAAATGCGATTAATTCGAATAAAGACGCAGGCATGCCATATATTTTTGCCATAGTTCGTTTTGGCAGAGGATTAAAGAGCATACAATGTAACTGTCTCGAATAATAAGCATTAGAATAACTGACAACCAAATTTATTTCGCGCTGTCTTGCCTTTAAGTTTTAATTGCATCTGCATACCTTATACTCGATTCTCTTGCTTTAGTATATGTCGCCGAGCCGAATACGAACTACGGTACTTTATCTAATTAATCGTACATGTGACGACGTTTTAATCCCAAGTAAGATAGTAACGCTAACAACTATATTACCTAATTCCTTGTAATTAAATGCTGGTAATAGGTACATATTTGTTAGCAACGTCGATCAGTAATTAAACAATGAAATTCTACCTTTAGGAAACCTGTCGATAAAATAGAGCTCGTCATGTTTTCGGTTGGGAGAGCGCTAGTGCACTTAATGAACATTTGTAAATAGAATTAAAAATTTTTCTTCAGTTTTTCGAGCTCGCTCTCGTAATGTAATATTGCCAAAGTATTAATTTTAATGAAGGTAAGCTCTAGTTCAGTTAGTTTCGCCTTTATTCCACTGTATGTCGAATAGTGTAGCATTTGTTAGACTGAACTTAATTTCAAATTGAGTGTCCGTAGGTAATGATAAGAAGAGGCATAGAATAATCTATTGGGCAAGCATTGACGAAGTAGAAAAACCAATTGGATCCAAGACATGATGAAACAATCCCTAAGAAAAATCTCAACGGTATATCGGTAATAAATAATAAGCCACATTAAATCAGAAAATACCGGTAAAAAATTGGGAGCAAAGCCTATTTTGAATGACGCTCTAGACGAAAAAATTTTCTGAGATAGGGTTCCCTATCACTTCCAAATTACTGACAAATATGTTACACATGAAGATGTACCTACATGATCTAGAACATCAACTAACCAAAATTTTCAATATGAACAAAAAGGGTGCCGCTTAACCTTATAGCGCCAAGAAATAGTGATTACTAAAAAAAGGTAACAAGGTTCACTTTGTTGTCCCAGAATATACAAAGAATTACACAATTGTCGTTTCCGTCAATGCATTAGGTAATGGCTATTGTGCCATTTAAGGAGTAACGACTGATGGTTTATCACTTGGTGATGGTTTATCACTTGGTGATGGTTTATCATCGGAGATTAAAATAGCTGTGTCCCCAAGAGATAGCAGGACCACTGTTTTATTTACTGAATTGTTAAACCGTTTTTTCTATCTTTATCAAATCACTGGTACTCTAGCATTCGACGTTACCCACTTCGAATGGTGACTTAACAATCGTCGGAACATTCAATTATTGTGCCTGTAGGAGCTATAATTCTTCAACAAGAGCGCATTTCGTTCCCTTGACACTTCTTGAGATAGAGTTACCGCAGTACTGGGAGGACAGATTCCTTCGTTGAAAAATGACTAGAAAAGTTCTTCAAAGATATCACGCCAGTGCAAGATAGAAGCATGACTTATTCCTTTGTGTGATCCCTGAAGATGCACGGACCAAGTGTTCCTGCTAGAAAAGAATATAAGCAATCTCAATTGGAGAACTTCAATGATTTTAATCCAAACGACGAAGTTCCGCTTACCATATTAAGGAAACGATTAAATAATGAAGCAGACAAACAGTTTCTCAAAATTTCTTGTCACACCCAATATAACATCTGCAAGAAAACTTAAAAAAGCATTGAAGTATAAGGTATAAGAAGTAACAAGAAATATTATCTATCCGTAGAATGTATATTTAAATGAAATAAAAATGGTATTTCAGAACCTTAGTACATTTGTTTTGGGGTTGTTTGTGATGAAAACAAAGTAATAGGCATGAGACAGTGTAACAAGTGTCAATCATAGATGCAGGACGACTACCTAAAGTTGACTAAAAATTATATGAATGATATCGTTCGGTTGTAATGTAATGATTGACGTTAGTAACTACTGTTAACATTAAGTAGGCTTTATTATTTGTAAAGCTGGCTAATAAGTAATCTCGGCAAAGAGGAATAAGTCTCAGTGCCGTGTAGATAACAACGTAGAGAGGCGAAGCGAGCGGCACGGAAAATCGAGTACCCGTATCAAAACACACTTGTTCAATATTATTCGGCTGATCTTTGTGAGTACACACATACTTAGAATATATCGCATTTAGATACGTTTCGGAAACGGCGTATTTCGAATAAACTAGAAGAAAATAGCGAGTATGCCGGATTTAGAATACGCAGGTGATAGAACTAAATGTGAAAATTGCGACAACTATTTGACGTGTACCAGCAGGTGGAAGTGTGAACGCCACCTAAAAAAGATAAAACATTGTTCTGCAATCCGTGGCAAACAATACAGCAAACAATATTTGATACAGGTGTTTGTTTTACTCTATGTAATGTACTTTACTAGACCAACAAGCATTTGTCTCGATTCGGATTATACATAACCAAATCGAACATCGTTAAGAAACTTTATGCCGCCTGTTCGTGACTATGTTGAAACAAGAATTAAAACAGAATTGAATGATAAAAATTGTGGTTGTGTGGTAAAACAACCGATCGGCAAAAATATTCTGTGGTGAATGTGATGGTACGTACAATGGAAGAGTTTGAACCGTCATCCCCTATCTTACCTGCTCCCAAAAGAGTTACAAAATGTACTAGCGATAAAATGGTGTTGAGAGCATTGAACAAATTTCAAGTTTCAACAACCCAACTTTTAATGTTTGTGAGTGACGGTGCCGCTAACATGCTTTCCTTAGACCGATCTCTTAAAGGAGAGAGTGGCAATCTGTTACATGTAACATGTAAAATCCGCTTTAAACCTTGTGGTGCAGTTAATCCCTAAATGTTATCCACGAGTAAATACTTTAATAGCTCAGTTTTACAATTCGATCCGAAAGACGCCAAAGCTATCAAGAAAACCCAGAAAATGTTCAAGATACCCAGGTAACATGTGATTTAGAAAGTATTCGCAAGAACTACTATGGACTAGCGGGAGGAAATGAAAAATTACAAAATGATTCGATGTCGTTTGTGGATTCTGGGATTCCGCACGCTATACTCATTTGACTGAAACAAGTGTGGAAACATATTTAATGATTCTAATATGTAATAGATGCCAATAATGATATATTTTTTATCATTATTTTGTGTATAAACATTCCTGAGTCCGCATCACCGATGCTCACTCATGAAGGTCACGATCATAAACTATGCGAGTACGTAAACGTTACTGAGCACTCGCCTTAATACGGCAGCTCAGCTCCTCCACGTTGTTCTCAACACTCACTTCACTGTTGCCCATTTTACCGAGGCTAGTAGTAAGGCACAACGCAGAGATTTTATTTAAGGCTGTTTTTGTGTAAATTAAACTACTATGTTTAATATTTATCATAAATACTTTAATTTTTACGTGCAACTTGATTTACTTATGTACCTTTAAGGCTAATAAGAGAACTTAAATGTTGTTAAGTAATTACTAAGAATTATTCAAAAGTTGGGCATGTCACCTGTTGAAGTAATGACTAAATTTAATGGTAATAATCTCACATTTAGATTGATGGTTAAGCTTGAAATATGTTCCACGTGAAAGGCAAAAAGCCACTACCAATTCCGACACTCATACACGTCACAGTTGTGAATCTCTCAAGAGCCAAAACGATATTATTATCACACCGATTTCCACTTCGTAGTCGGCATAGAAAGCCAGCTCTCCGCATTCCCATAATTCTGGAAACTCATTATCCGTCGCGAATTTCCTACTACCACCTTCCTCGATAGCAACACTATTTGTCATCGGTTCTCCGCACTAAATTTCCCTAATTTTCAATAACCTTATCGCTGCCTCTGCTGTCTTTATACGGAGGAATATAACCTACGTCAAAATCGATAGATAGTTTCAGCCAGCGGGTTGACCGCGAGCAATACCGAAAGCGTAGTACAGAACGACACCGCGCGATGAAGAGAGAATTCAAACCGGAAAGGACTGACAGACTAGATCTTAAGTTTTAATGAGCGTAATGAAGTTACCGAGATAAGCCGTCTTCTTACTCGAAATCGCTTTTGCCGACGGAAATCTGTTCGTTTTGACTAGCTGGACGTGAAATTAAATTGGATGCGAAGTGGTTTTGATAAATTATGGAAGAGGAAAATTAAAACGGATAAAGAAGTTGTTTAAGGATTTGAAAATTTCTTAATAGGTTTTATTCTACTGAATGCAATTTACAGTAATTTATAAAAAATCTTCAGGAACCTTATTATGGAAAGCTAGTGTTATACTGTCAAGTGCAAACTTTGGCATCTATAAGCATATAAATTTGAAACAACAAAGCTGACGTGACTTGGGAATGTTGTTGAAGTTAGATTGAAGTTAATTCATACCCAATTCCAATACCTTGATTATTGTAGGATTACACAAATAGTTTTTTTTTGTGTGCCTTTGTAAATCGCTACAATTCAAAAACCAACACCGCTATGTTTATACTACCTGGATTTTGAATGGGATAAACCCACTCCTACGGCTCACCAACACTCATTGTTTCATTTAAATTACTGAGTGGAAGATTAAATCAAAAAAAAAATTTAAAGTGAGGTAGCCAAATTAGACAAAATTTTGCATTTTATACCCTCAGATAAAGAGTCCACTTATCTACTTACAGCGTACAGTGTGACTGCACAAGGTAATAATGTAGCGAAGTCCATTTGTGCACCAAATAAAGTTGACATTCAGACTTAACGTATACGGACATATATACACAATAATTATTACTACATGATATATTTGAAGTATTTTTAAGTTTGAAAAAGATTCATTTACAGAGTGCCAATTTATTTTAAACAGAACGCCCTACCATTTTTCTATTCTACACGACATTTCGAATATTTTCTGTAAAAAGTCCCTTATATTTCATTATATTCTTGATGGAAAACTGAATTCTATAGTAAATAGTAGTACAAGCTGTGAGATTTAATTAATACAACTATGTGACCTACTGTCGTGGTAACGAGAAGTTGCGAAATACGTAGTGACAACCAGTTACCGTTGGCAGCATTGCGAAACAGGAACCTAAGGCTGCAGACAGCTTCGCTATCTAGCAATCATGTTGCAGTGGAGCAGTCAAGCACCTGCTTTCGCAATGAAAATGTTTTACAAAACAATGATAGCTTGGACGGTGTGCAGAGGAATTCTCTGTTTTTTCAATTTACGCGCAATGATCAGATACCCTCGAGAGGTGTGGCAAAACTCGGATTACAATCTTTGTAGAGACTGGATCTGCTCAGGAATAGAAACAGAGAGGACGAGCGAGAATTCTGTTATGAAATTATGACGAAAATAAACGAGAATAATGACCCTCTAGACAAGGTGTGGGTATTGAACTTCGTGAATGCTCTTATAGTGTGCAGTTTCTCCACATGGGAATATAGGACCATACTTTTTCCAAAGTAAAGAACGGATCACAACGATTCTTCGTTCAGGTTAGTATGTTGGGACGCTACAATCTTTTTTCCCACCTGTTTTGAAATTAAGAGCGGATAAGAATGACTGTCACTTCGGATCGGTATGTTGAGATGCTACAATCATTTGTTCTACCTGTTCTAAACAATCTTCATGAAGAAGCAGGTATGTAAGGTTTGTTTGCTAACCATACCATTTCAAGATTCGGTGATATTTTTTATACCACTAGATCATCGGACTCGTCCATTTGTGATTTTTTTCCTTGTGGTGTTACATTAAGAATTAAGTACAGACAACACGAGCAAAGACATTGAATGCATCGAAAGAAAAAATTCAAAACGAAGTTCGTAGTATCCCATGTGAGACATTGCAGCGAGCAATGCAAAAGCTCAACGACGGACTCAAGAATGCATATAAAGAAAAATAAACCATCTGTAGGACGTACTTTGTGGACAATGACAATTTGGATTACTGTTTCTTAAGAGGCAAGCTGTAACGTTCAATCTGTTGCAATTCCTTTTGTTAGATTTCTTTTTTTTTCTCTAAAGTTCCCGTGTTTTTTTTTTGTCACCGTGTATTTCAAAAATAGGCTCAAACAGCCTATGTGGAGTGAGTTGTGTATTATACTAAGATTAAACTTAAATCGAATGTAATCAAACCAGCCAACATGGATATTCTTTTATTTATAATTTAAAAAACGTTCAAATAAGTTCTACCTCTAGTAGTCCATTCCAATAAAAATCTTTATTGTGACTTATTTTATTTTCAGTTGCATTAGTTGTCAATTTGAGAGAGTATCTGTCATGTCATTGAAATAACTAACACCAAACAAAATTCGTATTAAGGGTTTCAGTAACAAGGAAAGACAAAATTATAATTTCAAAGACTACTTTGAGGTAACATTTATTTCAACGCATCTTATTACCTTTAGTACACACTACTATGCAAAATAATTGATGTTAATGCTACTTTTACATTAAAAATCATTACTACAATAGTATAGTTGCGCTAGCTACATCTCGCGTCAAGATGAGTAAACATTATTCTTATAAGTTTCACTAACGTTTTCTGTATTCGCCACATATTTCTAGAGAATACTTTTTTCGTCAGCCGACAGTAAACAATTGCCGTGCAAAAAAAATAGGTGCGCCGTATAAATATTATTGCAAAAACTGATTATTTCTTCGTTATATTTAGTCATAATAAATAAGTATTCCATATTTCCAATATTATAAAATCTATTCTAAATTTATAAATTCTATAAAATCATAGTTATGGGTCGAGCTAAGCATTCTACCGCAGAAGCACGAAGCATCATCTTAAAAATACGAGAAGAGGGCAAAACCCACAAATTTATTACACAATTGTTGGGGCGTTCAGAAAACATGATTACAAATGCCGTGAAATGGCAAATAAAACCTAAAAAAAGAGGAAGACCAAGGAAAACTACCGATCGAACAAATAACACAATAACAAGACTAGTGAAAGTAAATCCTTTTATCACCTCCAAACAAATTAAAAATGATTGAAGCTTAATATTGATACCTCGACAATTAGGAGGCGTCTGCTGGAACAAAATTGGCATGCACGTATACTGAAAAAGGTATCACTATTGAGGCATCGTAATGTAGGACGCAAGTTAGACTTTGCGAAAGAACATAGAGATTGGGATGCGCAGAAATGGAACAATATTTTGTGGACAGACGAATCAAAAATATGTTAATTTGGTTCGGATAGGGTAAAAACTTATGTGCGACGACCAGCAGAAAAACAATATTCTCCCCCATATACAATAAAAACAGTGAAACATGGAGGTGACAATATGGGTCGTTTTTCTTGGTATGACCTAAGTTCTATTTTTGGATAAAAGAAAAAATTACACAAATCCATTATGCAGAAATATTTGAAAAAATTATGCTTCCTTATGCTGAAGAGGAAATGCCGCTACGCTGAACGTTCCAGCAGGATAATGACGCTACACAACTCCAAAGCAGCAAAAGCTTGGTTTCGGCGGCACATGGGGTAAATGTAATGATGCCGCCAGCTCAGTCGCGAGACCTGCACCCTATCGAACATCTATGGGCCGATGTCAAAAGGAAATTAAGTCAGGTCAACCCTTCGAATTGCAAAGATTTGGCGATAAGTAGGGAATGCGTGGTACTCAATTGCCATTAGGTATTAAGAGTTGGTGGAATCAATGCCACGGCGCTGTGCTGCTGTAATACAAAATTCTGGATATACCACAAAGTATTAATTTTTTGTCGATATGATCATAAATCTAATTAATTTATGCAACTTATTTCGAAAATTGCTTCGTCTTAGTTACAGCTATTATTTTGCATAATTTACTTTTCGAATTTGTTTCATTTACAAGTTCACGCAATTATATTTTTGTTTGAATGCTGTTTATACTTCATATTGTCCCCTGTGCATTATAAGTGTGTTTTGAATAGTGTGTTATTTCGTCTATAACAATTTACCTAATCTTTACATGAATTTTGAACGCACACCTATTTTTTCAGTACACACAGTAGTGTATAAGTAAATCGCTTACCGTATAAACGTTTTATTATGCACTTTATAATTTGTGCCTATATTCATATAATCAAAATATAACTATCCACTTCGACTGATTGAAGATAAATGGAATACCATAGTTTTGAATATTACACTTAATTACGATCTTTATCGAATAGAACTACTTTTTTGCAAGCTATAGACATACATTAACGTTAAGCTGAATTCCAGGTTACTAGATTTCTATCTCAATAATTACTGGTGTAACGAATTCAACAACCTTAAAATATCTAATTTGAAAAATACAAAAGCAACTGCTACTCCTCTTTTTCATTCCGTATAGGTACGTTTGAATACAGAAAACTAGTTGCAAAAAAAAAACTAGTTTCATTTACAATAATTACATAATTACGAAGATAATACCGACAGCCGCTATAATTGACCACGAACCACTACGTAATTACGAAAACATAATTGTCAGGCCATCGGAAAAACGCGAACGGGACACCTCCTCAATACGCTTAACTAATCGCCCAAAATAAAGGCACTTATCCGTGGCAGTCATTTCTAAATTAAATAGGCCCAATTTTATTGCAGTCGTAAAGCATATCTGTTGGCGTTAGACCGGGGCATAAAGGATTTCGAATGAGGCGTGAAATATTTTAAACGGCTATAAATCGAACGAAATACAGCGAATAAAAGAAAGGAGTAAAAAACGTGTTATTGTGATCTCAAACATTAATCTATCAAATCACAACGAAAAATATCTCAAAATAATTTATTAAGCGTCGTCTTGGTTATGGCGAAATAGAAATTTAGACGGCTGACAACAAAAATATAAATTTTAAACAATATTTCACCGATGCCCAAGGTAATAAAAAAATGGAGAAAAATGAGCAAAAAACTTGAATATTATAAAATTGAATTGCATTTCTAATAGACGCGACAGCTTGAAGAAGGCGTATAAAATTCTTGGTATATGGAACAACCGCATAATAGAATCTCCCATTTATTGTATCAATTCATAGCTTAGGATTAAGTAATACCACCTGTTAATCTAAAATATTTCAGTGATAAATATATTCCTTCAGATAATATTTAACATGTTTTAATTAAATCGTCCGCACTCAAATTATTGATTGTACTAATTTGTCGTTAATACACTCACAACCCTCCGATTTCGATGAAACTTAACATATCGAAAGAGTACCTTAAAATAAGAGACACTTTTTTTTTATCGGCATATCCGCACGATTTTGGGGTACAGCCCCCTCCAAAGTTTGGTACGATTTCTCAATTTTTGCAAAGATTTTCTAAATTATAACAGATATTAAAATTTCTTCTTAACATAATTTGCAGCATATTGCATGGCCCTAAGGGTGGCGTCGTCCGTATTCGCAAAAAGTTAATAACGGGGGACGGGGTACCCCGTACCCTCCATTCTTTTACATTTTTTCTTTTTCTTCTTCATCAAAAGAAGCCCGATTTTACATAGAGTACGATGATGTATAACAAGTTTAGAAAATTAATAATTGTAAAAATAGAAAAATAATAATAAATTTTCAAAATTAATAAACTTGTCTATTGATATAAATCAAATGAACTATAACAGAAATAAGTTTTTATCCTTAACATAATTTCCAGCACAGTACATGGTCTCAAGGTAGATATATTCACAAAAAGCTAATAACGGGAGACGGAGTAACCCATACCCCCGCATTTTCTTAATAACAAGTTTATTCATTATTCAACAAAAAAAGATCGCTTTTATATAGAAAACGGTGATGTATAATAAATTTAGAAAATTAATAATAGTAATAATAACTCAAAATAAATATATGTACGTGTCTATTGTCATGAATTTGATAGGCACTTATCTACGCATACGTGAGTTTTATTAATTATTCAGTCACCCCAGATATAATTGGTAATTTGCATTATAAATTTAACGCGATAAGGGATCTGGTGATTGATCACATTATTATATTAGATAAAAAGAAATCTCCGAATGCATAGTAATTAACCACGAACGTTTAAGTGGTCACGTCTGCATTTAGCAAATAGGTATATAAGACGCGTATTGCAAATGAGAACATTAGAAGTCGTCTTTCCTGCAGTGTAGGTCAGTACCTATAGTTTGGCACAATGCCGGTCGTAAATATAGCAAATGTGTTTGTAACGATTATAACATTTCGGAAACAATAGAACAGAATTAGAAAAACATTATAATGCTTATAAATGTTTAAATACATGACACACTGTAATACGATTATTGGTATATATGTATTGCAATAGCGAATAAGATTAATATACATATAGTAATTAAGCTATATAAGTATTACAGTAGTGATAGTCTGTGTAAAAGTGTTTAAAACACAGATTTTGTTTGCACCATGACCACCGCATAATAGCTGGTTTATTGCAAATACTACACAAGGGTGTAGACTCCGCATCGTTGTTAAAACAAAACTCTACAAGATTTTTAAAGGATCTTTCCTCAACGTCTCCACTCTTATACCACGAGTACTTGAATACGTCGAAAAATCTTGGGAAAGAAAACTGTTTATGGGTTAGGGATTGCAACTTAATAATGTTATATCTCTGATGTAAATCTATGTCATAGTTCATAAGAATCACTATATCCGAAAAAGTTCTAACAAAACTTTTCCACAGTCTAAAACCATATACATCTAGAGGTTGTACCGTCGCTGTCGCTTTTTTTGGTATATTTAAAATGTTCAAAGTTTTGTTTTTTGGCACTAATTGCTGAAGTTCGGCAACACAATGCCCACTCCAAGAATTAACTTAAAGAACACTCTTTGACCCGGTATTCGAGAGAAACACATCCATTAGCCAGGTTTTGAAATGATTTGAAGTGAGCTTACCAGATACCGAAAAACAAATATACACACTTACAGGTCGAAACAATGATTGCGCAACTCGAGGTCCAAACGTATTCGTAGATTACCTTAATACTAAAAATAGTGGTGAAAGTAAGCGTCTGTCTGCAGAAATGGCTGCCAAAATTGTGCAACTATGTGTTGTAGAGTGCAAGGATTGCACAATACCTTCAACGGTTTTCTAACCGGAATGTACTTCTAGATTAAATCCGCTCTCATCAGCGTTGTATACGTTGCTTCTGCCAATGTCAGTGATATAAAGTTTTGGCTTCATTAATAAAAGTATCGCTTACAAACCTTAGGTTTTCCATATCAGTACGCGTAGACCGAGTAATAAATTTTGTTATCTTACGTGATACTATTTTATGTACCTTCGCGAAGTGCCATATCCACCAATGTCCTGCTTTAAGAAGATCCATGTGAATTATTTTTCCATCCAAAATGCTATTTTCAAAATTTGTAAGAACGTATTCAGTAATAAACCGTAATTTATCCGTGTGGCTGCCGCCTCTATTACCACTTTCTTCCCATCTGCGCAACTGTCGTAGCGATTTTACTTTTTTGAATTTTTGGATGACACCTGCCAAAGTACGTGGCTTGGATTTACCACTTTGCCAGTAGTCGACAGCTCTAGTTTTGTAATCTAGGTCTATAGCGCTACCCCCTTCTTCAGGAACACATGCAATATCTTCATAATTGTCTTCTTCGTCTTCTGCTGTTTCTTCCACAAATTGCGCTTCGTGTGGTTCTGCTAATTCTTCAAACTCTAATGCCGTTACATCTTGAAAGGAGAACATGGCGTCTTGTTGAACAGATACAATTATATTTTTCAGGGCATCATGCAACTCACTTTCTTGCGGTGCCAAAGGAATTGTTGCGATGTTAGTAACTTGAAACGTTGCAAGTAACATGTTCAACACATTTGCTATATTTACGACCGCCATTGTGCCAAACTATAGGTACTGACCTACACTGGACGAAAAACGACTTCTAATGTTCTCATTTGGAATACTCGTCTTATATACCTATTTCCTAAATGCAGACGTGACCACTTAAACGTTCGTGGTTAAATACTATTCATTCGGGGATTTATTTTTATCTATATAATAATATGATGAATCACCAGATCCCTTATCGTATTAAATTTATAATGCAAATTACCAATTATATGTAAGTGACTGAATAATTAATAAAACTCACGTATGCGTAGATAAGTGCATATCAAATTCATGACAATAGACACGTACATATATTTATTTTGAGTTATTAGTACTATTATTAATTTTATAAATTTATTATACATCACCGTTTTCTATGTAAAAGCGATCTTTTTTTGATGAATAATGAATAAACTTATTAAAGAAATGCGGGGGTATGGGGTACCCCGTCCCCCGTTATTAGCTTTTTGTGAAGATATCTACCTTGAGACCATGTACTATGCTGCAAATTATGTTAAGGATAAAAACTTATTTCTGTTATAGTTCATTTGAGTTACATCAATAGACAAGTTTATAAATTTTGAAGCTTTATTATTATTTTTCTATTTTTACAATTATTAATTTTCTAAACTTGTTATACATCATCGTACTCTATGTAAAATCGGCCTTCTTTTGATGAAGAAGAAAAAGAAAAAATGTAAAAAAAGGGGGGACGGTGTACCCCGTCCACCGTTATTAACTTTTTGCAAATACTTACAACGCCACCCTTAGGGCCATGCAATATGCTGCAAATTATGTTAAGAAGAAATTTTAATATCTGTTATAATTTAGGAAATATTTGCAAAAATTGAAAAATCGTCCAAACTTTGGAGGGGGCTGTACCCCGAAATCGTGCGGATATGCCAATAAAAAAATACGTGTCTTTTATTTTAAGGTACTCTTTCGATCTGTTAAGTTTCATCGAAATCGGAGGGGGACACCCGCCGGTGTTCCCTTGTCAGCGAAATATCTATACCTCCATATAATTTTGTAGTTCCCCTATAAACATTTAGCAACGGTATGAGTTGGAACTTACCTAGAATGACATGTCTGAACGCAAAGAAATAACAGAGAGGTTATTTCGTCAATATTACAAGTGTTAGATATGTACGGGAAGTACCTGCCTTTATTTATTGTTAAATATATATATATTATCGAATTACACATATCAATTAATAAAAATTCCGTTAATAAAATTGCTATCGTAGGAGGAAAAAATAAAAATAAATTGTTATAAAGAAGTAGTGTCTTCAAACATCATACTAAGGCATAGCTAAAAAAAACAGAACGATCCCATCATTTCATCAACAGTTTTATAAAGTTGGGCAATTTTAATAGCAAACATCGCCTCGAAGAGTGTTCATCGATATTTCGGTTAACCTCTTCTGATAGTGTAATCGTGCAATGTATAAAATGTTATTTAAATTTATCGGTAACAAACAGACATGTACAACCAATTTTATCCAGCAGTAGACGTTTTCGGTGGTTAAAAAAGGTTTCAAGATCGAAATTTTGGTGAACAATTACCAACTCAAGACTGGATATTTCAACAAAACAATGCAGCCATCATTAATTGGAATATCGGCAAGAGAGATGTATGCCAATAATAAACAATACGATAGCGCCAAAACACTAAAATCTGCAATATCGAGGTGTTGAAATAATATTCCCAATTTCAACGTTGACCAAATTGATATACAGTATGAAGACCCGGATGTTTGAAGTTATTTTGAATAGAGAATCTAACACTCAGTACTAAGTTTAGACACAATTATATTTTTATGTGTGTTTACTTTATTTGTTAACTTGCGTGTAAATGGACCTATAGAAATTTCGCTGTTTCGAGTGAAGCACTAACTTCGATGCATAATTTGCCGAAGATATTAATAAGTCCAAATATTCTGATCGAAAATTCATATGAAACTATAAAAATTTCGCCAAGTGTGTTCCATTGAATTAATTTATTCTTTGTCAACATATTTTTAAAATCGCATATTTTACTATAAAATTCATTCGTTTCACCCAATTTTTTATATAAAATATTATTTGTATACTACACAAGAAACAAATGAAAATAATGCCAAATCTTATTGCTTCAATTTTTAATAACTTGAAAACTAGTCGTTTGGTTCAGTAATCCAATTTGCATCTATTGATCTACCTACTATTGAATAATGCTTTAGTATTAAACATTTCTCTTATATATGGATGAAAAGGAGATTCGGGTTTCAAAACACATCTCGAGAATAATATAAGACAAAAAAAAGAAAATGGAAATCCAAAATTTGTGCCATAGTAAAAAAGTTCTTTAAAGTCAAGGTGTTACAGGGAGTATTTAAGCCTACGTTTATTTAGGTAAGTCCTTTGTAATAATAAGATAAAATATTTTTAAATACAATTTATTTGTACTCAAATTTGTTAATGCACAAAAGCAATTGATCACAAGAAACCAGTTTAAACTGCTTGATTGTTTGACCAGCAAGATAGTTAACTGAACACTTCCTATTTCAGCAGGACAAATTTTCTTTTAACTATATGGAGCATCCCAATAAGAATTGCTATTAATATTTGTATTAATGATGATAAGTAATTATGAGTCTTAAATATTAAAATTAAGAGTAAGTAGTACGATAAACCACTCCAAGAACACAAAAATTGTACCATCTTGAGTGCTACAAAATTAGAATTTAGAATTTTTTAGGCAATTTGCAACGTTTACAAATTATTATTATAAGTCGCAGTATATGTATTCCCAAAGATACGAGATTGCCACGTTTTCACATCAATTCTGACGATGATGACTCCGCAGCTAGTTAAGGATTAAAAATAAACCAGGTGTGGTTGGGCAAGTGGAAAAGAACTTTAGCAAATACAAGGAAAACCGATGGAAACGTAATAGCACTTACCTCAAATTAAATCGGTATTTATCGCCAAGATCCTCCTTCGTACGGGCTCTTGGCTGATCTGAAAATAAACATTACAATGAATTGATTGTCTACTCGAGAACACAAACATTTATTTGGTTTTATGGAACTTCCAACGACTCTCAACGTAAATTATTAAAAGTTAATTCGTCTACTTGACGTTTCCAAACTTCCATCTACCAAGTTAAGGTAACAGATCGTAAAGATCGCAATCCTTTGTCGTATTACGTAACGTTTTCACGGTGAAGGCATCTCATTTGCGTAATGTGTAACAAACGCCCGTTCATTGTGTGAAAGGCAATTTTCGTATTATGCAATTTCCACGCGCCGAATCAAGATCTAGATAGAAATGGTAAATCTAATCGTACATACGTACGTGCTACTATCAACGCTTCCTATTACTTGATCGAAAAAATGCGCCACTAGTGAAATTCAAGTTTAATTCGCAATATGTATGCCACGTGATTTTGCAGCCGTGAGTGAAAGGAAAAGCAAAAGATGTTTTTTCAATACAATGTATATTTTCTTCATCTACGACATAGATTATGTATTACAGTTATTACAGTTATAATTGCATTTTATGATGAAGATTATATACAGTGGTGGTCATCAAAATAGAGTCAGCTGGTTATAAAGCAAGTATCTATCGTGGTAGTAATAATGCAGCGGCGGTGAAAATACCGCCACCTATGATTGAGGTCTATAAACATGTTTTACAAGCAAAAACATCGGGGGATAGCTTAGGCATGTTGGGGAATTCTCGTTTTAGTGAACCCCGAATTTCGTTCCTGATGGTCATAATAATAATAAAGCCGCTTGCTCAACGCAGCTCAAGCAGTGATATAAGGATAAGATTATTGTAGGTATCTTTTTGCTTTTGGGTGCTTTTAATTAATTAATCGTAAAATTACATAAATTTGTTTAAAATGGGACAAGGGCGTCATTGCACCTCGACTGAAAAAAATGCATTACAACAAACCAGTAAACGGTAAAGAAAATGGCGGATAAAAGCGGAAAACTATGCCACAAACAGGTGGAAAGATTTTTTATGTTTCGCAGGCAGATCCGTACAAATCGTCAAGAAACATTAAAACCGAATTAGAATTAACTATTAGTGCATGTAAGATTCGCCGACGACTACAGGAAAATGAAACAATCGCCAGAAAGGTGCCGTTACCAAGTACCAAAAATATAAAAAGTCGACTCAGATTTGCGAATAAACATTTGAATTGGAGTGGCACGTAAAACAAATGGAAAAACATTTTGTGGAGCGATAAAAGCAAAACAAATATTATGGGCTCCGAATATAGTGGCGGTAATATTAAGCTATAGGGTGCATTTTCGTTGTCTGCAATCGATCTAATTTATTGGATCAAAGGGAATATAAACCAAAATGGGCATGTTAACATACTTCAAAATGTTATGCTACCTTACGGGGGAAAACATGCTGTTAAAATGGGTTTATCAGCAAGACAATGATTCCAAGAATACTTCGCATAAGGTAAAAAAAATGAGGAAGAAAAAATAAATTTCTTTCCGAGACCCTCGCAACTTTTCGACTTAAATCACTGAGGAAATATATGGAAAGATTTAAAAAGCGCAGTCAGAAGATACAAAATAAAAAACAAGACTGAATTGTGAGATAGTCCAAAAATAATGGTTTGCTGTCGCAACAGCAAGGTGTTGACAGCTGATTAAATCTATGCCAAAACGGTGCGCAGCTGTCATCTCTACCAAAGGGTAAGCAACTAAACACTAAAAGCTTTAGTAACGAAGATGATTAGTAATGATATTCTATTATGGCTCCATTTTTATGTCTAAGAGACACCAATCAATTTTCAATATCTTTCAATATTTCTCATTGAAAAACACTATTTTATTTAACAATTCCTGTATTTTCTTGTTTGTCAATAGAGTAAATATATTTGGCATTGTTTGCTGTTGTCTCAAATTCTATTCGAGTTTACCCCACGAGAAAATTGTTTCTTTTCCTCGGAGTGGCTCTATCTTGATGGCCATCAGTATAAATATCGAAACATTAAAGCATCTCTTTTCTTACCCTTTCACTCATATCACGAGACACATATTCTTAATATACTTGGATACAGCCAAGAAAAAAATAAATTAACAGGTATACATGTATATGCAACAACATGATTTAAGAGCTCACCTAGCATACCTAATCATCACCAATTATTAGACAAATACAAAAACGAAGAATTCCATACACGGAAGATGGGACAGTTGACATTACGTAACACATTTAACACTATCGTGTAAATACTACGCAAACAAGAATTATATTATTCTACAGCATGTTATGAGGTATTTACACCTCAACAAACGCGAGCTTGTGTTTATTCTATTAACCGCTGACAAGAGATCACCCACAACCCGAAAATTCAAATTTCCAAGAAAATCTAGTGCCTAAAAGAGTACCCTGGCGGAAGAACAACATAACTTTTTAACTACTGAACCGTCAATTTTGGGCTACAGCCCTCTGCAAAAACTTAGACAATTTTAAAATGTTTGAAAATTAGCAGACAAATTCTCTTTTCATACTCATAATTTGAAGTATATTATGTAGTTTCGAGAATGATGCAAGTAGTTTTTGGACAAAAATATATGACGGAAGAGGGGATGCTGCTGTCCAACAAATTTGCGCAGCTAATAAGAATAATAACAACTAGATATCGAAACCAAAGTGCTCATACTAGGAAAAGATCTGGCATACCAGAAGGAGGAAGAAACATAATTACAGTGAAAATGATGGTATATAATTTGTTAAAAAGCTGAAAATGTTAGGAAAAGTAATTACTTCGGAAAACTAAGTTAAACATATTATATCTACTATTTTTCAAATACATTACAAAAATAAAGTAAATCTAATTCGAACAGATATTACGAATTCTAACCAAATAACACGAAATAATCACAGTGAAAATGACGGACGACAGACAACGTTGGAAGAGCGAGAATTAGTAATTTTTCACCATAAGATAAATAAAAGTCTACGGAAAATTGCGAAAAATATTAAATAGAAGTGCATCCGCGATACAGTATATTATTGAACGATACAATCGCGAAAACAGAGAAAGAACAAATGTAAGATAAGTCCAAAAAATATTTAACGAATATGGCGAGCGGAGAATTGTTAGAAAATTTAGAAATAATCCACTGTTAAGTGCTCTAAGTCAACGCTGGAGGTGAAACGTATTCTGGGAAAAATCGTAAATACAAAGTGTTCAAAAAGGGGTACCAATTTGTGCACGGACGAGCGGCCAGGAAAAAACCGTTTATAAGCCAGAACAACAAAAGAAATCGCTTACAGTTCTCATTAGAGCACAGGATTTCGAATTCTGGAAAACTGCATTATTCTCCTATGAGGGTAGATTTAATCTTTTCGGCTCAGATGGGAAAGGTTATGTATAAACGAAAAAGAATGAAGAATTAAAACCACAACATTTAAAACCAGTTGTTAAACTGGAGGTGGCCATGTAATGGTCTGGGGCTGTGGTTCTGTTGACTTGACATAGAAAATGATTTTCGATTTTACCAGAACAACGATCGGTAACATTCTTCGCGTGTGCTCCAAAAATAATTGTTATATAACTGCCGCAGTACGGTCAAAATCCAAAATCAGTCGCCTGACATAAACATTATCGAAAATTATTCTTAAAACAAAAGTACGTAGTCATCACTAAATAGGAATGACCTAAAAATTGCTTTCTTACAAGAATAAAACAGCACTTCGCCAAATTATACACGTAAGTTAGTAGAATCTGTTCCTACTAGACTACAATTAATTATAAAATCTAAAGGAAGCCCAACTAATATCAATTGTTTCTTTTTTAACTTTCAAAAATAATTAATTCATCATTATTGTAGGTGCGCAATTTTCACGATGATGATGAATATAACCGCTGTAATGTTATCTGGTTAGAATTCGTAAAACCTGTTCGAATTATTTTTACTTTATTTTTGTAATATATTAGAAGAATAGTAGACATAATGCCTAATTTACTTTTCCCAAATAATTACTTGTCCTCACATTTCAACTTCTCACCAAATTATATACCACTGTATCAATTGCACTGGGAGTTACTGTATACATTTTTAGTAATTATTGGATATTTTACGTGGAATGTAGATTTCCAGTTCGGTATGGTATTCTATGAGCAGCACAAATGTAACTTCCATATTTGTAACAATAAATCTTTAAAAAACAGTGCAGCAGAATGAAAGGCATGGTACAATGGTTATAAAACCCTTAATACACCACATACTATAATGCGATTGCAGATAGACGGCTCGTTTAAAAAAAATATGCAGATGACGTTACTAATTTGTGGGATATAACGAATGCTAGTGGTAACACGACAAATATGACAATAATTAAATAGTAATCGTCTTATTTTCGCAACATTTTATAAAGGCGAAAAAAAAGCCAGTGTAAATTTTACTATTGGGATACAGTGTATCTATATGCATTTACACTCAAATTGTTTATCTTTTCTTAAAACTAGGTGTTGTTTTATTTACTTCGTCATTTCTTGTACACTTAATACCATAAATAGATAAATGAATAATCTAATAGAATAAGCAAAAAGTAACCTCTAGAAACAAGAAAATATGTATGTAATGTATTTTCTATGAAATTAGTCAAAAAAAAATAAATGAATAAAAAACAATGCCCAAAAGAGAAGACAAACACAGTGCAACTAATCATTAACACCTTAAGGTAATTTATAGGCTACCAGTTTGTTATTACTTGCAAGTGCCATAACGTATTTGTAGAAACTTTCAGCTGCCCACAAATCTTCCGATTGCACATCATTTGAAATCGTATACTTAAAGCAGCAATCACATTAGAAAGGAAAAATAACTATTGCAAAATAATAATTATTAATATTACCAATATAGATTTATTCTCGTTTCGCACTGATTGTATGTGATTTCTAACATTATACAAGGAATTGGAACTATCTGTAGAATGTTAAAAAAGAAATCAAGTACTGGACTGTAAGAATTTTAAATTTTTGAATTAGCCATAACTGTAGGAAAGATGAAATGGATTATATAATCAGCACTATAAACGTTCTGTCAGTAGTGTGTACTTCGAAAAAGTAGAACCAGTTTAGCAGATTTTATAATAAGGAGACCATCAGTCAGCTATGGCTTGCTGGGCCAGGTATATACATCGTTTGTACGAATGTGTTTAGTTTAATATCGCCGCGATTACGAACATCGAAAAAGTGCAGAAGTTCATCGGTAAATTTCTGGATTTAAAGCATGATGAAACCGAAATAATTTGTAAATGTTTTCATCTTCCGGAAGAGATTCGAGTGTAGGAAACACTTCGGTAGTGGGCAGTATAGAAATTAAAATAATTGAACAGCTAATTTATATTCGATCTAGGATTAACATTGATTACGTGTAATATATGGTTTATTTTTTTAGATAATGAATCATTTTAAATTGAATTTCACAAACGTCAGGTTTGCGAAACCACATTGGAAGTATTATCAACGATAATGCAGCCGCAGTGAAGAGATGCTTTTCTAGTAACATGAATTTAAAGAAATTTACTTTATATATTACGCGGTACTAAGGGATAACTATGGAAATAAATTAAGTGCACTCGGTATATTTATATAATAATTGATTTGAATCATCTTAATATAAAAAATAGTTGTTAACAGTCAATATTCCCTTTTTGTGCGAGTGTTTGTAAATGCAAAGATATATTTCGATTCTGAAAAATTTTATTTGTCACTGTTCCAAATAGTTAATTACGTCTCCGCAGCAAGCTTGACTTTTCAATGATATTTAGTCTTTTCTTCCTAATAAACGGATTGCCAGTTGGCAATAATTTACGCTCTTCGATTTTGTTTAAACAAATAGACAAGGAACATTAATCCAATATCGTTCATATATCTACCATGCCTTTAACAACATTTTCATTTAGTGTAAGAATAGCCTAAACTTTGAGAACCATCAACTGACTGATTATAATTTAGTTGTGAGATTAGTATTATTTGTTGTGAAATGTTTTACATAAAAGACTTTGTGTCTTTTTCCTAACATGATAATACATAGCATAGTTGACAAATTGTCAATAAACTAACTTTACTATGACAATTGTCAAAATTTGATTTTCGGAAAACATTACTGCTCCACAGCGTTCCCAAATTTAAAAGAAAATCATAGGCTACTTCTAAATAAAAAAATAATTGAAGGCATAGTTAGTACTATGTCGCTGATTGAAATGTTCGCTGACACAACCATGTCGATATCGATTTCTGTCTTATTTTGATTCACAAAGGAATTATTCACTGTGTTGTGTGTTATTTTAAGGTATTTATACGAGTAGGTTAATTTTTTGTAAGTACCTGAAGTGTTTCTTTATTACCTCGATGATTTTTTACTGCGCCTTTTTTATTAATAGTAATTTAAATCCGTAATTATGATATTGTTAATAAACACAAAATGAAAGTACTCAAGCATAAATGTGATAATTATATGATCGACTACAGCATAACTAACACATTATCGCGAGATAACTCTACTTCGCAGATAATATAATTCATTTATATTTCAGAAGAAATATTAGCTACATCATAAGAAATTACAAAATTCAAGGTTGGTGTGGTTACGGCTGGGTCGGCGTGAAAGCAATTTTAAAATTTATACACAAAAGGAGGATTTAAAATTGTAAATAATTATTTTTGTACAGAAATTATTTCATTTATTTTATTTATTTACTGAAAATATACCGGTTGTACCAAAATCATTATTTTCTTTATATATGTTTACCTACATTAATTTTTCGTTCGTTATTGTTTTATGTTTTATGAATGTAAAAGGAACCTAAAAAACGGTAATGCTTCTCATTACTTATCACTGTGTTATAATGGACCGTTTATCTTGATTCTTTGAAATCCATTATAAGCGGCCATTACAATTTCATAAAATTTGATAGAAACTTGTAAGGTCATTCAAAAAGGCAAGAATGCGCTATCGATTGCAATTTATATATGTTCTTCATTAACACTATGCTCCACGCTAAACAATTAAAGAAAATAGTCTGGGTTTTGTTGAAATAAAATGCGCATAACCACAATGTGCCTACCATAATGGTCTGTTGTAAGTAAAGGTGCTACAAAAATATTTTCGATATGTTCAAAATTTCCTACAACACAAAACGGTTTGAAAAACTCTTTAAATAAAAAAAAAAGTGAAAAAGGAAGTGCAGTGGAAATAACATCCTACAAAAAAGTGCAATTATGTGTCCAAAATATTCGAACTCCAAATCATATAATACCTTCTTATCTTTGTTATCAACGGAGAAGTTTCGAAGTTGACGACTGCTGCCCAAAAATATGAGAAGGTCTTTGGGTGAAAATGCAACACGTTGTCGTCGCTCCCAAAGCCGACGAAGAACTGACCAACGGTCACCATACTATCAACTTATCAGTCGCAGATCTCCCCCAGAACAGAACCAATTGGCCTGAGCGTCCAACGAGTAGGAGTACGTGGCAACAATTGATTGTACGTCAAGTAGTCATGGTGACCCTTTTCCGAAATACAAACAAAACCGTTGGGAGAGAAGAAGAAGAATACAGCGGGGCGGGTGTGTGGTCACAAACGGGTATCTTCTGCATATAAACGCGTGTACACGTATACATATATACTTTTACATAGCCGTCTATATGTATATTTTAAGCGACCGCGGAATACATACCTAACCATCTTCCTTTTTAATGACGTCTTCCACGTCAGTCACGAAAGATGCATTTAACGGTTGACAATTGCGGCCCTCCGATGATGGTAATGGAACAATGGAAAACGGACAAATGTACCAATTTAGAGCCGCAATCGCGTGACAAATAGAAGATACGTGTGTAACAACTTCGGCTGCGGGACTTCTTGATGAGAATATGTCTATATTCGAATACCAGAATTCGAAATGAAATAATTACTGAACTAGGAAGTGTAGCGTGTCATCCCCCTCCCCCTTATACCTCAAAAACATTTTTCATACTGGACACGAGAAAATATAAAACCAAGGATATATATTATGCCGTTACTTTCCAAAATTTCTAGAAATTCCAACATATTTAAGAGCATTCAACATCATAAAATAGTAAACAGAATGCCAAGACCTTAAAATTGCCCGTTCACTGTTCTTCTTACACAAACAAAGAAGGTACCCGAAGTGTAAGTCACCGATTGTGATAAAACTGTCAGTTCGTAGACATTATCGGGTGTTGCTCAACAGCACCTTTCGTGTTAAAAGAAAAAAAACCTTCCATGGCGAAGTGATACCATTCAAGAACCTCTTTCGACTAGTGTGGGTCTTCATACACATAGTATTACAATAACGATAAGAACAACGAACATTTTGCGTACTTCTTTGAAGCAAAAGTAATCTCGATAATTATGCAATGTCCACAAAACGATGAACATTGTCCAAATTTATTTTAACATGATATCCTATATGGTTTTGCGGAGTTATATTGTACATTTAAATATGGATCTGATCTCATATGACGCACTAAACGCCTATGTGTGATAATTTCCAACATATTCACTTTTGAATGCTTAAATGATGCATTAAATGTATATTTTTAATTTCCGACACTGTAGACATTATGCTAACTAACAATAAATAGAAGGTAACAACAAATCAAGTGTTTATTTTACATTCATCAAAATATGGGGCATATATAATATATATGATATGAGGCTTTTATTTGCTTTTACAATGATAAATTATAATTCTTTTTTGTAATTGTCAACGCTAACATTTTTTAGGATTTGAATTTACACTTTTTCTCTATATGGGCGAGAGTCATAACCACTAGACGAGTAGTTACGACACTTATTTCATAAATTTAATTTTTAATTAAATATATATGTGTATATATGTATATAACGTTTTCACTATTATATACATAATATACAAAGTATGTCCAGTAAAACTACTCAATGTAAAAACAGGATGAGTAAATAAAAAAATATGTTGGTTTATTATGTTGCATATTTCCACTTCTTTATTTTTTAAATAATAACTAGAGATTTACTTTCCATTTCTAAAAAGGTTTATTTACGTTTACAAAAAACGCGGTACCTTCTCCTGCAATGTCGACAATGCATCAAATGCCGTATCTTCATTCGTCGCAATTTTAGATGTTTCGAAAGACTGATATGCCTTTAACGCTTTTCAACGTGAACTTTTTTTGTAACCTAGCAGATTGCGTAGATGGGACTGTTTGCTTTTGTAGCTACAATTGATTGAATAAATTACGAACTTCAGTTTGATATTACTTCCTAACTTCGCTTAAATATGCCTTATTTAAAAATAAAAGCGTTGAAATAAATAGCACAGTAGTGAAAATTCTGTTGAATATTGACATTCTGTGCAGCAAATGACTAACAACAATTATAAATGAATAAAGTTTAGGTGCCCCTCTGATAAAACAGAGATGTAAGGAAGTGCAACGTATCTTTTTGTTCCATTATTAACGAGTCTATTGGCCTTTATAGTGTTTTTGTAATGATGACGAATCTTTCTTTCATGACCTCCATGACTTTTTTCTAAGTAGTTGCTTTTGGATAGTGACACTTTTATATAATTTAGGTTAGTTTCTAAAAACTGTTGGTAAGCGAAATGCAAACATCAATTAACCAGACCAATAAATGTGCCCGTGTGTGTCTTGTAATGGAGCACTTGATAGGAAATTTAGAAACCGATCTGTGCCTCTTGTTTTTCTGCACTAATTTACATGTATATATTTTGCTGTCTTGATGTTATACTGTTATATCTAAGGAATTTATGCTGTTTTATTTTTGTTAAATTTTTCAAGAGTATTTTTTCAAATTGTCAGGAACCGCAAGGATTCGGTCATCAACAAATCCTTTAAAAAAAGGTATATGAATTTTTGTATTGGTTAAGATTTGATTATTAAAAGCAAAGTACGTTGAGTTAAGGCACAACTCGGGCTCCCTCTATAAACTAATTTTTTGGTTAAGAGTTGACTTCTGAGATATTTCTATCTTTTCTTGATTCCCACAATATACACACTACGTCAAGGCTAATAAGTTGATAGGTGCCGGAAGTGTTTGGGCTTTTTATAAATTTGGCAAAATCCTAGTTTTTAATATTATATTTAATTTTACCGAGAATTTTACTGATAAGAGTTGGACAAAAATTCAGCCAAAGCATACGTTGGAGATTGGATATTACTGGCGATAGGTCGCAATGAGATGTTTTGTTTATGAAGTTTTGGTAGACCATAAATTTTAGGTGATTGTGCATTATTAATTTTAAGTCGTGTGACCTGTTCTTTAGAAATTATCTTGACCGTCTCCCAATTCTTAAGCAATGAGTTAATTTTTTTTGTAGGGTCATTAATTTATTTCCATGTTTTGTTGTCTGATAGAATATGTTCACCCTTTCTGTATATTCGCCTTCAAACACAGTGACTGTTTTATTAGATTTACTTCATCTAGATCTTAAAATACATAGGTTTTGGGGTTCCTTTTTAAAAGATCTGGTTTCTGCTATTGCTTGATATAATATGGTACGTTTTTATTTTAGTTATTTTGTCTGAAATTTGTAACTAATCTACATCTTATATCGTTTTGCACATCCTGCGTTAAATTTTTAATGTTAGCTTCGATCGTTGAAATTATTTCTGGTACTGGAAGCTTCTTATAATTAATAGCTTCGAAACTGAAGCTTAAAGTTAAATTAACTTAACAGTTATGTGTATATAGGCAGAATGCGTCACAATTTATATGATTAATTCCACAAACAGTATAGAATCTCCTAGTATACACTACGGTTCACAACATCAAAGTCAAAGTGCAGAAAGCATAGGGAATAAATAACAAACAAGACAGAAAACAATCAAAACATAAAACATTTCTTAGAAGTTTAATTAATATTTCAAAAAGGAAAAATATTTCCGTTTACCCACTAATCAAGTAGAAAGAAACGTATAGAAGGTTTCGTGCGGTATTTCATCATTGAAACGTATACTTACCTCCCCACAGAACATATGCAATGAATAACGCAACGTCGATCTATACCTACCGATCAAATAGTTTTTATTATTGGCAGCAAATCAATACAGCCAAGGGCACCTTCCCGTTAAAATTAATAATTAATGCCGCGGAAGCAGAAATAACATACTGTGGAAAGGTTTATTGCAGGACGCATTGAAAAATTATTAAATAAAAGCATGCACACGATCGAAGTCTAGTGCTGAATACATGGCGTTCCACTCGCATGTCTTTTCAGACTATTTTCCTATTAGGCAAGCAATGCATTTTGGATGACGCAATCGTGGAGGAAAAGACCCAAATCGAAAACTGAAAATTTTAATATGTGAATGCAGGCAAACGTTGTTACTGCAAGTAGATGATTTAACACGGAAGGTGTCAGCTAAAATAGTTCTAGAGCGATACTTCATTTATTTATCACGTCTTCCCGTACTTGTAGTAAAGGTCAACAACATAACGTAACGGAATTTCACGGAAATGTGTCTGTAGATTCGTTATCGGAAACCCTATTCTACATACATAATGAAGAATGTAGATCAAATGAGTGACTAGGCGGTTAAAAGGGTGTGAATTGATGTCAAAAGAAAAAGAAAAATATGTATGTACGGTGGTATCATAAAAATTAGTAAGTAATGATTTAATATCATTGACTTGAAAAAAATTTATATGATTTACATGTAATCCAATTAAATAGTTTAAAGGAATTTTTAAAAATTCAACTGTATAAGGTTTAACAGTTCTTAAAAATACTTCGCAAAATTAATAACACGAGATGGCATCCAAAAGTTCGCAAAATATAACGATAAATAAAATATCAATATTTCATTCACCTCCGCTGCCTTTACGGTAGTCTTACATGCTGCAAGTCTTATTTTATTAATGTGTTTAGCACCGCCTATGATTGAGCTTTCATCCCCTATATCGTATCAAATCTTCGCCACCCCTCCCTCCCATCATTCGAACTTCATTTTTATCTTTCCAGAAAACAGTCGCTACGAACCAAGCCGGACGACTTCGCTGAATAAGGAACAAAGGTTATGTTGCTTTTTCCCCAAAGTCTACACTATGATGAAACCGGTACGTAGCACGAGCTTTGCTGTCATCCTTCTCGTGCTCAATTGTTCCGATAAATTTTGCTAGCACGTGCTATGCGATACCGACGTATTCTGGTATAATTATAAATTTTGAGTATCACCTCGTATTTAAGACTGTGAGGAAGGTGACCTTGGGAATCTAAATTTCTCGAAATTATCTGTTATATTGATGTTGATAAATGCAGTACTGCGTTTGTTAATGTATAAAGCCTATGAGTGTGCATTAATAATGCGCAATTATCAATAAGTGAAAAGTTAACGCTTTTGGCCTATATAACATTTTTTATTATCTTCGATTCACTGTGAAGTAACTTTTTGCATTGATAAATATCGCGCCGATAAAAGGACATTAAAAGAAACTGGATTTCACTTCACATTATTTCTTGCGAACTATTTGCACATTAAAGTACTATTTAGAATTTACACCAAGGATATTGGCGATTTCTAACTTTACTACACCTTCAAACATAATTCATAATTTAATAACCAACATTATCAACATACGAGGACTGTTCAGAATGTAACCGCATTCTATGCATAAAAAAAGGCATAACAGAATCGATCCCATGCTAACATTTTGTTTTTGCTATTTCAATTGTACATTTTGATTTTTTGCCTCAAGAGTAAACACTGAAACACTTCAATAACAGTAGTGATCCTGATCTGTTCAGTATTACTGCTGAAGATGATAGCTTAGCTGTTGAAACGTATGTCCAGTTTGTAAAGAAGTGTTGTGCTTAGGGAGATATTAAAGTGTTTAAGTATACCATTACCATAATATTCGAGTTTTGTCATTTAGGATCAAATAGTTAATAGTATTATAAAGGTGTTTTACACAGGTTCCTTGAAAAACCTTGCCGAAAGAGATCAGTTGTGGCAAGACAACTCATGGTTTCTTCACTATCAGAATTCATCCGCTTACTTTATTAACTTGTCAGTTCAGAGCTAAAAATCAGATAATTGTCCTCCCTCAACCTTCCTGCTCACTAAACCTGGCGTCCTGCATTTTTCTTATACCCGAAATCGAAATCAGTGCTGAAAGGACGTAGTTTTGAGACTATTAATAACAGTGAAAGAAATTCGTCAGACATTGAAAGACATCCCAAAGGGAGCCGTCCAGGACAGCTTTATGAAGTGAAAACGCCGCTTCATAAAAATTGTGCGGGTAGAGGAGGAATGTACATTGAAGGAAACAACGAATAGTAAAAATTTTAAAAATTAAAAAAAAAGTTCGGTTATTTTCCGAACAAATCTCACAAGTTTCGTGTAATAGTGTGGGGTCGTGTCCATTCCAAATAAGCAGTTTTTATGTATAAAATTATCGAAAATAAAACCACTAAATAATAAGTTCGTAGGCAATTAGATTACCGCAACGTACCCGTTTTCGGTTTAATGAAAATAATTAACAATCGCTTCCTTCCCACAGTAGGAAAAAAATTTCTACAACCCACCCTTCAGCATAACGTCGGACGCCAGTTGTTCTTTTCTCCATAATACGTCTATTAAACTATAATAATAACATAAGTGCTTCCACTTAGTTTATTAATTCATAATAACCCGACAAGCATATTGTTCGTTTCCCGCGTCAGCTTTCCGCGTTTCATAACTTATTAATCCGCGGCCCGACGGAAAATACGGAGAAAACAAAAGAATCTCGTGCATGCAGCTCTCACTAAATTACACGTATTCTTCGCAGTTATGGACAGAGAACTGCCGCACAAACTACTTGGATGCATAGCGTAAATACTGCACGATCCTGGTAATAATACGGTTTCGGAAAACGCCGCTGATACAACTTGTGTGAGTTCTCGCATACATTTCTATTTCTCCGTCGTTTTACAATAACGCTGTTGTCATATTCGCTTCCAGTTTAAACTAGGATGCAATTACGACGATAATGACGAGGAGAAGTTTCAGATGAAACGATAATTATTGATTGGGAAGAATTAGAGGAAGGGACTAGCATTGGCCGAAAATCAATAACTGAAACGTTTAAATACGACAGTTGCCGTTGAATATTACATGGGAATAAAGGGCATCTATCTAAAGCTTATCGTTGAGCGACTGTGTCCGAAGGTAGCTTTGTACTTTGTAATACTGGCCTGTGCGTCTTCCAATTGGACTCTATTAAAATTTTACGTGAGATACTTGCCGGTTGCATATGAATTCTTTATCCACCTTGAATTACTATTTCATTTATATTACGAAGTAGATGGATAATACGAACTTATCAAATAATTTATGTATATTTCTGAAAAAATGTATAACTGAATATATCAATATGGAAATATAGTACAATGTTAGTGTATATTATTGAAAGTTCCATTACAAAAAGCTCTACATTTTTGATTACTCTAGAATCATAATTTATACATACCATTTTTTTCATCTACATGCATGGAAAAGATCCCCCACGTAATAAGAATCAATTTTATACAACTAGCAAAGAAAAAAAATGAATCAAAATGAAAAAATACTACCAACAAAATTATTTGCATATCAATCCTCCCTCTCCCTGTTCTATTATATAATAAGACTGCGAAAAGCCTTTATGCTCCTTAAAAAGCTGGACTTAATTCCTTCTACGTTTTGTATGTCTACATTAGTGAAGGTAATTCGATAATAAAAATGCAGTGATTCACAAAGAAAATGATGTAATGGTATATAATTTGGTAAGAAGCTGAAAATGTGAGGAAAAGTAATTGTTTGGGAAATGTAAATTAAATATATTATATCTACTATTCTTAACATTACATTAAAATACATTACAAAAATAAAACAAATCCGAATAGGTATTACGAATTCTAAACAAATAACATCACAGTGATCATATATTCAAAATCACAGCAACAATGATGCAATCCAGTACACAATTTTTACACGAATAGGGAAAGCCCTTAGATACGCGGGTACTTTACCTTTGTATCTCTTACAACTGTGAAGTGAGATTTTATAACAAGCAGGTTATAATTTAGAGTAGTTCAACATAGGTCGACAGACAATATTGGAAAAACAAGAATTAGTAATTCCTCACCATACAAAAAATAAAAATCAACGGGAAACTGCAAAAATGTTAAATAAGAAAGCATCCACGATACAGTATATTATTGAACGATATATCATATATGTATATAATCGCGAAAACAGCGTGAAGAACAAATATCAAATAAGTCCCAGAAAAATATTTAACAAATACAATGAGCGGTGGATTATTAGACAATCTAGAAATACTGTCAAGTGCTCCTAAGTTAACACCGGCAGAGAAACGTGTTCAAGGAAAAACCGTAATTGCAGAAACTGTTCGAAGAACTCTAAGGCGTGCCAATTTGCACGGACGAATGACCAGAAAAAAGCCGCTTATAAGACAGAAGAATAAAAGAAGTCGCTTATAGTTCGCATTACAGCATTGAAATAAAGATTTCGACTTCTAGAAAGCTGTTTAATTCTCCGATGAGAGTAAGTTTACTCCTTTCGGCTCAGATGTATGGAGGAAAAAGAATGAAGAATTAAAACCGCAACATTTAAAACCAACTGTTAAACATGCAAGTGGGCATGTAATTGTTTGGGACTGCTTCTGCTGCTGATGTTAGAAACCTTCATTTTATTCAAGGCACTATGACAGGTTTATGTAGTTTAAACGTCCTTAAACAGAATTTGGTGCTTAGTGCCAATAAAGTTGACATACAAGATAATTTTCGATTTTACCAGGACAAAGATCCGAAATATCCGTTATATAATTGCCGCACTACAGTCACCTGATATACACATTATCAAAAATTTGTAGCGTATTCTTGAAACAAAAGTGCGTAGTCATCGAATATCCAAGAAGAATAACCTAAAAAATGCTTTGTTACAAGAATGGAACAGTATTTCGCCAGATTATACGCTTAAATTAGTAAAATCTGCTCCAAGAATGAAACTCAACTAAATATTAATTGTTTCTTTTTTAACTATTAAAATAATTAATTTATTATTATTGTAGATTCATCACTTTCACTGTAATGTTGAATATAAGTATGACCGTTGTAATGTTATTTGGTTAGAATTCGTAATGCCTATTCGAGTTAGTTTTGTATTATTTCTGTAAAATATTTGAAGAATACTAAATATAATATATTTAATTACTTCTACTAACATTTTCAGTTCTTACCAAATTATATAGCACTGCATCATTTACACTGTGAGTGCCTATATGTGTGTGTTGCGCTATAGCTATTTATCCAGTGAAAATGTTTCACTAGAGAAACGTCCCAAGGGCCTGATACGTTTGATTCAAGTTTTGCGTGGAGTTATTTTTTCGTAAGCAGTAACTGCGGAAATAAGAGTAAATAATAAGAATAATAATCCATGCCTTCGCATTCCCCAACAGCTTTTTCTAATTACAGGGGGCACCGGCCGGCCATGAGTTATTATTACAACTGCGGCTCCAGTGAATACGAAGATATTTGTTCTCAACATGCATCATCGACTAAGCACAACCACAGAAAACTTTATACCAGAAACAATCATTTTGAGAATTTATGCAGCAATATACAGAATAGCCAAGTACCTTATGTAGCTGTACCCATGGAAATTGTTTACTTAACATATCTCGTTTAATGTTTAACAACAAGGCATTGGTCTCCTCAAAGTCATCATCTGAAAGTGGACGAATTTAATAGAGGAATGAGTAAAGCTCTGATATCCAAGCAACATCTAGGAGACATTCTACAGAGAGAATAACAAAACATCGGTTGCGAAAAAATTACGAAATTATTTGCAAGAATAATACGTATTATATCAGCGATATCAGCTGGCCGGGGTGGTTATTTTAACGTGAAGAAGATTCAATATTTTGCTTCCTTTGATATATGTATGATACACTCTTAATTCTGTTGTGTCTTTGTGTTAGAGTTAATTTCACTCACTTCTTGGGAATAACCTAAATGACATAATTTCCGTGACCGGGACGATACATATTTCAATATTTCTAAGGTTGAAGCTCGAACATGGTCGAGGTTTTAAATTTCTTAGCTAAATTATGGATATAATTGAATTTTCCGCGACGTAAACTAAGATACTTAACTCCGTAGCCTTAGACAAAAAATCTGAAATGAATTATTGATGTTCTATCATACATGGGAAAGAACTAATCTACCCTCATAAATTAACTATTTCTTTTTGCAGAATTCTTCAGTATTTTCCCGTTTATTTCGTTAATTTGTATTTTGCATTTGAATGGTATGGATAACTTTTTTACCAAATGACGAAAAGATGAAGTGTTATACTTTTAAGTGGCACAAACAAGCTTATTTGTTTATTCATACCATCAAGAAAATTACAGTATTAATTAAAATTGTCACAAAATAATACATGATATACAAAGAAACATTTTCATGTATTTTGTATTCCTTAACAATATACTTTTATGGAATAATACAAACATCCAGGCTACTATTTAGAAAAGTATTAACCCTTGAAACTGATTTTATAAACATTATCAAGGTTGCAAGGAAGTTTAGAAATGAATATGACCTTAACATGCGCAAGTGTGCTCCATTTGAAGAAAACAATACATTATTCAATAAAAATTCTTTGGTTCATCCTGTACGCATTAACATTTTAAGTTATAACCACCTGCGACTGTTGTTTACAAAACGTCTTTAGAAAAAAGTGAACAAAGAATCCGATTATTGTCGCACCTTGCTTAAACAAAATACTAGATATGTATGTAAGCATAATGTCTGAAATTGATGATATTAAGAAAACAATAGCATTTAAAAAATTGAAATATATATAAAATAAATAATAAACGCCAGTAAATGAAAACGTAAAGGAAAATCTCTGGAAAAAATTATTTTGGGTCTAAAACATTTTCTGTCATTTAGTTTAAACTTGTGACATTGGGATATTACAATAACCATTTTACGTTTTACTAGATAGGCAAAAGTAATAAAAATGTCAACGGACAATTTGTTTTTTAACAGCACGTAGATTAAACGTTACTTTCCCAGAAAAATATATCAATAATGTATAGTACAGAAAATATACAATTGCTACATGACGCGCCAAAAAAAATTGTATGGATAAAAAATAAATAGGGAATAAGTGTATTTTAAAAATAGATAGATACTGAAAACACTGTAGAATATACATTAACAATATTCGGAGAGTTATTGTTAGCATTTTCCACAAGGTTATGTAGGTGTTATAATAAATCTTTGGCAATAAAGGTATCTGATGTGTTTGTCTTGCGCTATTCCTATTTCACGATATCTAGTAGTGAACGACAAGGAGAGTAGTTAATACAAAGGGATTATAAAAAACTATAATATAATATATAATAACATTCTATATAAAATACTCTAGTCAAGATCACATGTTTCAAAATTCTCCTTTTCTCGTTAGTATTGCAAGTATTCACTGACTTACAAGCCCTTCAGGTGTCAAATTCAGAATTGGATGAAGCTTCGTAGTGATATAGAGTATGTTCAGATATGTAAGACCAATTTCTTTATCGACAGAAATTTTGAAGGGGTGAAAGCCCACTGCAAAGATTGACTGTTTCTTTCTTTTTAGTTAGAGATGACGTTTATATGTATGAATTACTAAATATTAGAAGTTCCTCCATAACACGTTATTGCGGAATATACAGAGTGTCGCACTTAAATGCAACGCTTGAGTAATGGACATAATGCAATACCGAAAAAAGTTTTAAGCAAAAGTTGTTTGCTGTATAAGTCTTCTTTAAATCGTATATATATATTACCAGCTATATCTAATTGAGCGTTGCTATTTTCTAAAAACTTGGAAGGTGGCTTTTCAGATTTAGAAATTATCAGTATATTACTTATATTACCTAAACTACCGAAAAGAGTTAATTATAATCAAATTTATGACTATTTACTATTAATAATTATTTTTCTAATTGTGAAACTGGATTTCCGAAAAGTTTTAGCAGCATGCTTACTAATATTTTACATATCATGGTATCTCTGGACAATTTTTGAATATTTTATCAGGTGTACCCCAAGGTTCTATTCTATAACCAGTCATTTTCATACTTTATACAAATGATATTTTAGTAAAGTCTGTGCAAACCTGTAATGTTCAATCCTATGCGGACGATACTCAGTTGTTTTTCTCATTTTCTATTGGTAATTGATTACCAACAAGCAATGGATGCTATCAACGAGGATTTAGATTCAATTTATCACTTGTCATTTGATTATAATCTATTTTAATTTTGTAATTTTAGTAAAACTAATGTTTTATTAAAATTACGTTTGCTGTTTCATGACAAGTACAAAATACAAAACTGTCAAAGCTCTTGTTGCAGACTGGTTTGCAACCTTCGCAGGGACAGTCATGTTTCTGAAAGCATTAAGAATTTTAAGTGACAAAATATAAAGAACCGTCGTAAGTTGCATTCAGTTACATTTGTTCAGGGTTTAGTTTTACAACCTTCCTTGTCTGTAACCATTAAAGGTTTTCTAATTGCATGTCAACTTACGGTACCCCAACATTCTGTATCTCTATTCAGAAAATCATTTAGTTATAATGTTGCTATAACTTAGAATGACTTGCCTTATGTGTAAAAGGAAGGTGCTAACACGAGGTTTAGTTTAATTGTTAAAATTTATTTCCTTTCTTTTCAGTGACACATAGCAGATTTCAAAATTCAAAGATTCCCTTGCATATCTGCACATATTCTATATTTCTACCAAGTTTCATCCAATTCTAAATTTGACACCTAGAGAGGTTCCCTTGTTGCCCATTACAAAAATTATTTTAGTGAAAACGCAAACATTTTAATAACAAGTAAAACCAATTTTATTCCTCCAAATATAAAAAGGAGACATCTAAATTTCCCAACAGTTCACTGTAAAAACATGAAATGCGTTCTTGACAGATAAAACCTTGCATATTCGTACCACCTTGCACCTTGAATTATAGTATATAAAAAATTAATCTTACAAGTGAATAACATAAAAGGCAATTATGAAACATAAAACTAAGAACCTTTGTAAGCAATAAGGTACGGCACATCAATCATAAATACTACCAAAGTGAGCCCCATAATCTTTGGATTAGCATCCAATTCTCATATTTTACAATTAAACGATTAAATGTAATAGTCCTATAAGAAAATAATTAATGCAATTACAAAATTATAAGCATTCCATTTATCTAACATATTCAATGAAATCGCGTGTGAATGCATTCAAAACATAGTAGGAGCGTACGGACAAAGAAAGGTTACTAAACGTGGAATTGTTTTTAGTGGAGCTTGGTAGAAATGAGATTTTATAGTGAGTATGCAAATTTTATCTGTAGAAATCCCCATTGAATGAATCAAAATTCAATAAAACTTCGCGGAAGAAAGAGATGAGAAAGGAGTAAACACAAAAGCTGTAGCAACTTTTACATTTTCAGCATTTATATAATATAATATATTTAAGGCTAACTTTTCTATCCTTTTGTATATTCCAAAAAGTTCTCGATAAAATTTGCTTTCTAATCCTGTGAGTTAGTTTCAACATTTTTAAGTATTTCTAACGCTAATGTTTTTTCGTTGGACTAAGATTAATGTTTGATATCAGTTTTACCACGTTTCTCAAAAATTCATAGTACAGTTGGCCAATACGACAAACAGAGGAGAGGTCCACATGCTTTCTGGTTTTCTGAAGACAGGTATATACATTGCCTCCATAACAAAATTCGTTATATTTTATCGTCATTATTCATGCGTTTCTTTCTCATATAACATTTATATGAATATAAGATGTTACTACGTTTGAAGGAGCTATCGATCAGGCTTTCCGCTGGTAAATAAGAGAACATTTTCATCACTACAATTACTATATTACAATTGTTCGATTCTCTACTTTTCTCTCTTATAATAATCTTAGTTACTACTGTTCCATTCATATGTAACATTAAATGTTACATAATGTTAGATATAAATAAATACGTTACGTCAATAAATTAAAATTCTTCAAGGGACTCCAACGCTCCTTTTTGTTGAAACCATCTTAAATGAACAACAACAAAAATCTAATTGGTTTAAAAATAACACTACCATCCGTTTAAAAAAGATTATTTCTTAACACTGCATAGGACTGTTGAAATTAATTCTTCACTTCTCTCTGTGTAAAATATGTAGTTTGAGAAGGGTGTAATACCTTCCAAACTTGTAGTAATTGTGTGAACATGATTCTTTTTAATTTAAGCATTATATACACCAACAGTTAAATATACCGTTAGATTCAACATTAATTTTTAATTTTCACATAACATTGATATAAACTATGATAAAACAGTAACGCTGCTGTTTATCAGCACTTCAATTACAAATTTGAAATGCTATTCAACTCGATGTTAACTAAACGTTTTCTAAAACGTTGTTGTGACTGCGCAAAATAACGTTCCTGAGGATCTCGTAAACTAGTATCAAAAAATATGGTTTACTACAGTATAGATATATACATATATATATATACAGTATATATAATAGTAACATTTATGTCGTTCCTGTATTAATGTATAACAACGTGTTGTCTAACATTATTTCAAATTTTTTTTTTAGAAAGTGCTGTTTAATTCCACATTGATAAAACTATAGGCATTATAGTTTCCTAAGATAAATAAAACTATTTGTTACGACTATGCGCTTATTCGTCATTATTCAACCTTTGTAACGGTATGGTAACGGTTATTGCACCAACGTGTTCTCATTGGGTACAAATTGAATTTTAAAAAAGCAAACTCGGGCGTCTTTCCATACATGTAACAGATGCAAAAAAAAGGATAGTAAAGCAAGATTCAAAGGAATGTACAGGAATTTGATAGATACCTTAGCACTATTCGCTAGTAGTGTATTATTTTGTTAGACAATTTGCGAATAAGCTCTAATATATATAATAGGTGACTTGTAATTAAAGCAACATTTTATGAGATACCAACAACAATACTGAAAATAATATCTTTAGGGCTTCAAAATTATTTTTAGTATACGGACTGCTTTATTATTTATGTAATTAAAGTTTACCCAGACACAAGATCCCTTTGGGAATAATGAAAATAATCATTAAGTATATTAAATTCGAACAGAACTGACAAAACAACGACCGTCTGTATCTAATGGACTTTCCTAGTTCTAACTTACAACTAAATTTAAGAGTTTGCACTAACCAGTAAACAGACGAAGGAATCCTTTATCGAAGCAATTAGGGGAGACATATGTAATTAAAGTAGAACTTCGAGAAGTTACACAGTTTTAGATTCATCTAAAAGATCATAATTAGTAATATCTCTTAACTTCACGACTTGAAATGTCTGCCATTCCCAGATGAATATAACGACGTAGTAATGATATTAGTTAATTTATCAACTGCACAAAAATATATCTTGGTTTAAAGTTAAATTGCTTAGAAGAAATTAAACGCTATTTAATTGGGATAAAGTTTACCAAGTAGTATTCATCAGACACAGCACATTACTTGACTAATAGTTACTACCTACTAGTATGTTTTCAGATCTTCTGGATGTAAATTTCCTTTTATTTAATTTGAAATAACAGTTCTAATACTCTAGAAAAATTCCGACCAAAGATCGATTACGTATTTAGAAAATATTCGCCTCAAAGTAATTTCAGATGCGTAAAAGAACTTCGTTTTGCTTAATGAAATTCATTTGAGCACTTAATAGAATATAAATAAGATCTTTTATCTATCCTTGGCCAGTTCAGATTTCTGCAGAATAGTTTTTATTATAGAAATTATAACACTAACTTGTTAAATTAATTTCGTATTTGTACTTCTCTAGAACCATTACTTTTCGAATTTTTATACTATAATAGTTATACTATTCGTTCTTTTTAGCGATGTACTTCCTTTCATTAATTTTATAATCAGTATAACGGTATTTGTTTTCGGGGTTCTTTCTGCGGAGTAATGCTTCTGTCCGGTGTTAAGTTTCGCTAAAAAAAAGTAGTTTACCATCTTCAGGCTATGATTTCTCTCTGTCAAACCTCGTCCGACTGTGTGTAACTAAGCCTTCTGTCTCTATTGGTGGACCGATTACACAGCGGTGGGGAGTTCTGTGTTTCTCACTCCGTCATTGGTTGATGTCCGTTTTGCCGCCGGTCCGTCAGTGTTGTTTTCGAAATGCACTGCAGACGTATAGCATTATCTCTTTTGGTCATGCTGCCCGGGCATTTTTCGATTTCTATTGCTTCGGGTATTATGCGTTTCTTGAGATGAACGTTAGCTAACATTTTCGTCCCGTCGAAATCGATATCATGTCCCATGGCTACTATGTGTTGGTATAACGATGACGTTCTTTTTTGTTTGGCGATTGAATTTGATACGTTCATCTCGTCAAACATGTATTATTCGCCGGTTTGTTTGCCCTATTATAGCTGGCAGTGCACGACTTGCAGTGGATCTCGTAAATTTCTTGTTCTGCTAAGTTTATTTTCTCTTTCGGTGTTTCTATTACATTTGCAATGCTACGGCCCGTTGTGAGTATGGTTTTAATTTCTCGTCTCTAAGATATTTTCGCAATTTTGACCGTTGTCTCCTTTATATATGGCACTAGTTTTGTTGTAATGTCTTCCAAAAATTATTTAAGTCTGTCTCCTTGTTCCTACCGTCCGTTAGTTTCTTTATTTTGCTCTTTTTATAGGTCTCCTGTACAGTGCGTTGAGTCGTGAAAAATGGTGGTGCGATTTGCCGTTCAGATATTGATTGGTGTAAGTTTACTTCTGGTATATAATGTGCTCCAACGGTAACTATTGTTCCTTTACTGTTTCCATGGCAGACCGAATTTTTTGATGTATGCCATTTAGATATTCCACAAAATTTTCTCCCTCATATTGCCAAATTACGAAAGTATTTAGGATTCTACATTAATAACTGTCCATATAGTAACTGGAGAATCGTTGACCCAAGATGTGGCGATTTCATCTAAAACACTTAGATAAAATTCCTTCTAACCGAGATACAGGACGATTTGTTTAAACATTTAAGTAAAGAAAACGACAAGGTAAACGTATTTAGATTAAGAAATATTTAGTTGAACTATTTGTGACAAAAAATAAAAATAATCACCAATTGTTATAGTAAAGTTTCAAAGTAGCCTCGACTGATTCAATACATTTTCGAATTCTTTTCGTGAAATTTGTTCTAACCCTATGTTCTTGGTAGATTTCTAATAAAATTCCCAGTATTTTGGTGATACTCAACCCCTAAGAGAGTCTTATGTCCCCAGAAATGAAAATCTAGGAAGTTAAAATCGGGACTCAGGGCCATGGAAATTCACTTTCTTGCTCTATGTATCTATGGGGAAATGAATTATTTAAACAGTTTTACACCACTAAGGGAAAATGTAGTGAGACGCCATCTTGCACAAGGAAAACCTTCGGGTAATAAATTATGTAATGTAGTGAAATGGTAAGGTCGTAAGTTTTCTTTTTTTATTATTCCGAAAACTGAAGTATTCCAATTATTCCCGATAAGTGACTGATTCTTAACTGGGGATCATCAGCAATCCTTCTAACACATCATCATCCTGATCTTATAATTCTCTTTGGACGTCCTGCATCTTGCTTTGCACGGGATTGACCAGTTTATTTGTAAAAGTTTTGTAATGAGATTGTAGTCTGTTCGGATGTAGTTGCAAATACATTTTATCACCAAAACAACCCTTGACAACTTGCATGTCTGCATTGCAAAAATCATTATAACGTGGCATTTTCACAATAATGTGCTATTATCTCACACCATTCAACGAACAGAAACAACATATCAGGACAAAGTAAGGTACAATGGTATTACAATGCGCCCTTAGTAATAGAGAAAAGTACCAACATTTAAGGTGTCCTAACATTCACAAAGTTTTGGTCAAGTATGGACCAAAAACATTAGAAGGTTACATAGTCGAGAGTTGAAATCATTTTTAAATAAAATATCCAATATTTTGGTTAGGAGGAATAATTTAGGTTAAATTGTCATATTTTGGCTCAAGAATTCTCCACTTACTATACAATTATGATGGTAAAATAGTGTATATACGTATGTAGTAGCTTACAATTAGACGAGGCTTATTCATATATAGAAATCATGTATTTCTGATTGTCTACTTTTATCAAAAAAAAAATTCGAAAACCGATTCGATTACGCCACAAAAATCCTCTCAAACGTTCGGCTACTAAATCTCCTCAGGATAAGACGTTAGACGAAATTCAAGCGTAAGTAACAGAATGTTAGTTGAAGGGTTAATTTAGGTTTTAGTACTTATTTTAAATTAGAATCAATTCGTTACCTTTTTTTGTACTTTATCGATGTTCAAAAATTTTACTCTCCATAAAAACAAACTTTAACTCTATCTTATTTCCTAGTTAGATGACTTTACACACTGTAGTTGGCAAGGCAACCAATAGTTATTCAATACCTTCATCTTGATAGAAAGGAGAATCTTCGAATAAAATTTCTGGTGGTGGAGGTTGATTACGAATTTCATTTCCACATCGCAGTGCAATGTGCACATCATGCACGTTTGCAATAAATTTAAGATAGTTATTAAGAATTTAGCAACATAAAATCATTTGAACAATAGGAGTTTATATCTTCTCACCTCATATTGATTAAACTAATTGAATAAAATGAAATACACGCAAGAAAAAGCCTAATTAAATATAATAGTAAGATAATCATCAATTCAAGAAAATTGCTAAATCTTGAAAAATACAAACAAAGCAAAAGGTAATACTACATACTAAGACTTCGCCTCCAACAGCAGATAAATTAAAAGAAGACTGTCGCTCATGCACAATGTCACTTCAATTTCAGTGGATGTTACTGCAATTTTTCTCTGCTAGTTTCCCCCATAAATACGTGGGAAAATAAATGTGAGACATTCTGTGCATCCAGTAGTGCGGCACCTTCCAAAGGGAAATAAACACAAGGCAATGAATAGCAATTAGTTTTTCTAACAGTCAACAACAAAAAAAGAAGTGGAAGATGCACACAATGCCGTAACAATTTATAAGTAGTTTCAAGTCGAGAACCTTTTGTTATTCTGTCATCTTGCTGGCACTATTTAAATGCGAAGCTCATTTATCAAACCAACTAAGCGATATGCAAGTAGTAAAAAGAAAAAAGAAGAGGGTGAATGCTCCAGCAGCACCCGGTAAAAAAGCTTAGGATGCTGCAAGATATTGGTTCAGCGCCGGCTTCTATAAAACCGCGCTTTCCCGACGTCTTCCTTGTTAGAGGAAAGAGTTTTAGAGACGAGGCGCACTCGCAGGTTTACGCGAGCGTATTTCGTCTCTCTCGTGAACCTCTCTGCCAAGTTTTCAAGTGTAGAAACGGTAAGGTTTTATTCTTGCTTGGATACGCTTCACCTCATGTATATAGACATTAAAGAAAAGAGGAGTATTTCATATTTTCCATGAAAAATTCGATATAATCAAGCTCTCGGCACAGTGAGTGCAGCGTTTACCAGGACCTGAACAGAAATTTATCCACCCTCAACCTTTCAGGAATGATTTGAAAAAATTTAAACAAGACGAAACTAATTCATTGTGCCGATTTATTGTTTCCAAAAAAAAAAATCATTTTTCTAGTATACTTCTAAATTTAAACAGTAATTGAAAATGTAAAAAAAGCACGAGGCTCAAATGTGTAATTAAAAAATCAATTTTTATCAATGACGTATTAATTAATTGTAACTAGTTGAATCTCTAACAAATCGTTAATCATTAATCCGCTAACTTTTTTGTGAGGTCTGATAAGCTCAGTATGCCAGAAAAATCAATAAGTTATTATATAACATATATAATATTATTGTACTTTGAAAAATCTACTCAGAGACGAAGGAATAACGATTAATGCTTCAACATTATATTTAGGATAGCACACGACATCACACTTTTTGAACATACTTTAACTTTTAAATGTTTCTTCAATTCATCTGGGATATTTCACCAAAAATTACAACTACCAATAATTTGCTAAATTACGATTTCCTTGCATTTAACCAACGACATGACATGTCGACAATGTGACATCTAAGTATTAAAAGCGATTTGAACTCACATTCAGTCTGCAGTTGGTGGCGCAAAACGCCGATAATGCAGGGATCGTAGGTTCAAATCCCACCGTAACTGATATTATTCCGGAATTTAAAAACGTTGGTTATATTCAAGGGAATCGTTGTTTTATCGTCACTAAAACCAACGGTAGTTTCATACGAATATTAATTTAACTTCTCCTTTTCTTTACTGTTACACCATCTTCAAATACAATTTACTATATCAAAACAAGCATTAGAAATCTTAAGATATCAGGAAAGGGACTCCGATTGCAAAAAAATGCAAGAGCCATTCTCGAATGTACTAGATGCACATCGGTAGATTTGGTGTTCCATACTTTAAACCTAATGAATGTCAGACAAAATATTTTGTATAATGCATTTATTATAGTTTATAGAGTAAAGCCAAAACTAATTCGCAAAATATGTCGGTTGAATCTGCCGATACTTATAAATCCATATTAAGTATGAAGTAAGAAATATTTAACACAAATTTAATATAAAGGAAATATTCGTAAAATTGTGTTTTAGTTCTTCACCCATGTTCAATACAAAATATGTAGATGTAGTGCGCAACTATATCAAATTAGAGGCATAAAAAAATTCTGTGAAAGTAATTGTCGTTTGTCTATGTCTAAGAATAGTGTATTTTATAAACCACTGACTGAAATTAACCAACTTCCGAAGGCAATAATAGAGCGTATTAACATTAATAGCTATAAGTATCGTCTTAAATTATATATACTTGAAAATTGTAGATAACCATGTTTCTAATGTAGTCATTATTAGTCATATATATTGTTCTGCAAATATTATTGTTTGTGAAATCGGAACTCTTTCTCCTAACGATTTCTCCCCAAAACATTTAACAACTCAAACATCTAAATATATGCAAAATTGATAAATGCAATAATATACAGGCTTCACTTCCAGGATAATTAAAAGCAACACCATCAAAAGACTTTAACACATGGGCTGAATAGTCCCGGGCCTAACACATAGATGACGCTAGTTTTATTGCAGTCACCTTTCTCTCAGTTAGTACTAACCTTCAAAAGACAGCTGTTAAAATTTCATGATATTCTATTCATTAGTTTGTGAGTTATTGTGCTAAGAGTCACGCTACTTTTGTTATTTTCAAAACAATGGATCAAAAACAATTTCGTGTTTTAATTTTACACTGCTTCTTGATGGGAAAAAATACCGTTCAAGCGAAGCAATGGCTTGAAAAGTGTTATGGGGACTCCGCTCCATCAGAAACAACAATAAAACGTTGGTTTGCTGACTTCAAACGTGGTCGTACAGACACCGATTATGCAGAACGCAGTGGATGTCCAAATGAGGCGGTAACACCAAAAAACATCAAAAAAATCCACAAAATCATTTTGAATGATCGAAAAATGAAGTTGCGTGAGTTAACTGACATCGTAAAGATATCAAAAGAACGTATTGGCTTTATATTGCATGACCATTTGACTATGGGAAAGCCCTGTTCAAAGTGGGTGCCGCGTTTGCTCACTGTTGACCAAAAACAAGAACGTGTTGATGATTCTGAGAAGTGTTTGGCCATGTTTGAACGTAACAAACCGGAATTTTTGCGTCGATATGTGACAATGGATGAAACATGGATCTACCACTTCACTCCGGAATCAAAACGATCGTCATCTGAGTGGACAGCAACTGGTGAACCTCGTCCAAAGCGCCCGAAAGCACAACAATCGGCTGGAAAGGTTATGGCCTCGGTATTTTGGGACTATCATCGACTATCTTGAGAAAGGAAATACTATCAACAGTGAATATTATATAGCGTTATTGGAGCGTTTGAAGGCCGAAATTGCAAAGAAACGACCGCATATGGCAAAGAAAAAAAATGTTGCATCAAGACAACGCACCGTGTCACAAGTCAATCAAAACAATGGCAAAACTACATGAATTGAACTTCGAATTGCTCCCACATCCAACGTATTCGCCAGATTTGGCTCCCAGCGACTACTGGCTGTTCGCAGACCTCAAAAAAATGCTCGCCGGTAAGAAATTTCGCACGAATGAAGAGGTTATCGCTGAAACTGAGGTCTATTTTGAGGCAAAAGATAAATCGTTCTACAAAAGTGGTATTGAAATGTTAGAGCGGCGCTGGAATGATTGCGTTGCTCTTGATGGAGATTACGTTGATGAATAAAGCTAATTTTGAACCAAAAAAACCGTGTTTTCTTTGTTAGGCCCGGGACTTTTCAGCCCATGGGTTAGCTAGATTGACAGTTATATATCATATTCCCAGATTCACCCAACTTACATTTTTAAAGTATCTATAGTTGGGGCTTTTGATGGAATTTCTTGTACAACTTACACCTTTTTCCATTTATGGAAGATTGATGCGTTGCTCTTTTGGAGGAGTGTATAACATAATGGTGTTGCAATTTCGATAATATTTGAGACTCACGCTCTTTTTCAGCTTCAATTCTAGCTAGAACTAATAATGGTACGGATGATTATCAAATAACGGCCAAAATACGGTAAAGTTTATAGCCATCAACACATGAAACATAAAATAAGTACTATGTCAGAATATGTATGCTCAAATACATCCAAACAGACGTAGAAATTGTTAGAAAGATTCTAATTCGTCCCCAAAGCAGGACTAGAACTAATTAATTACAATACTATAACACACCTTTATTTGGGAATAAAAATCAGGTAAAATAAAAGTCTATAAAAGAGCGTATTCAAAATTCTCTGAACACACATATAACAGTCATCCTCCATAAACATACCTTTATAGCTCAACCATAAAGAAAGCTTTATAACTCGAAGGGAGACGAATATTTTTTTTAATCTACGGTACAAAGCGACACACGATGAGCCCTTTCTGAGTGCATTTTTAAACATGTTCAAACATGATAAATTATAATTTCCTTATAATTAGCAAAACGTTAATTTTTTTCTGAAAAAATGTCGATCTTAGTAGAATTTCAGCCTACATTCTCTCAATTTTCGGGCGAACGCGTTACTATTAGACCCCTTAATCTAGAGGTAAGACATTCGCCCGGTAAACGAGAGGACGTAGGTTCAAATTCTATCGAATTACAAGGAAATTATAATTTATCATTGTAAAAACCAATTTCACACCAATTTAATGTTCAAACATGCTTCTGTAGTAAATTTCGATAAGTATGTCCACACTTTAACCACCTAGGTAATTATATGATAGTAAATTGAGCGGTACGTTTTTCTTTTGCGTGGTACAAAAGAAGTTCTATATGAGCACGTATTTGAAATTTTCATAATATACTCGTAACAGGAAATTCCTTTAAACATATCCCCAGAACGACAACAAAGAATGCTTGTTATAACTTAGTTAACAGAACGGCACATTTTGTTATTTTCGACACAAAACTAGCTAAAACATACAAAATGATGTCATCAGAAAAATTAGAAGACGCCGATGTGGTCGTGCTGGCATATCCCTAACACGACCACAAGAATCGCTAATTACTTATTATAAGCACCTTTTATTCGCAGAGCAAAAAGTTCGGTTTCGATACGTCATTCGTGAATCGACTCCAAGTATTTCAATACATCTAGTTTTCAGGTTTGTCCAATCAATACTGTTTGTTAGGTTTTGTTAACATCCGTGTGTAACATTTTTGGCGTAAATTTTAACATAAAGTTTACTTTAGTTATAAATTTTCTTTGTAGTATAACTGTGTCAGAGGAGCTCGTAGCTCCTCTTCTGGTGCTAATTCAGCGACCCCTTTTCTATTACCGCATATGTAAAATTAATTTAATGACCGTATTTTAAATTGAAACCAAAGGAAGAAACCTTGTAATCTATAGACCAAAGGAAACTGGCCAAAATCTTGGCAAAAGGCTAGCGAAATGAGAGGTAGTCCAGTGATACTTGCGCTCCAAACAATAAATTAAAAGAACACTATAATCAAAAATGGACCAAAATTAAAAGTAACTAAACTAAATAAATTGATCCAGAGTGAGTTAGTCTTCTTACATAAGTTGGTTGTAAACTAGTTATAATTCCCTTTTTATCCTGTAATTGGGTTCTTTCCTGTTGGATAATAAAGTGATATTATTATTATTATTATTATATTGAATCGCACATTTAATAACTGATAACATATCACGCTCGTTAATGAATTGGCAGAAAACGGCACAACAAAGTATACAAGCCGTGTTATAGTACAACATTCCAGAGTTATGAAGATATTAGGTTTTTAAAAAGGGTTTATTACGCTGTTTTCCAGTTCAAAGAAAAATAAAGCAACATCGAAAATTGTAACTGGCAATTCTTCTTTTTCTCTCACATTGAACACATTCAGAAACATATTGCATTACAAGAAGTAAATCATGGTGTATGTGCAATTAAATTTTTATTTGCATTACCAAACCAATTATTTTATTTAATTTATTAATTAAATTTTAATGACACAAAAAAGAACTGAAAAAAGGAAATTGCTACCAGCGTTTCCAATTCTCCGTTCCCAAATAGGTAATCGATTCTTAAAAGTAATTGAAAACAAGCACGTGATTCGCTTAGAGTTCTTGTTTCCAACTACCACAAATATCTAGGATATTTTATAAATAAATTTAATACTTTTGCTGTTCAAAGATTATTTAGTATAAATCCCTAATATTAGGCAAAATGAAACGTAACTAAGGCAATAATGCCTTTTCATGAGAGTTTGTTAAATAACTGAGAATATGTTCCTTTTTTATTTATAGTTGTGGATGAAAATTGCTAATATTATAGTAAGCAGTTATATAATAGGTAGTTTTGCTACGTGACACGAAACACTGGTAAAATTTTTTCACTGGAACACTGTATGGTATACGAAAAAAGGAACATATGGGGGACGTCCAATAATTAAAACGACAAACTGCAATAACTGGAAAACTACAAAATATCATTAATCAAAACTTTCTAAATTTCTATGACAACTTCGATCGACTATTTGAAAGATATAAACACAAACATAACCTCGTTTATTTATTTCAAAATATCAATTCCTCTCGAAACAAAAGAGCAACGTTCAATAGTAAGATTTTTAGTATCCGAAGGTGTGAGACCGACCAAAATTCGTCGAGACCGAGAATATTGAAATAGTACGGCGCAAAGTATCTAAGCCGCGGAAACGTGTTTACATGGATTGAACAATTTAAATTGGGCAGAACAAGTGTTATCGATGTGCATAATTCTGGACAATCGGTTAAAGTTTCGAATGCAAAATCACATCAATGACCTTATTCGCGATAAGAGACGTATAAGAACAATTGCTCATTCATGTGATAGTGATAGTGTTAGAACAATGCATCAGATCGTTCGTGGCACATCATAAAACGTATTTGAAATGCGTTCCAAGACAGTTGATTCAAGTCCGTAAAGATAACCGTGCACACATTTGTTCCGAACTTATACAACGGTTTTCAACAGAAGGAAATGACTTTTTAGATTGTGTTGAATAAAAATAGCAAAGTTTTAAATCATCAAAATCCGCGAAGAAAAAATCAAAACTCAGCCTTGTATCGGGAAAGTGCCCAATGCCCAATCTTTTGTGACTCATTCGAAAAATAAGATAGTGCGAACAGTAAGACCCTAACATGCTTCAACAATAATTAATTGAAACCTGCGGCAAGCATAAGACGCCACAGTACTTTCCCCAAAGATACTATTATGCCACATGTTAACGTCCGCCTTCACATTGTCCAGAAAACGCAGAAGATCGTCGAAGATTGTCATATTATCTTAAAATATTGACCATACACCATCTGATTTTCATCTTTTCGACCCACTCAAAGAGTTTTTACGTAGCACCAACCTCGAAAACCACGAAGCGTACAAAACAAAAAGCTGTACACCATCATCAAGGTCAAGAATCTTTACCACGGGAACTAAAGAGCTGCCAAAGCTGTAGGATAACTGCCTAAATGTTAATGGAGTTTACGTTGAAAGATAGTGTATACTGTCGTTCAAAAAAAGGTTTTTTTTGTCCACAGTCATTTGTCTAGTTAATTGTTGAACGATCCTCGTAATAGGAAAATTTAGGGTATTTTCAATATTATTAGATGAAGTTTAAAACAATTTCCTTGCGGTCTTTGCATTATTTTAGTATGTTATTTATTAGGTTATTCTAAAGAATCTAACGTATATCTTAACTTTTTTAAGGGATGGACGAATTTTTAGAAGTAGCTGCTTTTCGTGATTTACACACTGAAGACGGCATCGCATTTTCTTAAGTCAAGTGTATTCTTTTTTTTTAAATAGTTTCAGCAAGTTAACGGCTCAGTGACCCAGTGGAAGGAGGGCCAGCACTTGAATTTGGCAACTCAGATGTCGTGCGTTCGAAACCAACGTTCGACGAGTACAGTGGCGGTATTTCTCGGGCGAGCGAATGTAGTAACAAGACCCTCGAACACTACTTTACAAGTACTTTGACAAGCTAAAATATTTTATTACCCCCTTGAGTTGCTCATTAACATCACAAAAAAGTAATCTAAATAATCTTAAACCTAATCATAAATTCCTTATTGCAATTTTATATGGTATTCCCATACATAGTTTTCCATTTATTAGTATCTTCAAATCAATTTTGAAACTAGGGAAAATTAAATCGTATCATTATGCTCCATTTCTTCTAGGTAATCTTATACACTTACTTAACCAAATAAGGAACTGAATAGTAATAAAACGAGATGACGGTATGATAACGGTAAACACTAAAGTTAATCCTGCTTAAATAGCGAGATTACGGTATTCATTAAACATGACTGGAATTTATGCGTAACTGTAAAAGAATCTTTTGTAAGTTCCTCGTGTACGCTATTTTAACGTAGTGTCCGAAAACTTCCTAACTTCGGTGATTGTTCTATATATAAGTTATCTTTATGATTATACGACATGAAAGAAACATGAATTATAGTTAAATTACCACAATAAATGTCACTCAAATAACTTTAATTTGATAACGAATGACTTTCTTGACAAGACGTTTGTTAGTTTAACTTTGTAGAAACTTCGTCCTATCTGATTACTAAAACAATACGAGTTATTTTATTAAGTAAAATGCCGTGGCAGGTATAATTACAGTGACGTCTTGTACTTAATAATAAATAATACCCAACAATAGTTAAAGAAAACCCTCGAAGTCCAAACAAAACGAATACAAAGTAAATACAAGATGAAAAGTTTACAACCTCACGCTAGCACGAATCGACTTATCGCATTTTTTCTCAATTTTAATTTATTACGATACATTAGCTTTCTGGGGAAAAAGTTGGTTACTCAATACATCATTGATGTGTATTTTTCACGAGGTCACGCGAGTGTAGAGACACTTTGCGGTTGTTCCCTCGTCAATAATGAAACGGCGGAAGACATGCGATACCTATTGGAAACCTTTTCCGTCCTTCCTGATCCACGGTCGGATACCGCGCCGCACAAGGCGGTACATAGCATTAAGCACTTACACGTTAGCTTTTGAAGAGTTTTTGAGATACTTACCCTTTTCGAAATTCGCTATTTTCCTGTTTATACTTCTGACTACACATTGGTGTTAAGTATCTGAGAGCTTTAATGTAACAAGACTAACGTATTTAATAAAATGAGCGGAAAGCTTAATTGAAATCCTTGCGAACCGATACCAAGCTTTTTAACCAAAAATACTTGAATTTGAAATTGTACAAAGCTTCTTTTGAAAACTAGATATTTCTAATGGCTTTTATATAGCTTTCCGCAAAAATGAACAAAAGGTTTTATATAATCGCAATTCAGTGATATGGACTACAATTCGATCTTACGTTTGGTGCATTTTGTATGGGAAGTACCCATTGCTTTCAATTATAAAAACGAGAACCGAAAATATTATTAAGTTTTTGAATTTAGGTCTTTTAAAAATATCTGTTTCACTATTCACTTAAAAAACTAGTTTCCTTGAAACATTGGGCATTTATAACACCATAGATTCTCGTGTAGTTGGAAACATGGTATAGTTAAGCCGTTGACTAAAACTAAAGATTCTAGAAAGTTAACCACGATTAATATTTTACTGGTACTGCCTAATGTTCTAGAACGCATAATAGAACAGTAACTGAGGTCTGGATCCAAGCGTGGTTATAGCTATGCAAGCGCCCTTTCGACGAAAGATATTTTATCAGTAACCGATCACGATCTCGAGACGGTATTGGAGATTCAAGCGCTTTTAATGCCATAACACATTCTACACTACCGTCCATAGAAGTTTGGCCAAGTAAGTATAACAGTATTCCAAATCAATTTGAAACAATTGTATGTTGCTTGCTTTAATGGAAGTGGAAGTAGATGTAAGATGGAGAAAGTATTCTTCCTTTTTTTTTCATTTGTTTAGCACTGTGTTCACATGGAGTCATCAGTATTATCCTTATGAATTTTAAGGATTCCTTTTATATTGGAATTCTCATTTCTTTGATAGCATGTCATATGTTACAAGTAAGCACCTTAATTTGTTCTGATTATTCAGATCTGATTTGGGCCACATTATTTTATACTGTAACTGAATTTCACCATGGGATTGATGAATCTATGCATCTCCTGTTTAATTCAGATATAGGTATTTTTCTTCTTTTTTAGAAATGGTGTGAGATTTCGTAATGCGCATATTGATTATTCTGTTAACCCAAACTATTTGTAATGATACTGTACATTTTGCTGAAATATACGGAATGAAATAAATTAGGATAACATATGTTGAAATAAATTAAATAATATAAATATAAACTATACATGCTTATACAATTTAAGAAAGTCCACAGGCTTATGAAAACCAATATGCAAACTTCATCAGGACAATCTATGCAAACATAGAAAATATAGTCAAACAATTATTTATAAGGTAGCTTAATGAAAACTATTCACTTTCAGATAATTCAATATGTGCAGGATCTGTCAGTGAGTATTATATCATGTTTTTAGAGCTAACTCCTATGTACTACCACTTCTGTATACTTTGGTACTTCAGCAGTTGTTTGACTTAGCGATTATCTCCACAACATTAAATATATCCCCGTTGGGTTCTAACTAGCACATTTTCGACATACCTTATACCATATGCAATAATACGCAGGAAAACGGAATTTCTCGGTAATTCATCAGATTCATACATATGTAGCAGTTTATGTTATTCTAAGTCTAATAATTTTATCCTCAATATATCGCAGCGATGTCACAACGGTTATTATTACTATGAAACCATTGCTGAATTTCTTACTTGGTTAGTGAAAATGTATAACACATCTGTTTTTCACGGTGCTGTTACAATTAGGATTATTTTATACTTTCCATAAAGATGTATCACAACAAAAATTTTTACTAACGTGGTTAATGATTTGAAAGTGACATATTATTCACTTCAAAGCACATATTTGATAAACAATTTCAGGATGGTCTAGCTATATACAACTGATTTTTGCTGATCATGCACGTTCAGGTACACGGGTTAGATAAAGAGCAGTTTCTCTGAAATGTTTATCACGTCCATTATAAAATATGAAACTAGACGACACGTTTGCATTCTGCTTTCATATTGCAAGCAGTGAATATTGAAGAATTTATACAAAGTGATTTAAAACAATAAGTAATGTCGCAAAGAGAAAGGAGTTATCTACGGAAATACGTGCTCAAATAGTCGTAATCACAACGTAGTCAAAGTAAGCGAGAAATTTATAAATTACTGAAATTAAACCGTAGAACCATGGTCTATAATGTTAAAAGATATCATAGGATGGCAGTGTATCCAATAAACAGCTACCCTGACGGTCAAAAATAACATCATCAAAAGAACGTACAATTGTAATCTCGAACAAACGGAATAGATGAAAAACAGCGCCAGAAATTGCTGCCGATGTAAATGTTTCGCGCCCAAAACCAGTTAGCGTGACTATGGTACTAAAGGCCTCTGTGCCAAGCTAGTTTGTATGGAAGATTTGCTATGCGGAAACCGTTATTACACAAAGCAAACAAAGCTAAACGGTTAGCATGGACTAGAGAACACAAAGACTGCATATTGGAGGATTAAAAGAAAATGATCTTAACCGACGAATCTAAATCGCACCTCTAGTTCAAACAGAAGAACATTTGTCCGTAGATCGAACGGGGAACCAGCACTGGAATCCTGTATTACAACAAGAATAAAACATGGAAATGAATCATTCATGATTTGAGGTTGTTCTGACCGTACCTCTGTGGGCGATTTGGTCAGACTAGATGGTATCTTTGAAAAAGAAGGTTATAGGGGGTTTTTGGAAAAGAATGCTATATCATCTGGAACACAGTTAATCGATAATAACTCCGTGTTCCAGCACCATAATAATCCAAAAGCACACTGCAAAGATATGTAAGTATTTGGAGCACAGAAAGAAAATGGATGTGGCCGCCCCAAAGTTCAAATCTCAATCTGATCGAGCTTTTGCGAGAGGAATTCGACCGACAGGTTCGAAGATTTGCTTGCTAGTACTTTAGGCGCAACTACAGGATACGTGGAGGAAAACAGAGCCGCTAACACTGGCAAAGCTGCGGGAGAGAATGCCAAAATTGTGCGACAGTAATAAAAGCGAAAGGTGGGAATATTGACGAATCGCAAATTTAAGTTAATTTATGACTCTTTGTTGTTAGCAAATTGATAAGTACATTGTTTTTATAACTGTATTAGTATGGAATAAGGGATTATTTTAGAATTAGTTTTGACTTGTTTTTGTAGTATTTGTGTAGGTGGGTAAACACTTATGCCTGGCAGTGTATATAACATCTACACTAGACTATAAAAAAACCTTTTATTATCTAATCTACGTGGTTTTGGGTGAACCAAAATTATAAATGATCACGTACTTCGTCAGTTAATGTAAATGTTCAACAACAAAAAATGTGAATTTGCTAGCAAGCGAAATGGCAAAGTACGATGAAAGAAAATACGGAGAATACTCGGTGTGACATCACGCGTCGAATCCAACGCGACCGTCGCAAACAAACTAAATTACATCTACTTTGGGGAGTTTACTTGGATGATACGCACTAGTGCGATCGATACTTAAGCCCCTCGTCAAATAAAATTATTGGTGTAGACCGGATGCCGCCAAACAATCAACCTACTAACCGCGGGGGTGTACTTTTTTCCTGTAACATACGTACACTAAGAAGCATATGATGTAGTTCTTATGCCTTCGCATAAAAGAACGAGACAGGTGGTTCAAACATTGAAATTTGTATATAGGTCGGGAAACGCAAGCAAAACCATATCGGACATTTTAGTTACATTTCTTCAGTCCATCACTTTTCATTTCAGCGGTATCGGTTGTTGCATTGTTCTCTCAGCCATGTTAGTTGTAAAGAAGTTTCATTTTGAGCGAACTGAGTGATATTTTGTAAAGAAATGGATATCAATGAAAGAGCAGAAGTACAAATTATTAAATGGTTTCATGTAGATTAAACATACACAGAAATTCGAAATTTGTTTCATAATGTATTCCATAGATCAGCACGTACCATCTCGCCACATTTGGCATTAAAATAATTTCTGAAAGACAAGGTTTTCTATCCTCATGTAATCATAGCAAAATTAGTTAGTAGTACAGAATAAGAATTGCAAGAAATGCCATGCGCTTTTGTAGAACAACGTTGTTGTGTAATAACGGTTGTTAGTTTTGCAATTCCCTGTCCATACATTTTTGACGAAACATTAACCAGTGACCGATATCTTCACTTGTTACATGTCCTAGGATATATTAGACTAATTATATTTGGAAGTACGTGTACATGATGAGCGCTACCCCATAACCAGCTAACAGTATGAAATTATTTAACAAAAACTTTGCTAAACTCATGCATAGGAAAAAAGTACATGTTGCATGGGGTGTACTAAAAACAGAGTATGTAGAATATCATATTGGACGATCTTAAACAAGCTGTAGAAACTTTTGAAAGAATTGATAAGCGTTCTCTCGGATAAGCTAGGAATTCTGTTCTGAAAAGTTTTTAGTAATTTATGTTGGTATTCTTTTGTGCATTTATTTAAGTTTACTTTATTTTTGTTTTTTTTTCGATAAAAAAGTTAGTTCTATTACAAAGTAAATTTCATATGAAGTATTGTACCGTTAAAAACATTCTCATAAAAAACGCCTAGTTAATGCCATAATTCCAACAAGACAACGCGTAATAGCAACTTGACTGGACTAGCTTGCTAAGACTGCAATTACCCACATTTATTCCTGAAAAATGAAAACATCGGAAATATGAGCATTTCAAAGAAAATGTTTTTTTTTCAAAATACCAAGTTAACTGTGATTAAAAAATAGCATCTTAAGCTAGTCCGGCAATACTGCAAATTTCACCCCATTTTGTTATCTCCCTGGCTTCACTACTTTCCGAGATCGCTGTAGTAAACAAAAACTTACCTTCATGCAACATATACCAGAAATATTAGAGGAATAATGCGGTATAAAATCTGCGTACAAAAACAACAATTTTACTAAAACCTTTCATATGTGAATTCAATTTTTCTTTTTGTACTTGGCACTCAGTTACCAATAAATCCACTTTTACAACAAAGGTATTCTATTACACAGGAATTGGATTAACCTTTTCCTCATATTAAATTCAATTTGACACACTTTTCCGTTCGGGTAACTATCGATCGCCTTCCATGTTCGTGTAGATTAAATTCATGCACTCAGTCAATTGTACAATATTTGCTCTTCCCCGGCATAGGACATATTAGTGGGCAGAATATTACAGTCGCGATGGTAGCTAATGCTTCCGTCGTTAAGTGTATGTGCTACATAAATAATAGTAACGATCGTTCCATCGAATGCATGCTCACATATGTAGGAAAAGAACAATTTTCTTCGTGCGGATACGACGTTATCCACCTTCTCGTATAATTGCCGACTGTTGATTGAGCATTAATAAAAGCGACACTGATAATATACGAGCAATACTTTGACCTTATTAAAACCGCTTAAGAATAGAGTAGTGAAAAGGAAATTTTAAATATTAAAGAAGAAGTAGTGTACCACTAGAAATCGTGATGATAAACTACCCAATTCAGCAAATTAGTCTAACTTAAAGAATGACATAGAATTTGCCAAAGGCCGATTTCATAGTACATTTAAGGAAGGCATTAAAGTTAAATCTCAGTAAAAATTAATTTGGGTTTCATAAATCACGATTAACGCGACGTTTAATTTTAATGGCGGTAAAATGGCCAGTTAAGGAATTAATGGAAATAAATAAATATAGAGTTATCCTTCGTCTTGATATGTCTGAATCAAAAGCATCAGCCTGTCGCATAACCTACCATTGTATCACTGCGACAACGGTACATCAAAATATATATAATATGGAAACGGAATGAAGCCCGAAATAATTGTATGTAAAAGCAAGGTTCTGCGGGTGGTAGAGGCCATTGTGGTGTGTAGTATTGGTTTGAAAATTTTAGATTTCACCGGTTTGAAGTTTATTTGAGCACAATTTTGCCCTCACTGCACATGCAGTTAGAAGAGAGGATATGGTAAGCGATGTTTAGATGTTTTGTACATATTTCACGGGGGTTCTTCGGTATAAAATCCATTTAATTAATCTGTTAAAAATATTATACCGGGTCCTTTCTTTAACGTTACACATGCATTTTCTTATATCTAACTTTAAGAAGATAATTGTTAATGAGTTTCTAATAAAACCAGTTACCAGTGCTACCACAGATCTCTCTTAATGCAAATAAATTAACTATTTTGTAAATCTCACGAAGACATTATTTTATTTTAACCATTAATTAAGACAAATAAAACAACATAATAAAAATAAAGTCTAATTTTATAGCAAATTTTCGAACTGTTCTCTTTACCTTTCAAGGCAATTCTGAAAGCAACGCAGCACATGCAGTACGTATACGGTCTTTCACTTCATCTAAGTTACGTATTTGCACGTGATAAAGTTTACTTTTCAGGTAACCTCAAAGAAATTAATCATTTGAAAATAGATCAGCTGATCTATGAGCCATGATATAGGGCCAAATCTGCCAATCTACCGTTTTTGAAATGCATTATTCAAGAAATTCCTGACGACGTTTGTAGATTGTGGCGTTTTCCTCAACATTCAGTATCTCAATTGATGGAATGATGTGGCCTTGCAAGACATTCAGATATTTTGTTGCAGAGAGGTTACCGTCAATAAAAAATGAGCCAAGTCTATCGCTTATTGTTTCAATCCAGACATAGACTTTTTGGGGGTACTGCGTACGGGTCAGGTTTTGAGCATAAGGATTCATACAGAACCAATATCTAACAAATTAATGGAAAGGAAATATTGTACTTCTCAATGGATAAATGTACAATAGTAACCGAAAGTTCTGAGAGTTGAGTTCTTCATTTACAGTAAATATAGCTTCATCAGTAAAAATTATTTTATTTAAAATTTCATCATTTTCATTTAACATATTGAACATTATTTCGCAAAAATCAGTTTGTCTTACTTTGTCTTCTTCGAAAAGCTCTTGATGGTTTGACATCTTGTGTGGCTCATATTTAAATTCTTCAGTTTTGTACACCGAACTGTACGATACTCCAAAATGCCTAGCGAGATCTAAGTGATCCTTGAGTTTTTTCTGCATAACACAGGATATTCAATTTCATGTCTTCTGTTAAACCATGATTAGTTTTATTTCTTTTTTTGGTGGAAGTTTAGAATACAGCCATCTTCTTTGAATTTGTTAAAATTGTTTAGAATTATTTTCGCATAAGGTATGGGCTAGATTATTTAATGGAAAGCATGTCCCTAGCTGTCCTTAAACTATTATTCTTCTGGTTCTATTTACTCATTATATAAATTAGCTATCTACTTTTCAATATATAATTAATTTAAGATAAACAAAAAATCAGAAATAATTGTAAAAAAAATGTTTTTTCTCTCCAAGGCAACCTAATTTAAACAATAAGCTATAGTTGCCTGCTATACCTCTAATGCATTGACAATTATCTTTTTAATGTTACAATTAGGAAAATGTTTGTGTAACGACGAAAAAACAATCCGGTATATATATTCCACCGTAGATATTCCAAATTCGATCATATGAATGACTACCGGTAATATGTAGTAATAATTCAAAACGGCATAGGACGCATCAATAAAAGTACCGGATGTAAGTTATCAAGCCATCCCCCTTGCCTCTCCACGTCACCATTAATACACGTATAGAACGTTCTTATAGAACGATCGAACCGTCATCCCTCGCTATACTTTTCCGACCTCGAAAGCCAGAACCAATAATCATTTTAGCTGTAAATAAATGATGAACCATATACATTAAATATGTATTGGACACGCGGGAATGTCACTGAGATCGCGCGCGACCTGCCGGCTTACCTAGCCACCGTCGCCGCCTCCAACGGTGGTGTAGCGTTGGTTGTAATGATACAAGCGGTTGCTCGGCAACCCGTCGACGACGAAGACTTGGAAAAGAAAGGACGTCTGTATGGGACACGCGAGCGTGTCGTCAGGCAAAGCGTCGATCGCGATTAGGAAACTCTATTGCGATTGGAAGCGCGGAAAGAGCTGACAGAACTTTGCTTAGAAGAGATCGGATTCGGATAAAAAATTACCGCCTCCCACTCTTCTCAGCAACCTCTATTAAATGACACCTTATTGATTGACTACTTATGAAGCAGTTCCACAAATTATTGCACTTTCTCTATACTAAATTTTGAGTGGAAATTTTGAAACTGCAATTTCAAAAGATTCACGAAAAATTTAAACAGCAGTATGTGTTTGCCTGAAGATGATCTTCAGTCGAAATCGATAGCTGAAATGTAGAATAAAATCCTACTTTTACCAATTTTTTTGTTATTACTTTTCGAGTACTATAAAGGTGTTCCAATAAGTAATTTGGGATTTCGTTTTTAAATAAAACCAATAGTTTTAGAAAAATAATATGCTTGTTTATTTCATTAAATAGTAGAAACATAGCAGTTATGATTTGAAACTAATATTCTCCAAGATTGTCCTTAACTGTTTCTGCGCAAAACTGACAATAATAGTATTTTGCCATATTTACGGTTCAATTACACTAATGACTTAACAAACATTTAGTTTTAGGCCATCAATTGTACGCGGATTGTTAGAATAGACTTTGCCCCACAACAAAAAAACGAGAGAGATAAGGTTGCATGGTCTGGCTATAACAAATCCATAGTTTCTATCATTGTATGGCACGAAGTGCCATCTTGTTGAAAGAACAATCTTTTTTTTTTATTAACCCAATTGGGTATACACGGTATTGCTCGCCATTAACATTTATTGTTTTACTATCGTCATTTTCATGAAAAATTATCCTATAAACCTTTCAGCCCACAATATACACTACACAATTACTCGAGAAGAAAGCAAGGGCTTTTCTCCAATCTTTCGAGGATTTGCACTTATTATTTTGAGATGAAAGTGCTGTTTTTCTTTAAAAACTAAATGTTCCCTAACATCTAAAGTACTCTAAAAACTGAAAACCACGTAATCTAAAATTCTAAATTGGTATGACCAGAACTAATAGGTTATCACATATTTTCGTGTTGTTCTATAAATAAGTAATTGTAAGTGACTTGTATTTAAATATACAGTAACCGCCATACAATTAACAATGATCTGTTTAGATAGATTTTCTTCTATATCCATACGTTATTGGTCCTTGATATTAATAGAGCGCAGAAATAATCTTTAGTCCTCTTCCAGTAAATCACAGAAAAAAACTACATTAATATGTGATTAAATGTTAGTACTGCAAGAGAAATAATACATGGTGATCAGCTTGTAAAGAATAGTTAACAACGCATGCTATATTTTACTTTATAAGAAAATTTCTATTATAATCTAACATTTTGTAGAAAACCAGCGATTTTATCATTTTCTTGATTATATTCGATTCCTTCTTTCTTTTTGTTTTCGCTTATTATTTTGCAAAATCAGATGCTCCCAAAACTTTACAATATTGTGTAGTAACATCATGGCAGTTTAAATCTCAATCACAATAGTTAGTGATTCTACTGCAACATTTTGAGCAAGAAAATGGACCGTTAATATCCTTGAATGCTGTACAGCAGATAAACAAAACAGTTGTTAATAAGCAATTATAGATCGACTGTTTATTTTTAGCGAGTGCCGCAAATCCGTATTGCATCTGTATGACATATTAAAACTCGATGGGAAAGACAGCCTATTCTATAACAAACGTGAAATTAGCAACGGTTTCGCAATGTGGCAACCTCGCATGAACTGTATTCCACAAGTACAGAAACGTTTATTAAATACGATATCCATAAGGCTAATAATTATTGTCTCTAACATTTGTAGACATATTCTTGACCTATAGTTTATGCATGTTAAACACGTAACGGTGGTAAAAATTTTTTACATGTTCAAAGGGAATTTCAGTCAGCGCATTACAATTCAAAAAGAACTATTCAAATATTAAATTGGCTTAAGTAAAAACTCAGTAAGTAAAGATGTATACATTAAATTAGAGAACATTATTAACAAAAACTCCAAAAAAATACACTCAAAAGTTATGATAATTCTTGCTATGTTGTCGATATTCCAAGATAATAAAGTGTTCGTAGTAGTTTACAAGTTTGCTCAATTATGTAAGCTGTGACAATTATAAATGTAATTTTTCGTAAGCAACAGCTTTATTGTTGCCACTCAAATAACATAGTGAGACAATTTTTCAGGTTTTTAACCATTGAATAGGTTGATAAAATTACAATTTTCTTGCAATTTCCAACGTATTAAATTTCCGAAAAAATATCGATCTCGGAGGGGAGTTGAACCCAACATCTCTGTATTTCAAGTCCCCTCCGAGACCGGTATTTTTTCGGAAATTTAATACGTTGGAAATTGCAAGAAAATTGTAATTTTATCATTACTAATGCCAACAGTGGTTTAGTATTCATATTAATATTAGTATTAATATAGATGTTAGTTTAACACTGAATAGGCTATTCATAAATACTTAGGTATTCCATCAAAGGAAATTGGGTCGTCCTATAGACTCTGAATTTAGTAGTCATAGACTGGTTAAACAGAAAGATTACTTAATATATAGAATTTTAGGTAGTATATTGCAGTAAATAGTTGTCTATTTGATATAAAAATAATCGCAATAAAATGAAAAAAAATATTCAAAAACCAGATTGCACTATTCAGCGTTTTTGTAGCAACTAATCCTACAATAAAAAAAACGTTGTTGATTCGGTGTCAGTTCATGTCAAAATATAGAAAAAAAACGGAACCAATATCACAGTATCTAATTTAATTAGTCAATGGCTACCGGCTTCGTGAACATCTGCATATCATCAGGCCAAGACGCTCCAAAAAAGGACTACAGAATTAAAACAGATTCAAAAAATTTAATAAATTAAATTTCAACTTGCAATGTTGCATTGTTGTTGTTTTATAGTTACAAAGTACCGAAATAAACGACAAAAATGTATCAGAAACGTATTGACATCTTAATTTGGTCTGCATCGTAGTATTACGTACTTTTATTCTATAGAACATAAAAAAATGTTGAAATGAAAATCTGCTATTAATGCAACTGCAAAATTCAAGTACTACATGTAAGTGTAAGTGTCTAGTAATACAATACATTTATAAGAACCTAAAAAATGCTAGAAATAAAACCAACTATTTATAACTAGTTTTACACATCGGTATTAAAAAGTATTGCCCCATGATGCAAATAAAAAAGAAAAAAAAAATGTAAACAAGGAAGCTGGTCACAAAATTATCAACACGACGAAAGTATTGTTTGGCTACCATTTTATAACAAATAATGCAAATATATTACACAAAATCGGTTTTCCTTGCTCGCACTTGAACAAGTGAAGTTCATGTATGAAATTATTTCATTGTTCTTCATCACAAACGAATTTTAGTAAACAATTTATGTTGAAAAACTGCAAAGTATTTGTTACAAGCCTCCCAATTCTTGAATAAGTTTGAAGGTAAATCTATTACAAGAACTTTTAGTATAATATACAATTATAACTAATTATTCCGCTTGTATCTATTTGTAGCTATTGGATATGTGTAGATTGCTAAACCAGCAATTAATAAAATAAACAGAAAATTCAACTGCAAAAACTTCGAACCAATTTGCAAATGCGAAAAACGAGGATAGCAACAGAAGTAATTTTACAGAAAGCAGATCGAAAGGTACTGATTGGGTATTAATCATGAAGTTTTAGCACTAGTCAAAACAATACTCATTAATTTATAGTATATATGTTAAGCGAAAAACAGTTAAACATGACACGTTCCATAAAAAACTCGAAAAAGTAATTTATATACCTTGTAGTTGCAAACCTACATTTAGAAATAAATATTAATAGAGATAAACAACATCAAATATGATATAAAAAATAGCATTACGAACATATTAAGCTAATGCAACTGGAAATTAGTAGCTATGAATAATAAGTTATGTTATATTCCACGAGGTTGCTGGGGTAACTAAACAACCAATCGATATATTCGAATTGATTGTAACGGTTAATCAATTATATTGTAAATCCTGTCCTATTATTATCAAGGATAGCAATTACATAAATCACTCCGCTTTAATTTAATTTAATGGCAACGCCATAAAGTAACGATTTCATAAAGGATATCCGACTACAACAGACTCGTAGATATCGAAAGCATGCAGTTAACATAACCTAAAACCCATTCCCGCAATTTAATTGAATCGTATTGGCTATTCCGTCAACATCACATCATATGGAAATTTTAGAAATGTATCAATATTGAAAATCAGTTCATCAATTAGCATTAATTCATAGATACGAAGGATATAGTCACGTAAAAAAAATAAATTCAAGCTTCTCCTATGCGCCACAGCTTTAAGCGTTAACATGCCAACTTAATAGAGTTAAAATTGAACTTAATGGAGAGGTTTTCACCCATGTTTCTACTACAAAATAACAATATCAACTGATATCATAGATAATTAAACCACCGTTACGTCACCAGTTCAATAAGAAATCTTCGGGCAAGTACACATTATATTAAAGGAAAAACACCGGAGAGATAGATTATTCTGCGTTCAAAGAAAAAACGTGCACAACATTAACAGCCTTAAAACATGAATAATTAATAGCCGGCATAAACAATAAAATGCGTTTTTTTAATTTTCTCAGGAACAACACAGTTGCTTAGTGAACATAAATCTGGCAAAATTCAGTAAACATGTTATGTAATAAAACTTACCTAAAAATCGAGGATCCTTTATCAACGAACAAAAAAAAACAAGCGGAAAAACAGCAACAAACTATAATGGCGGTAGCTTGGTTGGAATATTAAATTAAGATGAAAGCGCAGACGCATTGAGTTTTAATAGGTTTGGAGCGCTATCTATGAAAGGGGTCTCTAACTAGTACATTAGTACAGTTTCAAGATATCTATAATATAGTAAAGTAAAGCAAACCTCAAAATGAGTTCCAAAGATAATTTGCAGAAACTTACTGCAATGCATCAAATCGCGTTAAGAGAATTTCAAAAATGCAGGAAAACACTGTGCGATTGTAAGTAATTAAATATACTTCATACTTACAGTAACTTTTTTAAAGATCAATATCAAGTTGAAAGCGTAGGGTATTTCCATATCTTGAAATATTTCCAATTATACATTATGAAATTTGCAATATTAAAAAGTTTATTCGTAGTGTATTCATTTCTTTGCTTTTTCCCTTTCTTCCACGAGTCCAATTTTCCAAGTAAATTAATTAACCCATATTTACACTAGAGAATGATTACTTATTATTCGTCGTCTAGCCTGTTGTGAATGCAGGTGCTATTGTAATCTATTAAATATTTTTAGTGAATACACGCATTAGAGAACAACAAATAGAAATCAATAAATTAAAAATCTCTAAATTTTCCTTAACTAATGAAATTGAAATGACTAAACAGAGAGTAAGCAGTCTTGAGAAAGAGTATAAGGTAAATGCCATGAACATGGGTATACGCATTTTATTGTTACCTATTTCAAAATCATTTTGTAGATTATACTTGTTAAGCCAAACCACAACCGTAAAACTGAGAAAAAAATAGATCTTGCGCTGTTGAAAATAGGCGACCGCGTACGCAAATTTCACAGATACATTCACAAAACAGGTACTGTATGATTAAGAGCACATTGAAAGTATAACTTTACAATAGTTTGTCACCCAAACTTCGAGGTATTAGGTCTTATGGAGTATAGCTCACCTTTATTGGCTTATATGAATTCGCATCTAGCTAGCTTCTTTTGAAACTATAGTACATGGTTTTCTAATATTTAAGATTAATATAACCAAAAACTTAAATTGATATCTTTTCGTAAACAGTAACCTACATAGAAACTTTTTCTAATAACCGCTAATAACTGACAAATTGACATAATAATCATACAAAGTACCAAACTATTATTTCAAATAACCATTGTATTGAAAATCTGGCAGTATTACTTTCATAACAGCAATACTTCGAAGCCTGGGTGATAGTCTATAATAGGAATAGATAGAAGCAAAAATAAAAAAAACCGTAATAGATAATCTTTATTTTATTTAGATATATATACATAATGTACGAGGGTGAGTCAAAAACTAATGCCTCCTATTCTTTTCTCCTTTTAATTGTTAAGAAATTAAAATGCAGTAAAGGTTAAAAGCAATAATAGTGATAATTAATTTGTTACTTTTCAATATAATCTTCGTCCATTTCCACAGTTTTGGTCTATCTTTTAACAAGATGATGCATCCCACTGTGGTAAAAAGCACACTGCCTCTTAAGGCATTGATACACGGAAGCCCGAAGAAATGGTACCCTGATGATCCCAGGTCAGGGCTGTATAGGAGATTAGGCAAGACTTCCGATCCAATTTTCACAATCTTTTCAGTAGTGTGACCAATAATCGTCGTTTCACTGCCTTTACTGGGCTAGAGAATGCGACACAATTAATCACTAGCTAAATCTTGCTTCGAGTCACTGTAGTCAACGGCCTGGCCTTCCGCTTTTCATCAGCCAACGATATTTGTCTTTCAGCTTGGTTACAGCAACGAAGGCATCGTCTAACAGTTATATCTGCTGTTGCACCGCTGTACAAATTTTTCAGTATTTCATGCGTTTCACCCTCTGAATTCAATAGCAAAACGCTGTTTGAGGAATAGTACCAAATTCAAGTTTTTTACTTAGCTTACTTTATTTTAGTAGAAAAAATTGAAGGCATTAGATATTTATTGATCCTCGTGTAATTTTATTTAAATATGTATAATATATAATTTTATTTAAATATATACAAATATCTCATATTTTTGTCTTAATATCAATTATTACCTTTCAGAACCCATAGCATCACCTGTCGAAAACAAGGCAGTTAAGTTAGCTACTCTAACAGAGCAAAAACATGTCTTACTCCAACAAATTTTCGAAAATAAGAAACGAATAGATGAAATAATGGCAAAGAAAAAACCATTAGCTAATTAAAACTAATTTGTTGCGTAGACTTGTAGGTCTTCCGTATGTTGTTTTATGGTCTCCCTCTTATCAACAATACGCTGCTTTAGGATATCATTTTCCTTATCTAATGTTTCTATTTTCTTCTGTAAAGCTAATTTTCTTAACATTAAACCCCATTTCTCTGCTGAGCTTAAATCTATTTGGCCAGTGGTAGGTCTCCTAAAAATTATTGTAACTGTAATATGTAAGTTGTTAGATTAAACCCAAATAATAGTAAATTTGATGCAGATGCAATTTCTGATATAGTGTATTGGTATAGTATTGTATAGTGTATTGGTATTTAATAAATCTAGATGGTATAAAAGTGCAGTTTTTCTAGCAAACTACCTACGTTCATTCATGTTCATATTTACTATTCAATCCAGATATATAACATTTATAACTAAATAATTAATTATTGATAATTAAAAATATCACTTTAGCAGATTACAGCAACATTGTTTTCAAACATATATAAATACTTTAGTTCACGAACACAAATTGACAAGGTCGATCGTTAGCAGTTTCATAAAAATAATAATAATTCATGCCTTCGAATCCCCAACAGCTTTCGCCAATTACAGGGGGCATCGCCCTGCCATGTATTGTATTATTATTACACCACCTGTGCCTGTGGCATCTTAAGATATTCGTTCTCAGTATTCGCCATGGTGTGAAGAAAACTACAGAAAATCTCAACTCTGAGAAACAGCTCCGGGGTTCGAACCCGGGGCAACGAGACTAATAGCCAAGCGTACAAAACACTGGACCATTAGCCTCTTTCATTATAAACGAATCAAATTGTAGCTCCATAGATAAGGTAGCTACATTCTGTTGATTTATGATAGTTCAGTAAGTTGCAATATATTAACATACATAAGAAAATACGTTAGAATCAACATTTATTTAAAGTATGTAAGCATCAAATAGATTTTTGTCATTTATTATAAACCATTTACTAATAGACATTTCTATGTAATTTTTTGATTCAAACGAAGTATGGTACAATTTAGCAAGCGTGCCGCTTTACGTGTAAAAAGGATAATTTCACGGTTTTGAATATAGGAAATTTTGCAAGCGTTTATAAGAGATATTGTGAGCGATTAGAAACACCTCTCTCATTCGTCTTTACCAAAAGGCCCTACAAATTGCATTGCTAGTGGGATTTCACATGGTTAATAAAGAAATATATAATGTTATATAATGCTGGATTTCGTGAGGTACTATATATTATATGCATATTCATATAAAATAAATATATAATCTGTTGATGTCCCTAAATATGAATTGAATAAGTCAACAAAAATTCGTATATTTAAGCTTATTTATTATTATAGACAATTTTTGGTTTATCTATATGACAAGTCACTCTCTTGGATTCTAGGCCCTCATGTAAAGTTTTAGATTATCATCAAATATCTTCTAATTACAATACTCTCGATTGGATGTAGTTTTTAGTGTCTTGCGTAATAAACAGAATCTTATTAAGCAGTACCATAGTATATTTTGCTGTATTTTGTACGCATCTGTTACAAAATACTGCAAAATAAATAGCTTTATTTCAAATACGTAATTTTAAAGGGCAACGTAATGTACTGGTTCAAATTTGGCCCGTCTTTTCTTTTAGTTAGGGTGAAAAGTAGATAGCGGCGCTGCTGCAAACGCATTCGAATGTAACATTAAGGCTGCACAACTGAATATGTTAGAGATGCGTACAGCTCGTTACTATCAATACTGAAAATAAGGAATGTAATTACTTACTATTTTAGTTTGATTGTGTTGTTAATGCAGGCTTTCTTGATGTAAAGTCTACATCAACACAATTAAACTAAAATAGTAAGTAATGACATTCGTTACTTTTTACATTGATATTAACCGAGCTGTATGCATCTCCAACAGCACTCGTTTCTGTAGCTTTATTTAACACAGTATTTATCCATCCAAACTACTTCACCTATGTAAGAGTTATTAAGACACTTTCTCTTAATTATAGTCACCTACTCTTAACATCTGCACAGATTGATTTTGCAATAAATTTTGCCTGAAGTTGTTTACTTCAAAATCAAAATCATAGCAAGCCATTTTATACTACAAATTTATTATTTATTGAACACATTCAATATATATTTTGTAGTATATTTAATACTGCATGTCTATATTTACATTTCTCATAATTCCACAAATCTTATCTTTCACTGAATGAACAGCTTGTTCCCTAAGCAAAGATTACATGACATTTAAATTAAGCAATATTGTAACAGATTCCTAGAATGAATACATCAATTCATTATTCGAATATTTTGAAACTCCCCATTTAGATGCAAATAAAAAATATGCGAATGGATAACGTACCAAGCAACAGTATTATTTGGAATGTCCTTTGCTAGTTCATCAAGATTTTCCATTTTCTTTGCAATTTGCAGTTGTTCAAATCCATAATTAATGCTAGTAACAATGTTGACTTCAATTAAATGTTGTAAATGGTCATAAATCTTCTTTTTATTGCCAACTGTTGGAACAATTTCCTTATACCTTTCATAGCTGAAATAAGAACGTTTTAAGAAGGAAATAAAAGATGCATGAAGTATTAAGATGATGGACGTTGATATGGAAAAGGCTAATCAGGCCGGGACTGGTGCAATATGATTGAAATAATACATATTAGTACCTTGTCACAGCCTAACCAAACGTTTTCTGTATAGGCGCTACAGTGAAGAAACGTTGTCAGAATAATGAAAACAAATATCCGTTATATTGAATTTAGCAAAGCTAGGGCATTGACACTAGTTGCGACTTACCTGACAGCCGACGAAATCGCTTTTGCCGTATCGCATAGTAATTTCAGACAGTTGTCGGACCGTTTTTCTGGACCGATTTTGTGGGTTTCTTCCATGTTTCTTCAGTTAGTCACTAACTTTTAGGCGTGTATGTTGTTCTTAATCAATGTGGAAGCTCGTTTTTCCGGTATAAACTAACGCGTTACATTTTTTAAATACATACATTAACGCCTGCGCACAAATAATATATCAAATTTTAATTATACAATTTAAATTGTTTACGTTTTGAGAGGAAAAACCAGTTTATGATGCATACTATTGCGTGTGGGAATACTGTAAATTAATGTAGAAAACTGTATACTTAAACTGATTAAAAGAAACCACTTTAGCAGTAGGTATTAAAATCGAAACTGAAGGGAATGATATTTATAAACACTTGAAGCCTTAGCATATTTAGAGAATAATTTTTTGCAAGAAGTTGAATTAATTCTTACAGACATTTATACATTCGTAATGATAGTATTGCCGTTCTATAAGAGATGGCGGTTGGAGACAGTATTGTAGCGATCTCTGCCATATGTGACGTTATTACAAGCATGGACCCCTGTAAGGCCGTGACTGTCACGTGCTGACAATTTAAAACAAATTTGACGTTTTTTGCAGAAAGATTTTAACATGACAGTAAATTGCTATTGTATTTCAAATAATAGCATTCGGACTAGGCTAGTATAGATTTCGTTTTCAAATATTTATTACTAAATTTTCACTATATATACCGTAAAATTTACTATACGTAAACAAATCGATATTTTTTATAGATTACCATTCGGCGTTCCTTTAGATGATATCTTTCCTTCTAATGATATTCACCCCTACTTGAAGGTAATGAATTCATTTATAATAGTGACTGTTTATGTTTAAAGTCATTTTGTAGACAATATTTTCAAAAGCTTATCATGACATAACATTAAATAAGTACTCTGTTGAAGAAGTGATAAGGTAAGTAATTTTTAAAGTTTCTTATATGAAGTATTTTGTGAATTTGCGTACTGGTACCATTAGTATCTCTTTAACTAATTATTTCTGTATTAATTTTTCATGAGTTTTGTAAACAATAAAAATTCGCTAATTTCTGAAGCATATCCAACTAGATTAATCATGTCGTGAGAAGTGCGTCGATACCTTTCCTCTCAGTTATACTCCATTTCGATTAAGAAGAATAGTGTAAATATTCACAACCCTGACCAAATTGCAAATGAATTTAATATCCTCTTTACAGGCGGTTGTTAATGGCATAAACTAACCGTCATACATTTCTGTCCAGTCTTACATCAATGTACTTGTTCCTATTTCACCAGATAAATTATTCGCGATCTTATGTAAATTAAAAATAAAGAAGTAATCCTCCAGTTCTGATGGTGTCGCCTGTGTCATTATTAAGGAGTTATTAGCTTAACCTTTGAACCTTTGAAATCATCAGCATGGCTCCCCAAAAAGCTACCTAACGTCAACTGCTTTATTACATTTCTACAATGAAGTTCTCAAGCAGATTAATGAATATTTGGGTATGAGAGGGGAGATAACTGCCTGGTTTGTGTGTTACCTTCAAGGTGGAACACAAATCATGTATGTACATCAAGTACACTAATTATGATGGCGAAGTTAAGATTTTTAATTCCGAATATTTTCGTGCTCAATGGCCTTAATACAGAGCTCAGAATTAGGCCGGTCCTGTCAGCTTGTACATCAACGATATAGTTCAACTATTATCAAATATATACATGACGATATACGGTATTGATATTTCCATTCGCATTAGCAACACTGACCTTGACATTCACAATTTCTTAGCTACTCTGTTGGACTGATTTAACGAGAATAAACAATCTTTTCGCAGCTCACTTTCGACGTGTCGATGGTTGTAATTGTGAGTAAGAGGAGGATGAAATAAGATTTCAATAAGTTAACAAAGTCAAGAGACGTATGCCATTCTGGACCGCGATTGTGTGTCAGTCTAACGGTATTCTCTATCCTCGTTTAACTGCTATTACAAAATCCTATCCTCTCATCGATTTTGTCAATTTGAATTGATTCAATGAAGCCCTCATTCCGTATTACTGCGAATAAGAGGGGTATATCGCTAGACATGCGTTATTCGTTTCAAGTGAAGTCGGTGTTCGATTCATTTTCCAGTCGCCCAGAATGCGATCAACACAGTTGTTCATCCGGTATAGTACTTCATATCCGTTAGAGAATTATGGAGGACGGATCGTTTCCGGGAACTACCATTGAAGAAACCTTATCATGGAGTGCTCACTGCGAAGATACAATAAAGGAAACATCCTCAGAAACGTTTTTATATAACAATCTACTTCTCCATGTATACAGACAATCGCTTATTTTATGCTGAAATGCAGCCAAGATTACAATATGACATCCTTCTGTGGGTGGAATCTGAAAGTAGAAGACGCGTTCTCGTAGTTCAAAAGGTTCAATTATGGCTCCCACATTCGCGAATTATTTTAACCTATATTTCGCGGCCTCGGAAATTTGCCTTTATCCTGTATATAGATTTCGGAGGAGGGTTGTTACGCGTGCCGCAATGTTTACAATCAAATCCGGACTACATTCTCATGACACTCGTGCAAGAGGACACTTTCAAATACCAATGTGCACTTTACATCAATATTGGTGTCAATGTTTTCAGTGTTAGAATTGTCAACAAAATACCAGCTCCTTTCAAGAACTGTAAAACGTTATGATCATTTAGAGCAAAATTGGATAGCAACCACCACCATTATTTTCACTCTGTTGGAGAATGTTTCAATTTAGAATAACTATTGCCCTAATGTTTTTCTCCCATTCTGTCTGTTTTATATTTTTAACACAACTTTTTGTTACATTTACTTTCTCTTTAACAAAATCAGGATTTACTTTCTTTTAATTTTGTTGTTTAGTAGCACGCCTTTGTTTTTTTTTTATTGATTTAACATGCACATATGTTACATAAATAAATACTTACTTGCTACCAAATAACCCTTGTCTCACTAATAATTTTTTATGAATGCATGAGACTGCGAAGTTCATTTGTAACGAAGTGATTCTATATTTCAGCAAACTACAAGGAACTATCGAAGAACGTCTACTGTTCAAAGAAGTCACTGTGTCATGTAAACCCATGCCATCTGGACTTCCCCCAGGTGTCCTTTTGTGGATATTGCGGCATTTCATTGGTTTACTTCCCCTACCATTACTACCAGAGTATACTAATGGACAACATTTTAGTTGGAAGCGCCTAGCGCAATTTTGTAAAAGATCTTTCATGAAGTATGCCACTATTGAAGTTAACAACAGACTGTTGATATGTAAATTGGCAGAGTAAGTAAGATATTTTCTTTTATAGTTTCTAAATACTTTTTTTCCAAAAGTAGCGCAAAATTATTTACTTTATATTAAAAATCATGCATAATGCAAGCTATTCCAAATTAAGGGTTACTCAATAATAATAAAATGAAAAGAATTGGGAAAATGTCAAATTTATTGATGATTTCACAAACTTATGTCTTTATTTCTCTACATAATCAATATGTCGTTCGTAACATTTTTAATATCATTATTATAACAAATTTTCCAAACTTTTCGGCTAAAATTTTGCCGCTTAGGATTTTAACCAATTTTATAGATATTTTCAATTCTTCACTTTAGTTGAAATCCACACGTCGGAAGGTTTTCGCCTCTAGTGTAGTTAACATGCCGATTTACCGTGGCCTTATTCCAAAATGGTTTCGTCTCTAGAGGGGTTTACACGTTGAGTTACCATGTCACTTTGATACTTCTGCTTTGTTTTTTCCCGAAGAAGCCTATCGGACTATTATAACACGGTCCAATTCCGGACACAATTCGTTTATTGCTGACTCTGGCTGTGGGAGCCTACGTATTCATTTCAGCAAACTTCACGGAAAGGAAATTACTCTTAAAATCTTATCTTTTCCTAAACTATGTCATAAGTTTTCGCAGCTCTGTAAACGTTGCCGAGACAAGCAAATAATTCACAGATATAACTCCAGCTCACACAAATTAATAATCTATTCATCTGTCAATAACACTCGGTTACGCGGTTGACGATGAGAATCCACGTGCTCTTGAATCGCTGTTTCATAAATATATTATTAATTTGTGTGAGATGGAGCTTACTGCGGTACTTGTGAATTATACAACCATACAATCTTTGCAATCGTTGTGAAGCAAATAATTTTTCAAATTCGCCACCACCAGCTTCTCAAAACATATTTCGCTGGTCTAGCTTAGCTTTTTTTCGCGAACGGATCTAGCATAGACGTCGAGAACTCACACAACATTGTAGTTCCACTTACAAGATTCAGCCATAATGTCTTCTGAAAACTGGTCCTTATTTGATAAAATTTCATATATTCAGTCCCAGATCACGTTTGAAAAGATAATAGAAAAACGCACCTACATATATTCCAACCGATCTCCCCTGAAGCCCGCCCATGTCCAAAACCAAAGGTCGTTGTTAATCTAGACCTCTATCCGGTAGTGAAGAACTAATTCTTGCCAAAGGACTAAATTTCCTTGTATCTCTTAAACATATTCCCAAGTGGAGTAATTTTTGAAGACTACACCGGGAGGATCTCGTCGCATGTTTTGAACTGCACACATTTCAATGAACTAATCTCCGAAATTAACTATTCAATATACAGATCTGTTAGTCAGTTTTGACTTCACATCCCTTTTTACTAAAGTAGCCATTACAGATTCTGTAAATATCAATGAACAGTTATTAGAACAGGAAAATAATTTTCTCTATTTAGCCCGCCTAATAGATGAATGCCTCACTTCGACCTACGTTATCTTACAAGGAAAATTCTTCAAACAAATATCAGAAGTTGCGCGGGGTCGCCGTTTTCACCGCTTGTTGCAGATACTTTTATGGAATCCTTAGTGTGCGTCGCCCTGGAAAATTCGCACCTAATACCGAAAGCTTAGTTTCGGTATGTGGACGATACCTTCATTATTTGGCTTCATTATTTAATAACCAACATTCCAACATAAAATTCACCATGAGAGTTGAAAAGAAATATGTAATTCATTTCCTCGTAAGAGGTAAACTCAATGGTCCTTTAGGTCGTTAGTCTATCGAATACCCACGCACACTGATCCATATCTACATGCCTATTTTCACCATCGTATGGCACAAAAGTCAAGTGTTGTCAAATTTCTTGGTGAGTCTTGCACTTTCTATTTCTGAACTAGACAATTTGTCGAGAGAACTGCAACACGTTAAGTCATCGCTCCAAAACAATGGTTCTAAAAATTCTGAAGGTGCGGCATATCTTCGTTTCATATACAGTGTTATCGAACATACCGGCAAAGTTCTTCGAAAACAAAACATCAAGGTAGTATTTAAGCCTCCTTTAAAATTTGCCAACATTTTACCTTCTCCTCGGGATCAAATTTAGATACTCTTCTCTAAAGGTATCTACAAAATTCGCCCCTTTTGCTGTTAAATATACGTAGGTAAAACAGGTGGTTTAATCAGAATCTGCATTAAAGAGCACACATGTTCACAACTTAAATCCGGGCAACATTATCTTGAAATAGATCACAACATTCTGTTTAAAGAAACTTCGGTCATCGCGAAGTATTCTATTTTTTGTGGTAGTAAAATGGTGGAGATTCACCTACACTCCGGTAATATTAACAGGGAGGATCATTTATCCGAGATATGGTAACCGCTCTGCAAACCTCGATCCCTTCCACTTCCACGTCAGAAGCGTGGTTACATTTCGATAAATTCAATTCGATAATAAACTTTTGCACTGCGTCACCTAATGGTCCCGTTCTTTCCTTTTGCACGTCCCACAAACTTAATAATTACATACAGATCCTCTCGGTACTAACTTATAATTCTATGCTTCATTCGTTTTGATGCATTACACTGGTTGGAGGCGTTGCATACCTAATACGAACCTTGCCCGTGGGAAGACATCTCAACTCTAGTTACGAGGTCGAAGACGTTGCTTGTAGACGATACTATAACCGATTGACATACACTAATTCTCCTACTACCAATCTAAAATTTTGAAGAAATTAGACTTACTAAAGTTGTCAAAACTATTATGTATTGAGACAAATTGATGTATTAAAGTGTTATGCACATCGCTATGGATGTAAAAGTCATATCATAATCCGCTGTCAAAGGCAATTTTTGAATATTATCTGCTAAAACAAAGATTTATATATATTATAGAGAGCTTTCACGTTTGCCGCACGCAAATTTGCTACTCCTTACCGCTATGTTGAATTTCGTCAGAGCTTTGGCACGTGAGCGATGTGGAAGCAACATAAGAAACTTTAACCGTTTAGAAGCTTTTTATTTGGTTAGATATTTTAGCTCATCAATCTTCCTGAGACCTTATAATCCAGGTCGAGTTTCCAAGGTAGCGTAACAATTGTCCATAGACAGATGTATAAATATCTAAGTTTCCAGGTGGATAGGCATTATTTCCCGCTTCTGCTGTATCTTGTTTTAAAATGGCCTGCGATAAAGAAACATTTTGAAGCAAATGCGCGCGATCCAATTCCTTTTAAGAATTCTGTCAGAGAGTCAATAGCTGTTAGTCCCTCCTATTATCCAAAACCAGCCGAAAAAATACTAAAAATTAAAGATTCTTACGCACAAACAGACGATTATGTTCATTTCGAAAGTTGTTCAGAAATAGCATCTGAAGATAACTGTTTTAAGTCTGTTTCTCAAAATAGTCAATTAGATGATTATTTAGAAGCAGTTTCTGACGTTGAAAACAATGAATGCGCCTTTTTACGTGATACCGGCTGTCAGACCGAGGAAATAGTGCAGAAACCTAAAAACATCAAAGATTATTTTTTTCGTGATGGTGATATTCGTTGCTGTTGCACGTATGGAAATAATTACGAATCATGTTTGAACGAATATGAATCTCTTGATAAGTACTGCCAAACTAATTTAAATGACACCGGAAGTAAATCTCCCGCAAGAATTTGTTCCAAAACTGATGCAAGTACCTCTACGGATAAGATTATGTATAAACTATGCCTATGTGATCTTGACAAGAAATCGATAAAAACTCCGATAATATCAAGAAGAAATATTGGTGTTAATACTGATGATTTATGTTATTACGACTGGATTTCCACGAATCAGTCGCCTAAAAGTGCCTTGAAAAGAAGTAGCTTATGTTCACCGCAAACATTTATATCCAACAATGACTACATGTACGATGACTACACCGATTCCACTTTAAACTTGATTAGGAATATCGAAGAAACTAAATCATTACAAGACGAAAACGATGTTCTGGGAAGAATCGCGAAAATCGGATGGACTTACACCCCACCTCGCAGTACTGCACCAACTTCTCCACTGGTATCTCCAAAAACAATGTCAAAAACAGGTTTAAAGGAAGAAAATTGTATTGTTTGTTGCAATGATAAAGAGCAGTTGAGCAAAGAGGACAAAGAAAATTGTTCCTCCACCGATAGCTTGAAATCTAAACGCAGCGTAAGCAATGTGTCTTTCCCCAAAAGTAGAAAAAGTTTCACCGTTGCTAATATAAAGAGCAAGCTAGATTTTTTCAAGATATTTGGCGGAAAGAAAGATAAATTAAAGGGTTCGTGCAGCTTCGACGAAATTAGCAACATCAAATATAAGAAGATGAATTCTGTAAGATCTACTTTGTTTTGATACATATCCAACTGAGTAAGTCTATTTATTTGAGTTTAATGATTGTTTTGTCATATTATTTAGATATATGCTTTTAATAAAGTGATTTGACAAACCCACTTGCATAGTTTTGGAATGAATTAATAATTAAGTTATAGGTATCGCAGTAAGCTCCACACCATATAAACTAATAATTTATTCGGAACGCAGCGTTTCAAAAGCATATGAATTCTCATTGTCAACCGAGTTATCGATTGAGTTATAAAAATACACCAGCATACAATATTCCCCACGGAGGCTTAACGAGTTCTTAATTACAAACTTGTAATCTATTAGGGATATATATATATTGTATCTTTTCGAAAGGGAGGAACCGGAAAGAAACTGTATGTTTAACAAAGTATTAGGGCAATAAATCTAGTAGACTCAAGTGTCCAAGTAAGGGTAATTCTCTATTCAGCAAGTTTTTTTTTTTTCATGACTATCTAGAAGAATTTATATTTTTAAGTAGCTGAAAATTTTTTCAATTCAGTGTTATGTGCTGAGTCCACCATATGCTCTGCCACGTTAAGTAGTTTTGGTTTATCGAAACGATAATGCCTGATATGTTCTTTAAACCTCGTTTCGATACTTCTTTTCGTTTATTCAATGTAAACTTTATCATAATCATCGCATGCGATTTGGTAAATTCTAGACTCTTTCGTCATATTCTGTTCATCTTTAATTAAAAGCTTCTTCAAGCTATTTTCTTTTTTGATACGATAATAATTACGTCATCTACTTTGAATGTAACAATTTACTACTATGGTACAACAAAAATACTTTATTGCTAGTCGCAAATCATGTTTAAAGTAATAAAATTAAAGGCTACTCCCGGTGTAATAAAAAGTGTTATTATTACAAGCGATTTATCTCATAGTGTCTTAAAATTTATGTAAATTATGGTTTCCGGTTTTGTGCAGCGACATCATCAGGCCAAGACACTCCAGAAAGGGACTACAGTATCAAATAGATGTATACAACAGATAATTATCATCATGGTAGCTAATCTGAATCAAAAAGCAACGCGTAAAAATTGTAAAGTGGACAAAATAAGACAATGAAACATTTAAAAATGTCAAAAGGACAAGTCAATAAGAACCAAAAAAAATGTTTTCAGAATTTTCTTATACTTTTTCATATATTGATCGATGCAGTTTCTCGTGAGAAAATGTTCTTGTTAAATCTTAGGCTTTTCAAAACGCTACTTCATTTGCATTGCATGTAATTAATGTAAATATATATTTAATGCATTTGAATTTATGCATTTTATTTTTAAATCGTAATGGTCATCAGTTTTATTAATTAAGAATGCAAATATATAACGCAAGAGAAACTAATATACCACTGTAGCTGCATACGTGAAAAAATAATTCGGAATGAGAAATTCATAGCATCGAAATTCATAGTATTGAAATTCATAGCACAGCAGCGGAACAACTTTTCTCTTCTAGGGATTCCTTTAAATTTGGGGACGATGGAAACCTCTACTAATTTTTGGACAATATTAGCAGCGCAAATGTTATAAATTCATAGGGACGTAGTGCTTTGTATTGTATATTTAACGAACTTATTAAATAAAAACAAGTAGATAAAAAGTAACACTTTTAATATTTTAAAACAATAATATAAAATAATTATTCTATCTTGAATTTATAAGAATAGAACAATCTATTTCGACGCATATATAAATTACAAATTGTTAATTATTAACATCAACGATTTCATCACTAAAACGATCCCTAATCTAAAAAAAGTTTTCTACACGTTCACTGATTTATGTGTAACATTCTCCGTATTTTCCGGTTTCCTTTCTTGCTTCTCGGAACCGCTCTGCCAACCCGAATCCATGGTGCCGTCGCTGTGACAAGCTTGACCCTGCATTTCTTCGTCCTCGCAACTGTTTGCTTCGCCGTAGAGCAATCCCACTGGATTACCGCCCAAATTTTGAATAAGAGTAGAAATATTCGTGCCGATATTGCGTCTAGGCGACTGGTTTAAATTTAGAGATTTTGGAGGGATGTTTTTCGGGCTAAAGTTGCCTTGATTGAAGTTATTTTTATTATAACCAGGTGGTATGTAATTTTGGCCAAAATTATTTAAACCCGAAATCGTATTAGCTAAGTTGCAAGCGTTGGGATCATTGAAATTGTGTCTTATATTTTCCTGTATTACTTCATATTGTGCATCTGGAGCCAGAAATTCTTCCATGTTGGCGTTATTAAATGTTTTCCTGTTTTTTTGGTCGTTTTTCTCGGGAAAGTAGCCCATGCAACACTCCGATTTTGGAAAACTAGGTGACATCGGAGATATAGTGTCATCAGTTGTTTCAGTCATTGGTGTCTGTACACTGCTGCACAAACTATTTTGTGACACATCTTTAGTTAAACCACAAGATTCGCCAATTTCCGTCATATTGAGCTCGTCAGTATCTGGTAACGGAAACGGTAGTCGACTTCTCGTTGACATTTGTCTCTTTCCCAGCCTATGTGCCAAATAATCTTCATCCTCCGTAACAGTAGAAGAGCAATTTTCTTGGAAGTTTTGCATCATTTGTTTATTGTTACCTTCTTTATCATTGGCGTTCTGTTTATGTGTGCATTGTAGTGACATTAACCTTGGATTCTGCGTATCCAAAGCTTCGTCGTATAGTGAAGAATCTTGTCCATCGTTTCTTACAGATATATTACAGCAACTGCTAACATCTGCAAAATACACCTCCGATTCGGTTGGTTCTGTTTTCTGTGGACTTTCTTGTTTTTGGAAAGCAGCATTTTCCACACCTTGTAACCGTGGAAGAAATCTGGGTTGACCTTCAGTTGTAATTTTGTTTTGATCTTGTATATTTGGCTCGTGATACTTGTGTTCATCTTCATGCTTGGATTCCTCTGGAAAACTTTGTCCGTTTTGGTTAAAGACATTTTTAACGTTTGTTCGGCAGTTAGGAGTTTGTGCTACAGATTTTACAGAAGATATGTCTACTCGTTTCTTCATTTTTCGAACTGGAAGAGTATGGGAAACCCGATCACCGCAACTTGAAGTATCTGTGCTCTCGCTATTATCATTTGTTTGATGTACTTCAGTTTCTACTGTATTCTCGTAGTTATCTTTGTTAGGGTATTGCCTACTTCTTCTAAACGGAAATTCCTGCTGATTTCTGAATTGGTTCTCTTCGTTCATTTGACAATGAGTTTCATGAGCGTGGACATGATGGTGTACATGATGATACCTAAACAAATATTTCTTTATATAACCAAAAATGTTCTGTCTAAACGTCTTGTATAAGGTTCAAGTAGATTTTGAAATTACCTAGCCGGGGACTGTAGCTGCCTTCTTGCAGGTGAATTTGGATTCGAATATGGTGGCGGTGGTCCCCAAACATAGACTCCTCCTACTGGACGGTTATCCAAAACACTGTATGAACCTGTAGATGACACTGGTAAAGTCGAATCGCCTCCGGATCGATTGCTGAAACCGTATTGACTATCTGCGCTACTCATACCTTCTTGATACGACAAAGAGTTATTGTCTCGACTAAAAGCCAATAAATTAATTGCATACCAAAAGCTTGTAGAGCGTTTATTACTACCTTCGAGAATCGGGATTCGGTTGAGATGAATTGCCGCGGTTCCATGGAAGTCTTCTCCAACTCCAACCGCTTGCCGTTCTCTCTCTATTTTCTCCACTCGGTTGCGAAGCCTCCTCTCCCGGGTTTGGGGAGTAGAAATTACCAACTCTACCAGGTACCCAGAATCTAGAAAAACAAAATTATGGTACTTTTCAATAATATGAAAAATTCAATTCATCATAATTTTATTGTATAGCAAAATTCTTGCTAGTATCTTGATTAAAATGGAAAGCATAAAAGCATAAAAATGTTCCGAAAACGACTTAATTAAAATGTAGTATAATGGCGAATTGAGAAAACCAAGTATGATTTAAGCGTGGTTAAGTCATAAGAACCGGGTTTTGGGATTTGTTCAAATAGGAGAAAAATTAATTTAATAACAGTCGTGGATTTGTGTCTCTTTCTTACAGATTTTGATTTCCTTTATAAACAATACCTGTGGTAGCTGTTTACCATATATTAATGTCGCATCTGAGTGTACAATGACTCTCAATAAGTTCGAGAGAATTGCCATGGGAAATTTAGAACAAAAGTTAAAAACATTGTTGCTGAACCTAAAATGCCTATAAATTCAAAGTAAGACACACATATGTATTCGCTATTAGTCATAGTAACTAAAGCAAAATTTTATGTGGTGTAAAACACAATTTTGTCTTGGTTAATGGTTATTATAGCAGCATAAACCTCGTTAAGCCCTGTTCTAATTTGCAAATAAGTTTTGTAAATGTGATAACTATCCAGAAAGGCATGTTGCTGCAGCAAAATGCTTGCGGAAATTATTGTAATAATATATGGAGGTACTACCAATTAAAATTAAAGAAATGAGTCCGCTACACTCAACATATTTACAAAGAAATAACTTTTCACAATCGCTAGGCACAGTGGAAAAATCCGTCTTCCATGCGTATTTTAATTTTATTTATTTTTCACAATATTTGATGCCCGAAATTTCTTCTCCGCAATAACTTTAAATTTTATGTATTTTCTTATTTAATTATTCCCACAATCAGTGCCGGAGTACTGGTGTGTAATATTTCGGTAATATAATACACAGTACGAATAAAAATATTGATTACTCGGATATCTAAAGGGGGGAATAATTACGCAGGAAGAATAGTTGAGGTAATAGAAAAAGAAATGCGTATAGTGGACAATATGCGCTCCCTATTACGCGTTGTAAGTTATGCAAAAAAATAATAATGTTTTATAAAAGTTTGATCAAAGTTCTAAGAAAAAGTATGACATTTTACTAGATTAAAGCAAATGCATCTACAGATTCGTCAAATAATTGGAACGATTTCTTTTAATTATACTAATATTATATTACTAGATGTGCAGAAACGTGCTTAATTCTGCAGGTGTTTAACTGAGCTAAACTAGCTGCTAACGCTGTTTGAGGGGGTAAGTGATTTACAACGTTTCATAAAGTACAACGTATAAGCGGCTGGTTATTATTATTTTATTACTTAGCATTATTTATCTTATTTGAATTGTTACAAAGCCGCGAAGGGGACGTTCCTGGTGTGGCAACAAAATGAGCAAGCCTACTAATGACTGCACCACCGACTACTTACTAATCGAAAATATTTTCGCTAAATTATTAATTTTCTAGGAATATACAAAACTACAGAGAGGCGTAACTATTGACTTTAAAAGTTGCTGACAATGTCCATATTTATTGTCGAGCCTTTCAAATTAGCGATGAGACTCAAACTGATATTATTCACAAATAAATGTAATAATTTTTTAGTTAGTTAATTATTAACAGGTTATTATATTTTGTTATTGGATGTGACGTACTTAGGTATAAATATTTCTTCCATGACATTCGGTGAAGACGAACAATATTGATGCACGTCAAGACCTTAAAGGGCAGAAAATTTAGAAAATCACAAATTTTAAGGATTATTTAAATTTATATTTTTTAGATGATTCTACACCAATCATATGCAAGAATATATTTTACTTCATTGTGACTGGATCGGTACTACTTCTCTGTCAGCCCTGACCATAGCCGCCATTGATTCACTGATAAAACTTTAAAACATAACTATTAATCTACTAAACGTTTAAGCATTTACAAATGAGAGAATAAGCCGCATATTTGAAATTGAAAAAGATACTAATAGTGCATCATGATAATTGTTGTCAAATTTTCAGTTCTATGTTCAGTCAAGAAACGCATCGTAGTATGAAAAACTTATGTTCAGAGATAAAAAAAAGATCACAATATATTCGACAATACATGTTACTTTTAAAGTGGATAATATTAATAATCAACGTTAATGCTTATAATTATATATTGACTAGGAATAAAATAGCAATTTTTTAAATACAATCTGTCAAACAAAAATTAAATTTTACAAATTCTAATGTGAATTGTGTGTTAAAATCATTTATGGTTGGTTTCAGTAGTTATTTCTGCTATAAAAATAAGTGGATTAATTCAGTGGAAACGCCGAAATTAAACCACAGCGATTAAACTAACTCGGTTAGCGCTTTACTATTTGAAATACCAGACCAATGCTTCTGATATTTTATTAAGTTTGAGGGTAGAGATCCGTAATTTGCAGAATTAAATGAAAACTAGACAATGCAAGGATTGTACTGCTAAGACATATAGCATGGTATAAATTGATGTAAAAACTACAGGTTACGTTTTGAACCGAAAATCTCATCGAAACATTGTATAGACCCTTCCATTTTCAGAAGAAAGTGTTGCTCTTATGAATATCGTGTGCAACGCTGCCAGACCGATATCGGTAATGTTTTGTATATTGTCACCCTGGACACGGCGAAAAGATTTATACTAATAGATTATTTACCATATGAAAATAAAGGAATAATATTATAACTTATTCTCTTATTAATGAGAAAAAGCATGAATATACGAGAGCGACCTGAAATGTTTCCGGAATCGACAAGGAAAACACGGCATCGCTGTGGTTTTTTATTTTTCGACGTGTTCTCCTCGAAGATCAATACATTTCCTCAAACGGTGCTCCAGTCTCTTCAAGCCGTCGGAAAGGTAGAATGTTTCGAAGTCTGCAAAATAGCCATCTGTAGCGGAGATGATCTCCTCATTTGAGACAAATCTCTTTCCTTCCAGTGATTTCTTCAGGTTTGGGAATAGGAAAAAGTCGCTGGGGGCTAGGTCCGGTGAATATAAAGGATGAGAGACTAATTCGTAGCACAACTCATTTAATTTGGACACGACTATGCGAGATGAATTAGCCGGTGCATTGTCGTGGTGGAAAAGCACTTCATTCAGCTGCAAACGAGGCCGTTTCTCCTTCAATACTGCATCGAATCGCTATAGTATTGCCCCGTGATCGTCTCAAAAAATGGTGCCATGAGCTTTCCGGCCGATGGCACGGTCGATTCGCCCGGAAAAGTCCACTGCTTCAACTGTTTCTTGGTCTCGGGATGTAGTCATGGGTCAATGCCTCATCCGCAATTACGAAACGCATGAAGAAATCCCTTGGATTGCGTCGGATCCTTGCTAGGCACTCCTCCGAAGCGGTTACCCGATTTCGTTTTTGCTCCGGTGTGGGCAAACACGGTACCCATCGCGCCAAAAGCTTTTTCATACTGAACATTTCGTATAGGATATGGCCAGCGCATTCTTCTGAGATGCCTCTTGCCTCTACTATCCCTTTCAGCTTCAATCAGCGATCGGCAAAGACAATATCATGAATCTTGTCGACCATTTTATCGTTGGTAGTGGTTTTTTGGCATCCACTACGTGGTTCGTTACTTGTGCTTGTGCGGCCACGTTTAAACTCGCTCACGCAGAAGCTGATCGTTGAAAATGACGGAGTACATCTGCCATGAATTTCTAGCAAAATATTTCGAATTTCCGTAGCCGTTTTCCCAGCCATCCGGGAGTGTTTTATCACTGCATGAAATTCGATTTTATCATTTTTGCGAAACCGCCTAACTTGCCACACAAAACACACTCTTAAACAACAAAATTTTGACAGTTGCCATAAAAAAGGTTGTCCTTGCCGACCAATGAATCCACTTCTACCTTCGTAGGCCATCTCGTGCCGATTCTGGAAACATTTCAGGTCGCCCTCGTATTTATTTTAACATTATGATTTACAACAAATTAATATTTTGCCCTTTGCTTTCGCTTGTATGGTTTCGTATCCCAAACTCTACAAATTGCATCATTTTTATGTTATATGTAACTGATTTTTCTCATAATACTTACAATCAATAGTACGATTGTTTCGAAAAAAAAAAACCAATAGAAGGTAAAGTAGGTAATACCAGAAAATAAAAATCGGAGGAAATACTGAGTAACATATAAGGATCACCCAGCATCCAATCTGGTGTTAATCTCTATAACGGAAAATGGTAGAGATATGAAAATGTATCAAAATGAATATAACATCAATAATATATAAATATATCAAATAAAGAAGACGGCTGTATTCTATAAGAACAGTACATCGTACTGAAGGTGAAATTGTCTATAGATCTTCATGAGGTTCTTAAAATTCAGGCTTTTGATCCACAAATAACCGTTATTCTTCGATATCTGTTGATAGAAATGGCTAAAGTTTAGAAAAGAAAACATTTCAAAGTTTGTTTTTAATGTCTATTTATTAAGATACTTTTACAAAAAACACATTAGGCAACGTTATAGAATCATAAGTTGGTATGTTATCTCAATTAAAAGCATTATGAAGATTAGATGTAGATTATGTACTAATTGTACTTTAATGATATAATTTTGTGTAACCCAGCTTTTTTCGCGATTATTTGTATAATTTTGATTAGTTCTTGTGTTTCTATGTTTTTTCGTACTTTTGTTATTTTCTTCATAGATTTAACATTCAGTGAATATAGCAATATGTATATGGTATACAATTTCCGTAATAGAAATTCTAACAAAGCAAAAAGGGAATATCGCGAACGTTTCCCCAACCGGAGGTGTCCTCACGGAACGATGGATCCAGACAAAGGCGCATAATACAACTATTCTAGATGTAGTACAAGAAGATCTATTCGTTTGCAGCTGACAGTTGGCTTTAACATTAAATATCTCCAGTAATACAGCTATTTTGTTGGTTCTACGAGAAAATGTTTTTCATTCATATCATGTTCCTAAAATTTAACCGTCCAATGAAAACGATAATATATTTCGATCGCATTTTTAAAATATATTCTCTGCAACAATAAGCCTATGTTTACTGGAGATGGGTTATTTAATACTCACCATTTTCGCCATTGGGCAGGAGAAAATCTGCATAAAGTCTACAAATATAGCTACCAAAGAAACTTTTTTGTTGACGTACAATTGAGCATAATAAATTACAAGATCATTGGACTAATGTATCAATCAAATCGTCTTAATTAAGGTATCCACTGGCATACCGTAATATGGGATTAATATGTACGAGGTATATCTCAGAATTAACGAGAATGGTTAGTTTGAAAGTGTTTAATTGAATGTATCTACAATTTAATATTGTCCCCTTCAAAGTATTTCTTTGGATTGGACACAGCGTTTCCAACGAGTTTTCTGTTCATGGTAACAATACTGGAAGCCTTTAGGCTAGTTATAACCTGCGTCATGACTCTTTGGATGTTGTTTGCTGTTCCATAATGGAAACATTTCAATATATCACATGGGCGGGTGTGGGAGTGAAATGTTTTTCTCTGCCGACAATAAACTGTGGCTGCAAGATCCACGAGCTGGCATTGTCGGGTCGCACACGCGAAACTCTTTTCCCCAAGCGTAATTATTTTTTTTTTTCCAACGCATAAGCCGAAATTGAAAGGTTCCCGTTACGGAACAATAAACAACATCGGAAGAAGACTTTCAGAATTGTTATTAGAGATGGAAAACGCGCTGAGGACGCTGTGTGCATTCTAAAGGAGTATACTTTCAAGGGGACAATATTTATTTGAAGATACATTCAATTAAACACTTTCATTCTCATTAATTTTGAGACATAACTCATATAAACAAGCTGTTGATGCTGTTATACATACGCCATAACATGATTTGCGTACTCGTCGGAGGTACTATTCACTTTACTAGTAATGTCAGAGTGGTTGGATGAACACTTCTTAAATAGATGAATTGGTAGTGATGGTCATGTTTTATGGCCTACGAGATGTCCCGATCTCAATCCTCAAGATCCTTTTGTTTCTAGTTTCACCAAAGAAAAAATTATGCAAGGACTCCTTAAGACGGTGACGAAGTTAGAGACGGAATTAACTAGATAGTACTATAAATTATATCAGACACTGTCGAACGAGGAGTACAGACGATATATCGTAGATTGTAACTATATTTAAAAGTAGACGAATTTTAGTCTGAATAATTATTTAGTTAATAGTGTTATTAATTTACATTTGGGTGAATAGCGAAAAAATCCTGTTGTAAAACAAACAAACGATTTAAAATCGAAGAATGCCGCAGTGTGTAGTTTTTGCGGAACTTGCGCATACTTTATACATTCAACTTCGACTAAAATTACTTCACATTTTTACAATTAGTTGCTTATAAAAATTAAATCTCTACAACTTATTAAGTGCATTTTGAAAGCTTACCTATTCGTGGAGTGTGATTCCCATGGATACAAATGGTGTCCGGATGGTATAGATGGATATCTGCATTCCTCGCAACAGCTGCAATAGGTTGCCGGCGGCATCGGTGGTCCCCTCATGGATTCGTGAGTGCTGGAAGGTGCGCCCGATTGCTGTTGGTAGAACGATCTGCAACGCAGTTCTAGTTGCTCCCAGTACATCTTCTTCCTTTCGTGACTGTTGGTTAAAGAAATAAATCGATTGCGCTTTCCTCTAGCTTCGCAAATATTTAATGTATTTGAGGTTAGAACTTGACACCGGATACAATGTACCTACCTTAGAAGTTGATACACCAGCATACACGAAAATATGCAGACTAAGATTCCGCTAACGGATAAGCCGAACATGGCTCTTAGGCAAGAATATAGGGCACCGTGGATCACTTCGCAGTCAGGGGTTGAATCGAATACGAAGCGAACGCCTGAATAAAAGAGAGTAAAAAGGCTAAAATAAGCTCGTCCTCATAAAAATCTAGTTTGCCAAGTAGCGCTTATTGTAAGCGTAAGTTGAAATACATTAAGAAAGTGATTTAAGGAGTAAACTAAATTTAAAGAAGCTAATCATGTAGAAATAGATTTACAGAATAAAATTATCTGAAAACTTAAATCTGCCAATCTTATGGAAATAGATTTAGAAAACACAGCTAATCGAAAATTGAATGCTGCTGTCCTGCGAAGCAAGTGGAAAATTTTCATGTTGTCCACTTGATAAACATCACTATTCAAATCTAAATAAGAAAATATTATTTAAAACAAGTATGAGACTGTTTAATATAAGTAATAGACAGTATGAAATAAAATTATTATATTAGTTTAGCAGAACAGAACATAACAATTCCCTACCGATCAATTTATTATCTTCTTATGAGTTTACTTTTAACCACCATAGCTTACTACAAATGTTTTGAATGCTCCAACAATGATGAAAATGAAACATTTATTTTACTACATTAATTGCAATTCGTAGTATATGTATTTATAAAAGCTCTAAACTATCAGAACAATTTGGGTATGATAAACGCAACATGTGGTTAAAATAATTATTAATATACATTGATTTAATTTTTGCATTGCCAAAGTGAACTTATAATCACTAGTTCTTTTTTGTGAGTGGCAACAAAATTTCTAGCTTTATGAGCTAACCTTTTCGCGACGCAAGAAACGTATTATAAATCACAACAGGTATATTTCGGATTATTTATTTTTTTCATTTTTTAAACTGTTTGGTTTTCGAAATAGGACAAATCATGACAGTATTTTTTATTCGGATCATGTGTCCTTTTGCCTCTTTTTCTCCTCTTCTGTGTATATATTTATGAAACATTCGTGTATCTGTTAGCAAATCACTTTTGGTCTATAGTTTGAATCCGCGCTTGATTGGTTTTAAGGGTAAGTATTCCTTCTAATTGGTGCACCCCAACAGAATCTATTCTTTTTTCTATTGATGTGTGTACTTGAATCATATTCAGAAGTTCTTTAGCATAAACAATGTATTACAGATTAAAGGTTTCACCGGCGACTTGGAATGTATATTTGGAAATTATAAGTTTTCTAGGGAAGTATGTTTCGACCAGCATCAGTGCATATTTGGCAACACGTAAGCCATTACCAACCTAACCTCTGTTAGCTAGCACCTTCTTTTGTGAATAATCAATCAATATTCGTAAAGTTTTAAAAAAATGTTCAATTCAATTGAATTTTTTAGTGGAGGTAAGAGGTCTAACAGAGTTTTAAGTTCACCATAACTGCAGGAGCTGTAACGTATAAGAATTGCCCATGTAGAGTGTTCCATGGTTTTGTTACTTCGCCCTCTCACTGTAAAGGGATAAAGTGCGTTAATTACTTTTCCTAATCCAATAGTGATTCGGGGGTCACTAATTGTAAGTTTTACTACGGCAGCATTTTAATTTTACTCTAATTATTCTATGATATAGGGAATGCATTTAACACCCGGAGGAATTATTATTTCTCATATATAATATATATATATATATATATATATATATATATATATATATATAAATATATATATATATATATATACAAATTTTTAATATCTAATTGAAAGTAATTTCCAATCCATAGATTTTAATTACTTTTCTGGAAGATATACGGGGATTTACGGTTCTTGAATATAATTTCCGTATTCTGTGAATAATTATCGGCAAAAGCAGAAGACATGGCAAAGTGATTTTGTTACACGACAATGCGCTGCCCCACACAGCAAAACGAGTGAAAGACCTTGAAATCGCATCCGCCCTACTCCCCAGACCTAGCGCTCTTTCATTTCGAGGAAGTTGTAAAATGGGTCGACGAATGCTTTGCTGCAAAAGGCACGCAGTTTTTCTGGCATTGTATCCATAAATTACCTGAAAGATGGGTGAAATGTGCAGAAACCAATGGTCAATATTTTAATTAAAAAAAATATTTTTTCTTGAAAATTACCTGCTTCTTTTTAGAAAAACACCTGAAAAAACTTATGCTTACACCTAGTACGAAGCTGGTACTAGATATATTACAAAAATTTCAATTTTCGACAAACCAAGTATTAACGTTTGTTTCTGACAATGCCAATATTATATGTTGTGTAGGCCGCTCTCTACACGACACGTAGTATGTTGTAGGTTACGTGCAAAATCCATGTGTTACATCTTGTGAGAAAAATTATTTGATGCAGAGATCGGTGTATTTACAGTAAGTACGAGGGCAGTATACACAAGTCTTCCAAACGTACTTGAGAATTTCGTAGATGGTATCCCGATACCCCTGAATAGCGCCAGCTCATGCTTACAGGTTGGGAAACGTGGCTCCACCTAATATTTTCAACAAATAAAGGCCGTGGTTTTAAAACTTGTTCGAAATGTTGCAATTTCAAGATCAGATTTCCAAACTACTCAGAACAATTACGTGGGACTAGTTGAGGCATTAAATAAATTAGTAAATCCGTGTCGTTAGAAATGACGTCAAAAATGATTATGTTGTAGCAAAATTCGAGAGCGTTTTAAAAATAGCTATCTAAAGAATCATCATATATAGATTGTTTTATTTGAAAGAAGAAAGTTGATGTCTCTTTCCGGTTTAATCTACTGTGTTATGAAATTAACAATATTTTTAAAAAATGCATCCGCATCCGTAATATAATTCGCCAAACTGTCAAAAAGGTAGTTACTTTTAGAGATATGTACGTTTAACAGGAAGTTATTGTGAATGCATGTGTATATCCAACTAGAATGATTATATATATATACCTTGCGGTTAGTACAAGCCAGGTGTGTGAATGTTTCCGTTCAATTTCCGGGTCTGAAATACTGCTACTGTTAACTTGGTTTATTCCAATTTACAAAAAAATATCATTATCTAAATTATCTCCAAATAAAAAGGATAGTCGTAACATATTTGCATAGAATTTACAGTTACGAGGGCGACCTGAAATGTTCCGGAATCAGTAAGAGATGGCGCACGAAGGTTGAAGTCAATAATTGTAGTTTAAGAATGTGTTCCGTGTAGCAAGTCAGGCGGTTTCGAAAAAATGAATAAAATCGAATTTCGTGCAGTGACTTCTGGATGGCTGGGAAAACGGCCACAGAAATTCGAAATATTTTTCCGAAGGTTCATGGCGGATGTATTTCATCATTTTCAGCCATCAGCTTCTAGGTGAGCGAATTCAAATATGGCCACACAAGCACAAGTAACAAACCACATAGTGGACACCCAAAAACCGCTACCAACGATGTAATAGTCGACAAGATTCGTGATGTCGTGTTAGCCGATCGCCGATTGATGCTGAAAGAGATAGCAGAGACAACAGGCATATCAGCAGAACGCGTGGGTCATATCCTACACATAATTTTGGGTATGAAAAAGCTTTCGGCGCGATGGTAACCGTTTCAGAGGAGTGTCTGTCCAGGATCCAACGCAATCCAAGAAATTTCTTCATGCGTTTCGTAACCGTGGATGAGACCTGGAGTCACCACTACATACCAGAGATCAAGGAGCGGTCGAAGCAGCGGATTTTTCCGGGTGAAGCGGCTTCGAAGGAAGCAAAAACAGTTCCATCGACCGAAAAGGTCATGGCAACCACTTTTTGGTATTCCCAAGGTGTGATCCTCATCGACTATCTACAGAAGCGAAAGGCGATTACGGGGCAATACTACAACGATTTATTGACCCGATTCGGCGCAATATTGAAGGAGAAACGGCATCGTTTGCAGTGGAAAAAGGTGCTTTTCTATCATGACAATGCACCGACTCATTCATCCCGCAACGTCGTGTCTAAATTGAATTAGTTGCGCTACGAATTAGTCTGTCGTTCTCCATATTCATCGGACCTAAACCCCAGTCACTTTTTCCTATTCCCAAACCTGAAAACATCATTGAGAGGAAAGAGATTTGCCTCAAATCAAGAGGTCAGCGCCGCTACGGATGGCTATTTTGCAGACCTCAAAACATCCTACTTTTCCGACGGCTTGAAAAGACTGGAGCACCGTTTGAAAAAGTGTATTGATCTTCGAGGAGACTACATCGAGAAATAAGAAAACACACCAATAACGTGCTTTTTGTCGATTCCAGAAACATTTCAGGTTACCCTCGTAAAAATGATCCCTAATATGTTAAATTGTATAATTTTTACAATAATTGGACTTCAATATAATAGTAATGCAAAACCTTAATTTTGCTTATCAAAGAGAATAATAGATGCTTATGCAGGTGACAAATTGAAAAAGGTTATCCCCGAACGAATTGTACAACACACAAAAGCTGCTATAGCTAGGTGCTTCCGGGAGGAAGAAACGGCATTGCGAATTTCAATGCACAAAACATAAATGTCGCTAATACCGTTAATAGGACTTCGCAATTATTCAGCGAAATGATTTTAATACCATTTAAGTCTGACGGTAAGCGCCGCGAAAGGTCGCCTTTATCGCTTCCGACATAAACGCTGAAACCGCCGAAACATTACCTTCGTCAGTGGAAGCGTGTGCCTCGATTAACACCGAATAGCAGGTACAGGTCCTGGTCTTTTGTGTGTAGACGCACTCCCTCAACGTTTGCAGGCGATTCATGTGGATCACCGTGGTCGTTATTGTTACCAGTACGCACATCAAAGCACACACCAAACAGCACAAACCGCAAACTTTAATCTGTAAATCCAATGAAAAATACATGTATCAATTTACGAAGTTTAAACAATAAACACAGCATGCTTGTTTTACGACGATTTGTTTTGTGATTAATTTGAACGTTGCTGTCAATTTGCTGTTAATTAAATATCAAATTGTATCAAATAGATTACAAATGCTTACATTTCTTGGTACGCAACATTCCGCGAAATTTGTATAGTTCCATGTGAACCTTCGAACAAAATATTTGGTTTTCTTAGTATCAAGCACTGTTCACATTACTGAAAGTTTACATTAGGGAGCCTTATTTTATTTATAAAGAAAGTGTATAAAAGAAGATATGTATGTTTATTAAAAAAATAAATTATGAACAATGAACAATAAATACATATAGCATTAAAACAAAATTTTTGTTTGCGTAAATTTACGCTTGGTATTTTCTAATGCCATTGCCCGTAGTTCACGGAGCACTAACATATCGGAATATAATGTCTTTTTCTTCAGCCCAATCTAACGCTTGATTAAAAATTCCTACAACTTGCGCGTCACTCACTGTATTTTTTTATTTCAATAGAAGGGTCGTTATCTTCACTCACCCCATCTTCATGTGCATCATCCATCTCTTTATCGTCATTCCATAAACTAACATTGGCCATTGTGCAAAGAATATCGGGATTTATTGCTTTTAATAATTTGAGAACCTCCGATGATGCGCTGTCAATAACTTCAGCATCCGATAGCAACTGTTTTCTAATGATGGTTAACGGTACATTGCCTTCATCGTCATAATCATCACTGGAATAAAGCAAATTTTTCCAACACTTTCCGATTGTTTGCTGGTTAAGGGCATTCCACACTATATCGAAATTTAGAATTGCTTCACGTAAAGTTACTTGCTGTAAGGATTCAGAAATGTTTTTAGGATTTTTTGATAACGCAGACGAAAGTAGAAATTTTCGATAATACAATTTAGTAATTTTTATTATATATATAATAATTTTGATCCATCGGTTGGATAAGTGGAGTTACGTTGGGCGGCATGAACATAACAAAAATGAGCCATCTTTGCTTCTTAATTGTTCCTCTGGAGGATGACTTGGTGCGTTATCCAAGATTAACACCGCCTTTATTAGAAGATTTTGCTTTCTTAAGAAATCTTTCACCTACACACTGAATATGTATCTTTAAATTGCATTACTTATTATTACAGTTTTATTACGCTAGAAAAGTTATGTGTTGTCTTTCCGCCTTTCTACCCGGAGCAGATTTTTCATGTGATGCAACATAGGTTTTCGTAGGTAATAATTTCCAATAAAGACTGGTTTCATCTGCATTGTATATTGGCTCCTCATGTGTATGTAGTTGTTTGATTTTGTTCATTAACTTTTCCTTAGACGGTTGCACTAGTTGTGATGGTGCCGATAATTTTTCACCAGATATCGACAGCAGTCGAATTCCATACCTCCTTTTAAATCTTTTTAGCCAGCCATCACTGGCTACAAAATTTTCTCTTTTAGGTTTTCATTCAATAATTCACATTGGAACATGATTATCCCTTTTGTTTTAAAAACCATTTATACAGACGATTTTCCACACGTTGTAAAATTTGTGACTTGAATCGCTTAATTTTACAGATTGTGGCTTTAGATACTCCATATTTTTTTTGCCAGTTGAGTCACCCCCGCACCTTTTTTTAATCTCGTCGATGATTTTCACGTTGTCAATTAATTTTAAAAATGTTCTTTTAGTGGACGTGGATGCCATATCTGTTCTGGCGTGATTTTAGTTGCACACTACGAGAGGCAACGCTTACAGGAATCCCATACATAAATCGGGGAACAACCGATGCTGGCGCTAAAAACGTTTACGTAAACATTCTTTTGAACGATTGAATTTCGCACGTAAATCGCGAAATAACCGGTACCCTAAACTGTTTACATTATCGAATTGTGCGTGGTGCAAGCTAGTCTACATTTCCGGGCGTTCCATTTGATCCTATAGTAACAATTTTCTGTTTATATGACCGCGACGTTTCCACTACAGGGTATTTACATGAGCGAGTGTTTACTGTATTTAACAATAAACAAACTTTTGAAGATGTTTAGAGGCTTTTTTACACTGAAAGGTAATGCCTGATTTTATAGGATGTTTTTGTAACTCTAGGGACCTGTTTTCAGTTACCTACTGTAAATATTCTCTATATAAAATTTTATAAATTTCTTTAATGTAATTTTTTCTTGCATTTGTGTTTCTTTATACAGCATTAACTTCGATGCATAATTTGCCGACGATATTAAGAAAACCAAATACTCTGTTCAAAAGTTCTTGTGGAACTAGAGAAATTTCGCTGAGTATAATATTATTTAAGGAAAATGCACGTCATACATTTGCGACTTCGTAAATTCGGCGATGGATGGATTTGGTGGCATTTAATCTACAGAAATACGTTCGTATATGGTTTTATGTACGAAGAAAAATTTATATCGTTCGTTTATTAACAGTGAAATTCGGCAATAGATTGTGATGAATCCATGACATCCGTCGTATTTTAAAATTGATAGACTGATGATTACTTTTTGATGAAAAGAGAGGGGGAACACTCTGAGTTTAAAGTTTCATTGCGTTTATGTTTAGCACAGTCAAAGATTCAAAATATAGAATATTGGGTTGTGTTTATTTTAGAAATATTAGAAAGTCAAAATATAGAATATCTGGTTGTGATTAAAAATAAGTTATAATAGTAATGTTAATAAAATGAATGAAACAATCTTGTTGAATTAGCAGAAAAGCTTCTATCAAACTAGAACTTATTTGTTGCGATCTCATAAAATGATTAATAAATCACAAATAAAAAAAAACAAGTTGTGCGATAGCCAAAATAAAAATGTAATAGTATAAATAGAATCAGTTATATTTATTTTAGTTCCAGTTTAGGGAAAATAAATAGTCTGTTAGTAAGTTTCCCTTATACAATAGATATTTTCCCTACGATCAAAGAATGGTTTCAGTTGATAAAAAGGTAGACTATTTTATTCACATATGCAATAATTTTTTCTCGGGTACTTACAAAACTGTCTTCATCTGGAGATGATTCAGATGATGATTCTTCATCATGAGTTTTTTTTGCTACAAATATTACGCTAATCATACTGTAGTACTGTTAGTATCTTATTTAGTTGCTAACATTACAACGGACTTAACATAAATGACATGTATCGGAAGATGTATGTTGAAACAATTACAGTCCGCATAAATCACATATTCAATAAAATCGTTCGTAAAATAGGAAGAAGAAAATTTTATATACAATCTCGCTTAAGTAAACGAATGAACTCTATAAATTTATTTATGAACTCGTGATGTTTAACATGACAAATTATGCGCTGATGTCAAATTCCAATGTTTACATGATATAACAGCATCTTGGAATCATTAGAATGTAATTGCCGTTTCTCGTTCAGGTATGCCAACCATTAGGATGGGATGTATTTTATGTTTCTTATGCGTTTTCTTTATTGCACCATTAACGAGAATGTTATTCTAAAATATTATGATTATACACAGAAAATTATGACATTTTACAATGTTTGAGGTGAACATATTTTTGGAGAAGAACTATCTATCTGTACGATACGTCACTTGTTACGTGCATGCATTCCTTAAATAATTGAAGAATGTATTGTAAATAAAACACAATATTCCAACGTTGCCAGATATATTATTTCTGCATTGGTCAATTTTCTGACCACGACAAATGCTTCGGATATCATGGATACGATCTATAATTTTATCATTTCCATCTATTTCTGATTGATTAACACACAAACAAAATAAAATAAATTAATGCATTTTTCTAAATTGAACATTTTGTATGTTTTTGAAAATCTTGAAAAACAATTTAGTTTGTGATATAAACATTTTAAAAAGCTACGTGATCAAAACAAACAGCAATGAAATATTGGTATATTTTATTATCTTATGTAATAATCAACTACTGTTAGACGATTAGCCTTTCTATACTCTAAATCAGGTATCTCCAAGCCTTTTAGCGAAAGGGCCACACTAAATCCTCCACTAGCGGCCAAGACCTCATAATGCCAATATACTGTACTCAACACAATGCTGCTTAATAGAGCTACTCATGATTTTGGTGGGATCATTCACGGGAACGCTCGAAGCTGCACTGTTGACGCCGGGTAAGTAGAAACATGTGCGCGTGTAAGCGTTTTCATTTCCTGTGAATGATCCCATTAAGTAGCATTATGTTGGATATTATTTTTTAGACAACACACTGTAGTTTTGCCTCAAATTCCAATTGAAGCCAGTGTTAGCCTAGGGCGTAATTTGGAGATCCTTGCCTTAAACATTTTAAATCAAAATAAATACTGTGTTCTTCGAAAATATCAAAACTTTCTTAAAAATATTTCTCGTGCCTTTAATTGTTAGAAGGCCTTTCATTAGACAGCATCGAATTTCATGAATTGGTTTGTTAATGGTAGCTTTAAAAGTAAGCAAATACTTGAAAACAATATTCGGTTTTCTAATTCTACGTAATATTTTCAATTGAAGAGCACTTTTGATTAAATCAGAAACATATATCGACCCTTCTTATTTTAAAAAGAACGTTTGTATATTATCGATTCTTCAAATAGCTCTAGGCATAGCTTCAAAGATATCGCATGCTATAGACCACCTCAACTTTAAAAAATTCAGAAAATTTTTCCAATTATCAATAATATTTGCAATAGCTAAATAAGTGAAAAATCTTTTTTGAACAGGAAAGTTAATGATTGTTTGAAATTTTTTGAAAACACAGAATGTTTCACTTAAAAAATTCTATGAGTTGGAATGTCGTAGTGTTGATAACAACGGAGACGCTACAGGTGCACACTTAGTTTGGACCTGCGTGTATGTTGCCCTTTTTCTTTTTCCCAATTCGTTTTGACGGTTATGAAATTACCATATCGTATCTTACAAAACATAATTTTATGGCAAATAACGATTTGAACCTTGATTTCTTACTAAAATGATGCACTAATAACTATAACTATATTAATTAGTTGTGATCTCCCCATAAACATAAATTTAAGTGCAAGTGGGTATTACTGAAAGTAGTGGGACATATTATATTTAAATTAAGTATATGTAAATCTTCTATTAGTAGAAAAAAAAAAATAAAAACATAAACTAGTAATTGTCTCAATTGATTTTACAATTAATCAAGAGAGAAACGGGTTATTTCCTTATTTAGCAATGCTGGAATAATGTGTTACATTTAGACGATCCTAATTCTTATGACGAAAACGTAAAACTACTTAAAAGTTACTTACTAAATAACTATATCGGTTTTTTCTTCTAGCTAAACTAATAACACAGAGTCCCGTTAAGATAAGCTGAAAAGGTATCAAATTACTATCGCGTTTCGCTAAATCCAAATGAAAAACCTGACTTACCATGGTGGCAGGCACAAATGTTGGTATTGTTTCGAAATAACCTAGCGTGGAGGTATACGACCTCAATAGGAAATACACCGCCAAAAATAATGCTCCGAGAATGGTAGCTGTTCCTCCGCAGATGCAGCACCAGAAAACGTACTTCTTAATGCCGCTATTTCCTGATGCTGCTGAAATAAGAAAATTTGTGATTATAACGAGTTATTAGTCGTATACTAGTTTTGTTCTTAGTATTAGTTCTATGAGATGGTTTAAAAGAAAGTTACATTTTGGTGCCTATAAGTACCAATATCACCGTTTACTTAAAATATCTTTCACCGGCTCATAAAACGTCCAGCCACTGTAGATTAATTTTAACTATAACTATGGTTCGAAGAGTGAAAGAGCGTAGTCATATATGAGCAATACGTTTATCATATTCTCTAATTCTAACCTACTCAGTTACATGTTTAAGATTTGTCAAACTCTAATATACACTGATTACGTCGATACACGACTAAATTTCGTTTTCCAATTCTTCAGAGGTTCACTCAGCGAACTTTTTCTCAGTTGCTGTGTTGTTAGAAAAGCACTGCCACAGAGAAAATGTATAACAATTGCGAGGACTGTATGGTTGTATAATTTACAGGTATCGCAGTAAGCTCCACACCATACAAATTAATAACTTATTCGAAACGCAGCGTTTCAAGAGTTCATAAACTCTCATTGTTAACTGAGTTACTGACTAGTTGACAATGAGAGTCCATGCACTCTGCAAATCCTTGAAATAAGTAGAAAAAGAATAGAATAGAAGATTTTTTGTACTCAGTTTGAATAAGCAAGTCTGTAAAACACGTATTTTTCCAACGAATTAATTCTTTCATCAAACGGGGTTGTTAGTTTCTAAAACTGCCTGTAGTTGGCTGATAAAAATTCTAATTTTAGTAGTAAGAAAAGTGCATAATTAATTCTCCCTTAAGCTAAATAAGTTCATGCACCCTTTTTCTGAAAGATCTTGACACTGGGAGGTACTGAAATTCTTTCAAACCGATTTCTTTAATAAAATAGGAAAATTTTCAAACAAAGATAGTACTTTAGTATAGCATGGTTATTTACTTCAGAATGGCTGAAATGAAATATCTAAAATTAACACAGACCTTTCAGAGATGAAGACCGCTTAGAAAATAAAGTAATTAGTAGTGCTGTAGAAACAAATGCTTTTGCAATAGTGTACGGTTACTATCAATATTAAAAATAATGAATGTAATTACTTGCTATTTTAGTTTGTGTTGTGATGTATATTCTACACCAACAAAGCTTGTATCAAAAACTCAATCAAAATAAAATAGTAAGTAATTACATTCATTACTTTTAATATTGATACTAACCGAGCCACACGCATCTCCGAAAGCACTCGTTTCTGCAGCCTGGGTAATTAAAGAATCTGTTCGTGTGGTGTCCATTATATTAAGAAATGTTTCGAAGAAAATATATGGAATGACCGAACTATATATTCAAAGAGATAGAAGCCACGATGATGTTTTTCTTTATAAAATTAAATAAAAATATTTTTTCATTGTACACTTGAAAGAAATTGTTCTTCTTAACCACGGAATTTTTATAAAACGTCGTTTCTTGAATTTGGTGCCAATTTTATAGCGGTCATTTTCAATTAGATTTGCTCTTCCTTACAACAATTTGCAAATATAACCTTCTTATAAATGACTTTATATAAATATTTTTGTTAACCGTTAAAATGATGTTGACAGTAAATTTTGGTACCTGGTGTATTCAGTCTTCAAATTGGATTAACATACTTCAATTTTTTAATAAAATATAAAAACAAAGAAGCAACAGTAAAACAAATGTAACTATAGTCGGCTGTAATACTGATGCACAGTTATGGTCTATTACATGCATTTTCAACCTGTGATGTAATAAAATACTTGTCATAACTGTTATTATAAGGAAGAACGAAAATACATTGCAAATTACTGAAAAGTTTTTCAATTTCAAAGGGTACCTATTCTAAATCCCAAAACACTCGTCGAATAAGTTCGAGATCGGTAATACTTGCGAATATATGATTCTCATTTTTACAAAAGACTGCTGAAATTGCGCAATGTGCTTTACTCGTTAAAGCAAAAGCATACCCCTATACCAGTACGTGTTAAAGAACCTCGAATTCTCTCTTTTCTGTTATATAACGTGCTGTAGTTTCCGGACTTATGAATTGGATTTCAAGTAGCTAATATAGTGTTACCGGACTAAAGAAGGAATATATGCTAAATTAGTAAAATATTTTAATTATTATTAAGAGAATGGTTATGTAATAAATGTGTTGTTGTTTATAGTTTCCATATGAGCTACAAAATTAATCTGGTTTGTGTAATAATTACAAGTCATTTTTTTTAGTACATTGTTCACTTACAGACTACTTCCGATAACGTTCTGATTCGGGTCTCCATGAGTACCTGATATGTCTGGCGGAGCCGGATATGCATTCGAGTTAAGTTGCGGGTAATGCGTCGAGTATTGGTCAGGGAACGGATTAGGTGCGGGTATAGCGATATATCCAAAATTAGTACTAACACATTCACGTCCAGTGACACTTACATGTTGTCATGTGCAAACCCATACCTAGTTACTGGTGGCAACTCGTTAGTGTCACTCGCCAACCTACACTCAGAGAAGTATTTTTTGCGTTAAGAAAATAGATTTTCTCGCAAAAATCTGTCTCTATTCGAGTAAATAGTTTTTCTTCAAGACTAAAATAATATCTAATATAAGAAAATAATATTCTCTAAATTATACTTGCATCAAATAAATATTTTCTTGGGATTGGAAAATGAAATAAATGCAAGAAAGAAAAATGCTTTTTCAAAGTAAATCATTTAGTTTTAAGTTAAGAAAATGTTAATGAAATTGTAATTTATATATTGGTTTAACACAGTAGTTATTACCTCCCCTATTGGCTTAGTGATAAAGTCACTTGGAATACGAAAATCCGAGAACAAGAGTATATCGAGTTCGATCTTCGATACGATAGTTTCGCTAATAAAAAAAATATATATAGACAATACGTCCAACCACAAATCATGGAATGTATAGATTGATTAAATCCATACGCCAGATTTTTCAGTTATTTGCTAGATTATGACAAATATATACTCAGCCATTCTCTCGGGCTATACACCCTGAAGACTGCCGAAACGTCGGACAGTGGAATTGATTCACAAACGATGGAGGAAAACATCCCAATAAAATAATAATAATAAATATTTTCAAATTTTCTGCAAGATTTTCTTGAATCAAGTTAACGAATTTCTTAAATAAAGAAAAACTATTGTTTCATTACAAATATATAATTCTCTTTAGCGGAAAAAAATGCTGAGAAAATACTTCTATTGATTTGAAACAGTAATTCTATTATGGGTAACTGAAACGATTATTTTCTTGAATGAAGGCGGACAGTCTTGATACAAGCGTGTAGCGTTTATTACCGCATGTTTTCCAATCTAATGGCAATAGTCGAACAATGTTTTCGCATATGCGAACATTTTAACTCATGATTCTTTAATCTTTTAATAAACATATTCGTTTGAAAGTATATTTGCAAAAGTGTTTATTAACTGATTTATTTATTTTATTTCTGTTTTATTGAGTAAACAGGATAGAAACCATTTTCTAATTTGTATAATTGTACTTTTGTTACTTTTTTCTGTTTTTATTTTTTTGAATATATCCTTCGATAATGGTAAACGGAAGACAAAATACTTTTATAGACGATTAGTTCATACATAATTCATTTGATATTTCTATTCAATTTAAGGACTAAGGATACTCGGTATATGCAGAAGAAAATGTTAATGATGTAGAATGTTCAAATTATTCTGTCAAAGTAGAGACTCAGTGGAAAGAGAAGAAAATTATCAAGACAGGATATGAGAGATCAACTGGTCGGATTTTGATCCACCTAAAAATAGTGACGAAGTTTACCAGGAACAAATGTACATATTTCCCACAAATACAGATAAGGTAGAAGATTTCGCAGACATGTTTGTTGGAAATGTTTTATTTGAATTTATTGCCAACAAATAAATATCATGTACAAAATTACCACAGGTACAAAGCTTAGAGGATTCATAAGTGGTCTCATGCGAACTTAGAGAGTGGTTGGTGTTGGTATTTATGAGTCTGACAAGATAATTAAAGATGAATAATTATTGGCCCAAGAATTCTTTAATTGAAGCTCTATACAAAATTAACAAAAGACAGAAGCATAAAGTTCTATACTCAATATGCATTTATCGTTGTCTTTATCATTTGAAGGGGAGAGCTATGTCAAGCAGAGGTTTTCAGGTGTCAAGTTTTTACCGGATGTGGACAATATTTTCATAAAAAAACGCCGGCTATTTACTTAGGTTACCGTTACATGCGGATAGTGCTAACAAATGGAAGAAATATAAATTTGTCCAATAACTGATCTGGCTTGAGAGCATGTCGATAAGATGGAAAATTGATCCACTAACATCGGCCTAACAAGTCCTTTATTTAAAAAAAATGCCTTTGTATTCTGTAGGCTATTGCTTCCGCTTCAATAAAATTTAGATATTGAAAATAGCGCGAGTCGGTTTGTAATAAGTTCATACCAAGGATTTCTCATTAAGAGATGTGATATTTAAGATCACTTTTAGTTGGGTGGAAAGCATGCTTGGTACGCTGACCGGCTCGGCAGAGTTAGAAGCTACATATTTAACCATAGGAGTCTGAAGGTATAAGAATACACCTGAGTAGCCAATTCAGATACAAGCCCTCTTATCACTGACCCACCTATTATTAATGGAACACATTGATAGAACACATTCAAATGTTCTCCACGGAAGGACAGAAATGAAACCCTTCAATTTTCCAAAATTCGGGCAAATGTCAGCAATAATACATTCAATGTACCAACGGCTTGACAGAAATAAGTTTAGAGGTATTAAATCGCACTTGCAGAGAGTATCTGGGCCATTTCAGGGTATGATCGATTCACTAAACTTCTCTTGCTGTAAGTCAATTATTTGATTGGCAGTGTAGTCTTGTTGAAACCACCAAAGGTGCAATCAAAATTGAGGGACAGCGAGTTCCATTCGCAGTAACGGGATTACTAGCATTGTTAAAGGAAAGTAAGATCCAACGATTCCTCTAAGGTGAAATACAAACCAGAGAGACCGTTTGAGTGTCACTAAAACCTAGTTAATAAATCCGCGACCTAACAAATGGTCGTTTTTTATTCTCTAAAGAAAAAGATCATTTGTGTTCAAAGATCTTTGTACGGGATAAAGAATCTACATACATCATTATCGGAAAAATACACATCATATACATCGCAGGTAAGTGGAAGTAATAAGTTTATACAAATATTATCTAGAATAGTGGCACTCGTTGCGGTTACAGATATAATCGTTGACTTTCAAAAATCGAAAATACAGGGGATCAATTTCCTCAGTCTTCTGAACAAATATGCGAAAATAAACATTACTCAAATACTGCATTTACTAGGATTTGCACGATTTTATGTAGGTATATATAACTTTAACGACAAAAAATTAAGTCCTAGTTTCTGTTAACAAAATATATACATAGCGGAACACTACCTGACTACGTTTTTGATCAAAAATGATTTTTTAGAGTTGCTTGGAGGAAGAAAAAATTAGCAATCCTGTTTTGTTTTAATAAGAAAGTATAAAAAATATATTGACACAAAATATAAAATTAATAATAGTTTACCAACCAGGATTTGTCGTGTGTGCCGGCAGAGGTTGTACCGGATGTGGCACGTGGTATTGGACCACTTGCATAACGGGATAGCCGTGCATCTTCGATAACAGACATTCAATATTCTCGCATAACAAAAAGAACAATAACATCAACCAACGAACGGCGATAACTTTTCGTTATATTGCACTTGCACTTTCAATATATCTATTGGTGTTTCGGTGTTAGCGCGGTTATTGCTTACACTGCCCGATAATATTTTCTCTCGGGTAAATATGTACTTATTTAATGCGCTATTAAATTTACTTTATATACTGTATATTTATTGTATATGATTATAAAATTTACGATTAAGGTACTATGAATGCACATTTTTTGTTTTAATTTGTTGGTGTTAATGAATATGTGTTTTTTTTAATAACGAAACATTTTACATAATTATTATCTTTCTATTTTTCTCAATTCATTTTTTGATAGATGAGGAACGTAATGTCGTATCACAACCCATGTCGTCTAACACGGATTCTCCAAAGGCGAAGGCGGAAAACGTCTGTAGCATCACCGATGCCTTAACTCACTGACTTTTCGTCACCCGCAAGTCTCGTCGTCGTACACGCGGACACCGAATTCGCCCCCCACTACGAGGGTTGAGCCGAGGGAAAACGCAGCACGCTTTTCCATCGCGTCGACACCCTCTACGCGCACTCCGCTTATTAAAAAGTGTAAACAAGATCGGGGAGAAAATGGAAAAAACCGGCCGGTCGGTTGACAACGGGGGATCGACGCTAAAAAAATGGAAACGTTGTGGATTGTTTACGAAAAGAACGATGTCGATGTTATGCAGCCGACGAGTATTTGTTTCGCGTAAATCGGTTTCGGGATGTACTTTTACATGTGTATGTATGTACGTAGTACTAACCGGATGAAACGCGGAGATTGTACGTACGATCCTAGAGTTGAGGCGTCGCTATGACGACGCTGAAACGTCTTCTTTCTCTCTAATAGTCAATATTCCTCCCTCGCGCCCCGCCCTCCGCTAGTCAGTAGCGTCCCTAGATTGTAAAGAATAATAGTACCAAGTGATGTATATAGCTGTTTCATTCCTTTATATTTATTTAGGTACAATAACTAGAGCTCGGATTTTATGCAAAAAACACATCTTCATATATATATATTATATTACTAAAGATGTAAATCCAAGATTTAGAATATGTCCAAATTGTATTGAAATAAAGAGCTTAACAGTATAAAAATTCACATTTATTTAACTTTCGTATATAAAGTCAATATTCTCTAGTTCTTGAACATCCTATATTTTTACTACGTTAAGCGAAATATACTATTTCCGCAGATGAAGTTCAGAGAAATGCTTATGCTATAACCGTCGAATTGTCGTATCATGCATATCTGTGAAATATCCGCAAACGATCTTCGGAGAAACATAAATAATAATAATAATAATAATTATTATTATGATTATTAACAACAATCGTTCATTGCTAAACAGCCCAAAGGCTAATTACAGGGCAAATTTATAAAAATTATTGTTTTACATTCAAAAATGCAGTATAAGTTGCCTGTATTAATCCTTACAATAATAAAGGAAAAGTAGGAAGTATGCTATTGGTTCAATTTTAGAAAGATGAAATTGCTTAATAGGCCGGAATGTGTAAGATATAATATTCCTACGTACATCTATAGAGCAACGTATAAATTTATTTTTATTTAAACAAATAACTTTGAAAATCCCGAAAAAGGTTCCATATTTTATTAATTTGCTATTTTTGTATTAATAATTTTTAGTTTCTACTAATGTGATTGAAATTCTTCTTAAATAGCACATCCATATGCATTTTAACTTTGCATTCTTCACCAACAGCTGATTTTAAAACGGTACCGTACATGGTGTTTAAGTTTACCTAGGGTGGACAAAAACGCATAAAATTTAAGCTGTGAAATGCATAACGTTAATGCTTTGACGTGTAGAGTATTATGGATCTAGACGGTGTTGGCTGTTGTAGTATTATATGACAAAATGGCCTGAAAAACATAACTGGCCCTTCCCAAATGTACCACGATATTTAGAGACAATCTGTATATATATATATATATATATATATATATATATATATATATATATATATAATATATATACAAGAACAAATTTTAAATTATAAAGTAAACTTTTTTTTTCTTTTTGCACAAATAAATAATTACTAAATTAAATGCTGAAGGTCTTCACATGAATCGATTAAATTCACCTCTGACATTTTCTAGCATTTGTTGGTCTGATCGAATTTCATTTGTTAATTTCTACTTTTGTTTTATTAACGCAAACTTTTGATCTAAGATACCCTATGAAAAGTAGTCTTGCAATGAAAGAACTACTGAATAAGCACTATTTGTTTTCTTATGATTCACTTATTTGATAAAATCAGGTTTAAAAAAGTTTGTACAATGTTACCAAAATACGACAAAATATGATATGTAATAGTGATATTTACTTTTATGTCTCCCGTTAAACCAGGGATACAAATGGGGTTATTGAAAACTAAGTTCCCAATTTCATAGTCGTCTTTCTGAGTTAGTATGGCATTAAAAATATATTTCTAGTAATTTTCTCGTTGACTGCGATATAGACTATTTCAGTAGTAATAGTTCGCCAGATTTACATCTGGTGATTTACAAGGTAAACTGTTGCCTACTAATTACACGTTTTTGTTATTATTATAAATTAGAGCTGTTAGAGTTATTAGACTTCGTTGTTTTTTAAACTTTGGTCTACCCGACCACTTTTTCTCGAAGATTATACCAGCTTCTCCAAATTGTGCACGAGATTACGAAATAATTTTACTAACCTCATTTCTCAATTCATGTATCATTCGATATCTTTTCAATATGTTGATAAATTGTCGGTTGGATTCTTAGTACGACTAAATAAAGCCACAACAGAACCATAGCAACAAAACCATTTTAACAAATATTGATTGAAAATTGTTGTCAGTAGTCAAAACCGTAGTGACACTTACTTTGAAATTAAAACAAAACTCACTGCAACGACAAAAATTAAACAACTACGTACAGGAAGAAAACATTCATCCAAATCGCAATTATATATTATATAGCTATAGATATTCACTTTCAAACTGGGAACTTACTTTCGAATAACTGAAAAATACTTGAAAATAATTTTATTTTTATGCCCTTCTGATCACATTAGTCCGTTTTAAGTAAGTTAGATAGGACGCCTTTTTGGGAACAGCAATTAATGTACAATGCAAAGGTAGGAAAGCCAAAAGCAAATCTTTTACTCGGTTTTAAGATATTAGGTGTATATTATTTTATACGGAGTACCTTTTCAATATCTTTATTTCTAGTAAATCACCTACGAAGACCAACTGTTGCAAAAACTAACCAAAACAAACAACAATATAAGCAGAGATTTACAAACACCTTGTCGAATCTTATTGAGTCTGTTTTACTTTCGTTAAAATCTAAAAGCAATTGATTTAACCAATCTAGTGGATAAATATGTATACACACTTACATATGGTGCTTTCTGTTATGATGAGTAGAGCTACTTGAGTAGTCGATCGAATTTCGCAGTCGTTACTGAGTAGTAGTGAAAACCGTGCATTATGATACCACGGGGTTTGTGTTGTAAAAAGTTAATTAATTATGTTGAACGTACGTAAAAATACAAGACAGCCAGTTGCTAATAAAGTAAATAAGTTTATAATGACACACCGACTTCAAATACAGAGGTGTAAAAATAATATATACTGTTATTAATGTTGCCACATGTACACTGGAAACTCTTAAGCCATCCCGTTCATCCTTAGTCGCTAGTAAACAATTACAAATGTGTACTGGTGAAGTAATTGCGAAGGTGATGTTAAATTCATTAGAAAAACTTCAGTTTAATATTTATGACTGATAGTGCCGCAACCGAACAGTTTGCAAACCGTTGCTTTAAACAACAGTGCTGTAGATGCGTTACATCTTATGGCCAAAGAAATTTGAAAGTGCTATCTATGCGTAAGTAGGTTAATAACATTGACAAAGACGGTGTCTTTCAAAATCCTTAAACGTATTCGAGAGTATCCGTAACCTCTCTGGAACCACCACGGCCATTTCTAACTCGCCTGAGAACGTGGTTTTATAGAGTTACGGCCTGGCCCTAAAGAAAAATCAAGCGGTATTTCGAGATCCTAGAGTTGAGGCAGATTTACAAACTGTTCATAATAAGTACAAAGGTTGAGTGTTACGGCAAAGCTTAACAGTGTTTTAAAAAGAAACATACCGATTTTGTTAGATTGAAACGAATGTGCAGTAATAGAAACAGATTTGTATTCTATTAGATTGAAACAACCGTCTTTTCTTCCCCAAGGCAAATATCGCTCATTGAAATAATTGTACGAGGGCGACCTGAAATGTTTCCGGAATCGTCAAGAAAAATACGGTATTGGTGTTGTTTCTCATTTTCATTTTTCGATGTAGTCTCCTTGAAGATCAATACACTTTTCAAACGGTGCTCCATTCTCTTCAAGCCGTCGGAAAAGTAGGATGTTTCGAGGTCGCCAAAATGGTCATCTGTAACAGCGATGACCTCCTCATTTGAGGCAAATCTCTTTCTTCTCAGTGATTTTGTCAGGTTTGGGAATAGAAAAAAGTTCCTGGGGGCTAGGTCGGGTGAATATGGAGGATGAGAGACTAATTCGTAGAGCAATTTATTCAATTTGGGTGCATTGTCGTGGTAGAAAAGCACTTTTTTGCGCTGCAAACGAGGCCATTGCTCCTACAATACCGCATCGAGGTCAATAAACCGCTGTAGTATTACGCCGTGACCGTCCTTCCCTTCTGCAGATAGTCGATGAGGATCATGCCTTGGGAATCCCAAAAAATGGTCGCCATGACCTTTTCGGCCGATGGAATGGTCTTTGCTTTCTTCGGAGCCGATTCGCCTGGAAAATTCCACTGCTTCGATTGTTCCTTGGTCTCCGGTATGTAGTGAGAAGAAGAAATCCCTTGGATTGCATTGGATCCTGGCCAGACGTCCCTCCGAAACGGTCACCCGGTTTCGTATTTTGCTCCGATTTGTGCCGAAAGCTTTTTCATACCCAAAATTTCGAGTAGAATATGGTCAACGCGTTCTTCTGAGATGCCTGTTGTCCCTACTATCCTTTTCAGCTTTAATCGACGATCGGCTAACTCGACATCATGAATCTTGTCGACCATTTCACCGTTGGTAGCGGTTTTTGGGTGTCTACTGTGTGGTTCGTTACTTGTGCTTGTGCGGCCACATTCGAACTTGCTCACCCAGAAGCTGATAGTCGAAAATGATGGAGTACATCTGCCATGAACCTCTAGCAAAACGTTTCCCATGGCCGTTTTCCCAGCCATCCAGAAGTGTTTTATTACTGCATGAAGTTCGGTTTTATCCATTTTTGCAAAACCGCCTGACTTGCTACACAAAACACATTCTTAAACAATAGCTATGGACAGTGGACGTCTGAAATTTTGACAGTTACCATAAAAAAGTTTGCCTTTGGCGACCAATGAATCCACTTCAACCTGCATGCACCATCTCTTACCGATTCCGTATACATTTCAGGCCGCCCTTAACAAGCATCCCCAACGCGGCAAATGTTTAACCTATCTAAACAAACTGTTAATACTATTTAAAAGGTGGCTAATACTATTTAGTGTTTCATAAAGTACAAAGTGCTTATTATTATTTTATTATTTAGCATTATTTATTTCATTCTGCTTAACTTACAAAGCCGCGGTTACTAATGTAGATACAAATATTACATAGATAGGGGCCAGACCTTCCCTTTCCTGCAAATGAATGTAGAAAATGAAGTTTAACGCCATAAAGATTTGTATTGTTTTTTATAAAGTTTGAGTAGTTTTCTGTAGCTGGTCTACCATGAATTTTTAAAGTACTTTTAGAAATAGTTTCCGTAACGCTTTTAGTAAAAGAAATTATTGTTATTACTGTACATATTAAAGCTTATTATTATAACCCGATCCTGTTATATTTCTCTTGGCTACCCTTCACGTTTTGTGGTAGAATATATTCCCCTAGTTCATTATCATATACACACCAAAAGCACATTGTTAGTATTGCTGATAGTTATATTCACATATAATGTGGTTAAAATAATTAATAATGTTGCGTGCAACGGCTTTTACATTTTATATCAAGATAAAATATTAAAGAGGTGATGGCACGCTCGTATAATTACCTCTGAGAAATGGGAATTTCATATTCTAGATACTTCACCTAACAAATATTGCTTGACAACAATGTACATACGTATAGTTCAAAGCTCTTGGTTTGTATACAAAGCTATACATTAAACAATACATGTATGTATTTCATTGAATATTACTGATAAGCTGACAACTTAACTGAAGCACACACGCAATTATGTGATTGGTATCTTGAAACTGAGATTATACGAGAGTTATCCAGAAAGTAATTTCTCAGATATTTATTAGAAAGAAAGAATAAAGCCAAATTGATTGTATATGTAACATTTACGTTGTACACTGTTGTTAATGAAACAAATACATGTGTCTTATTTTTGCTTTATATCCTTAAATTTGGAAAAAAGTGAACAGTTAAAAAATGTAATATTCTTGTGAATAAATTCTCACATCATACCAATTTTAGTCCGTAATGGGTTACACCCTATTCTACGAAAGCTTTTGTTGGCTATAAAGCGCAGCTACTTCTCTCGATCGAACTAAATTACTAAAGCTATTACAACACCTTCTAATGAGACATATGTGTATAAACTAAGAATTGTTATCGTTGCTCAACAGCAATGTTTGTCGTTTATCGTATACATAAGGCTCAAGATAAGGATATACAGCGTAGAGATTTTAGAATCCGTAAGAGTTAGTAATTCGGTCAAATGGAACAAAAGTTTCTTTTTTACTTCGTAGAAAACAGTATTATGTAATTCAGGTTTTTGTTTTCGTTTTTTTTTTCGTTAAATCAGGAATTTTTTGTTCTTTGTTAGTAGATTTTCATATTGCGTTTCTTGAAAACTACCACTATTAACACATGGGCTGAAAAGTCCCGGGCCTAACAAAGAAAACACGTTTTTTTTTTTGGTTCAAAATTAGCTTTATTCATCAACGTAATCTCCATCAAAAGCAACGCAATCATTCCAGCGCCGCTCTAACATTTCAATACCACTTTTGTAGAACGATTTATTTTTTGCCTCAAAATAGGCCTCAGTTTCAGCGATAACCTCTTCATACGTGCGAAATTTCTTACCGGCGAGCATTTTTTTGAGGGCTGCGAACAGCCAGTAGTCGCTGGGAACCAAATTTGGCGAATACGGTGGATGTGGGAGCAATTGGAAGTTCAATTCATGTAGTTTTGCCATTGTTTTGATTGACTTGTGACTCGGTGCGTTGTCTTGATGAAACAATTTTTTTTTTCTTTGCCATATGCGGTCGTTTCTTTGCAATTTCGGCCTTCAAATGCTCCAATAACGTTATATAATATTCACTGTTGATGGTATTTCCTTTCTCAAGATAGTCGATGAATATTACACCATGCACATCCCAAAATACCGAGGCCATAACCTTTCCAGCCGATTGTTGTGCTTTCGGGCGCTTTGGACGAGGTTCACCAGTTGCTGTCCACTCAGATGACGATCGTTTTGATTCCGGAGTGAAGTGATGGATCCATGTTTCATCCATTGTCACATATCGACGCAAAAATTCCGGTTTGTTACGTTTAAACATGGCCAAAGACTGCTCAGAATCACCAACACGTCCTTGTTTTTGGTCAACGGTGAGCAAACGCGGCACCCACCTTGAACAGAGCTTTCTCATAGTCAAATGCTCATGCAATATAAAGCCAATACGTTCTTTTGATATCTTTACGATGTCAGCTAACACACGCAACTTCACTTTTCGATCATTCAAAACGATTTTGTGGATTTTTTTTATGTTTTCTGGTGTTACCGCCTCATTTGGACGTCCACTGCGTTCTGCATCATCGGTGTCTCTACGACCACGTTTGAAGTCAGCAAACCAACGTTTTATTGTTGTTTCTGATGAAGCGGAGTCCCCATAACACTTTTCAAGCCATTGCTTCGCTTGAACGGTATTTTTTCCCACCAAGAAGCAGTGTAAAATTAAAACACGAAATTGTTTTTGATCCATTGTTTTGAAAATAACAAAAGTAGCGTGACTCAGCACAATAACTCACAAACTAATGAATAGAATATCATGAAATTTTAACAGCTGTCTTTTGAAGGTTAGTACTAACTGAGAGAAAGGTGACTGCAATAAAACTAGCGTCATTTATGTGTTAGGCCCGGGACTTTTCAGCCCATGTGTTATTATTTGAATTTTATTTTCTTACATTATATATTTAATTTCTAATCGCTTACAGCAATATTATTGTTTAATTGTTGTTGTTAGTAAAGTATTGTTTCGTTTTATGTGACGGCCGTCAAAAAGTTCGGATAAAATGGAAAAGAAATTATTTCAAATTTAAGTTAAGAAAAATATATAACAATAATCTGAGCTTATAGAAAAATCTAAAAAGTTCCTATCAAGTAAGCCGAATGATTCTTACAAAATTATACTTGTAATATTGTTAAAATTAAGAAAGAATTATTTTTCAGAAAGTAAATAAGCTTTCAGTGAGCTTCCATTTTGTTAATGTTTTGAGGGAACAACATAATGAACTTAATTGCAGAAGACTTATGTTACTTGTGACGTGTAGCCATGACACTGGGGAGAAGCCACAATCAAAAACAGAAGAAGATATTCTCCCACACCTTCTAAACCTCTCAATACATGATGTACTTGATAATATTCCAAATACATGTTTAAAATTACGGAAACCCATATAGGATAACTCATACCTGAAGCAACCAGATGACTACAACATCTTAGAGAAATAGAGGAAAATCTGGGGATCATCAGTCGGATCATCATAGTGCTGTATTTGATCCCAGAAAAGCTTTTAATCACTCCGACCTACCTAGAAAAGGTAGTCAAAGTTAAACCGAGTGACTGATTGACTGATTGTAGAAAAATACAATCAGTCTATCAGTCATTCGTCGTAAGCAATACTTCGCTGTGGCCCTACTACATCAAGGTTATAGCTATAGTGGGGGAACGTAGCATTGTAGATTTGTTCAGATTATACCTGCATCAAAATTATACCTATTTCCGTCGTGCTTATGCGTGCTTACATCATGATGTCCATAAAAACTAATAGGCTAGTTTAGGAACGGCATTTGGCAATTGTGAATTAATGGTATAATTTAACCGGTGTGAAGGACATATCTAGCAATGAAGTTTCTGTGGTTTTACTTTTATTTGTTGACATGTTAACAACATTTTCATTGTAAGTTTAATTTATAATCGAACTCTTTAAATACGTTTCTAAAAGTGAAAAATATTTGAGCCAGGTTTTTCAGAAACATTTATTATCGATTCACTTAGACGATTCATTTTAGTTTTGGTAAAATTTTATGTCCATCTATTTAATACATAAAAAGGTCATAAAATTTATTAGATGCATTATTAGCACTATTTACTTGATATATTTTTAACTATTTTTCCTTTCCTAAACAAGTAATGAAATAGTTGAATTTACAGTGATTGAATTCGCATTTATGAATGTAAGCTTTTTTGGTCTGTTTCAGGCATTGGTACAATTGTAACCATTGACATTGACCATTTATTAATTACAAAACATTAATTCAATGCAATTAGATAATTTATTTTGAGATTTAACAGCACAATGAATTAGGTTTGGGTGTCACCACAAACTAATAGATATATCTAACTAATACTATACAGTATATAAATTAAAAGAATTTTGCAATACATCTTTATAAATTTAAAATTGTGCCATTAATAGCATTTCCCTATTTTTAATTTAGTTATTTAGATACCACGTCCAAACTTCATATTACGACGTACTTTTTAAGTGCGGTAATATTCAAAATTACAAACAATACGTAATGTTTCTTGTGGAAAAGGATTCTACTTCAACAGCATATTAGATTAGACCAACCAATTGCTGATTTCATTATCTCGAATACATCTATATTAATCTCTCCTGTAGTTATAGTCACCCAGTTTAACTTCGAATGTACGGCGGATGTCTGAATTAAACGGAGAACATTTCCGCGCAATAATTTTTTGTAATTTTCAAAGACAATCATCTCAACAAGAATGTCTCGCCAAGTTGGTTTCTGTTTTCGGCAATGAAGCACCACACCAATTAACAACTTCTCACTAGTATGCAGAATTCAAACATGGATGGATTAGTCTTAGCGACGATCCAAGAGCGGGTGCACTAAAAACGGCAGTCAGAAAAACGTTGATGCCGTGTACGCAAGACCCTCAACACGGAAATCGAGGTGTGACATATCGCAAGATTGAGGCATCATTTGGCATTTCGAACAGCTCCGTTCAGAAGGTTTTCCATGAACAATTGTGTGTAAAAAATAGTTTCCCGTTGGATACCGCGTCTGTTGACTGAAGAGCAGAAAGCAGCTAGAGTGAATTGGTGTCAAAAAACTAGACCGCTTCAACGCCGGAAACTCTAAAACTCTAAAACCATCCGTCATCCTGTTCGTTTACTATTTAATAATCATAATAGCTAGAGTTGTTGTTTGGGCCATTTCCATCGTTCGTTGAACTTGTATAGTCCGACATTCCGGCAGTCTGGCCCTTCTCAGGGCGCCCCTGAAGACAACAGTAGACAAACTGCCGAAACGTCGGGCTATAGAAGTTCAACGAACGATGGAAATAGTCCAAACAACGACTCTAGCTATTATGAGAACCAATCGTCAACAATATCACTACAAGAGATATTTAATAATCAGTCAGCACGTAGTCGACAGTTCGGCAATTTAATTTCAATTACAATAGAAAAAGATAAATAAGATTTCTAACTGCAATAACCGATAACCATAATAGAGGGAGACATTAATTAAAACCCCCACTGTACATATAAAATACGTTCATGACTAACATTATTTGAAAAAGTCTTATATTTTTGATTATTTCTTCATGATCCAATATCTAATAAATCATATTACTACGCCACTGGTTACGACAGCTAAATCGTTTCCCCATCGCGAGTACAAGCCACCGCCGGCAAATATTCACGCGAGACAAAGACGAAGCGAACGATAAAGTGGGGGAGAGGCGGTAAGAAACGGTGGTGGGACGCAGACGACGACAACAACAACAACATATCCACCAATTAATATTAATATTGTGTAATTAAATATTAAAGGTTGCCTTAATTAAAAGTTTGTCGTCGGCGCAGCGAAAAGGGTGGCGATGGGACTGACGCGCTAGTCGAAGGTGGGGCGGGGGAGAATGAACGTTAATTAATACACGAAATCCGTAATTCGAAGTATGGTCGCACTAGCGAGCCTACGGTGTAAAATTCGCCTAAATTTATTATAGGCTCGTGTTAGGCACGAAGGGGGATGATTAATAAATACATGTAAAACGCACAGGCATGTCTGTTGTGTATGGAAATAACGACCGGGTCAAATTTTACATCGATTATGCACCGATTGGTTTAATTGGAATAAATTGTGGTGCGCTACAAGGTGGAACAGCGCTTTTACTTACAATGATAAATTTTACCCCAAATTCATTGCGAAATCTGTAATAAGTATACCTCAAAATTGTTATTTTATTTATTATGGCAGTTTGTAAACAGCTAATTTTGCCATCTACCGCATCCCAATCTCCAAAAAGGTTCTATCCATAAAACCATCTTCCTTCAGTCCTCTCTTCTCCATAGTTTCTTTAATTCCTTTTTCCCAACTTCTTCTTGGTTTTCCTTTTTTCCTTCTATTAGCAGGCATCCATTTCCAAACCCTTTGTGGTAGTCTATCCTGGTCCATTCTCCTCATGCGACCATACCATAATAGTTGTTTCCGTTTTATTTCATGTATTAATGATGCTGCATTATTTCTCTTATTTTTTAATTTCTTTCATGATCTAATAATGTCTTTTTACAGAAGCGTCTCCAGTACATCCTCTCCGTTGACATTATTTTGTTTTCCATCTTCTTATTCAGCGTCCACACTTCACTTCCATAGGTAACACAGCTTTCAACAAAAGAGTGATACATCACAGTTTTTGTTTTCTTCGAAATATTGTCATCCCACATCACAGGGTGTTGTTCGCTAATTATAGCTTTACCCCTATTATATAATTCTGTATGTCTGTTCCATCTCTACCATCGGAAGGTAACGTAACTCCTAAATATTTATACGCATTTGTCGTTTTTATCACTTCATTTTCCACCAGTAACTGTTTTTCTTATGAGTCGATTACCATGTACTCTGTCTTATCCATACTGATCTCTAAACCCCATCTCGCATATTCTTTCCTCAGTTTCCTGGACATGTAATCGATGTCATCTTCGTCCTTGGCTAATATAACCTGATCGTCAGCGAATTTCAAACAATATACATATATGCTGGTCATTGAGAAGCACCTCCATCGGCGTACATTTCTTTCTCTAATCCCGCAGTGCCGTCTTCAGATATATTTTAAATAACGTTGATGATATGCAGCATTCCTTTCTTTACAATGAATTCATCCGAGTTGTTGTTTCCGACTTTCACTCTGATTTTGTTATTTTTATGTAGTTGTTTAGTCACGTTTACATAGTTTGTTTGTACTGCGCCTGCAATAACTGATTTATGGGAACACTATCATAAGCCTTTTTCAAATCTATAAATATGAGATGTAATTCACGTCCGTGTGTTATGCGTTTTTCGGTTAGTTGTTTTAAACAAAATGTTACCAAAACAGAATCTTCCAGGTCTAAAACCAGTTCTTCGGAGTCTTTTACTTGTTCCTCTCTTCTGGATTTTACTATTCGTCCACACAGGCAGCAAAAGAAAATGCGAAAACTATAGAGGATTAGCGTTACATCTTCTATGTGCAGACTGTGTGGGCAAATAGTAAAATCCAGAATTCTGCTCTTTTAAACAAAATATTAAGGTCTTCATAAAAATCATAAAATCTTGAGCCCATAACAATTTTAGAGTAATATCTAAGGATGTTTAGTAATAAAATGTACTTATATTGTAAAACCGCTTGACCAGTATCTGCCGTGTGTACATACAAGTTTCTTTTTGTGAATAAAGATGTGAAATTTTTTATTGTTTGCCATGAACTTTATATTTCTTTATTGTGAAATTGCGGTTACTATACGCCATTTATTTTTTAAAATGCATCACCTTATAAAAGTGAACGTATTTTAAGTATGTGCTTTTAATTTTGTCGAAAACTTATGCAATTACATTAAGAAAAAGAATTAATTGGATTTTTAATAATAATAATACTTTATTGCCCAAGAGATAAAATAAATATCCAATTGAAAGCCATATATAAATATAATGAAACACACATACGTGTAAACTAGTCACTCACAGGTAAATACAAAACAAACAAACAAAGAGAAAGCTAGATCAAATTGCAATATACTTATATCTAACTTACAATGTACTCTGGACTATCCACAGCCATACCCAAATCGCTTTGAAGTGGTGGAAAGTTTTTCACGGTTAATGGTACCCGAAGAGGAAATACTTGTTCAGCTCGTAGAGGCTGCAATATCCGCCACAGAAGCAACAAGATGAATTAACCAGGATTTACAAGGGAAGCTGCCCAACCCAAAAATTTAAAATTCGATAAAATTTAGTTGGTTTGGCATCAGTGGCTCTAATTTTCCCTTAAATTACCTATGGGGATCCAAAGGTGTTTCAGATAGAGGTTAATATCTTGAAATCTGTGCACAGTTCGTCGAGCAATGACTTCGAAATGCAACAATCAATATATGTAGTTATCGATAGTTATACAGCTCTGAAGGCTCTTCTTTCCATAAAGAATTGAATCTGTTCGGGTATGTATCTAAATACAAAACTTGATGTAATTAAAACGTTAAAATCGCATCACACTGTGGCGGATCCCAAGCCAGGAAGGAATAGAAGGAAATGAGAGGTTTGATAAAGTAGCTTTCCATTGTGTCAGAGCTCTAACGTAGTCTGCAAAATGGTTACTTAAAACTTGATATCAAGAAATGGGAGATACATATATTAAAAGGACTTATACGAAGACACTACTATCAGCAAAGGGGACCTGCATTTACCGCCAGGAATACTGGCAAGACATGAAGTCGTGAACTACTATCTACACAAACATGAGAAAATTGCCATTAGTTCTTCACGACCTAAAGAGTAAATATCCTAGACTAATACTAAGCTTTATTAGAAGCCTCAAACTATTCTGACCTAATTTAGGGCATTCTTGCTATAGATCTTACAATGACTATAGAGCCTGGTGTCCAGACCTCACCCAATAATAAATATTTATCCTCTTCCTTGTGAAAAAATTCTGAAGAAAACTGTTTGTTAAATTTGACAGTATTTTGTGTTTCTTAAGTTGCAATATGTCTGCAAAGTTCATGACCTTCATTATTCACTTTTGCAATGATTCATATTAATGACAGATTTAAAACAGCATATAAAGAGAACGACAATTATATTAGTTAAATGTGTTATTCATGATATACAAGGAGTATATTCATTTGGTATGTGCAATAACAATAATTTTCACCTGTTTTGCGATCGCGATGCTATGTTTGTTAATCAAGGGTACGTGCAATAACGAATTATAATTGCAGATAGTGATTCGTTAATTGCAGGATAAATAACATCATAAAGTTTATATAATGTACGTGTGTGCATAACAACAACATTAAATTGTTCTTGTTTTTTCCGATTATGTTAAAAATTAGGTGCATTAGAAAGGTTAATCGATTTCTCCAGGGTCTTTCTTAACCTTCACATTTAGCTAAATAGAAAATTATGGCCAATAAATTTACTTATCACTTATTCAAATAATGAAAACCTGTTATATAATTTTCTGCTAAAACCGATAATTTTCCCATAAATATCGAGATGGTAACAACAGGATATGAAAGCATGACATTTTACTTATTGTCTGCCTTAAAATTTATCGATATTTAATTTAAATATCATAAAAAACGCAGACAAATTAACGCTACAACATTACCGATTTAATGTTCTAACGTTAAACCGTTAAGGAAAGCTGATATTTTTCTGCTGAAACGTAACAATTAATGTCACACTAATCCTAAATAAAACTAGTATACGGCTTCATTCTTTCCTTGACAAGCCAATAAGGAAAAGTATTTCTTTCAATTCAATCAGCTGTGTGGTAGTCTCCATAAAGTTAATGATGCTTTTCGTTTGATTAAAGTTCTGCAAGTAAGAGCTACGTAACACGTTGTCTTACATTGTAGAACCGCAATTATAGTCTGGGTGTAAATGTACATGTAATAAAAAACGAATTTACTAATTGGAAAAACAGATTTTACTTTTCAGATACGAAGGTTAGGTTAACTATGTGCCGAAGGTCTCGTTCTATGTATTGGAGTACCGCTTGAATGTTTCAACGTTTTAGTGTTTCAGAAATCGATTTGGTTTAATTTATTCTTCTACTGTTCGCCTAAAAATAGATACAAGGGTGACATTGATCGTAAAGTTTTTGAAAGATTAAAATGGGCACGTTTCACTCTGTACCGAATTCCCTTTTAACCTGCATAATATATTTCTTCCCTTATAAATAGGGTTGCTCATTTCGTCAGCGTATCAGAGGCGTCACCTTCACAGTTTCTAAGTGAGAAAATAACTTACGCGTTCGACTCGCTGGATCACTATAAACACTTATCTTTCTAAGCAGCGTTAGCAGTTGGTTTAACCTCGGTTAAATAATTGCATCATTAGCTCTCGCTGTTTCTATTGTTGTGTCAGCGAGCGATGTTCGCTGTGGTAACAAGGAATATAGGGATAAGTAACTAATAGTTGCAATTATATAACGAATTTATAGGCGCAGAGACTACTACACATTTCTTTTAATCCGGAAAAATTTGAACTTTTTTTAAACACTGTTATATGTGTTATATTGCTAAACACTACTATTTCTTGCGTCAAATATAGCCCGTCGCAATGAATGTACAACGTCTACTATTTATTTGCAGCGATTCCACTAACGGCAATGAACGATTTTGCAATTTTTCTATTGCCTCAACTATTTCTGGGCGATTATTGTGAATAATTCGTAAACCCGCTTCAACTATTAGCTTTAGTAGTAACAAGTCTAACATATAGCTTAAAGAGATAAGGGTCAGTGTTAGATAGATTTCACCAAAACTGACATTGGGTGACTAATTTTCGTTTGTACATCTAAAAAAAAATATGTAAGGTGACAAAATTTAGCAACTTTCGATTTCTAACTACTGTTATATTTTTGCAACGAATTAATGATATAGTAGTGGTAAGAAGTGTGTTGAGAAATATTATTTTATTGCTGCTTTACTTTCACAGATGGCTCACGCCTAATAATGATTCCCTTTTTGTTATTATATTTTTTGATCGCTGTTTTAAAAATTTGATCATTACTCTCACGACTAAAATATTGAAAGAGCCAGGTCTTTGACAAGTTTTCAATTAGTTTTACCTGCTGGACACTACGGTTATATCTTACCAGTTCTAATTACCTAGCTTCTCACCTTCTATGGGCGAAATTCTTGACGACAGTGTTCCATGTTCATCAAACCGAGGCCTTGGTGGCGGTCTTGGTGGTAATGCCGGCGGTAAAGGTGAAACTTCTATCCTATCGTCCGCTTCCAACTTCCTACCGGTTTGCACGATGTTCTGTTCGTGAACTTCCACATTACTATCACTAGTTTCTTGTAGATGGCAATTGCACTTTGGTTTCACCACTTTCGGTGCGTGACCCGATTTAGGCGATGCGTGAACGTGGACGTGAACCGCCTGGCTGATAGGATGAATATGACTGGTGGCGGTCGGTGGTACATGACTTAAATTTATGACGTTATGATGATGACTGGAAGTAATGCAATGGCTGTGCGAGCCTTCTGTCTTTGGATTCTCTATGTTGGGCTTTTCTGTACAAGGGCAGGTGTGGGCGTGGGTCAGCAGAGCATGATCGCTGGATTCGCTGGCCTGGTAAGCGTGGTCCGACGAGTTTTGAATATCGGGAGAGGGTGAAGACATGCTGATAGGATTTAAGTTGGATTGAACAGCTACATTTTCAAGTTAGTTGTGCTTCTTCTCCCTTCGTGGTCCCTGAAAGAAACCAAAATAGTATAGATTGCTAAATACTAACACCAAGTTCTTTAGTTCAGTTTTAAATCATAATTTCCATTTAGACTGCATGTCAGTCTTCACTACATTCTGAATTAATCGAAGAGTTCAGGTTGCACTCTGAGGTCGCATTGAACGCTGAGGAGAAGAGAATTTACCTGATGTCTTAGTAGTATTGGGTGGTGGAAGATAAATACGAATTTCAGATATTTACAAAAATCTTTTGATGAAAACATTTTCTTCATCCGATACATTAATCAAAATTAAAGACAAAGAAATATACGAGACTGCTTTAGATAACTGTGATGTTTTTGTTGATCGGGGGCTTTTTTATTGCTTTTTAAATACCTCGTACTTCTGCGCATCAAATTTCGAGTATTGTTAATCATAGAGCTTTATAAAGTTGATAAACACCCAAGAAAACGTTGTACAGCTCGAAAGGAACTACATAACAACTTGCATATTTATTATTATGTTTCCCTGTATTCAACTTCATTTGCGAACGTATTCGAGTATGATACAGCTTTGCACCATGTGAACGGTGGCACATATTATTGAGGCTATAAAATATGTGTTGTAGAGTAATAATGAGTTTATACGTAATGGCACAGATCATAGCATCGTTCATAAAACGTTTAAATATTTTATAGAAATGCAGATGTACCTACACACAAATGCATACCCGGGCTACAAATTATAACTTAGGTAGTTTGTACGCCTTATAGGAACTTGTTCAATAAGGACTTATCCCCAATTGCACGCTCGAGTCTTTTATTACCACAATGCGGTTTCTTTTCGTTTTCTCCTTCCCGAAAAGATCCAATATACCCGGAGTTCCTAATAGCACAGAATAATATTATTCTGTGCTAATAGATTATAATAACTAACAATTAAGAACTTTTATTCTATACCTATTTTTAATAGATTGTAAACGTTGGTAATCAAAAACTCGTCAAGCCTGCATAGGAAACATTGCATGCTGTTATATTTTTACAATTCAGTTGATAACTTGGTTGACAATGAGAGTCCATGTGTTCTTCAAACGCTGCGTTTGCAATAACTTATTAATTTGTATGGTGTGGAGTTTACTGTGAATTCAGGAAGACTGTTTGAAATCTCTTCTAGAAATATGCCTTATATTCTAATATTCTAATTTGACCAGCCCTAGTAGATATAAAAACATTTAAGAAAAATACAGTTTAAGGTTAATTGATGAATTACAGTTGTAAACTACAATATATAAGCTTTTAATGCAACTGAAATTTTACATATATGTATTTACCTTTTACAAATTAAAACGACGTTTTATTAAGCTTTGCACAGTAACCTGTTTAATGAGCTATGATATTCCAAAGATTCTTCCAGTGTAATATTGAACTTGGATAAACTCCGATTTAGGCTGTTTTTAAGAAAAATGTTTACTCAAAATTCTTTAGTGTGTAGTGATGCATTTACTAGGTACGAAGCTACGAGGTAGGTGCCATAAATTCTCGGCCTGATATAGAGAAAGAAACTTGGAACAATATAAGGAATTTTATTTTTCAATGTAATCTCTGCTAACTTCTATACATTCATTAAAACGATTAATTAATTACTCGATACCCTTGTAAAAATAATTTGAAGTTTTCCTGTCAAAATGTTGTATAACAGCTGCTTGCAATTCACTGTCGTCCTTAAAACGACGTTTCCTAAGCTCCTTCTTTAAATTACAAATAAAAATCACAAGATGCCATATCCGGGCAATACGGTGGATGTCCCAATTCTTGAAAGCCACATTAGCGGATGGCAGCTTATAAAACGGCGGCAGTAAGGACGGGAGCATTGTCGTGCAATAATCGCACACCTTTTGTCAAGTTTCCACGACATTTTGCACTAACACTGTTCTTTAATTTATGCAATAAATACGCATAGTATGTGCCATTCACAGTTGTATTCTGCTCTTTGAAGTCAATTAGCAAGATTCTCTCTCAATCCTAGAATATTGTGACCATAACGTTTTCAGTTGATCGAACAACTTTCGCCTTTCTGGGACGAGGTTCATTAGGTCGCTTCCATTCCATGGGCTCCCTTTTCAATAGAAGATCGTAAAACAAAACCATTACATCATCTCCTGTGACAATGGATTCCAAAATCGGTTTTGGGTCGATTCCACACATGTTTCAAAGCGACCGCGCGCATTCGACACGACGTTCACGTTGGAGAGCAGAAAGAAGTCGTGATACCCATCTTGCACTAATTTTATTCATACCCAAACGATCATGCAGAATTCGGCGAATACTTGTTTCAGACATGTTTGTTATCATTGCTAATTCCTTCACTTTCAAACAGCGATCTTCTACTACTAGATCTTCAATAATTGAAATTTGTTGAGGCGTTATCACTTCAATTGATCGACCCGACCGTTCAACATCTTCCAGGAATTCTCGCCCCGAACGCAAACATGTTGTCCACTTTTTTACACGTGGAATACGAAGGAAACGAATCGCCATAAACGTCGTCTATACGTTGTTTTATGTGATTAGACATCTTCTACATCCTGTGCCTACTCAATTATTATTACTTCAGACATTTTCATGCGCTAGTCACGTTGGTTGGCTGGCTACCAAATACTACTTTTCGAACCGTCATATTTGTAGGGTTCACCTCGCCTATGTGCATGCACGCCGTGACGGAGTTTGAACACGCTTGACCCTGTATAAGCCTGTCAGGTCGAGAATTTATGGCGCCTACCCCGTATTTATATTGAAAAATAAAATTGAGCACGGTCCTTCATATTTTACTTATATAATCAGTCAGCTATATAGCGAAACTAAATCCTTTAATGTTTTTCGGAGATTGTGTGATATTAAATTAAAAACTTACGATTTAGGTATCTGACCATGAAAAAAACTTAAAAAAAAATAGGAAAAGCTTCAACTTTCTTTTACTTTCATTCAGCTTTATACACTTTAGAAGGATTTAGTAACCATGTTTTTAGTTAACCATTAATTTCAAAAAGTCTTGGACACGTACTAAGAACAATAATGTAATGCAAAAACATTGAAGCTGGTTGTGGCACTGTTAAAGATTTACGTTATCGAGCTCTAGTAAAACTACAAACGTTTACGACAACACATAGTTTCGTCATAAAAAGGCCCGCGTTTCTCATACGTCCGCGCTGGATTTTCTACGATTTTAATTGACTAACTCTCCATTGAAGGGTACTTTTATCATACACAAGGCTGTCATTAAGCGGAAAGCTTCTGTTCGTATGTGAAACACTTTTATTGAATTGTTTCAGGAATTCGAAAGCCATTATATATCCGTGCACGATTACCAGCTTATTAGATGAAATAAAAATCGTTAACCCTGCGGTGAACCAGTTTTCGAACATTGGAAACCGGGCAGACACCGTCAACGAAAGAGAACCAGGTAGCCACTGAAAATTTATAGAAGATTCAGCGAAGTGATGTAAATAGTTTTTGTGAGGTTTTAATGATAATGACCTATTTTAAATGGTTTCATTAAATGATAATGATAGCATTAGCTCAAAATTAGTTAGTGCTAGGAATATTATGATGATCTCACCTTCTTCTACCTATATTGAAATACCCTAAGTACCGAACTGTTTGTATATAAGCCTCCTTAGCTCAGTGGTAGAGCACTGGTCTCGTAAACCAGGGGTCGTGAGTTCAAACCTCACAGGAGGCATCTGAGCTTTTTTTTAATGAACAAAACCAATAACCATAGTAACGTGGGCATACAGCAGACGCCAAAAACATGTTTTTCTAATCTAAATTATTTATTACAATTTTAGTTCTGTTTAGTAGAAAAGTTAGTAGTTAGAAAATTATTAAATTGCATAAAATATTAAAGTTTAATCAATGGCAAATAACGCAAAGCAACAATATAATTAATAAGCTGTATCACGTTCTGCAGTTCCTTTTAACCTATCGAAACATTAGGTCAAAGCAAGACTTGTTTTTAAGCACATGTTTTTTTTGTAGCTAATGGAGCTTTTCTCAAACGAGGAATATCTAAAATGATAAAAAAATGGTAATTAACCTCACATAATAAAATATCTTACCATGAAGTAATTTAAAACGTGCATATATTGACATCATACAAAAATTCTTTTAGATAAGTAACATCATGGATTCCTAATTTGCAACAGTAAAATTCTGTAGATTTTCAAACACCACCCTTCTAGAAGCACATAAGTGTGCTATAAAAGCAGAACTTTCTTTGAGATTTTGACGAAATTACTTATCCAAGTATAATATCGATTGTTCAATAAACGTTAGTATTAAAGCATGGATATATAGAAACACTATCCTCGCCAAACTCTAATAAGTTTTATTGTCGGAATATGTGGAAGAAGCTTACATCATAATTAAAACGAATCAATATTGTTATTTCAAACTGAAATTTATACATTAAAAATTGCCCACGTGAGGCTTTAGCGATAACCAAAGCTCTGAAAACGACAGATATATGTAACTTTCTTAGTCAGGTTTAATTAAATAAGTAATATGTTTTCCTCTTGGTTTTTTTTACACCTTGTATACGTTTCTGTATTACTATGTTTTCCACGCGACATTTTTAGATATGTATTTATTCTAGGTAAATTTTATAAAATAAAAAGTGGACGACTTCCAAACTAGTACTACTAAGATCAATTAGCTTGGCCGAGCACAATGAGATCTAGATGATGTGAGTAGTAAACAACAAGGAACGGCGGTGTCCTTAAAAGTGAACTCGTATACACACTGTGCGACGAAAAGAAAAAATCAATGCATATTAATATAGACTACTACAAGAATAAAGTTCGCAGGAAAGATCACTGGAGAAAGATACGCTCTACAAACTGGTAAATCTTATTTAGAGCGTCAACTTGTGTACATTAAATTAACATATATAACATATATCTACGTAGAAAATGTATATATCTTTCTTAGAGTGTTAGGGATTCCTTCTCTAAACAACCCCAGTAGCCGTTAAACACAGAAAATCGAGAAATTATTTGTACATATCTATTTACTTTTAATAACAAGAATATTTATTACTTTGAGATATATTTTATTTTCGAAAAGAAATCTGTTACTTAAGATCCCATTAGGAATCAACCCTTACTTATACTTAATAACACTAGTTTACAAATTTAAAGTTTTATCATTGGCAAAAAAACTTAGTAAAAATCCGTATCATGTCTCGTCGTTTGTAAAATGGTTACATTAACTTCTTCTGTAAATTAGGAAAATTAAACATCTATATCTATATCGCAGCACTGCCTTTCGGGGTCCCAAGGCACTAGCTGCAACATTTTAACTCCCTATATGCAACCCTATTCGCATATAAATCATAAAGAACAATAGTATTTTTGGCCAAGCAGCTGTATTATAGGTACATGCAATAACCAACCTGTATCAGAATACTTGCCAATTATTTTTAAAGCCAAAAACGTGGCTTCTTCATATCTTTTCATAAATTTCTGTTTCATGTTCTCTTCAGAACTTTTAAAAATTGCGTCTAAATTTTCCCATTCTTCAATTACATAAGATAAACCGGCCCGTTTCTGCTAAATTCTATCCAATAACAATAGAGATTCATCATCAATCAGTACGGACTTATAAGATTTCAGACAAGATTCCATGAATGAATATAAACAATTGCCATACTTTTTGTAAGAAAATGATATATCTTCTTCACCACATAACCAGTAAAACAACACTAATTGTGTGATTACAAAGTATGTATTCGTGTTGCCTACATACTAAGCCTGCAGAAACGAATGCGCATTCATTGGCGGCGATGACATATATTAAAAGCAGTTGGACAGATCCGAAGTCGGGATTTATACCCGTATGGTTAGTGTGTGTATGAATGCCAGATTAGGTTGATGGTGGCCAATCGATGGTGTTCTTTGTTATGTTCGACGAGTGTTAATAGACTTTTAACCGATTTACGATAGTAGAATACACTAGCACTATTATTAAATGTATTGCTAGCATTGTCAACACTTTAACGTAGAGTATTTTTGTGTGTAAAAGATATGTTAATAGCAAACAACACTGGTTAAATGCGCAACGTGATGTATCATATTGCACATTTCTGTATAACTTTATTTATGTGTTAAGTGTGTGCAACATTCCACGAAATATTGTAGGCAGTGAAGAATTTCGAAAGTTTTGGGGGAAATGCGTTCCGGAAAAGAGATTGCCAACAAGAGGTCAATTATATTGTAATTTTAAAGGCAAAATTAAAAAATCAAAAATATAGCTGGTAGTAGCGGATGCAAGAAGGAATTGTATTTTAAATGTGTTAGTACGCACTTTAAAAGCGGTGAGATTTCCTTACCTCTTCGTTTACGTAGCAAAATATGACAGAAGACAAACGCGGAAAGGATAGTAGAAACTATAGAAAATACCTTTTGGAAGTTCAATATATCGGCAACCCAACTTGTAATGTTGGTTACAGATGGAGGTTCGAATAGGGATAAAGCAGGAAAGTTACTTAAACCATGTAATCTTCAATTGCTTCATGTAACCTATTTGCTTCATTCCTCTCTTGCAGCTGAATTTATTAGAAATGGTTATCCAAAAGTAGATCAGTTTATAATTTCTGCTAAAAAAGTGTTTATCAAATCTCCAAAACGCATTCGTGAGTTTAAACAGGCTTGTTTGGACATTCCTCAACCTCCACAGCCGATATTGACGAGATACGGCACGTGGCTTACAAACTATTTTATACTATGAGACATTTTTACACATTATTAAACCTTGTGTCTTAAATTTAAATCCGCAAGAAATCGAAGCAATTTCAGTAAGCCAGCAGCTGGTTTCAGAAACCGAAATCTATACTCAAATAGAGCAAATTTCCGAAAATTATTCAATTCGTTTACATACTATTTCCAAACTTGAGAACACAAAGCTGCCATTACATGAAGCGCTAAATATAGTAGATTACATCAAAGCCTCGCTAAGAACAACAACAGATAGTATAGGAAGATTAATAACCGATAAGCTGCGTGCGGTTATAAATAAGAATCCCGATTTTCAAACCAGAGCGCGTATATATGAGTTTAACTGAAAGCCAAGAGTACGAATATGATGCGAACGATCTTTTTGAATTCGCGAACATCACGTCATCAGACGCAGAACGCTCCTTTACCAAATACACCAACATATTATCGCCTTGCCGTAGGAGCATCCTAAGGACATAATACTACATCGAATCTTTGCGTCACTGTATATCAACAACACAATCAAACTAAAATAGTACGTAATTAGTAACCGAACAGTAGGCTACTGCCAAAGCACTCGTTTCTGCAGCCTTAGTACACACACATACGTTTGGATAAAACCTATTTGATATTATATGAATAGTTAGCAATCCTAGTATATTTAGCTATTGTGGAGTGCTTGCGCCCTTACCTCATTCTGTATCAATTAAAAAACTTTATGAATAATCGAACATTCCGTTTATTTATGACAACGCCGTACGCTTTTCCTGAGTATACAAATGAAGTGAAAGAAAATATTACACAACTCTTCCAATCGTTACTTATTAGCCGTTATAATATTGTGCTGAATGCAAATTAACCAATTATATATCCAATGCATAATAAACCAATTACGCGCAATGTAATGGACTTGAAGTCTTTCCTCGTTACTTTTCGCATAAATAAATCTTTTTTTCCTGATCCGTTATATAATTCATATAAACCATACACAATGTAAAAGGTCTAAGAGACTCGTTCTTTTTCCTCTAGTGTGTGCATTTACAATTTGTCGCGCATACATAACCTAATACATATTCAGAAAAGTGATAAACCCACCCACGTTAGGTGGCCGTGTGGGTCGTCGTACTTTCCGTTGTATGTATCAACGTTCTTCAATTTTATTTTTTTCTTTCCTTCGTCCTCTTCCTTTATACTTTTCCAATTGTAAAATAACAGCTCGCTTGATTTATTGTATACAGTTAGCAGCTAACAACGGACCCCAAAGAGAATGTACGGTATATTAGAGTTCTATTCGAAAAAATATGTGGGAAGACGATGTTACTCTAGAGAAAATGACCTGAATGTTAAAATTCTTCGGCATATATGTATGCCTCTATTATTTACCGAAATACCTGCTTTTGGTGTCTCGTTTGGTGTATTAATTTCATTGAATGCCGTATACCTTTTCTTCAAAAGAATGCGCCATTGATGAAAGAAATCAAAACAAGTTTTAGCTATAGGTACATGAGGTAGTTGGATTATGTTAGAAATTATTTTTGGGAGTTTATAATGGTGGTATTACCGTACATTGTATTGAATAATGCTTTGTGTATCCAGCAATACGCTGTAGTGAGTATCTGAGTAACCTGCCGCCAAAGACACCTCCTCTCATTCTTAACATTGTTTTCTTTTAAATATGACGATAGTAAACTAGATTTACTAAATACTTATTATACAAAAAGGAAACGTTTTCAACGAAATGCATAGTTCAATCGAACATAATAAAATGCGGCTACCGTTGTTGTACTTGATATACTTGTTGATGTAATTTGTAATATGGATATCTGTAGCCTTTTAACTTTTAAATAACTATACGGTGTCATTCCTCCGCAACGAAACAATTATGATAAGGAATGGAGAGGTGAGGAGGCAGGAATCTGGTATAGACATCTGTTGTCTGCAAGGAGGCGTTTTGGATCTACTGATATTTCTTCCCTTATTAACGTTCATTTTATATATACATATATCGGTGAGTGAAATACATATACAATGCGATGAATAGGTTTCAAGACTGGCCGTGAAACAAAAAAACCTGAATATTTTTCAATGTTTTCATTCAAAATATTCTCCTTCATTTTCAGTGCACTTGTTACCGCGTTAAGCAGTGATTCAAATACGTGTTTTAGATCATTTTGTGGAATTGTCTCTGGTGCTTGTATAGTACCTGTTTTGATGGTCGAAATGTCTTTAAAAAATCATCCTTTCAACTTTAATTTAGGGAATAGAGAGATATCACAAAGGGCCAAAGCAGATGGATATCGCGGATGATTCAACACACAGACTTGACTTCGATCCAGAAATTAACGAACACTGAGTGAGGTGTGAGTCCAAAACTCAAACGCAAACACTCAAACAACAAAAATCCAAAGACCTGGTGCAGTACACACCAGGTCTTTGGATCACGTTGTTCGGGTTCAGTACGACAGATTCTGGCCATATATTGTAGTATATTGCAGTAATTGTTTGTCCCGTTGGAACGAATTCCCTGTGGATAATTCCTTTCCTATCGAAGGATGTAATGAGCGTTATTTTGATTTTTGATGGAACTTCCCGTGTTTTGTTTTTTGGCTTGTGGTGAATTTTTCTATTTCCATTTCTATTCTTAGTGCAAGCACCATGTTTCGTCACCCGTGACAATTGATTTCAAGAAGTTTGGATCATTTCTGGCGGCTGCAACGACTTCTGTAGGATAACTGAGATATACCTATTTTTGACCATAAGTCAAAATATGTGGAATAAGTTTTACACAAACCCTTATTCTGCCCAAATCCTCGTCAAAAATGATTCGAATCGTTTGTCTGTTGATGTTTAAGTCCTCTTTCACCATTTTCAGCGAAGCATTGCGATCATTTTCAATAAAACCACGTACTTTTACAGTCTCCGAGCTGAAATTGGTCTTCCTTCACGATTATCATCTTCTAATCTCTCTCTGCCTTCCAAGAAACGTTTATGCCACAGATAAATATTTGCTCTACTCAAACAATCATCGCCGTTTACTTGCTGTATTAACCATAATGTTTCTGATCCACTTTTACCATACTTTAACACTTTAGTTTTGTGTGAAGTTTAATTACTGCCCTTTGTTCCATGTTATTTTTTCAACAACGATAATAAAGGTTGTTTTAGGAGAAGTGTCATAACTTTGCTATTTATCGATCAAGGGAAGCAATGTTGGTATTATTGTAAGGAGAAATGTCACAGATTTCAAATGTCGGCCTAAATACGTAAATAGCACTACTTGGTACTCATATGTATAAAGTTCAAAACTCGAAACTTATCTGTCGCACTGGGTATACTTGGGTATAGAGTGGTCTCTGATACTGAAAATTCACATTTGATACATAAAACTGAAACGATTATTGAATAATTTAATAAATACTGCACAACTAATACACGAAAAATCAATAACTATAAAACTGCTGGAATTCTATGGCAAGTATAACTAATATTTCTGGTTTAATTTGGCTGTTGCCAAAGGAATGTAAATCGTTAGGTACTGTTCAGGACTCCAACTTGTCGTGAAAAGTACAAGTGAAATTTGTTTGTAGTAAGCCTGAAGAAGCATAGTACATGTTTCATACGCCTAAAAATACACTTTCATATACAAATCTTTTAAGTATCTGTTACGCATGTATGTACGGATTTGTTTCCTTCCTATTTTTTCTTCTCTTTTTGTGCACTGTAACTAATTCGTTTTACACTATTATTGTGTCACTAAGATCAGTAAAAAATGTATATAATATAACATATACATTTTACAAAGATGTCCTTTAAAACTTATAAAATAGAATACTCCAACTATACTAAAGAGCACTCTAGTCATGCTAAGAAAAACCTGTGGCGGCATAAACAAGAAAAGTAAAATCTAAGGCGTGTAAATGATATTAAAAATCGAATCGTCCGAGAACTTTTCTACTACGTGTTTGGTTTTGTGAAACAATACGCTTTTCAAAAACAAATATCAATATTTTATAGCTCTGTAAAGTGCGTCTGCTATGATACGTTTCGCTTTAACTCAATAATGTATTTGTTATATATAATATAATACCCTCTGGCATTACCATTAGGTTTTCGCTATCCACAGATTCTACCCCATATTTATCAATAGGCAAAATCGTTTTTGGGGAACAACACACGCAACAACAAGATAAAGAGAGTGAAAGTATCATCATAATTCTAAAAGGATATAGGTGTAATATGTCCATCTTCAAAGCTAATCTCGTTTCTGTATTCTTTAGAAGACTAAATATTTGCAATATAACGAGAAATATTACGCCATAAAGCTCAATAGAGCTTATTTATAACATCCTGACATAATAACTTGCCACACAGCACCACAAAATCCTATTTCCATCAATTTAACCTTTTCCTATACACTTCCTCGATTCTTCCCTCCGCATAAAGTCTTTTAAAGCGTTCCTTGTGGTCGTTTCTCATCCTTTCCGATAAATATTCAGCGATTTATTGAAGTTTTCTCGACGTTTCCCAACGTTTTCTTAACGGCCTGGGCGGGTCGCCGGTGCATCTAAAACCAATTTGTACGTTAGGCTACACTTGTTTCGAATTATTCGGCCCGAGAAATATGGTTCTAGAAAACGGAGGCGAAACGCAGGAAGTCGAATATCCGATGAGGATATTGTAGTATCGATTAGGTCCTCTTAGGGTACTCTTGAGCCGCCGTCCGTGGATTTATCGAATCGTGAGCGGATGCAATTAAATTTCTCAAACTAATTTGGCTGCGCAAAATTAAAATTTTCCTTCAAATATGGCTTCCATTCGACATAATCAGATAAAATTAATAGTTGGATACCTCGACGTGAAACTTTCAAGCATTTTTATGTATTATGTAATTTCATATTCAGTGGCGGTTCGAGACTCTTTGATGAGAAAGATGGGATTGTAAGAAAATTGATAAAATCTTACCTTTTGGCTTATAATGATTTTTGACGGGCTACTTCACTATTATCGTTTTCTAAAGACACTATATGTACACACATACAGACGCATGCGACTAATCTTTATTTCCATTGCACGGTCTTCCAAGAAATGAAGTACTTTAATATTTTCTCGTCAAGATTGTCTGCACCTAATACAATAATGCTGTTAAATGCAGCTACTCATAGTATTGGTGAAATAATTAATGAAAAAGACAATATGAGGAGACAAAAAACGCTAAAACACGGACATGTTTCTGCCTAACGGCGTCTCTTTCGCAAATGATTTCACCAATGCCATGAGTGGCATTCTAGACGTGTTTTTAATACGTCACCGTAAGCCTGCGAAATCATTCACATGTGCAGTTACCCTATACATTGTTGGGGCGCACTCTTTCTGGTTTAGCAATCCATGTGTTGTTCGGGAGAAAGGTTGGGAAATTGTGCCCGCTTGTTTTCGCTGTGGTTTGAACCTGCTTACAAGTGTTTTATTCTTTTGGCACTAGTTAGCGCCAAAAATACTCACTTGAGCTGTAAGTTTAGATACGGTGATAGTAGCAGAGAGGAAATTGCAATGTGTTGAGCAAAAAATCGCTCGAAACCACGCTAACGATGCCGGGTTGGGAGAAACATGTCCGTGTGTTACCGTTTTTTGTCTCCTCGCATTGTCTTTTTCATGAATAATTTCACCAATACCATTAGTTGCTGTATTTAGCAGCATTATTATGTTGGGCATTGTTTCCTATACATTTTAGATGTGTTTTAAAGTTGCCTGTATCTTGCACTATTTTTTTATCAATAAGTATTATTACTAAAGCATTTAGACGGTTGTTGTGCATGATATTGCAAGAAGAATTTTCAAATCCCTTTAAAACAGAAAAACAGCATCCAATCTTTGCGGTGGTCACAGGTGTTGTTATGGTGTTATAAAGAAACTACCCTTGCTTATATTAAATCTTGCAAGTCATCTTTTATTTTTAGCAATATTATACAACAAAGTTTACAGATCCATTCACAATGTAGGAAGAGTATATTATTCCACAGCAATATTGATTATTTCTAAAATGGAAAATGTGTTGTTATTCAAGTTAAAAAGTTCCCTCTTGTAATGTTTTTCTTTTCACCTACTTAAGCAAAAGTAAAAAGGCGATACTACAAAAGAAAGTAGTCAAACAACAATGAATATATGAGCTACATACATACATGTGTTTCAATTACCATAGGCGTCGCTTAAGCATATTTTCCTATAATAATGGTTGACATATTGTTGGCAGTTGGCATATAATTGTTCAATGCATTGTATGTGCAACAGCTTGTTTATATAAAGTAAATATCCATATAAATAAACATCAACTGCGTTTAGATTGTGACAAAACATAAAATAAACAATACACAAAAATCGCAATGATTGCAAAGTCTGTGAGGATGCAAAACACTCAATTATCTCTGCATCATCGTTCCTCATTCTGGGAGTCGCGGTGATATTAAAGAGGAATCGCGGAAATAGCCTAAGCAACAATAAAATCATTTTATGATAAATATTATTTATTACAAACATTTATTTACAATAAGTACACATGTAAAGAAAAGAAAAAAAATAATGTATTGGTTCCATTTGTTTTTAGTTTATCATTTTCTCCATACGTGGATTTACGTTGGAAGCACACAATAGCAAATTGTTTTTGAGTGATAAAAACGATTCCTCCATTTAGTTTTTAGCGCAAATATAGACGAAAAAGCCTTTTCACAGAGATAACACGTTGCAAAGGAAATTAATTTTTTTAGTGCTTCTGTGACTAAATTTCCATAGTCATGTGGACAGGTAAGCCAAGACGTATTTAAATCTTAAGTTGCAAACTGCAGTTGTAGCGTTTTGACGGTAAACATTTCGATGAGCTGGTCGTGAATCTGAACTGGTAACTTAACAACGGGAACAACGTTTTCACTGAACGGTTTTAGTACCCATGCCTTCGAGAAATCATTTTTATCTTCCGGTAAATACTCCGCTAACTGAGCTTTTGGCTCACGCAAATGCATCTTCATGCAATTCAAATTGTGGTGAATGATAGTGTTTTGTTTATTCAAATTTTTCCGAAGTGATTGGGAGCATATTCAAATTTTAGCTGCTAAAGCAAACAACCTAGATATCAAGCTTCTTAATGAAAACGTGAACTTTGTCCGTTATTAATAAAATGTTTTCATCGCGTCCTTGTATATTCACATCCAAGTCGTTTAAATACGAAAATAAATCGCCCAATTTTGATGTCATTATACACTCTTGTCTTTTTACCAGCCGATTCAATGGATGTAGAAGGTTAACTTCGTTTTTTTACAAATTTATCCATTTCGCATAGATGGGGGTCGCGCGGAGAATATTGAGAAACTACACTATACAAATTAATTATGTACGAGATCTGTTCAGAACTAATGAAGAGACTTAGTGACGTGCGGTTGGCAACATTGTGTTTAGATTTCATGTTACTTACGACTTTTTAAGCAAGTTTACTGTGACGATGCTCTGGGTCGTACACAATGTTACGAATCACCACGAGCAAAAAAAGGCGTTGGTTTCAATCTCATGTGGAAGTGATGTTCATCATTTTTCGTTTTGAATTGAATTGTGCATTTTAAATATTTGCATCAAAGTGAAATAGTGGCCTGTGAGTACTATAAAAGCATTTTACAACGATTGCGTGAAAACAAATGTGACGAAACAACTCTTAGCTTCCTGAAATTGAAATCAGTGCTGAACACTGCTGATTTTGAGATCATTGATGCCGTTAGAACAAATACATCACACACATTGAAGAACATCTCAGAGGAATAGGAGAGTATTTTGAAAGGAACAAGGACCAATGATCTAGAGGACTAATAATGAAAATTAGAAAAAATCAAGTTATTTTCTGAACAGACTTCGTATTCGGGACACAGTTTTTCGTTTTACACAAATTTAAGAAACACTAACATCTGTAACAGTAAAGACAAAGAAAAGAATAGTAACACCGTAATTGCCATCATGTAATATGATAAAAAATTGTGAAAATACCAAGCATCACAAAATGAAGTAACATGGTATTTTAATAAATTAGATATCTAAAGAATATTTTTGTCCAATGCGGATTGTTCTCTCAATTTCTACAAGTAAAAATTTCACGATTAGTATACGTAAGTACCAATCAAGTAATAACACAAAGAAAACATAGAAAAAGTGAACGCTGGAATAATAAACGGTAATAATAAATAGCAGCAACAAACAAATAGTACAGCCTGTCCCACTTATATGACAATTGATAACAGCTGGCCATTAGCGCTATGTGGAAACACTACGCTGCAGATGTGTTTCAAAGCGTATTTGCTGCAATTATATCTGCCGTTCTCAAAATGTGAATTTTATACAACAAATAATTTGAAAAACTAGGTAAATATTTTTCTAAAAATAGCTTTTGTTTAATAATGTATGTCGTCAAAGTTATGAAATGAATTTATAAAACAACCTGTGTAAATCAGAACAAAACCCTCTTTCTTTATAAACATATGGAGATTAAGAATAGTGAATTTGTTTGTTGTGTGTGGTGCAAAAAATTCTTTTACTTTCAACGTTTCTACGAGAATTTCCAATATTGTAACAAGTATGTAGTGTTTAGATTTGAATCTTTTTTTCAATTTTTTCTAAGCAACTACTAAAAAAATATTACCGAAATCACTATCCATATCTTTGACATTAATAAGACTTGACGGTTGGACGCAAGCAACAAGCAGCTGCTCATTATACAGATTCTGCCACGCGTCATGACCAATTTTATTATGTAATCAGCGTATATAACTTTTCCCTAATTCGACGTGTTATTCTGGCGTAATATATTACGAAGTTATTTAAATCTAATCTCATAAACTTCTGCACTAATAAACGTCAAACTGGTTTTATTCGTTTTGCATTCGTTATGAAGCGCCCAACTAGCATCGACGCTGACAGACGTGTAGGTTTATTTTATGAAATGTCGACGGAAAATGTTTAATCGGATAGAATCTAAAACGCCTCCATCTGCCATGTACATTAATTTGCTCTTAGAATTTATACGATTATACACAGTGTCCAAAGTTATTTCCACATCACTGTTTACTTTGTTATTGAAGCTACAAAGCTGATTAATTTGATTGAGAATTGGTGGAGTTTACTCTCTGGGCTAAACAATAATTTGCAGTATCAAAGTATATTTACATTATGGGATGCAGATTGAAACAAAATTCAAACAAGCATTACATACAACTGATAATGGGGGAAACCCAGATCCCAGAAACCCAATTGGGTGTCAGATGTAACAAAGCTAATTACAGCGCCATCTTTCGCAAATATATTAAATCATTTTCATCAAATTATAAAAAGGAGTGTCCCAGGGTTGCCTAGATTGACGATAAATCATCAAATGGGCAATAATGAAGTTCAAATTGCGACTAAAAGTTTCGTCTTGACGAGTATATTTTGGACAATAAAAATTGGAATATTATTTAAAATTGAGCATTTTCAACAAATCATTGCAATTTAGTTACAAATAACTAATTTTTGCCAGTGTCTGGATTTAATTTTTTTAAACTATATTTTGTATATCAATAATACTACTGTCATTTTTGGCATATAATATTAATATATACAGCATCCGGCAAAAAGCCTTCCGTATTTGGAGAGAGCGTTGTGTTAATTATGGTGGGGATATGGTTGCGGAGGGGGTATTGATCGATAGCGGTATACGTGCCATTTTGAGGACATTCTTCAAAACATTTCCCCTGGCGCTGCTTTGATTTCTCCTAACGAGGCCAACTTCCACTTGTCAGGTACTGCAAATGAACAAAATTTCCGCTACTAGGCAATAGAAAACCCTGAAGTACTTCATCAATAACCACTTCACGGCGCTCGCGCAACAGTTTGGGGCGCCGCTGCAGAATTTGGTGTGTGGGGTCTGTATTTCTTCGAACAAGATGGGCTAACGGTAATGGTTACTTCAACTCGCTACTGTCACATGATCGAGACCTTCCTCCGACCTTTTAAACCAGCCTATTGGGGAAAATAAAGAGAGAGGGAAGTCTAATTTCAACAAGACGGAGCCACAACTCACACTTCGCGGTGTTCTCTAGCAATTTTGAGAGAGTTGTTTTCTGGGCGTTTTCTCTCTTTGCGATGGGACATCGCTTGGCCCCTCAGGTCATCCCATTTCACCTTCCAATTTTTCTTCTTTGGCAACACTTAAAGGCGCAAGTGTACAAACACCGCCCCACAACCCTGCAAGCACTCAAGGAAGCAATTATCCAAGCAGTGGCTGACATTCCAAGGGAAATGACACGAAGAAGTATGGACAACTTCCAGGAAAGGCTTCATCACTGTGTCAATAATGAAGGACGCCATTTACCCAACAATAAAAAATACTCAAATTATTGAAGGTATCGAAAAATATTTACAAAATGTCAAATTATATCATAATATATCTATTATATTCCATTAAAATATAATTTTCTCAAATTCAGTCAACTCAGAAGTACAGATTAGTACGTAAATTACTTTGAGCATGATAATTGGAAAGGGAACATATTATATGTATAAACTCGCGTATCGTGGTTACACAGAAGTACATATATATAAATAATACCTTAATACTAATCGGAATACAGTTCATTTACATGTATGAATATTTATTAAAATAATTAAACGAACTTTGTCTCGTAGTAGATTATGGGATCATAATGCTTACAATTTATGAATTAAACATGTAATTAGCAGTATTACGAGGCGAAGTCCCAGCAACGGGGCCCGTATTATTAACCGTGAAGAACACGTACAAAGGAATTTCTTTTCCGCCTTTGTCAGATACGCAAAATGCAAGCTTATGCGTTTTTCATAGGCTCCCAGCGTTAATAAAAAACGTACTTAACGATTATATAAATAATAATAAAATTAAGCAAAGGTCACGGTTTCATATCGGTATAATTTCAATGCCGTAACGTAACACGGATAATCGCTCGGTAATTACGAGCTTTGTCCATACGCTCGTACAGAGAAAGCTTTGCTTATTCATGTTGCAATTGTCGCTATTCAAGAACTGTTAGCGCTTGTCAATTGTAATATTTCATAATATAAATAACTTCTTACTTACGTCAAACATATTACAATATGCAATACAGCAATTTTCATTTTAGAATTAGTTTATGCTGCAGCAATATCTATCAAAAGTTAAAAGAAGTTGGAATTATCATCCAAAAGTAAAATGAACTATTTCGCTTTATGCAATGGCATTTCTAATATTGATTCGTCTTTTGTTGAAAATACTGATAACGTTGATTTTGCTGTGACTTCTTTCTATGACCTATTGTATTGTGGACGCTGCAGTTGCTAAATATATTTCCCTGAAATCTACATTTCTTTCGCAATTTACTCCACAAATTAAGTATAATTTAAAGACAAAGCAGTATCTTAGGTCTAGATGGTCGAGAACTAAAAATATATACTACCTCAATGAATTCAAGCACCTACGCATTCTCTCCAAGTCCTAAATGCGCGACTCTTATCACTTATACTTGGCATATAGCTTAATTAATTATTGTAACTTATTTTGTCTGCTGTTTAGTTTTGTCTTACTATTGCCAATAAATTCTACTGTATTCTATTCTATTTTTATATATGAAAGAAATTATATTATCTTTTAGTAGAGTTTACAACAATTTACTGGGTGTCCGAACTAATATTGGCGGTAGTGTACATATGTACTGCAGAGAATAAAGACAGTTGCATCCAGACGTGAAGGTGTACTATTTATACAGAGACTGGATCAGATTTTAATTTTTGTAAGTATAATAGTTGTCTATTCAAAATCAAAGTAGGTTTTGGTAATATAACTTGATGTGTTCTATGCATGATGTGCACAACAAAATATATATTACTACCTTACTCATGTACATATATATGTATGTATATTAGACAGCCATGGAAAATTCAATATTTACTTTGTTATTAAGTTACAAAGGAAATGAGTGTGGTTACATATTGAGGTTTGAATATGTTAATGAGATCTTGGTGTGCAGTAGAACTGCGTTTGTAAAGCATAGGTAAGAAGGAACAATCTCTGGCTTTAGTCTACTTTATCGTCAATGGAACTCTTATTAAAAGTCAAACAGAGAAATTCTTGAAGTGTGAAATGCATCGTACTAATTTCCCTTGAAATTTATTCGCAACATAAAAAAGGACAATGTTTTGCATTAGACATTGCACCTACTGCGCTGCAAGATATGTCGTTTAATTCAAGGCGAATTTAAATTTTCTACGGGGATTCATAACACGTAGTAGATGTTTGTAAGTAAACGATATTTCTGTCATCATTTCTCATCGTCTTCTTCTGTAACTTCTTTTGTTGGACTATCGAAAACCGAAGTTATTGTTATTCGTGACTTGCTTTCAAAATAATATTGCATGCTTGTAAGAACGCAATGTGCTACGTCTTAGCGAAACCTTCATTTACCATGCGTCGTTCACGAACTACCACTTACAACAGGTTGTTAAGCAAATAATATGTCCAAAGCAAAAATAGCAACATTCGAATAAGTCACTTGGATATTTTTAAGCAATGTTGGTTCACGCTTATCCTTTTTTACTATAATTTTTTATATACTTATTAGCGCACTATTTATCAAAGAACTGCACAACTAATGTTAAATTACTATCAATACATCGACAAATTCAAAATATCCGTGAATTGTGTATATTCTCAAAAAATACGTTTCAAATTACATTCATGTGCGAGTTAAAAGTCTTAAATTTAATATAAAGTGAAGGTAGCGTTTTTATTTTGTTACAGTAGGTACACAATAAATTTTGGGAATTGAATTCCTTATGTAGCTTTCATTAAATTCAATAAAAATACATTCGGCACAATAGATCATGAAATTGTTTTCATTCGGGTTGGTTCCTAAGACTACTGAGATCTTGCGATTATATCTTCAGAATCGGTCTTGTTACGTGCATTACAATGGCTGTATGGTACAACTGCCGCCTTTATTACTTCCACCGAAGAGAGTCAGGGATTTAATTTAGGTTAATTTTTGTTTAATATATTTGTAAATGATCTTTTGAATCTGCTAGATTGCCAGGTCTTGGCTTAGTGAAAATTTATTGTAATATTTCTACCGCTATTGATTGCCTTCTATTGGAAAGAAAAACCTCTCCACTATATATGAATGGTTTACTCGAAATAACATTCGGTTAAATATTGAGAAGTGTGCTACAATTCAGCATTCTACAGGTGCTTTAATCCATACTAATTTCAGTACTCTGTACCTAGCAACGCTATTCCTAGGGTTTTCCAAGATCTTGCTGTTCTTTTTTGATTCGCAATTTACATTTGCGCCTCATATTTTTCGTCTTCTGCTTCTAAGTTATTAAGCTTCCTTATACACTGTTGTCAGCATGATTTATCTACTCGAAAAGTTTTATTTTTCACATTAATTCTGTTCTAACTTGAGTACTCATTTATTGTCTGGATTCCTATTCACCTGAACCAGTAAGCTGTCGTTGGAATGTGTACAAAAGCGTTTTTGAAGTACTTGTATTTTGAGCTTCTATCTTCACCGTAGACGCGATTGTAATCGTTGACTGTACCACGAGATGAGGTTGGTGGAAAGTTTTTGATCAAGTTGGTAACTAACAAGATCGACTCGCCAGCTCTGTTTTCCCAAATAAATTTCAACATACTAATATACAGTGCGCGGTCATTAAGCACCTCAGAGATATCGAATGAACCGCATGTGTAAGTCACCGCTAACGCACATGGTGAATGCAAACCGAATACTTGTTTAGTTTACTAAGTTAGTCTAGTTTAATTATCTATAACTGTTTGAAGTACGTGTTTTTTTATTTTGTATTTTTTGTCACATTGAGTCCACTGGAACAATTGCGAAAAAGGCAATAACTTCTTAACGGTTCACACCAGAAAAGCTCTGAGGAGCGGCTTCTCCAATATGTTTGTTTCTTTATATATTTCACATTCGATTTGTGATTGATTGCGGTAGTATTCTGTACAGTTTTGCAGGTTTACGTCATTTATTAAAAGTCGTCTGTTGCCAATACAAAACATCACGAATATACACTCAGTGTATGTGTTCTTTCTCGTACGCAACGATTCTGTGCACAGAGAAAAATGCTGTGATCAAAATCGCAAGAAAACTTGTAATATATTTTAGTGTAGTTTCTACATTTTAAATGGGATTACACAATTCTTGAGTTTTTTGATTCTGGTGTGTCTGCAACAAAGTTAGTGTTGCGACTGCACTGGAGGTTAACTACAATTTCGTAGTAATGTTCTCAGCATTCCCCCTGGAATGAGAAAAACTGAGAAACAACAGCATCGGACTTCGAGCCCGGAACCACAAGACTTATAGCCAAGCGCAGTCAAGAAAATATTGTTGGTATTCCGTTTGAATTGAATCAGAGAAGAAGTAGTGCCATTTATTTGGATTAAAGCGCCTTGTGGTATTAACGGTAGTAAGATTGCCGACACATATGTATCCTAGGGAAACACTAATAGATCTCACAACCCGATGCATTCCTCTACCGAATGTAGTCGCACATTACAGAAACAGAATTAGATATACATTGAAGTATGAATAGAAGAGATATGTTAGCTTATCTAGTAATCAGTACGCCAGAGGCTTGATTAAAGAAACGGACGTTGAATTCATTTTTAAATACACGGTGCCAAAGTTTTATTCATCCATAGTATCCGCAGAAGATAATGGTTTTAGATAGTGGTACTTGTACTTACAACAATATAACCATTGCTGATGTAAACCATATCTTCATGTCTCAAACACAAGCTTTACAGAAACGCGTTCGTTTTCGCGATACTGCAGGCAATATACAGACATAATCTGAGTAAAGTCAACGGTTATAATATGCATGTGCGTCTCCCGTTATTCTTTCTGGCTGCAGTATTCACGTACAATTAACTTATGAGTCATTCGCTGTAGCAGTACTTCGGTGTTGCCCTACTACATCATGGTTATAGCTATAGCTATAGCGGGAGAAAGTAGGATTGTAGACACCTCCCCGAATTCTAAAGACGTATGTATGTATGACGTAAGTAATGTCAAACTTTGATCAGTTTTAATTATTCGATTTTTTTCTTCTTTTATACAATTTTTTCTTAAAAATATGCAATTTTCTGCATTGGAGAGTCGAGGTAAAATAGAATAAAGAAATATGTGCGAACCTGCAATATTTGTAAGCTCTTAGAAGGCATCTTCAAAAATTTGTCAAGAATGCTATTGCTTCTCTTTGTAACATGCGCATACATACATACATCCAACAGTTATATTAGTTAGATAGATGAAACACTATCGATCATACAAACTACCAACTCTTGAATATAGCTAACATTTATCTTAACTACATTCAAAAATTTGAAAAAGTAAATCTAAACTGCCCCATTATATCTCGATGTACCGTTCCTTACAAATTTTCATAGATCCGAAAGAAATTAATGGAATGAAACGAACAATTAAAAACCTGAACCGTCCTTCAGAATGTAGCTTCTCAATGGTAATATTTATGTACAGCGACAAAGTAACTAAAGTTAACCTAATAAATTCTTCAAGGTCTTTTCTATAACATATCTTCCTTAAAACTGTTTGAAAAATAAATGGACGTTATTCAATTGAGACAGCTGCCATCACATGCAAGTGCAGACGATTTCTACATGACATACATATTTTAATTTCCCCTCTGCCAACTTTTGTAAGCGTCTCACGTTAAGACCTTGCACCGTACCATCTGCGCAAAGTACATACGTTGAATAATAATCGCTATTGAATGAAGTGCGTTCGTTGACTTTCTTCTAACACAGCACTTCGTATACAACTTACACGCAGTTTCTTACAACTATTGTTAATTAATAAATATTGACGATGACCGTAGTTCTGTCGTTAATTATTCTGAAAATATTAAAGACCAATTATTCCAATTAGTAATCGACCGTATATTGGACAGACATTACATGCATATCTATATCTTTATGTTGCTATACTAAACGGGATAATTGAGATAGATTAAATGTCTTTTTTTCCAATAGATACGTTCTGCTTTTTCTTTATCCGTTTATGAGCGTATGCAAGATCAAATAGTGGAGGTATGTACCTAGTTAATGAAGCAATTTGCGCGTTTCACGGTGGCTTAGCGGTGTGAGAAAAATACACTGTTGAAATTTGAATATCGCGACCGCACATCGAGCTTCTTGAATAACAAACTCGCTACAGCAGCTTAGTTTAAATTTCAAAATAATGTAAATTTTCTGCATGTATTTACTAAAGTAAACACAGACTTCATTATCACGTCGCAGTTATCATCTTTGATCTTCCAATTCATCAAGGGAAGCGACATTGCCGTAGCAGGCAGAGAGATGATGTGCATGGTGTGTGAAGTTTCCCCTGGCTAATATTTTACAGTCAAAGGTAAAGTAGGGCACCTTATGGCTGTAGTGCCTTTCTTATAAATTTTACGAAAGAAAACAGTAATAGAAGTTGCATATTATCCACATTTGATGTGTTTTCTCTCTTTTTTTTTCTCCGTCACACTCGATAGTTATACTCCATAATTTTCTTAAATAATAGTCTGAGTTTTGATAAGCGTTAATAGCAGTTAGTTTGGAAACTAAGTCACCTTAGCTGTCTAAAACTCCTTCTAAGGTAGAAAATTTAAATACCAAATGATTAACTCAAGTCTAATAAAACAAGACTAGGGAACTAGTAAGGAGGTACGGTATGCGAATTTCAATTTTTCTTGAAATAGTGATAATAATAAATCATAATAATAAATAATAGCGGTTTTTTTAGCTTTACAAATATTCCAAAACATACAAAACAAAACACATTCTCGTAAATGATTTCACCAATACCATGAGAAAAACTGTATTTAATAGCGTTTTTATATTTGGTGATATTTTCTAGGCATTCCTAGATGTGTTTTTTAAAATACGTCACGGTAAACCTGAGAAATCAGTCATATGTGCAGTTTACCGTATTCAATGTCCTCGTGCGCTCGTCCTCTCGGGACTAGCAGTCCATGTATTACTCGAGAGAAGGGTGGGAATCTGTACCCGCTTCTTTTCGCTGTATCTGACTTTCATTCCTTTGGTACTAGTTAGCGCCAAAAATAATCATTTGAACTGTAAGGTTAGGTATGGGGATAACTGCAGAGAGGAAATTGCAATGTGTTGAAGAAAAAACCGCTCAAAACTACGTTGATGACGGGTACGCAGATACATGTCAGTGTGTTACCGTTTTTTGTCTCTTCACATAGTCTTTCTCGTGAATGATTTAACCAATACCATGAAAAAAGCTGCATTTAACAGTGTTTTTGTCTTTGATGTTAAATCATATTTATTACAATGAAACGCGACAAGAAAATAAAGCAAATGTAACCATCTGCATTATGTATAGGTTCAGCACCAGCTATTAATAAATAGCAGCTACTCCACATCCTGAACACAGCAGATACAAAAATATGATAAAAGTTAGAAGACTCTACCAAAATTTAAAGATTAAGTATAAAAAAAATAAAAATTATAAAAATCTACTTTACAAAAAAATATGAAAACTAATTTAAAAAGAAAGTTGATAACCTTGATAAGTCGTAGTAAGCTAGTTCAATTTTCTAGGGAATATTTTTCCATTGTAAGAGAATAGCACACTCCAATTTTTGCAGGCTCTTTGGGGAAAGTACATGACGCTGCACCATATTTTTCTTAGAACATCTCAAAGGTGTTCGATTGGATTTAAGTTTGGGCTGCGAGGAGGTTACTCTAAGATTTGAATATGGACTTTATTTAGTTAATATAGCGCAGCGTATGTGGACGTCGTACTATCTCGCATGAAAATAATAGTAACCCCTATAAATGGGTCAAACGGCATAACATGAATAATGTTTTCCCCGGACCACGGACGAATAGGAGCTAATTTTGCGTCTATGTCAACAAAAGCTTCCCCAGAATATTTTTGATCTGCCATCAAACAGTTCCCTCGAAGAGATAAAGAGGTATAAATCTCTGTATTTTTTTATCACGGCCATTTGGAGATTTTGGGATCACTCTGGTTTCATCCGTGAACAAATCCCCTTTCTAGCCATTGATCGTCCAGTGCTCATGATCTCTAGCAACTTTAATCTGCGTTATCTGTGATTTGCGGTAAGAAGCAGGTTTCTTATATTCCAATCTTGCTTCTTGTTGTTTTCTCTAAAGCAGAAATTCTGAGTTTTTTAACACCAATTCACCTTAGCTACTTTCTGTTCTTTGGTCACCAGATGCGATGTCCAAACGGGAGACTAATTTATTTACACACAATTTTTCCTGCAAAATTTTTTGAATGAGCACAGCATCGACACTATCCTGACTGCTGCTTTTGGTGCACTTACTCTTGGATCGTCGCTAAGAATTTTGTTTGAATTCTCCATACCAATGAGATATCGTTGGTTAATATGATGCTTCATTGTCGACAACAGAAACCAACTCGGCAGGGCATCTTTGTCGAGATAATTATCTTTGGAAATTATAAAGAAATTGCGCCAAAATGTTCTTGTTTTAACTCTATTTGTCAACTAACTTGTCAACTTTGATAGTTTATAGTAACTACAACACTACACGTATCGCACTCACACTTTAGTACTTGGAGTTAAGTGAAGGTAAAGATGTAGGTTAATTTTTAGTACTGACATTTAATTTCTGGTGCCTCCATGTGCGAATATGCAAACTTAAAGAATATTTCTCAGAAAAATATCCATCTCTACTTAATCCCTTAATATATTAAGTTTCTAACAGAAAGTCGTTCATAAATTCCAAGAAACATAGATGTAAGTAACAATGAGATAAGATAGGAATTAATCCCAATTAACTTCACTGTATTTGTATTTTTCTACTATACAATGGTACTTTCCTACTAATACTGTTACATCAAAATTTACATCATTAAATCAGACAAAACGCGCATAAAATATTAATACAAGCAGTGTTCTTCGAATGAAAGATTTCGTTAGATCTAAAGATTGTCTACATTTTCCACTGTATTTACTGACAAATGATTTTTTAAATTGACGTATTATTTTCAGTATAAGTCAAAAATCATCGCATTATAAGAAAGCGAAATATAACTCCTTTATGAAGTTTTCACCTTCCATTGTTGCATACATTTCATTAAAACGTGAAACGCTGTTCGCAAGGTAGCTAGCCTTTGTTAGTTCAACATCCTTGACTTTGTATACGACTCCACAGCCTAGGAAACAATATAAGAGTAGGTTATTAAATGGACGTATAGCATTGCAAGGAGAAGCGTTATTTACGAATTCATCAAGCCATTTGCGTTTCTGCCATTCGTCTGTCTGACGGCGATGTCATTAACACGGTAAGTACCCGCATCCAGTTCCTTATTCAATAGCAAAGAAATGCAGTTAATTGCTCAACAAATTGCTGCGAAGAATACGAATATGTATGCGCTGTGTGTGGGTATCGGTTAAATAAGTGTAAGGGAGCTGTGTTCGCGCGTTATTCTCTAAGAGCGGATTCCTTAAATTCAATTTTGTATTATTTACGACGTCTTTATGGCAATTTCACAGACCATGCAGTGATTTTAAACGAATTTATCGTAGTCATTGTGTGTGTAATTAAAATCCATTTTCTTAATGGAAGTTGTCACTAAGTTCTGAAGTCAACTTAAACGCCTCGCGCTAGTGAATTCCTTGAATGCATACCGCTTCAAATGACAAGGGAAACATACTTAAGAAAATACGCGAAATAGGAAAGTTGTTTGCCTCAAAAATTGTTTCAGTTACTATCGTTATTCACCGCAACAGTGGAAACGTCTGAATAATGTAACGATGAGAAAAATTCTACTAGGGTAGATGTATACAAATCTACTAGGATTAGGCACAAAGATTTCATATGGCAATATTCTTAAAGTTAATGATAAATAATGTATGTGTGAACAGATCTTCCTTAATTGATAATTAATGTTTTGAAACAATAATTTATCTAATGACTCTAGCCAACCTTGTTCCTAACTACTAACAAGTAAAAAGTTTGACAATGTTTTGCAACAGCAAGTGCCTCATTGTTGACAGGCACTTTAAAAGCAGCAGGTAATAATAGATAAAACTAACCGCATACATTAAAAAAACACTTCATCATGCGTTACTACAGCGCTGTAGTATAATTCTTTTTAGTATTATCTCATTTTTTGTACTAAAATCATCAATTGTAAATATATAGAGATACAAATTAATTTGAAAAACACTTATGTTTTTACAAACTTCTTTCCTATTTTCTTAATGTTAATGTAGTTACAGCCTCTATAAATTTTCTAGAAATCTTGGAAAAATGCAAGGTTTGTGACACCTAAGGAAAAGGAAATACCTCTAGTAATAACTTGAAGTAGAGAAGAATTAAGACAAATAACCTTACTGTCAACAATATTAGTGCTTAGTAAATAGTAGGAAGATCCAGAAAAGATATTAACTTTGTGTTTCCAGTCTGATTTTAGGATAAAAAAACTCATTATTTTGTTGAATATCTCGAAACGTTATTCTTTTTTCATCAAGCAGAAATTATACTAAGAGAAGGTATATCTGGCGAGGAAACGATAGTTCTTAACACTGCACCAAAATAATGAGTTTGACTGTTCAAACATAGATCGTTATATTTACTGGAGTGTTAATTATCTAGCATAACTAAGATTATCCCTTAAATTTGCTGCCTTTTTCACCTTTTGTACTAGAATATGATCTATTATTTGTCAGATGCCAACTAGAGACGTTGCGGTTAATAAATAGATGAAAAGGTGTATGATTGAACAATATCTATTTATCATTAACCTTAAATTTAGTGAAAGTTACGCAGAAGTTGCAAGAAAATTCCCTCTATTATTAGTTTGGTAACATCTCGTGCTACACTGAAAACAAAAATGTGAAACTACAAAAAATTTTCTACCAAGTAAATGCAGTAGATTAAAGTACCGCTCATACAATTACCTCAACAAGAATACCTCGTCGAGTTGGCTTTTGCTTTCGGCAATGCAGCACCACATCAGTCAATAATTTCTCGTTGATATGGAAAACTTAGACGTGTATGGATTAATCTTAGTGACTATCCAAGAGCATGTGCATCAGAAACGGCAGTCATTCAGGAAAACGTCGAGGCTATGCACTAGATCATCAAAGAAATCGACATGACATATCGCGAGATTGAGGCATCATTTGGAAATTTCAGAAACCCTAATTCAAAAAATGTTGCAGGAAAGAATGTGTGTAAAAAGTTAATTTCTCGAAACCACTCCGAACAACGAATCATTCTCTGCAACTTCGCAGACAACACGCAAAACAATTGAATGTTTAACGCAATTAAACGTCGAAGTGTTAGACCATCTTACGTACAGTCGGGACCGAAGTTTTAACGATTTCTTTATCTTTCACAAAATCAAGAGCAGACTACGTGGTCAAAGGTTCCGGTCGGCAGAAGGACCAGCCGATGCCTTCAAAAAAGCAATTTAACTGTACCAATAAGCAAATGGACTAAGTGCTTTCAGAGTTAGTTCAATAGCATGCAAAAATGTATTCGTCTTTGTCTTTGTGGAGCATACTTGGGAAAACAATAGTCTTTAAAAGCTATCTATTGTTTACTCCTGCTCTATGTGCAAGACTTAAAAGACACCCCACGTATATACCTGGTCTTTTAAATAATTAGATGGATTTTTAGCATTAACTAAATGCGATTTAAACGTATCGATATGGAAGGAGTATACGTTGTGTCTATAGCTGGATGTTTCAAGGAAATTATCAGTGTGGTTGTAGTGCACTTGAAATGTGTGATGACTAACGCTGGGTAACCGTGTTAACGCATCAGGGCCGGACCATCACATAGCGAGCAAGGCCGCCCGTATATGTATCGTTAATGTGATTTAAACAATCTTTTAAATTACTTAAGAGATCTGAAGAAACGAAGAAATTTGTCTTGATGTAATAAAATCTAAACAACATTCCTAAACTTTTTAATAACATGATACCTTTCGCGTTTGCGGTCCTGTCGTGCAGACACGATTGTCTATTTCTGACAATCAAAAATTATGTTTGTGTGAAAATGCGAAATGTCCAGTTCTAGCAACAATACTAATACTAGTAACTGCAGGTGTAAAATAGCCAATTCATATCTAGCTATTCATAAAGTGCACATCAAAGATTACGTTTGTTCAGCTGTTTTTTTTTTTCTGTGTAACACTTGCTCAGTATTTACGTACTACAAAGATTTTATTATTAGTGTACTCCATAATACTTCGACCTCTATATAATACTAACTAAATATTGAGACGGCCAATTATTCTAAATAATTACACCTTTCCATTTCATTTCTTTCTTTTTGGGTTTTTAAATATTTAAGGAATTTAGTTTAATACAATATTAATATAACTGATTTTTCACTTATTCCTACAAACGGGCACCTGAAAGCCTCATATCCGATCTTCTTATTACGAGCTTTTATAATGAGCATAAGCTTATATAGTATACAGTACATTGCGAATATACATTTAGAATAATCTATATTAATTATCATATATAAAAAAATATTTCTGCTTATATCAAATTTAGAAGTAGATACACTTTTATTAAAATGTTATACATTCCAAATTAATCTCCATTTTAAAACATCACACTTGCATGCTATACAGATATACATATAGAATGATAATTAAAATTTACATATAACAAGAGCTTGCCGTTGAGTGCTTGCACAAATAACAATACGTCTAAGAATGTCAACAAGATATCTTTTACAAGCGGGCTACTTATTATGTTAACAATAACTATAATAAATATTTAACAATCAGTAAATTTGTTATCTGTTTATTTAAATGAAAAGCTCAAATACTACAATGTTTAAAAATGATATTCAAATACAGTAGCCTATAATATGTTGGAACAACTTGCTAAAAACTAAGTAAATATGTATGTAAGAGCTTCTTGAAAAGAAAATCAATTATCTGTATTGTATAAGTTTAACTAACCGCTATTCTGTCATGAAGGAAGTGTCCATTGATGAGAGAAATATTCTACATTGTTCTCAATTACAAGCAAAACATTTGAAAGCCTCTGTCATATTGTTATTCAAAGAAAGGAAAAGCGTCTCGATAGAAGAAGAAAGCAACGTTATAATTGTTTTATGATCTTGCCATAAATAATCATTTTTATCTTATTGCTGTGTCAAGATCGCTAAGCTTATCTTTGCGGTTTCGAACCGGTAATTTCGAAACCAATATTCTTGATTTATGTGTGATACACGGGCGACGACGGCTATAAACTGCAGATAAGAACGAATTACACGCGAGGGGGTGTAAAAATATCTTCTGCAGGTGTTAAAGGGAAAGTAGAGATCCTAATAGGCTAGATAAATTTAATATTTGATGATAACTTGAATTTGTTTCGAAGATTTCATTCCACTAGTTTTTTACATGAAAGCATAAATTTTCCTGAACTTCTGCTACGTTTGATGGTCGTTACGCTGTTAGTAATATTCGAGTTGATTGCTGAACTGAAATCAACATAATAATAAAAAAATCCCTTATTACATGGTAAAAACATAGAATACATTTTAAGAGAATAATGTATGATCATTAGGCCATGTAGTCAAGATTATTTGTCAATAAAAGGCGAAGAAAAGATGAAGAAACCGTTTGGGTGTGACGCCGCGTAGTACATTTTCTTTCTTACTACCTTTCGTCGTTTAAAATCGCACCGTCACCGCTGTCACTCCAAAATTTAAGCATTTAAGTTGTATATTAGACCAGTGAATAGGAGTAGTAACGACACTCAATTCTAGACGACGCGTGTTTGTATCTCTCAAGGCATATTCATTCCATTTAACTCTTCGTTAATTTTAACCGGCATTTATTACAAATTATTTCTTTGATTAGTTATATTGCATTCAGTTTTCAGCATTTTACTCTTATTTCTGTTTTTAACCAACGTTGGAGGTTGGCAATATATTTGATTCGTAGTTTGCTCCATTTTCCGTAAACATGGAACTATATGTCAAAGAATTTTTAACTTTCGCTAGAAATGTATATGTCTAAAATTATTTAATTAACCGATTGGTATTTAGTACGAGATAGTACCCAAACATTCCCAAAATGTAACGATAAATAAAATTGAAAAATACCAGTATTTCATTCACCTCCGTCACAGTCACAGTGAAGAACAAATACCACGAAAATAATGCATTCTGACGTCTTATTTTGTTAATGTGATCAGCACCATCTACGATTGGACTGCAGTCTTCTCTATCGCCCCAAATCTTCGCTCCTTCATCTTTATTTCTATCATTGGAAAGAAAGTAGATCGTAAGGAGCCACATCGAATGAGTACGCTGGATGAGGAACAACAGGTCTTAGTGTTTCTCACCAAAAAGTACTGTGTGATGAAAACTGCATGCGGTCCATATCCTAATGGAGAACGCAGCCACTCCTGAGTAATTTTTTAGAACGTTTCCTTCTCATTCTTCTTTGACCATTTTTGGAACAAATCAGTAAGGATTTGATGTTGCTTTTCATTTCACATCTAATTTTGGTCAACTATGACAATTTCATAAAGAAAATTTGGTTCAGCTCGAAACTGGTTCTTCAATTCTTTACAAACAAATGCGCGATATTGTCGTGACACAAACTTTGTGGCTATCCTTTTCATATTAAATTTTTCCAATAAACTCGCTGGCATGTACCGTGCGACAACCCACAATGTCATAAATGTTTTGAGCAGTCTAACTGCGATCGTTCACAACCACATTTGGAGCAGCAACGACATGTTCTGGTATAATACATCCGTCGTTATCAAATCATGTTCGATTTGAAATATTTGAAAAATTTTTGCATGTTATGAATAAAGATTAATTATCTGTTATTTTTATTGTAAGAATCATGGAGGTAAACTTCGAGTGCAAAATAAAGGAAAAGTAGATAAGATAGAAATAAGAAAGCCATAAAGTATAAGGAAATTGCGGTAGATTGTGCCGAAACTATGGTTTATAAAAATAAACAAAGCTTACAGTTCCAATAGTACCACTTTCCTTAATGTCCTCCGATAGTCTTAAGAGCTAAAAGAAGATTTTTCTAGTTTTCAATAATGTAGTATTCTTCGATATGGATTTTGGATGATGATCCATATGTGGTAACAGTATCTCGCTTTATACTAACTGCTGTTTATTCCACGTTTTCGGATGAATTCAATCAATTTATAATTCTAGGTTCCTTTAGATAAGTTATTTTTAGTTAATTTTTTTTGAATCTTAAAAAACCAACGCCATCACTTTCCTGCTGACAAAACATTTTTTCTTTAACAGATACGATCGCCCATATTTTATTCTCATCTCTGTGTACCAAATTATTTGCTATTGTACACATTTTCGTTAAAGGATAGGCAAGTTTATTTGTTATATAATTTCTGTTCAAATTTGTTGAACTCCATTGCTTTCTGTATATTTTTCATTCATACAAGTATACCGAAAAAATGGGTGCGTACTATTTGGTCTTTCAAAAATTATTTGGGTCATCATTAAGGTTATGTAATATATCTCAAAACATTTTAGGAAAAGGAGTTAATACCAACTCTAAAAAAAGTATGAATTTTCGGATTTCTGGTGTTCCCCACCTTTGATTATTAAATATACGAAGACTATACATAAAGTATTCTATTGCTATGCAGTCTCAATGCGTTAGTTAATGGATGATTTAGTCTAATTTAATAAAATAATATATTTATTTAATTTCATTAATATATAATTTAAATAATATATATATTTTTTCTGAACCTGAACTTGATTATTTTAATATTTATACAAGGTAAGAATAGCAATAAATTATACGCTTTATAACACGAACATCCCAATCAAGAATAGTCATAGAATGAATTCAAGAGCAATCAGCAGGTGACAAGTAGAAACAACAGATAACTGAGGAACACGGTAATGCTATTAGCATGGTTAGAATACACTACGTGCTTCTGTATATATCAAGTTAATTAATTAGTCAAAACATCATTCGTTTCGCTATTCATATGAATGTGTGGCTATTGTTTTTTGGTCCACATGAGCTTCTTTATAAGAAAAAACTGATATCACAAACCATATCTGCTCAACACTCCCTAATTTGAAAGTGTATTTTATAACAAAGAACATTTTAAAATTTAAAAATAAACGATTGTAGTAAGCACGTAATGAGTATCATAGCCACCTGCTTTTTTTGGTACCTCGCTCAAATAAAAGGTAACTGACATTAACAGAATGTTAACGTTTATTGGTTTTAATTTGAATTTTAACCGAAATGCGCCTTTTGATCCAAACTAGTTTTTAATTGTATAATTTTCTATTTATTATATAAATACGTATACCATAAGATTTTCTGTAAATAAATTTTAACAGACAAAATTTTGTTTTTACTTACAATATATAAACGGATCAAGAAATCGTCGGTGACATATTGATTCCTATACGTCTTACACTCATATTTTCTTTTATTCTGAAAAGAATAGCACAAAACAAACACTGAAAGAAGTAAATTATTTGTAAAGGCACACAGCGTATGTATAAAACCGGCGAGGTGAATAATTGCAATAGTAACCAGCACTTAACTAGTTCCCTCCGTGTTAGGCACTTTCGACCGGACAATGTGCACTCTTGAGTTCTATACGGGCGCACTTTTTTAATATTTCGAGTTCAAATCGAAGTCTGGAAAGTTATAGCACACGAAAAGTAAATAACACTTCTCGTTCCGACCAGTCCGTCGCTAACTTTAACTACACGTCTCCGTCAAAAGGTAAACTTTTGTAATGGGTTGAGAGAAGTCAGCGGCCTGTTAGTCGTTGTATGTGTGAGTCGAAGATATCGCCGTCTCTCTCACAACTCACGGGAGATGCTGCAAGAGTGTGAACCTTGAGAGCGTGCTGAGGAATGCCACACTACCCCACCCTTACCGTTTCTTGTATAGACCACAAAAGCACACGCAAAGAACTCCTTTAGTATTTAAGCGAAAGAAAGCATATGAGATACATATACACGAAGAAACCTTCCCACCTTCTTCTTCAATTTCGGTAACACTATCGCAAACGCAGATCGAATACGAAAGTTTTGGTTGAAAAATTTAGACAACTCGAGTAGGTTTTTAGCGAATTCACGCGTCGAATCGGAAAGATGTCAACGCTGGTATGTAACTTAAACCCGCACTTCGTAGCAGAGTTCCATATCCCCGATAGAATTTATCTTTTTCGCTGCACGAGACAAATTGCAATTAATCTTTTAGCAACGTTCACGTCCGATGTGTACGCGGGAAAAAGGAGGAAAAAGAAGACGGGAACTTGTAATTGGACGAGACCGCTCAGTGATGGGGTGTAATTTACTGCGAAATAACGCCATTAAAAATGTTCCACTCTCTGACGAAAAATATTTTGCGGCGCTCTTATATAGCGATTGACGTATCGCGAATATCATTTTAACTCCCGTTACCGTCAAAATTGCTTAACGAAATTACGATACAAATTTGTATCGAAATTTAACCATTTCCCCCTTTAGAATTCGAAGACAACGATGTAATTGGTTGAACAGGTTGAATCTCATAGCCTTTTGTGAGAATGCGGAAAAATGTCAAGAAACAGTTAAATGTAATGTTTAAATTAGAAATTTGCAGCGGTCTAATAGCTGTTTTAAGTAGCAAAAATATAAAAAAATGTGTATATTAATATGAATAAAATAGCTACATACGTAAATATAAACGTTGCTCAAAGCTAACAGACAACTTTATTCTTGAATCACACCGTACCAGGTGTATACTTAAGTTGTTTCCTGTGTTTTTGTTAAAAAGAAAAAGTAATTTTCAAGGGAAATTAATCTCTTTTTATTCAAAATATTGGCCATCGGCTTCTACACATTTCTTGCATCTTTCAGGTAATTTATGGATACCATACCGGAAAAACTGCTTGCCTTTCACGACAAACCTCGAAATTCCTGAAGTGCTGCTCTGCGAGCGCATGCCCCCTCGATGCGAAGGCATGATAGTCAGATGGCGCCGGATCTGGGGTGTATTAACGGTTTCGACGGGCTTCAAGGGTTCATAATACACAATACCGCTCTGGTCCCACATGACACAGAGGATGGTCTTCTTACCGAAGCGATTTTTCTGCTTCGGATTTTCAAAATAAATCCATTTTTCGTTACCCCTCACAATTCGCTACAAAAATGATTTCCTTGTGATTTTTCCAGATGACTTTTTTCTATTTTACGTTCATTCAAATCGTGTGGGACCCATTTAGCGAGTTTTATTGATCGTCCCCTTTGCTGGTAAACATCTGCTAATTGTTTTTTTTATGACGCGTGTAATGCTTCTGCTAATTGCAATAGAGTTGGGTCCGTCATCCAATAACTCCTACAATTGCTCGTCTTCGCATTTTTGTGGTCTACCAAAACGCTCACTGTCTTTCACATTAAAATCACCACTTTTAAGTTGTCGAAACCATGTCTCACATGTTCAAACGACCTTCAACAGCCTTTTTCTTTTGATTAAATTAGCAATGCGTGCCGCAAATGCTTTTTTTCAGTCACAAAACTCGAGATGACTAGCGAGCGATAAAGCAAAGACGTTAGTTTTTGGCAACTTGTGTGTGTTTGTAGTTTAAGTGGCATACAGACAAAATGGCGTACGTGTCAAATTAATACGCTGCGTACTTTTGGTTGGCGCCCTCTCCTAGTTAAACCGGAAAAAACTTACATACATGTATAAACATAATGATATTGTAAACTGACGATTGAAATGTCATTAAGAGGTGTATAAATGGATATGTACCAGTCTACCAGTCATATATGTATGTGTATGTGTTCCGAAATCCAACGATAACTCTTCGAGAGCAAATAGACCACTCATGACTAACCGGAATATCGAAATATGACCTCAGTAAAACATTATTAGTTTTCGCAATATGGGAGCTCTTATGAATTTTGTGAAAGTCACCAACTTAAATCAGTATTTCCAGTGCCATGATTACAATTTTTATTGCGCAATCCTAGACAGTGATATCATTTGATGTGAGTGAGATTGAAGAAAAGCAATTAAAATATAGCGAAAGATTTTTATTTACTAACTAAACCAATAAATGTTAGGGCAAATGTTCCTGTCACCAAATCGAAGGCAACCATGGCATCTTCTGAAAAAGCCATTTCAATTCCTTTTGCATTCCTGCTTCATAGAGATTTTTCGTAGATTTTCATAAATTCATTATTTATAATAATAAATTACAATTTCCTTGTAATTATAATTCATTCTCTGCTAACAATTGTTGAATCAGATTACTCTAGACAACCTAACTGTATACTATTAATTTGGTATTACAGTAGAATGAAAACTATAACAAAATTGATTTTGTTTTTTCTTTGTTTGAGTAATACCATTATATAAAGAAGTTTGCCTATATACCAAATAAAAGCTTTCATCCTTAAAATAAGAGTAAACTTCTGTGGTTATTATAATTCGGTGCTTTCAAATTGTATGAATATAGCATGTATGTGTGTTCTATTTAAAATTCGCATAATATTCAAGCAAAGGTAACAACATAATTAAATAAGTCACGTGAACAATTGATAACTACATTAGTACGATATGTAGTAAGAAGCAATTTGAAAATCTTTATTTCTACTTCCGAATTTCGAACTAAATCGTATACACATAATTTTACCTTTTGAGTTTTGGTTACCTTTTCAGGTATATTTCGCGCGGCTCCTTTAGAACTTTCCTGCCAACTTCTTTCTGTCGATTTAACGATTACAGGTTTTTCTAAAACAAAATGTACTTCTACGTACGCAATGTGCATTACACTGACAGGACACCATTTCATTTCTATTATTTTCTGTCAATTCACATTTAACAAGCATACAATGAAGATATGGCAAGTTTACTACAGTCTTCGAGAAGTAGTGATAAAGTTATCCCACAACCATTTTATAAATGACATTTATGCCTAACAGTGTCATTTAGAAGACCGTGTAATCGCATGATTTTTTAGGATCGAAATAATCTGTACCACAACATACATACATAATTTAGAGAAGCACACAACTGTTCGTAGAGTTAAGGATATTGAATTGACTATTAGCTGTTAGCTCTTACCGCGTTATAAAAATTTATACATATATAGCTATACAAAATCCAGTTAACTTGGGAACTACAGCCCAGAAATTATCTAAATCGCGAGCAATACACTAAAAATGTTTTGGACCTCCTTAAACAAGAATGACCAAATTACTTTGAAATTAACGAAATAAGCCAACTATAGACATATGTATACACAGCTTCAACAGGATGGCATGATAACGCATACTATACATACTTCTATGAAAGTTTAGAAAATTTTCCCTAGCCGAATAGTTTCAAAAAGGTGCTTAAGTCGTTTAGTCTTCTCGCCTTCCTAACTTGATTGCCTTGAACTTCTTCCTGTAAGCGCAATTGTACACCAACAAAGTCGATAAGATTCACCAATTTAAAGACAATGTTAGAAATAACACATGGGCCTAACACATAGATGACGCTAGTTTTATTGCAGTCACCTTTCTCTCAGTTAGTACTAACCTTCAAAAGACAGCTGTTAAAATTTCATGATATTCTATTCATTAGTTTGTGAGTTATTGTGCTAAGAGTCACGTTACTTTTGTTATTTTCAAAACAATGGATCAAAAACAATTTCGTGTTTTAATTTTACACTGCTTTTTGATGGGAAAAAATACCGTTCAAGCGAAGCAATGGCTTGAAAAGTGTTATGGGGACTCCGCTCCATCAGAAACAACAATAAAACGTTGGTTTGCTGACTTCAAACGTGGTCGTAGAGACACCGATGATGCAGAACGCAGTGGACGTCCAAATGAGGCGGTAACACCAGAAAACATCAAAAAAATCCACAAAATCGTTTTGAATGATCGAAAAGTGAAGTTGCGTAAGTTAGCTGACATCGTAAAGATATCAAAAGAACGTATTGGCTTTATATTGTATGAGCATTTGACTATGAGAAAGCTCTGTTCAAAGTGGGTGCCGCGTTTGCTCACTGTTGACCAAAAACACGTGTTGATGATTCTGAGCAGTGTTTGGCCATGTTTAAACGTAACAAACCGAAATTTTTGCATCGATGTGTGACAATTGATGAAACATGGATCCATCACTTCACTCCGGAATCAAAACGATCGTCATCTGAGCGGACAACAACTGGTGAATCACGTCCAAAGTGCTCGAAAGCACAACAATCGGCTGGAAAGGTTATAGCCTCGGTATTTTGGGATGTGGGTGGTGTAATATTCATCGACTATCTTGAGAAAGGAAATACCATCGACAGTGAATATTATATAGCGTTATTGGAGCGTTTGAAGACCGAAATTGCAAAGAAACGACCGCATATGGCAAAGAAAAAGCTTTTGTTTCAACAAGACAACGCACCGTGTCACAAGTCAATCAAAACAATGGCAAAACTACATGAATTGAACTTCGAATTGTTCCCACATCCACCGTATTCGCCAAATCTGGCTCCCAGCAACTACTGGCTGTTCGCAGACCTCAAAAAAATTCTCGCCGGTAAGAAATTTCGCACGAATGAAGAGGTTATCGCTGAAACTGAGGCCTATTTTAAAGCAAAAGATAAATTGTTCTACAAAAGTGGTATTGAAATGTTAGAGCGGCGCTGGAATGATTGCGTTGCTCTTGATGGAGATTACGTTGATGAATAAAGCTAATTTTGAACCAAAAAAACCGTGTTTTCTTTGTTAGGCCCAGGACTTTTCAGCCCATGTGTTATATGATAATATGACAAAAAGTGCCATCAGAGAGGAAACAGGGATAGGACAATTTAGTACTATCGCTCCTATCGCTTGGCTGTACTTGTGTTTGATTAGCTTTCAGTGACACCCATTCTACATTTCTTTAAGAAAACCGACGTTTTGAAAATTCACTGGTGGATCTGCGCTATACTCCAAAAAATGTATTCCAAGGATGTTATGAACGATGAAAAATACAGTATTCCGAAAATGAGAGACGGCGATGGAAACAGGTCTCATCACTTTCTGTCAAGGTTTTAGTTGTCAAGATTTGTGTCAATGATTCACAGGTAAACATACCACGGTGCGTGAAGTAAATTGAAAATGGAGTGATACAAGGTCTATTTTACTTTCTGATGCTAGGCAACGCCATTGTTTGGTTACTACTGGTGAAATCTCTATGGTTGTATGTAGGCATGTTTGAGAAACAATGCTGAAAGTCATTTTATTTCTGCTGTTTGTCAGCTTTGGTTGTTAAATTTTTCCTCTGATATTTATATTTAGCTTTTAGTTGCATTTAGTTAGTGTTTTATATAGTACAGACTCTTATTATCATTTTATATTAGAATTTAAGTTATACAAAATTAATATATGTATACGGTAAGTCGTTTTAGGGTTATATACATATATTGCCAATTAATTATATTTCTCAAATAGCAATGCCCCTCCATAAAGTGTAGCGTCACTAATTGTGAAGATGAGGTACCTCGGTTTCACAGATTCCCTAATCCAAAAATAAATTTTGACAGATTTAAAAAATGGATTAAAGCTATTCATAATCCAATATTGATAACTCTACCTCCAGATACGATGTACAGTGCACACCGCGTTACGGATTTTAATTTACTTTCTTAAGGTAGAGGACATAACACAATTGTGATTTCATGTTATTAAGTTGCCATTCTCTGCTAATATTGCTTACCCCTGCTTCATATCATATAAATACTAGGCAATGAAAAGCTTCAGAAAAGTCTGGATCCATCGAGTACGCCACATTTAATTTTAAAACGGGACGCAGTAAATTATTTAATTTGGTAATTTTTATTCATCTGTAATGTAAACATATTGAGATTAATTATAGAATATGATGTAGGGGAAATAGCGACCACAGCTGTGTTGTCACATTTAAATATAATAAATTTTCTAAGAGTTTATCCATGCCAGCTGGCACATTTTTAGCAATAACGCATTGAATTTCTGTTTTCAGTTTTTGTTAGCATAGACCTCTGATCCTACAAACCCTCTCAGGAAAAATCTGAGCAGATAATTAACATCAACATTTCGGGAGATTATGCGACCCGAAACGTTGTCTTATCAAATCGATTGTTTCTCTTACTGTACGAGATATGGCACTACCCTGCTAAAGTTAAGAAATGTGACGAGCTCCACATCGTCCAGTTGACCCCATAAACAATTTGATATCATATGGCAATATTTTATTCCGTTTACAGTTAAAGCTTAGCCAAAGTCATTCTCAAAAAAGAACGGTCCGATTAGACTTCCAACCCATAATTCGCAGCAAACAGTGGCTTTGCGTGTATGCATCGGTTTTTCAAGAACAGCACGAGTATTGCCCAAACTAAAACAGTACTATTTATTTACATAACCATCCAAATGAAAATGAGCCTTAGCATACATAATGTTTTGAAAAAATTCATTTTCTTCGTTGTAAATAATCCCCCTTTTTAAACTTCTGGGCTGATTTAACTTTGTAGGGACGAAAATGAAAGTCTTTGATGAGGTTTCCTTCTAAGCTGGTTCTGTTGATATTTAATTATTGAGAAGTGTGACGTGTTGACATTCCTGGATTCTCATCAGTATTCACGACGAGCAACGAGGACATACTTACTTGTATATTAGCGGACCAATTTCCTTAAGTACTTTAATTAATTTTCGAACGGTGGGCCAATTGAGTGAAATCTGGATACCAACAATTCCACCAACTTTTAGAGCAGTTTCCACAAAAATTTATAATGTGTTTGAACAATAATAATACGTTGTTGTTTTATGTACCCGATGGTCCATCTATATTAATTAAAACTGGACGACCAATGATAAGAGTTTGTATAGGATAAACTTAACATAAGGAACTGTATAATTTCTGTCAATTCAATGTTACTGGAAGTGTTATCTAACTAGAAATGAAGAATAAAGGTAATACACAGTTGAGTATTACAAGTTACAAGCACAATGATTTCAAGAAAAGTAGGTATATGCATGTGTGCTAAATTTATGACAGAAAGCCAAGTTCTATAAAAGCTTACCATTTGTATGGAGTGGTATAATAAATACACCATACAATACGGTGTTTAGCATGTTTAAACAGTAATAACATAACATAATATGAAGTGGCTTTAAATATCCTATTACATGCTATCTTGTTGGCGGAGACATCTATCCTTGAATAACGCAAATAACTTGCTGCCGATAAATTTTCTCGTAGGTTTCTCCTTTAATAATTTGAAATACGAAGAAATTACTTGTAAGATGTCGCTACTACCAACGGGTATTTAAAAATATTTTTAAATTGTTTTTATTAAATATGAAAATCATTTACTTTATAATTTTCATGCCCCATTGAAATGTCGAGCTACTTCAGATTCTTCTAAGAACTACATATTTGCGCGGATCAACACTTGAAAAAATTATATTTCATGTATAAATATAATAAAATTTTTACTTTATGTAAATTGGGTCCTTTTATTTCAAATTTTGTTTACAAATTACCCCATTTCTTTTTAAATAATAAGAAATGAATGACATCATGGATCTTGTCGAGCATTTCGTAGTTGGTAGCGGTTTTAGGGCTTCCACTAGGTGGTTCGTCAATTGTGCTTGTGCGGCCACGTTTGAACTCGCTCACCCAGACGCTGATGGTCGAAAATGATGGAGTACATGAACCTCTAGCAAAATATTTCGAATTTTCGTAGCCGTTTTCTCAGCCATCCACAAGTGCATCACTGCACGAAATTCGATTTTATCCATTTTTGCGGAATCACCAGACTTGCTACACAAAACACACTCTTACACAACAACTATTGACAGTAGACGTCTGCAATTTTGATAGTTGCCATAGAAAAGGTTGCCCTTGTCGACTAACGAATCCAATTCAACCTTCGTACGCCATCTCTTGCTGATTCCGGAAACATGTCAGGTCGCCCTCGTACAATGGGTTTTGTAAAATGTCAAGATATGTTTTGTATATTTTCATTTGAAACTAATAAACTTTAGGAGCTCGTAAACTGTATATGCGCTTTCCATCAATAACCCAAGCTAATTCTTTGTTAATTATCTGCCACCAAGTATTATTGCACATGATAACAAATTTACACGCAAAACAAAACTGTCATCTGTTTTGAGTGATAAGCTTTTCTCTGTACCTCTGAAAACACGTAATTTTTAAATTTCTACGATGCTTGTCTAATTTTTCTTTTCAAAATTAGTATTTATTTAGGAGGTTAAAATAAATAGATAAATATTGATGGCATCCTGCATCTAAACTACGAAGTAGATACCTCGAATCTTCATTTCAAAAGAAAATATACTATTGTGGCCTGCTTTTACAGCATAATTTTGGAAAATATTCGGGTAAAAACCAATAGAATCAACAAAATGGTTAAAGTTATATTGGCTAATTTACTATCCAAGTCTCAAATGTCACTTCGTTTCCTAAAATAATAAAAATAATGCAACAATCAATACGATAAATAATTCACTTGTACTCTCTCTTACAATTATTGCAAATTGCGTATGTTGTATGCCAATTTTAATGTTTGGTTTGATTGCAGAAACAGTAGTTGACACACCAAAGTTATCCTGAGAAAAGGCACTATGTTACGCCACTGGAACGCAACAGTTCCCTTGCATATTAAGTGGGTGAACAAAGCGCAACGCACACTAATGCACTTTTGTTATACCGGTTTACCCTACACGTTTTCAATAATAGTACCAACAACGGGTCCCAGCGCACCCCATTAGAATAGGGTAACAGTAATAAATTAATCCCAAGTTGATAGGAATCACAAAACTATTAGATGTTGATAAGTTTAATAACGTTGGAGTGAAATACGACTCTACAATAATATTAAACAATTCAATAGCTCTTGTAAAACTATTTCATTTCGCAATTTTTCCGAAACAGTTTGCATTTTATATATTTGTATCTGAATTTCTTTCAATCTAGCGGCGTATTGATTTTATAAGTAAATGTCTATTCCATTTTCGTCTATAATGCCAACGCGTGTTGTTTTCAGATACCCCACGGCACGTGTCTTTGACTCGCAGCTGCTGTTTGACCGAAATGTCAACAAGCGGGAAGATTATGCTCGCACTGGAGAAACGAACAGAAAAAATATAAACAGAACGAAATTTTAGGTTAATACTAGTTGAAATTTAATGCGCGTACATGAAAACTATGTATTTTAAAAATTAATTCTGAATAAGCTTGCAAATAGCAATAGGTAATAGCACGTCAAAATAATGTTAATTTTAAGTTTGAACAGCAGTCATTGTATTGCAGCCAATCTTTATTTCACTGTACGCACGATATGTTATTCACGAAATGCTATTAGGAAGCACCATTCAACGCCATTTTATAAAATGACGAGGACAATTCATTCATAGTCCTCTATTAGAGTTCTACATTGTAAGTGTGTACAAACTGTTGAATGGGGCAGTGATCAAAAGTTTATATCTTTGTAAGCAATTTTGTATCGCGAACATAAACTAAAAATGCCTCTTCTAATTCAAAAAAAGACAGTGGTAACTCAGTATACAATTACAATTCACTTCTAAAATTAAAAATAAAGTGAAAAACCAATTTTGAATTGTACGAGCTAAGCTAACAGATGCATAATACTAACTACTGAATGCACAGAAAAACGTTGGTGATTTCACCAAAGTGCATTACTTATTAAAGGAAGCAAGAATATAGCAGTGCCATATATGTACCTGCAAAAATTCTGCTTTAAAGGTATATTTTTTATTCTAATTATCCTTATTATAAAAAGCGCTGGTTACAATCGTGTTACTGTGTAAGTATATAGAATTCTTTTTGTGAAACATTTCAAAAGATGAAGTCTCATCTCTTAACGCAAAAAGCACTTATTTTTATAATTGTAGACTTGTTGTCCTTAACGAACGATTTGCTTCAACTTTAATACAACTATTAACACAAACTGATAAATGGGTGTAGGATCCTTTATTCCAAAAACCCGTTTCTTCAGAATGCTTACCAATTTGATCAATGGTGAAAGGAGAATCTCATTTCAACACCACTTTACCACAGATCTTAGTTCATTATCGCTATTGTATTGCCTATTATTGGCCTACGTCTTGTTATCAATATTCTCCTGAGGTTTTCAATGGGCTTGAGGTTAATGCTTGAATCCATGCAACGTCTATCTAATTTTGTGGAACTATAGAAATTTCGATCACATTTATATGTATGTTTATATTAAAAGTACTTCCTCTATTTGTTACCAGCAGTACTGACAAAATAATACCTTCACTATTTCATGATATTCAGAAATCTAATTCTAGGTAATTTACAACATTCACTGTTGATTAATCTTTATAGGCGAACTAAAAAATTATGTGGAACTGCAAACATTTCGCTGAGTGTATTTACCGCTGCAATTCGATGATTTGCCGTTGACACGATCATACAAGCATCATACATGCCAGCCATTTCTACATTAATAATGGAATTTCATTTGCTTACAAAGTTTTGGTTACATAAAGATGCTTTTATTCTTTTGAAAAGATATACAAAACATGGTGGCATTTCAAATGCGTTTGAAATATTTGATAATTTGTTAGAAAATTGGAGCCATAAAATACCTTTACTTAGAAGGTACTTTAAACGAGACACTACTTATAGGTATAGTTCCGTATGACGCTCGTATTTGTAAATTGTTTCAAGTTATTGTCAAATCTTTAGCATGACTCATAACGTACATAATACAAAAATATGAAATCAGGTATTTAAAAATTTGTAGAAAAATTAAACAGAAAAGGGTTTTATCTGTCCATGTGTCCTATTCTATGCGTTTCGACTCTACTTTCATATCGAATCATCTTCGCAAAACATTGAATATTTTTTGTTTAAAATTTTGAAGTGTTCATTCTATCACCACCGTATGTACATATTTTATTCTTAAAGACAAAACTAGAATACAAACTTGACGTGATACCAATACATGTCTGAAATTATCACATGAAGTATATTTGTTTAGCAGCAGCTGAGAAAACGTTTACAGAAATTCGGTTACCTTATGATAATTGTAATCAGAAATACACTGACTCACAATGAAAATGATGCAGTGGTATATAATTTCGTAAGAAACTGAAAATGTTAAGAAAAATAATTATTTAGGAAAAGTAAATGAAATATGTTATATCTATTATTATTGAGATACACTACAAAAATAAAACAAAAGTAATTCGAACAGGTATTACGAATTCTAACCAGATAACAGCTGTTACATATTCAACATCACCGTGAAAATGATGCAACCCAGTACACAATTTTAATACGAATAGGTAAAGTCCCTAGATACACGTGTACTTTACTTCTGTATCTGTTACAACTGTGAAGTGTGATTTTATCACAAGCAGCTTATAATTTAGAGCAGTTCAACATAAGTCGACAGACAACGTTGGAAAAGCGAGAGTTAGTAATTTTTCCCCATAACAAAAATAAAAGTCAACGGGAAACTGCAAAAATATTAAATAGCATTCGCGATGCAGCATATTATTGAATGATATAATCGCAAACACAGTGATGAACAAATGTACAGTCCAAAAAGAAAGATTTAACGAACATGAGAAGTGGTGGATGGATTGTTAGACAATCTAGAAGTAATCCACTGTTAAGTGCTCCTAAGTTAACCTTGGAGGTGAAACGTGTTCTGGGAAATACTGTAAATGGAGAAACAGTTCGAAGAACTCTGGGGCATGCCAATTTGCACGGACAAATAGCCAGGAAAAGACCGTTTATAAACTAGAAGGACAAAAGAAGCCGTTTACAGTTTGCATTACAGGATCAAAATAACTATTTCGATTTCTGGAAAACTGTTTTATTCTCCTACGAGAGTAAATTTGCTCTTTTCGCCTCAGATAGCAAGGGCAATGTGTTGAGAAAAATGAATGAGGAATTAAAACCGTAACATTTAGACCCAACTGTTAAACATGGAGGCGAGCATGTAATGGTCTACAGTTGTGTTTACGCTGCTGGTGTTGGAAACCTTCATTTTATTGAAAGTACTATTGATAGGTTTATGTACTTAAACATCCTTAAACAGAATTTAACTGTCTAGTACCAAGAAACTTGGCACAGAAGATGATTTTCGATTTTACCAGGACAATGACCCAAAATATTCTTCGGGTGGGGTCCAGGAATCGTTGCTGTATAACTGCCGCAGTACGGTAAAAACTTCAGCTCAGTCACCTGATAGAAACATAATCGACAGTTTGTAGCTTATTCTTGAAACAAAAGTGAGTAGTCATCGAATATCCAATAGGAATCACCTAAAAAATGCTTAGTTACAAGAATGGAACAGTACTTCGCCAGATTATACGTATAAGATAGTAGAATTTGTTCCAAATACATTATAATTACTTATAAAATCTAAAGGAAACCCAACTAAATATTAATTGTTCCTTTTTTAACTTTCAAAAATAATCAATTCATAGGTGCATCATTTTAATTGTGATGTTAAATATGTAACCGCCGTAATGTTATCTGGTTAGAATTCGTAATACCTGTTCGAATTAGTTTTGTTTTATTTTTATAATGTATTTCAAGAATAGTAGACATAATACTTTTCTCAAATAATTATTTTACCTAGCATTTTCAGCTTCTTACCAAAGTATATACCACTGCATCATTTTCACTGTGAATCACTGTAGATAGAAGAACTATTCAATGAATACAAGTTTAAATATAATAATTCTACCATTATATTTAAGCTTCTACTGCATTAAAACCGCAGTTTCGATTTCTTAATGTGAAACATGCATTTGTACAAATATATTAAGTAACTCGGTGTAGAATATTCGCCAATATGCACACATATGGGAACCCCTCCTTAAAAACTTACTAGTACGGCCATGTGTCTTGGTCCTGTTGTACCCCATGTGACGTTCAACATATGCAGCTGCCTTCTTTCTACCGTTACGAAAACGCCGGTCATCAGTTGTTCAAACGCAACACAATGGAACGTAGTGCTTACCGTACATGAAGTTCGAATACGAGCGTTAACTTATAATGATACGCGTATGAAACAAGGCAGTTAGTGACTTAAACCAAACGAATAAATGTGACTTAGTGCGTTAAATATGGCTAATAATAATCAACAAAATTTTTACACCAATCCGGCTTTCTGTCAGCAAAGTGAGTATTACAATCCGCACCAACAGCAACAACAACAAAATTGTCGAAGCCCGCCACGATCAAAACCCGTAAGTGTACGTCATCCGCCAGTCGGTGCTCAAACTAGAATTAGAATAAGAGATGGTGATAACGAAAACGGTAACGATTGCTATGAAGAACAAGAGTTTTACGAAGAAATGATTGTAGACGATAGCGGTTTGATAAAGGAAAAGAAACTTGTTATAGTTTCATCAGCACAAGAAAACAGTTATTCGCCTAATCACAGATACGAGTACATTGATGATGATGTCGATAAAAAGGTCAATAGATATGAACAGATTCAACAAAACAAGGATAAACCGAGGTGTGAATACATACCATTAAAGAGACAGGAAAGTACTAAGGGATCTAGATACGCAACGATACCAACAAACAAAGAAAGTGATGGTGCTAATAGTAGTGGCAGATACGCTTTAGTTCCAATTGAAGATCTCTCTAATCATCGTTACGCAGTTATTACGGAAGATGATATAAAGGCAGCCGATCGCTATGAATATATAGCACAACCGCCTTTAGAAAACCCGCCTCCATATAACGAATTTACAGATAAAAGACGCCAAGCTATCCAACCGAGCATCGAAGCTAGGAAAATGGTCTCACCCCGAAAAGCCAATCCAGCCGCGACCCAAAAACTGCACGAGCTACTTTCAACTCCAAGGAAGACACAAATAATTCAAAATCCGCCGAACTCACAAAGAATCTTAAGTCCACAATCTCCTCGTAAAAATATTTCGCCGCAACATCAAAGGGACCTCTTCATAACACCAAATAAAACTCCTCCGAAGATAGTCAGATCGAATTCAAGAGCACAACAGAAGCTAAACTATGCCATAGGCACGAGGCAATCCGTTCACCATCAGGATAATAAGAGGCATACGGCAATCGTGGCACCCATCTGCTCCAGCCCGGTGCAGTCGGTCTACAGTGAGACCACCTTTTCCCAGAAGACGGAGTCGTGGATGAATTTAAGCGTGGTCAAACCACCTGTTCAGGCGACTTTGGCCGTCGCAGCTGTCATGATGTTGCTGTGTGGCGGCGTTAGCTTCGGACTCAGCTTGTATATGATCTCGCTGATGGGCAGGTTGTATTACTTGGATTTCGGAACGGTGGCCGGATTCACTTGTTTGATATTGGGATTAATGGGATTTAGAACGAGGAATTGCTATTGGTTACCTAATAGGAATTACATATCAGGTATGATTGGATAATAGTTTGGTATGGGTTATAGCAGTAGAGTAACTAGAAGTTTTAACTTTCCAATGATAGTTCTTACGCTACAGTTTTTTATTTATTTGAATATGAAAAAGAAAATTGGTAATAGCTCTAAAAACACTTGTATATATCCGTACATAAATATTTTTTTCACCTGTCTTTTCCCTTGTTTTATTTTACTCTCTACTTAGCTCAAATACTGAAGCAATGTACTTTGGTTCATTAAAAAAATCTTTGGAAGTAACGTTAGAACATAAGAAGGTGAAAACAATTTATATTCATTCAAATTTTTGTACTAGAATCTTCTAAACTTAATAAATTTAGACTTCATTATATTAAGTCAATAATTTCGTCACGTTAATAAGCATTAATTAGTCTTTAAATTTTCCAATTTACTTTACAGCTCGTACACTTAACAACGGAAAATAAATAAAGTAACATGAAAATGAATATTTAGAAGGAAGCCCACTAAAACTTGAATGAATCCATACTGTCTTTATTAATTTGCTTTTTTTTAAGTAAACACTTGAAATAATTTACAGTAAAATATTGCGTAACGTCTCATAATTAATAGTTGCTATTAATAAAGATCTTTTTCTGAAACTCATTTCCTTCTTGCTCTAATATAATATATACACTGCTTTCAAATTATAGTCGGTACTTTTCCTGACTTTGTTATTATTGAAAGTACACGTCCGTTAAGTTGAGAACGTAATAGCACCTTTCCTGTTGCTTACGGTGGTAGAACCAGAAAGACACCTGAACAGCGAGCTATTGAAATATTTCAAGATAAGTATACATAATGAAGCACTCAAAAGATTTTTTTCATGTTTTGAAAAAAGATAAAACTCTAAATGAAAACTTAAACACATAAATTACCCTAAACTTATATAAAAGAACCATGAGAACTTACATGAATTTTGGAATCATCGTTCTATTGCCCTACTGTGTTCAAAGCACTCAAACATATACTTTTTATGTATTTTTATTCTCAACTTTGCAATTTAATACCAGCCTGTAGGTGCGTATTTATGCACCAGCGTTCTACAGTCACAAACCTTGCTTGTTCTACACAATATGTATCTGAAGCTTTCAATAACAAGGGAAAGATAGACACTATTTATCTGGACTTTCAGAAAACATTCAATCAAATTGTGTGCTCCTTCAAAGGCTAGAATCATTTGGATTTTCTGTCCCTATATGTACTGCATTAAAATCGTATCTAACTGACAGAAACTTCCAGGTATGTTATAGGAATTTTACATCTGCCAGGCATTTGGCCACTTCCAGTATAGCAATTATTATATTAATGATATCGCTGATACGGGTAACTGTAAAATTCTTATATACGCTGATAATATGAAAATTTATTCTACAATTGAGTCTATCAGTGTTTCTCTTTTACTTCAGAATGATATCGACCGAATTTTCGTATGGTCAAAAACAGACAGACTATCGCTTAGTATCTCTAAAATGTACTACTGTAACTTTCATTGAAAGTGTAAAATCTATTGTTTATCAATACAATATTGAGGATAAACTATCACAAATAGCTAGATCAATTAATAATCTTCAAAATTTGGCTTTACCTATCGTAACTGTAGAGATTTCCGCAACGGAAAAGTTTTAACTACTTTATTTTTTTCACTTATTAGGTTGGAGTACACTTCTTTATTTTGGTTTCCTATTTATACGACATATGTAAACCCTGCAGAGTCTGTGCAAAGTACGTTTCTAAAATTTATGCATTTTCAAATCGAGGGATTTTACCCTGAAAGGGGATATGAATAAATTCAATTTCGTTACTCAAATTCCTTTTTTCTCTTTTACATGATAAAATCAACTGCGCTAGTAAGTAAATGTTTCTTGTTCCTAGAGCCAACTCCAGGTTCACATCTACTTTTTATTGCTATCGTATTTAAATAAATGAATTGCTTAGATCTCTTATTTCCCTAATGTGCGCCAATTTTAACCTACGATATTAACGCTGATCCGCTTAGTTTGGTTATAGGTGCTGTTTTCCTCCGTTTCCGGAAGTAATAGTTAATTTTTCTTTATCCTTAGTTATACAACTACACGATTGTACTTTTCTAATGTATCAGTACTGTAGGCACAGAAAAAGTAATGAAGTACTTGGTAACGAATAGAAGTTGTAAATGGGCGAGTAGAATTTTTTAACTCCACTCAGCGAACAAAGATAGTCAGTCGTTCAACGGTTGTACATTTTTCATTAACCTGCTTATATTTGGTAATAATGTAATAGCATCATCAGAGCAGAAATAATAGCACATGTACTAAGTTAAAAGTAGTATAACTTTTAACTTAGTACATGTGCTATTGCAGTAAACAACCACATGTGTTACAAAAAGAAGAATGAAAAGCTGTTGAACCTTGTTTAGAATTAACTTTGAGCAAACGATTGAAAACTTGTGAAATATTGTTGATTAATGATGTATAAAACCTTTAGAATATTAAATTTGAACAATTAGGTGTATAAAACGAAACACAACGACATAAAACTCAATAGTGGCATTACGTACAAGCAATGAGTAGCTGATCGACAAATCTGCGACTCTGTATCAGTATATACATATGTACATACATATACATTGTGACATTGTGACGGATGTTTTCTCGGTCACCGTATGCGAAATAATATTTCCGAGTTTCTGGCCGTGTATGCTGTTGTTCCTCAAAGGGACCGTTTCGACTAGATTGACTGTTCGACAAGATCTCACTCATCTTCTGGCCGCTCTGGTTCGGCTAGGGATCGGGGATGTACCCATAATCAATACAGTAGCTTAACGTTAAATTGTCCACACCTTTTTGAGCAATGAATACGTACGTCTCCACGGCCAGAGTCAGTAATAACCGAACTACTTCCGGAATTTTTTGAGCAAGTTTGTATTACACACTTTCTGTGGTCTTTAATATGGTTCGTCGAATAATTTCGTTTATAATATGTGTAATTACTTCCTGAAGTTAATGCACACCTCCAGGGATGTCAGATCTAGCGATCGAGTTGGCCATAAAATCGCATTACGTGTAGCTAACCCACGAAAAAAAATCCAATCAGTAGATCGTCAGTAGTTTGTTAATATGTAGTGCAGTGGTGCGCCGTGTTACGGGAAAAATATTGTTTTTATCAGCTAAATTAAGGTTATAAAAATTCTTTTCATTACATTCTTTTATCAAAATGATAGGTCACCAGGAAAAGCAACTTAGTAAAATACAATACCTATAATTCTTTTTCCAATTGGCCCACACGATACATTTATTCTAAACGATTCCTAGAGATTGCGAAGTTAATTTCTCGTGAGATTTTTTCGACTCCAGTAATGTAGTGTTGATGGAACATACTACTATTGCTAAAGCTACCTTCGTTACTTCATGAAACTAATCGTAGGGCATTAATTAACCACTGATAAAATACAATCTATTCCCCAATAAAGGTAAACCTCAAGTTGGTCTTGCAAGGCACATATTTATTCTTTTCTAAAACCGTTCCCGAACAGTCCGAGATTATGTAGGCGATCCCTTACTAATTTTCGCCAAACGTTTAAAAATATTAAGTTATTAACAATAAACCTCTTTCTTTGTATAGGCTTAACGAACACTTTCTCATTTGATTGAAATCTTTGAGAAAAAATGAAAAAATACCTTCGATGGGGTACGTTTCTTTCGAAACAAGATATTGTAATGTTCGAGAACATGTTGACAATCTTTATTACAACATACGTAACTCTCTAACATAACACATTTTTCATTTTTAACTGAATCACAACACAAAGTTTCCCCAATATCAGTTTAATTGTGATAGATAACAATGTGCGTATGTATGTTTCTCTCTTATCATGGCTACCCGTAATAAATTCTATTAATCAGTTACGTTGTATTTTAACATACATTAGAGTGCTTGTAAGTCATATTTTTTTGGTTTTGGGTTTTTTGGGTTTTAGTTTTCCGTTAAATAATTTTTATTTAAGATTCTATCTTCTTTCAAAACATAAAAATATACAAGGTGTTTCAGAAAAAGTAGTTATCTTGAAATATCTGAATAAATCGATATTTTTATAATGCCACCATCGGTAACAGTAAAAACATGATTTTACTTTGTAGATTCAACTAACTTTGTCATGAATAAATCAATAGTAGCGTCGATTTCAGTTTAAACGCGGTGTACGTATATTTCTTAATAGAAGACCCCACATATTATTGCATTCTTAAGTTTTCAATCGACAGCTGATTCTGAAAAGATACACACGTTAAAATTTATGCAATATGGTCGAAGTCATTAACAACTTAACGCCTAATCCATTGGTAAACCTTTCCCTTTTATTTTTCGGCGTATCAAGTAATGTTTATTGAACTTCTTACCAAATTCTGTTTAAGTTTTCATGACTTCCTACCTTTGAATTAAATTAAAATAGTTTAATAATAAATGAGTACGTGAGCAAGTAGATCACTCAACTGTTCTCCTGTGAATCTCTTTATTTACAAATGTTAAATCTAAAAAATTTAGTACAACTGCATTTCTTAGAAGATAGACGACAAAATGTTCAGTTGGTTTTGGTCGTTGTGTATGGTGCTCCTATATCCAATGTGTTTTTATTTTAAAGTATCGTAAAAAAGATTTTTAATCTATGACAATAAAGAAGCATATGTGACTTATATGTCATATGTTTTTTTTTTATTTTCCTTAAGCCGGAATATTAAAAACAAGGTTACAGGTTGGTAGTCCAATGAGCTAACTGTGATAGCGTTCAATTGAAAGCCGCCAGCGACATGGTGGCAGTGTTGATTGTTAGTACCGTTACTTTCATATGTTACTATTCGCTGTTGTAAAAGCCCTACAGGGAGAGCTAGTAAAGCAACAACTCCATGAAACTCTTTATAAACAATTAAAAAATATTCTGCAGAAATATGCACATTTGAAGAAGATTATATCAAATTTCATAAAACTCCTAAATCATTTATTTTATTGCAATTTCTAGAACGTTACGCGATTTTAGTAAACTTCGGCAACGTATTAAGTAATATTCTCACAGATGTCAGATGTCAGACAGGTATGACATATTTATTCGTATCAGGAAATCGAGGATCAAAATTGCGTGATATAGTTACAGCTAGCATTATGTGAAAAAACATGACCAAAACTAATGTTTATTTAATACTAGTATAGTCGATTCAACAGGAATTATCTTTTCTTCAACAATGATCTTTTGAAAGCCACAATTTGTCGCTTAGTTTCGCAATTTTATCTTTGGCTACTGAGTTAGAGAATTCTCACAATTTTTTAATACATTTCATTAATTCTTTTTTATTGGTACATTTTCCCTGTTTTTTTCAAAATACTCTATGTTTTTTTATTGAATTTAGGGCCGGAGAATTTTTTTGTAATAATAATACTGTTTATACTGTAATGCAAAAGCACAGAATATAACGACGTACTACATATTTGGTATAATATATTACAAACAAAGTAAAAAAGAAAACGAACACATAATGTATAAATAAAAATTACAGTATAAATGATACAACCAAAAAGTCACGCAAGCTATAAAATGTATGGCTGATTAGATATTTTAATTGATAAGCAAAATTAACTTAAATTTGCGATTCGTCAAACCTTTCGTTTTTATTATCTGCGCACACAATCTTAACATTCTCTGTAGCAGCTTTGCCAATGTTAGTGGCTCTATTTTCCTCTACGTATTCTGCAGTTGCGGTCAAATTCCTTCCACAAAAGCTCGATCGGATTGACATCTGGAACTTGGGGCGGCTACGTCTTAACAACAATTTTCTCTCTGTGCTCCAGTTCCCAATACTCACGGCATATCTTTGCAGTGCGTTTTGGATCACTATCGTGCTGGAACACGAAGTTTTCACCGACTAATCGTGTTCCAGATAAGGTAAATTTACTCTCCAAAATCTCCGTATAACTTTCCTTTTCCAAAGATACCATCTATTTTGACCAAATCGCCTACAGAGGTACCGCCAAAGCAACCCCAAATCATGACTGATCCTCCTCCATGTTTTATTGTTGGTGTAATACAGGATTCAAGTGCTCGTTACCCTTTCAATGTACTGACCAATGTTCTTCTATTTGAACCGAAGGTGAAATATTTAGATTTCGTCGCTCCAGAGCACTTTTCTCCAATTTCCCAATGTCCACTCTTTGTGTTCTCTCGCCCATACTAACCGTTTAGCTTGCTTTGTGTAATAACGGTTTCCGCATAACACTTCTTCCATACAAACCAGCTTGGCGTAAACGCCTTTTTACCGTGGTGACACTAACTGGTTTTGGGCGCCTGATATTCACTTCGACAGCTATTTCTGGCGTTGTTTTTCTTCTATTTCGTTTTGCTTGTGATTATGATTGTGCGATCTTCTGCTGGTGTTGTACACCGCCACTTCTTCTTTTTAACATTATAATCCATGGTTCTTAGGTTTAATTTCAGTAATTTAGCAATTTCTCTGTTACTTTTACCGATGCTGTGATATGCCATTGTTTGTTCACGCGTTTCCACGGATGATTCTTTTCTTGCCGACATTACTTTAAAACATTACTCGCTGTTTTGAAACACTGTGTGCAAATTTTTTACTATTCACTGCTTGCAATACGAAACCTGTATGCGGACTAAATTTTTCATCATATTAAGATGCCCTTGTCGTCTATTTTTATATTTTATGACGGCCGTAATAAACATTTCCGAAAAACTGCTATTTATCTAATCTGTGCACCTGAACGTGCTTGATCTTAATGTCAGTCGGCTCATTACGTACACACAGAATGTTAGGAATTATAATTTATTTCGTACTTACAGTAATACAAATATTTTGAAGAGGATAAAAAATAATTTCTTTGAATAATCTCCAATTATGCAAGTGTTACGCGTTGAGAAATATAGATGAAATTGTGAAGCACTCTGGTCTTATTGTACCTATGCTATCTCGATACTGTACCTCTAATAGATATTAATAGCATATAGAATTTGCGAATGGTCATTCAAAATAGCTACTTAATCCATTGATCAAGGCTTGCCATTGGTTTTAGTACAGTTAACTGGTTTTTACTGGAATTCAAATACGAATGAAATAACGTCTTTTTACCGATTAATAAGATAGCAATAACTAAACAAAGTCCATTAAGTTAGAATATAATCTACAATACCAATATGTATGCATAAGTTTGTGCATCAGACATGAATTAGATGTTCGCACAGAAATGTTGCCATTTGTGTAAAATATCTTCGATCTAGTTATGAAGGCTGACAATTTCTGAACGACGATAAAATTGTATATACACTGGTGCAATTACCCAGATAGGTAGGTTGCAGTTGGAGAGATTTATACACAATTACAGCATTATAACTGGGAGTAGACATGTCGAGAGATGTTCGTGTTTCAGTTACAGTGTTGCAATTTTTACGTCGTCGTTAATACAATCAATTGTTATTTGTATGTATATTTCTGTATAAACCTGTTTCGCTGTTAGAAAGGAAAGTATTTCTTTTAAAATTAATTTGCGAGGTATATAAAAACCTTTATGACCGGCTCTACAACTGTATATGCCAGATAATAAATGAATTTATTGCCTTTCAAATTCCGTCCGTACAACCTATAAAATTACGTCATAACGATGACAATCGCATCCTTCAAATCAACAATAATAAGAAAAAGGACACCAAAATTTTACATCCATATAGAGTAATACGCAAATGCATACAATCGTATAAAGCGACGCGAACGGAAGCATTTCCGTTTAAAGTAGCCATTAACGCTCAAAGTCTCGTAACGCGTACCAATGAGGAGGTAATACAACGCTTCTTACGTGCATATGATAAATACTCTTTCTTTACGTTACAGGATACATCGTGTTGAGCGTCTTCAGCCTTCTTAGCTGTGTAGGCCTACTAATTCTTCTGTTCATGCGACCGAAACCTGGAACACCCTTGGCAGACATGACTTCCGGCGCTGTTTGTTGTATTTCTGTTATTTCCCTCTTGCTTGCCACGGCTGGCGTGATTTCGAGTTACTGCTGCAAGTATCCGCCGCCTGACAACAGGGTGCAACATTGCGCAAGAGGATTCACGGTTTGAAAACCGGTTCGATGGCCATGTACTTGGGTAAGTTTGCGTGCACAGCAGAATGTGGAAGCGTGCATATTTGAAACGAAAAAATGTTACATTTATCTACTTAATAATTATGAGATTTCGTTATATGTACAAGAAAATACCCTAAAAATAGATTTTAGCAACAGCCAATAAGAACTACGTAAAATAAGAATTTCAAACGGTGCCTTCTTTGATAAATAAGTTAGTGTAAGTTATCACAGATATAAAAATATATATAAATACTACAATTAGCCGAAAAAGCCTACACATGGCTTACAAAAGCTAAAACGCGAAATCATTCCACATATAGTGACCACCATAAAGTTTGCATTAAATGAGAAACTTTTTATTTCCGTTTTTTTTCTAAAATGAATTCATTTCATTACTTTCTGCTCTATCAAATTTGATCAAATAACCTGTTATTTATTTGGAAATAGGCAGTATTTTTAACAAGGATCTAAATCAAAATAATTCCATGCTTATTTGGAAAGGTATCAAGAATTTTAAGCAAATTTTATCATCGTGTGTGCATTTTAACAAACTTCAGGGAGTTTAGTCAATACAGAAATAAATTCATCAAAATTAATTTTCACATTTTTTTTTAAATTGTGTAACTAGATTTGGAATTTAGGAATACAATATTCTTTAGATGTTAAGATACTTATTTGTTATGATGATAGAGAATGGAATTTCGACGTGAGAGTTTAACGCAATTCTTAATTGGGGAGGTACAAAAATTTAAATGTGGATCATAAGCTAAATCCCTTCATGTATAAGAAAGACAGCAAGATTTGTTTTGGAAAATTTATTTATTATTTGTGCTTTAAATCAGTGGCGGCTCGTGAGTTCAATGACAGGTGAAGCAATGTCGACAAAATCCATATCGTCCCTTTTTAGAAAAATTAATGTGTATGTAGTCAAGATTAAAAAAGAAATAAATAGTGATTACGGTTCAAAATTGCCATGAAGTTCTTTTTCAATTGAAATTTTCGACAAATTTGTAAGTCTGTCCTCTGCGTAATGCGCAAATCAATTCTTTTTAAACACGAAAAGCTACGCTTTACGGAAGCACTGATAGAGGTAATAGTCAATATTAAAGAAAATAGTCTGTATGTCTCTTTGGGGATAAAATTGGGATTCAGCTTCTCGATTGAAGTTTGATCTGTCATCGTATATTATTTTAGTAAATACTTGTTTTAGAGATTCCCAATTATTAATTATAACATTTAAAATTTTCGAGTTTGAAGTCCACCTTGTTGAAGCGGCGGTCGGTAGTCACTTATCCATAACCATGTCAGCTACATTAATGTGTTTTGCAGAGTGATAAAAAATGGTGGTAAATCATTGACTGTTGCAAAAAAGGCACGACATTTTGGAATTGAGTTGCAACTTTGCTGTAATACCAAATTTATACGATGTGCCATACAATGCACAACAACATGGCTGCTTGTGGAGCCACTTGTTTAATTTTACACAACCAGACATTACGCTTACATTGCGTAACAAGTTTCGACTTATACTAATGAACATATTTCTCAAAGCAACTGGCGACAAGATTAAATAAAGTGTTAGCATTTCGATTTGAGCTTACTTCAAAAAATAACATATTCAATAATAATACTGCATTGGGATTTTGGACTAAAATCCTTCTAAAAAAGAACAAATCGCGATAGTAATAGTAACACGAAAATGAAAAACCTAAAACACATTCTCTCTCCTCCTAAAATGATGTTGTTTTGTCAGATCTACTTTTCGAAATTCACTCTTTCTGCCCTATTAAATTAGATGTAATGTTTTGTTAAGTACGTAACGTTTTAATAATGACTAACTGTTAACTGAATCACAAAAAAAATGGGTTGGAGGTATTGATTTAACAAAAAAACATGCATACACAACTTGCAATCATCAGCTAAAAATTTCCTTTTATATACAGTCTCGCCGAAGATTCCAACAGTAATCGGCCATCCTATGACCACCTTTCTTGGTACCTTTCTTCCATAATGTTGACGCCTTTGTGAAATCTAGCCCCCTGTTCCTCACTAACATCACCTAAGTTTTCTGGAAAACGATCTAAGTTGCTGCAAAGGTAATGAACCTTGGTGCTCATGTTACATCCGCGCGTGTGAAAGTTAGAAAGCATCTGTTCTACTAATTCGACATAATTTGCTGCTTTATGATTTCCAAGAAAATTGTTAACCACTTCAACAAAAGAGCACCAGGCATTAGACTCACGCTCGTTCATTGATTCCGTGAACTGCGGGTTATTTAAAAGTTGGCTTATGTGACGAGTATAAAAAATTCCAGCTTTTACTTTTTCTGTACAAAGCCTTTTTAATTTTTGTTTCAAATACTTAAAACACGGTAGATTTTGAGGTAAAGTCTTAACAAATTGCTTCATAAATCCCAGCTTGATATGCAGTGGTGGAAAGATTGACACATATCACCCACTGATGCTCTTCATACGTGATATTTTTCAAGACCAATGATATTGTCTTGTATTCCTCTTTCGTAGTGCAGAATTATAATTATATTATAATTCTGATTTCAGGTAAAAACAGACAATTTAGGTCTCCTAAATACTATGTATGAGCAATAAATTTGACCGTGGTGTATCTCAAAAACCAGAGTTGCTAAGAAGAAATGCCAGTTATGCCAGTACATCAGAAATATACTAAATCAGTTCGTATTTTACAAGCACACCGACAAAAAATGTATTTTGTTTGGGGGGTGTAATTGTTTTAGCGAAACAAGCACTTTACCAGATTGGTTAGTCAGCAATCTATGAGTAATCTTACTTCATTATAGTGATAATGATATACGATACCGTGATGATTTTTTACATGTTTTAATGTGCATATTTTTTTTTACAATTATAAATAAACTTACTGTTAAAGTAAATGTAATTTTGGACCTGTTAACTCCAGGATACAAAAAATCTAAACACCAATGCATTATTATCCACACAAGGTGCTTCACACTAAATTGAAAATTAAGTGAAATTACCTTCCATGTCGAAGTTCCAAGATTTTGTTTGGACAAATTAGTGTCAATAACATGTGCCATAATGACAAACATAGCTTTTGAAAAGAGTTGGAATCCGAATCTTCAGTAGTTGCTCAATTTTTAAAAAAATTGGGGGAACTGAAAACCGAGATCATTTTAGAAAAAGATGTGGTTTCATGAAGCCTTGATTAAAATTGAACACATTACAAAAAGAAATTATTCATAAATAAATAACAGCACCTTGAATTTGGTTTGAATTTATTTAGTTTTCGGATAAGCTCAAATTAACAATGCAATGATATTTTTTTAAGAAAAAGAAATAAAAACAGAACGCAATTTGACGCAAATCTTATGGCTAGTATATCTAATGTGTGTGTGAGAGATGAGAAAGATACGTGTAAGATTCTGAATGACAAATGCTAATACAAAAACATTGTACAATTTCTCCTAGTTTCTTACATTGAGCTTTTCTTAGCTAGCGACAACCAACTTCCCTTTTCTGACTCACGTTCAAACTAAATGTACTAAGCAGCTCAAATACAATATTCAACATTGTTACGTTTTATGAATATATTTGCTTGTTTATCAACTTTTCATATGTAAAATGTAGAAATGTAATTAATTATTTGTTTTTATTAATTAACTGTATACAGACTTTCGCGGCTAAATGTCTATCTATTCTTCATTTAATATATGAATAAGGATTAATATGATTGTACTTACATATCTTAATATGATTCTTAAAATTATTTTTTATAGTCATTATTTTGCAAAAGCATTAATTTAATTTATGCATTAACGCTTTTGTAGCTTATCTGCTAAGTCCAAAGTGTTTTCTTCTAGATGTGTGTGTCTGTAGTCATTTTATTTAATAGAGTTTATTATTATTGTACCTTGTACTATTGTAAATACTTACTAATTTTATTATAAAGTTAATATATTTTATTGTATCAGAATATGATGGTACCTAATACTTATAGAATAAGTATAATTATTTTATACATATCTTGTAATTTGTACATATATATTTATACATATTTTGTATTTTATAATTTTAAACAAATAAAGAGTTTATCGCAAAATGTATACCTCGTTTTCGTTTCATTCGCGACATACACAATTACACGTTGATGTGAGCGAAATAATCGTTTAAAAGTATTTGGTCTAAATTTGTATGGAGGTATTGAAAATTGTAACTATTGGACAACACTTTACTTTTATTATATACTAAATATCTATCATCCGATATAGAAATAATTAATTAATGGTGTTGATATAAATAAAATTCATAAATTTACTTATACAAATTAGATAATAAAATAAATAACATAAATCAAGTTTCTTAAGATTTAGGACACTTTGTACAAAGATCCGCAATTTTCATTAAAACTACAGGAAGTAGTGTTGTTCTACGTTTTCTGACAAGAAAGCTTATGAAAAAATTTATTCCCGAAACTTAGTTTTCTCATATGCACTTCGGGAACAACGATTTTAACAGTCTGTATACACATGATGGTGACAGATATTTAAATAAATTTAATTTTCCAAGTAATAAAGTTATCGTAATCTAAAACAACTGCCAAAATAATACCTGTACAAAGCTAAATGCATCAACCATGGTGTTTACGTCAAATACAAAAATGTTGTTTTCGTCATTGTCAATGAATTGGTAGCTATTGACTTTAGTAGCGTGCGGTTAGTGCACTTAAGCTATATTGCATGGAATGTCTTTAATTTTGTTCTACTTTTTGTTTTCTGCTCAAATTGTTTGATTTTTCTTTTTTATCCTCTCTGTTATGCACTCAGCGACATTTCTATGATTCCATATACTTTTGTAGTTCCCCTATAAATATTCAGCAACGGTATGAGTTGGGGATTACCTAACATTACATTTCTGAACGTAAAGAAATAGCAGATACATTATTTTGTCGATATCAAAACTGTTAGATATGTAGAGGAAGTACGTGTTCTATTATGATATAAATAAAGAATAAATAAGAATTTTTTATAATTCTACAGAATTAGACATTCTACGAAATCAGGTATTACTTTACAATGTAAAAAAGCGTCCAAACATCTTCAAAAGTGTATTTCTTGTTAAATATATATATTACCAAAGTATACATAACAGTTAATGAAAATGCTGAAAAGTAAATTGTTATTGGAGGAGGAAACACAAAAATAAATTGTTACAAAGAGGTAGGGTTTTCTAACCGAGCCATAGCTAAGAAAATTGGACAATTCCATCATCTCATCAACAATTTCATAAAATTGGGAAATTCCTACAGCAAAAATTGCGCTAAGAGGAGTAATCAGAAACAAACTCGAAGGCAGCGCTCATCGATATTTCGGTTATCTTCTTCTGGTAATATAACCGCGCAACAAATAAAATGTAATTTAAATTTATCGATAACAAACAGACGCGTACATCAAATTTAATTCGGCAGTAAACGTTTTCGGTTGTTAAAACATATTTCAAAATCTACCTTGAAGGAGACAAGACTGAAATTTGCGCAAATTATATGAGATGGGATCATGAGTGAAACAATGTCAGATTTTCTGACGAGAAGAAATTTAACTCGGACGGGCCTAATGGTTTCAAATATTATTAGCACGATTTCTGCAAGAACACTGAAGTAACGATGAGCCGAAATTTTGGTTGCGACAGTGTAATGGCCTATAACTATAAAACCCCTCTATGTTTTATTTCTACATGAGTGAATTCTAATTTTTATATGCAACTTCTGGAAATGGTTTTCATAGACTTTGGTGAACAATTGCCTACGCAAACTGGATATTTCAGCAAGACTATGCAGCTATCCATAATTCCAGACAAACAAAGGAGTGGTTTCATTGAAAGGATATCAATTTATTCGCTCGTCCGATCTGAATCTGATAGAAAATCTTTGGGGAATATTGACAAGAGAGGTGTATAAATAATAAACAATGCGATAGCGTCAAAGAACTAAAATCTGCGATAACGAGGTGTTGGAATGATATTCCTATTTCAACATTGACCAAATTGATAGACTGTATGCAGACCTGGATCTTTGAAGTTATTTTTAATAGAGGATCTAACACTCACTACTAAGTTTAGAAAGAATTATACATTTCTTTGTATTTATAAAAAAGATTCTATTCTCGTTATATATACAAAATATTTTAAAATTTTTAAATTAGACTAGTATTTTGTCGAGCCACCTTTACTTGCGTGAAGTGCTGCGAGTCGTCGTGTCTTCTGGAATATTTAACTAGTCTTCTGTAACAGCTGCCACGAGTTCTTCCTTATTGCTGGGTTTCCGGGGTCGTTTCGCCATATTTGTCTGGATTATGTGCCAAACATTCTCTATCAGATTCATGTCTGGTGATTGGCCTGGCCATTGTAAAATCCGAATCCCCTGTTCCTCTTTCCATGTGGTTGTTGTTCTTGCTTTGTGGCAGGTTGCTCCATCCTCCATAAAAGTGGCGTCTTCTTTAGATAAAATGGCATTGTCGAATATCGGTAGTAGTCCTTCTGTTAATATTTGGATATATTTTGCCGCATTTATATTTTCGTCGGAGATTACTAATTGCGATCTTCCACCATACCATATTGCGCCTCACACCATGATGTGCCGCCGTATTTCACCGTCTGATGCAAAAATTTGTCGTCCAGTTGCTGTGACGAACGTCTCCATACCCCCGTACGACCACTATCACTGAATTGGCAGTATCTGCTTTCGTCTGAAAGAATGACAGACCGCCAAAACTCTTCGGGCTTCGTTCGCATTTTGATTGCCCAAGCTATTCGGCGCCGTTTTTGAAACGCCGTAAGGAGAGGTTTTTTCTTTGCCACCCTTCTATACATCCCTACACTGTGGAGGTATCGCAGAATGGTGCGCTGACTTTTCTGTGAAGTTACCGCAAGCTCAGCGGTTCTCTTAACACTTCGCGCACAAGCACCCTTTTACTTCTTTCAGAAGGTCCGGCACGACCTGGTCTCCCTTGCGTTTAAATTGTGTAATCACACAGTTAACTGTGGATAACGGAATATTTAAAAATTTACTTATTTCACGTTGCGAAGCGCCGCGTTCACTCTGGCCAACGATGCGACGCCGGGTGAAGTCGCTAATATCACTCGAACCTTGTAAGCGAGGCATAGTTGTAACGATACTAAACTATGACGAATTCCTTCCGATACATCTACCCCTATCCTAATGACAAGAGAAAGTTCTTAATTCGTTCTTGGAATTTAGCTGTTTACATATTTACACCGCATTACCTGGTGTCTATTTTATTCTGTCACCCTAGTGTATTTGCAGTTGATAACCGATTTTAGCATTAAAAAATTAACTTGCGTCCACCACTATTAACTTTCAACTTGAGATTTTTGCTTAGACGTTGGAAAAAATTATAATGTAAATATTTATGGAATTTTATAAACAATTAAAGTTGGGTATTTAATTTGCCAGCATAATTGATAAAGAATCATTTATTTCTGCGGTGTCCGCCAAGTTTTCTTCGCCATTTTTGAAATTATAATATTGCAAGTGCCGAAGGGAACAGAGGTATTAAATGTAAATGTGTATAGAACAATTTCTATAAACAATTCGATGCGATAATAGATAAAGAATCATTTATTTCTGAAACATTCGCGACGTTCCATTTGCAATATTTGCGCATTGTGCTATTCCAAATGTCGGAACATGTTGGCGAAGTTTTTTTTTGTCCTCATTATTCTATGTAGCCATTCTCAAAATGTTGATAAAATTCATTATTTGAAAAATTTATACAAATCGTATATATAGGTTTGACCTCTTCAAAGAGATTTGTCAAAGTATTTTGAAGCTCGTACCTAATTCATTGCATTACAATATTGAGTCACTCAAAAGAGAATTTTAGCTTGTTAGAAAATACATATAAAAGAAATATAAAGCAATTACAAAGCTTAAATAAAGAAAACGTTTTCAATAAACAAATATTGGATTTAGTGACGAAAAGACACAAATTAACTGCATTTTCAAGCGTTACAATTATAAATTTGGTAAATTGTACCACAAGCCTATATGAGAAAATTAATATATTTTCAGTGGTAAAAACATTTTGTTTCTTAAAACTGTTCCGTAATCGTATAATAACATAAATCAAAAATCATGAAAAATTGCCATTAAATTCCTTTTACGCCATCATGTGAGAAAACAACGTATGTATGATCTGATTTCATAAGGTTCGTGAAGGGGATACGGCCAACTGATTCACAAAAATGTTCAGTTAGACGATCTCAAGATAACCAGACATAAGCAATTCAATACACTTTTCAATCAAGTATCAGAATTAATTCTTAGGAGTTCACAACTGGTCGCTATTTGAGAAAAATAATTTTTGTTGAAAAGAAATTTTAAATAGATACTCATGATTTGGACGAGTTCAACGTGGGATACAACTTTTTGGAGATATACAAATTTAGGGTTTTATGACAAATTACTACATTCTTCTAAGAATAAGGAATAACTTACATAGTTATTACCCGTATTTAAGTGTAATTTTTTCTTGGGAACATTAAATATTGACATCTCAGCAGTATACTTCTTTCTAAGTGTAGTATAATTAGTTATAATAAATATGAAATTATATGGTGTAAGTGGAATTCTTAAGTACTTCTGTGTGATAGATCGTCTACAGTTAAGAATTTAATTGTTTTGAAAAGGTAGTAAAAATATTTAAATTTGTCACCAATCAATCATGAGAAAATGGATACTACATTAAATTTCGATAAACAGATATCCTTTTCGTTTTTTTCAAATCCTATCTTCTTGTTTTGATTAAATTATATTTCTCATTTAAAAATTGTAAAATTATGCTAAAGCTATTTCTTAATGTTTAGTGTAAAACGTGAAATAATAGCTTTGAAAATCCTAATGAAATGAAGAACTAAATAATCTAAAGCGACATCTCTCTTCGGCTATCTTTAACTATGACACACAATTTATGTTCTCGACTAGGCTTAACTTTTATTAGCGTTTGGTAACCGTGGCAACACAAATACAACAAGTAATTAAATGATTTTATAATAGAAATAGAAACGCCAACAAATGTATCGAGATGTATTACGTGTTTATTATTATTTTCGCTTAATTTACATACAAACTTAATTGAATTGGTTTTAGATGCAGATATTAAGTAAGACGTTACTTCGAATATAACAGGTAATTGCCAATATTTTACTGACATTTTCGTTTTTAGCAGTTTCGCGAGAAATTCTTTAATGTTTACATTTATAATGTCGTGCTTCCAATGTGAAAAGAAACAATGCTGCTTCCATTATTAAACCTAGCTGGAATTCGAAGAAGCCGTACAATGCTCGGCGAGGCTCCGGTGAAACCTCGCCGAAAAAAATTAGACGTTCAAGTACACCAATCTGACAGAAGCCTGAGCGAAAGGGAAGAATCGGCACGCAAAACGTTCGCCGCGAATTATCCGAAGAAGAGCAAACAGAAACGATCGACGGAATTAGAACAAAGCGAGGAATTGAAACAAAACGAAAACGATGACGAAAATTACGGCGCAACTGGAGATGACAAAATTAGCGCGAAAATCAGTAGAAAACATTTAACGCGCGAGAACGAAAGGTTGGGCCGTGAAAACAATGAACTTCAAGAGAAGCTCATATCGATGGACGTCTATATTAACAAGAAAAACAATAAATTCAAGGAGAAGTTGAATGCTTTGCAAATTTTAAATCAGGAGATCGGCGAAGAGAACGCACTTCTTAAGAATCAATATCAGGAATTAATGGCACAGTTCCGTGCGTGCCAGAACGAATTGGAGGTTCGCCGAAATTGTCAAAAATGCTCGGAGCTGAATGATATCGTAGGAAAGCAAAAGAATGAATTGTTATCCTTGACTACTTCTAATAGGGAATTAAATGAGGATATAAACATGCTGAAGAACGTAATTTATCGGTAAGTAATTTTATTTTTATTATAGCGAGGGTCTTATGACCTTTGCCGCATCTCTCATTTCCACTCGTCTCTATTTTTCCAAACTTCTTGTTTTATTGCTCTGTCTTTCCTGGCTTTCTCGATTCCATCCCTCCCATGATGTCGCAGGCCTTCCTCTTCTCCTTCTATTTTGTGGTGTACAATTTAATGCCCTCTTTGGCCATCTATCTTCACTCATTCTTTATACACTGGAAACCGTCAATGTTTGTAGTTACGTTATAGTTGGTTATGACGTATGCAGCGTCTGAAACAAATTCAGGTATACCGACCATGTTTGCAATGAATTGGACGAAAACAATTGGCACATTTTGAGGTTATCATCTTTGATACATTTTCTTGGTCATATAACATTTTAATCAACGATGCATTTAAAAATCAAATCATGAGTGATTGCAAGCAACAGCATTATACATAGTTAACTCTTCTATTGACAATGCTTTCATAATAGTATATCAATACATTTGTTCTTACGAGCTTACAGTATGAATGGGCTTAACTAATTATTTAATCTTTTCTTAAAAGTCTTTATTACCCTAAGAATATGGATCCTATATGAAAAAAGCTGTTTTTTAAGTCAAAATGTGGAAAAAACAAGAAACAAAAATGTTTAGTCTAATGATTCATTAAACGAAATATATCTTTATTTTATTTAGTTAATAAACATATTTTTATGCAATATGATATGCAAAACATAACTTGAATTAAATTATGTGCAAAAGAAATAGTGGAATTAATGAAAAATAAACGTTGAAAACTAAACCCAACAAACAATACAAAACAGATGTCCAGTGCCAACGGACCCGTATTCTCTGTTATAATTATTAATGTTGCATGCCCTGTTGTAAACATTTTAATAGGTCTTATCCACGCATTACTCGACCGTATTCTATCTCACTTCAACTAGTTAATTTATCTTACATGAAATATGGACGTAACACATTGGCTGAAAAGTCCGGGGCCTTACAAAGAAAACACGGTTTTTTTGGTTCAGAATTAGCTTTATTCATCAACGTAATCTCCATCAAGAGCAACGCAATCATTCCAGCGCCGCTCTAACATTTCAATACCACTTTTGTAGAACGATTTATCTTTTGCCTCAAAATAGGCCTCAGTTTCAGCGATAACCTCTTCATTCGTGCGAAATTTCTTACCGGCGAGCATTTTTTTGAGGTCTACGAACAGCCAGTAGTCGCTGGGAGCCAAATCCGGCGAATACGGTGGATGTGGGAGAAATTCGAAGTTCAATTCATGTAGTTTTGCCATTGTTTTGATTGACTTGTGACACGGTGCGTTGTCTTGATGAAACAAATTTTTTTCTTTGCCATATGTGGTCGTTTCTTTGCAATTTCGGCCTTCGAACGCTCCAATAACGCTATATAATATACACTGTTGATGGTATTTCCTTTCTCAAGATATTCGATGAATATTACACCACGCACATCCTAAAATACCGAGGCCATAACCTTTCCAGCCGATTCTTGTGCTTTCAGGCGCTTTGGACGAGGAGTTCACCAGTTGCTGTCCACTTAGATGACGATCGTTTTGATTCGGGTGAAGTGATGGATCCATGTTTCATCCATTGTCACATATCGACGCAAAAATTCCGGTTTGTTACGTTTAAACATGGCCAAACACTGCTCAGAATCATCAACACGTTCTTGTTTTTGGTCAACAGTGAGCAAACGCGGCACCCACCTTGAACAGAGCTTTCTCATAGTCAAATGCTCATGCAATATAAAGCCAATACGTTCTTTTGATATCTTTACGATGTCAGCTAACTCACGCAACTTCACTTTTCGATCATTCAAAACGATTTTGTGGATTTTTGATGTTTTCTGGTGTTACCGCCTCATTTGGACGTCCACTGCGTTCTGCATCATCGGTGTCTCTACGACCACGTTTGAAGTCCGAAAACCAACGTTTTATTGTTGTTACTGATGGAGCGGAGTCCCCATAACACTTTTCAAGCCATTGCTTCGCTTGAACGGAATTTTTTCCCATCAAGAAGCAGTGTAAAATTAAAACACGAAATTGTTTTTGATCCATTGTTTTGAAAATAACAAAAGTAGCGTGACTCTTAGCACAATAACTCACAAACTAATGAATAGAATATCATGAAATTTTAACAGCTGTCTTTTGAAGGTTAGTACTAACTGAGAGAAAGGTGACTGCAATAAAACTAGCGTCATCTATGTGTTAGGCCCGGGACTTTTCAGCCCATGTGTTATATCTTAAGAAGCTACGACTTATCTTATATACTTCTATCTCGCTTGCGTATAGGTATGATTCTAACTTATAGATATAGCACTTGTCTTTACTTTATCGATGAAACAATGATGTAACTACAAACATTCACGGTTTCATCAGTACATGTGCATAACATATAAGCTGTCCTGCTTCAATTCGATCCGCACTAGTAATAATTCTTCCTGTTCTTCGCCGTATCTCTTCCTTTCTTACCTGTTTCAATTTTGATACTGCGCAGGCTCTTCTTAGGAAGTCCATTTCGATGGTGTCTACATTCTTTCTATTGTCATCTGCGAGCTCTCTGCACCGTATGTTAGAATGGGCTCCACGAGGGCTTTATATATTTTTATCTTTGTTTCCAATCTTAATCCTTTAGACCACAGCAAAGAATTTAGGGCCTGGGTTGCTTTTTTCCCCTGTTGTATTTTATTTCGTATGTCTATTTTCGATGTACCTCCATCACTAAGTATGTCTGCTAGGTATTTATACTGTTTTTTTTCTTTTTATTTCTCTAATTTCCAAGTCCTGGTGGTCATCTTCGTCTTTACACCCCACATTCGTATATTCAGTCTTTGCCATGTTTATTGTGAGTCCTAAACGTACGTATTCTTGTCTCGGTTTTCTAAACATGTAGTCTATATCTTCTTCATCTATCTTCAGCTATAATTACTTGATTGTCTGCGAAATAAAGACTTGTGAGACAGTGATCTTCCATCTTAACTCCCATTCTTTCTGTCTTTAACTTAAAGCTTCCTGAATATTAATTTTAAATACTGTAGGGAAAAGACTGCGTCCTTGTTTCAATTCCTTATTTATGGGCAATGGTTTTGCTCTGTTTACGCCTATTTTGATTATGCTCTGTGCATCTTTATATGAAAGCTCCATATTGCATTGATGTACCTGGTATTGAGGCCCACTTTGTTTAAAATTTCAAACATTTTTTTAAGGATAACTAAGGTCGGTGGGTAAATTTCTAGCTATGCGTATTTCCAATACTTGTGTCACAATTATATTGTCCATGCATGACCGTTCCGCCCGGAATCCGTAGTGCTCCGTAGCGTCCCTATATTCTTTTCTTTAATACACGACCGTACTGCCTTCCCTTTGCGCTGTAATTCTGCCATTTACTTTTGTCTCCCTTCTTGTATATTGAACTGATATAGCTCAGGTTCCAGTCTTGGGGAACTTCTTCTCCTTGTAAACATCTATTAAACAATACCGTTATGTATTCGATTAATATATCCTGTCCATTTATTATCAACTGCATCACTCCTGGTCGTGCAGCCTTTTTATTCTTCATTTCTTTTATCATCTGAGGTAATATTAAATTTCATATTTTTTAAAAAGAAATCTGGTCTATTTTCTATTAATAGTTCAGTGTAGTATTCTTCCCATGGTTCCGTTTCTATTAAACTTATTTTGTTATTTCTTCCTTCGTTCTTTCTTAATATTTTCATTATTTGTCATGCCTCTGACACTCTTGTGCCACCCATAAGTCTCTCCACTTGTTCACACTTTCTTTTCCATAGTTCGTTTTTTAAGTAATTGAGAGTTTAATTATTTAGGTTTTGAGAAAGTAGGTTATCTGTTGTAATGTTATTCAAAAGTATGCTCTTAATTTGAAAGGGCTCTATCTCTTCTTCATACTAACGGTTTGGTTGTATATACATAGATATAAATATGGTTTAGAGAGGTTGAGGTGTTTTTTTATATACAAGATGTCCCCTTCAAAATAAAAGGAATATAGTAAAAAAGACGGTCAGTTTTAATGAATACATGAATATTTTTTATGAAGACTTCAGGAATTTATTTCTTAAAAATTGTCTTTTGAATGTGTTCCGTTACTGTTGGCACTCTTCTAAATATGATACATAACTTTCTAGAACTGCTCGGTACATATTATCCGTGATAGCCGTCATTTCTCTTCAAATATTCTCTTTTAATTTATTCAGAGTGAGGAGTGTTGCTGTATATCTTTGATTTAAGGTAGCCTCATGCGAAAACATCGATTGAAGTTAATTCGGGACTACATTTCCACCAGTTTGTGTCATTGCGTCTGAATTTCAATTGTCAAGGGAAAATTTCATGAACGTAAGTACGCGTTAGACGTGTGAGATATCGCTTCATGTTGTTGGTACCAAGTGTTCCCATTAAACCCAATAAAATCTTCCAAAATTGACGTAAAATATTAATCATCTCCACATGTCACTCGGAATTTACGGTTACCGTACTCTATTATCTTCAAAAAAATACGGCCCGATAATTCATAGCACCCCAACCAGTAACTTTTGGCGAGTGAAGTGGCCTCTCATGCTTCTGTTTTGGATTTGTTGGCAATGTCACACCTCATACGACAAGGAAACGATGGAATTATTACATGAATTCTTTGATAATCGACTTGATTTGGCAATTATGGATTATGTCATATATTTCCACAAAAAAAATAGAATATTTACAGATCCTCGTCATACAATTGACGAACTTACTGAAGCTATCCGAAATGTCTGGGAGGAAATTACGCCACATGATTTGAAGAATGCTTTGAATAACACGAAACGAAGAGTGGCGTTATATACAGAACATGAAGGAGCTCACTTTGAATATTTAACGTAATCATTCTTTAATACTATTAAACTTTTTATTTTACCAACTGAAAGGTTCGTGTATAGTTATTTGTCAAAACATGAAAATCTGGCCTGACAACAGCATGTCAACGGGGTAACATGAACAGAACCACCTACCACTTTAGCCCTGTCACTAACGCCACAGAATAAGTCAATTTACACGTCTTTAAAGTTATTATACCAACTTGAGTTTGAAGAAGAGAAATTCCATGGCTTGGTAGAGGGTAAATTTAATCGATCATATGGTGTACGCCTCTTGAAGTAATTTTTCACAAACAGAAAGGAAAGTTCCTACATATCTTTACAAGTGTGCAAGATATTCAACATGGGAGATCTTTTGGTAGTACATTTATGAACCACATTTAATAGGCTTTCTTAAAAATCGGCATTTAAAGGTTTAAAGATCCAAAGAATTTTTCTTTTTTGGCTTTCCTTTAGTCGGGATAGGTTATAATTCATGATTTGCAAGTCATATCGATACAACTGCATACCGCAGGATACCTCGATGTTTTATGAAAACAGGAAAAAAAAATCAGGAAGGCAAGCAAATAATGTAGTCCAAAAATTTTCCTCGAAAATAGGTGATCAGCTGGGTAGCCAAATAGAGTGTGCTTACTAATAAAGTAAAAAAGTTATAAATATCTAATGTGATCAGTGGCATCATTAGAATATACGTAGTGACATACAATTAACCATTATTTTGTTTAGTTAGATCCGCGATATTTGAAAATGGAAGATAATGAGAAGTATATATTAAGAGTATCTTACAAGCCTATGAAAAGTATAATAATCTCAGCTTACGTTTTTCAGGTATTCTAATAGCTTTTCCTACCACAATATAATATAAAATAGTGGGTATTGTCATTACTGTAAGTTTGGTTATAAAGCTACCCCATTCCTTAATGCATTTTTTTGAAGATGTTGGTATTTAAAAATTGTAAAATTAAATACCACTCGTAGATCTTGTGATATTATTAGGTAGCAACTGCTTCTCATTTTAAATAATCCGGAATTCCTTTAGTCCCTCTCATCAAAATGTTCCCTTTAATTCCATCTTTCTCCCTATTTGAAAACATTTCATCAGGTATTCGTTTTTTTTTTTAGACTTAACGTTCAACTGGAACGTTATCAGCAGAAGCTACACGGAAGCAATTCCAACTTTGCAAATCGTTCTGTCAGTCAAGGTAGACAGGCGAGCGCGGAAAATTCCGCTCATATTTTCGCGGACAACACAAATATTCTCTCCGAGGCGCATAGGAGCCACCCCCATACGCCAGTTTCATGGGGCGGAGTCAACGCGCACACTCTCGGACCCCTCCTAGATGCCTATCAGGACACCATAGCCGAAAAGGAGAGCATCATTCAGGAGTACGAACATCAACTTGCTAAATTTACGGAGAAAATGCGCGAAATCGTCAGAGAAAACGAAAGCTTGCATCGATTGTTGACCGAGGACGAGGACTGTAGCAAAGTGTTAATGGTAGAATTAGAAAATATAAGGAAGGAATTAAAAATTACCAAGGAACAGAACGATCTCTTGATAAAAAAGTGCGCCTTAAAGCAGGATAAGCTCGATGAAGTTGTAAAACATTATGAACAAAAGGGTAGGTAAAACAATTATATTATACGTATATTTGCCCAAACAAAACATAAACTGGTTAGTTGGTTAAATCCGACAATTGACATTAAGCTATATAGCCCGAATGTTAATTTCCCATGTATTTTTTTCAATTTTTCCTGAATCATAAATTTTGAGGTCTTCCTATTCGTAATTCAAAGCACCGAAAAGAAATCTAAATGAGAATGTAGAAAGATAAAATTTTAGTGTCATTTTTATCTCAAGTCTACATTGTTGTATGTATTTTCGATAAACATTGCCCGGAACTTTGTTGTTTTTCGACTTATAGACCTACAATATACAACCTTTGAGTATAGTTTTTGCAATTTCCGAAAAACGGTAAGCCATCTAAAACTATCAATAAAATATCTAAAATCAAGATGCTCAACTTTAAGTTTAAGTATTATTATTAGTGATCTACTTTCTCAGATATAAATTGCAATTATGGCAAAAACAAACCACCTATTTTTTATCTAGAGCGCTAGTCCGAAAACTAAAATAGTTATTTTAAACGTAACAAATGTTGCTTGAAGTTATGTATGACATTCTGAATGTGATAACTAGGGATTGGCACTCAAGGGTAGAGCTCGTCGATTCCAGGGACACATCGAGGACATGTGGAACATCAATCAAAGTTTCATCCACCGAGATCCAAATATATTTATTATTTATATCATTGACAATTGAAATCTTAATTTTATCTTACATCGGGAACAAATAATTTTTTTAAGGTGGTTTCTGCTGGCACTTGCACGTTACTATGTTCTCCATTAAGACAATTTTGTAAAAACTAACATTTTAAGTAAATCCGAATGAAATTTACAAAGCCAGCAATCCACGCTTTATGTGTAGCCAACTGAATGCAAAAATCGTTTTAGAAACCGAGTATTGTGAATGTGTCGAATGGTCATTAATTCACATAAACCTCTTCACTACGAAGGCACAACTCTATACCTACTTTTAATAATGGGAATGTTGAGTTTGCCATTCAAAATAACTACCTAAATCCATTTCTTCACATTATCTGCCAACTTGTCGATATTGAAACAGGAGCCTTATTCTAGCACTCCCTTTACTGCAGATTTCAATTCACTGACGGTATTTTGTTACCTATTATTGTAATTCACTTCCACTTTTGAACAGAATATTGGATTTCCTTAATATCTTCGGCAAATTATGTAAAGCTGTTCAAAAGATCATATGGAACTACAGAAATTTCGCTGAGTGTACTTTTGTTGCCGATATTCCAAATAACAGTACCAACAGCAACATTTCAACTTATCGCAATTTCAGTGTTCTCGTACAAATTGTGTCAGTAATTTCTGAAATCATCAGAAGCTTCTGAAATTTCTTTTTGCCATAAAATATGACTTTCTTCTATTAATGATCCTATCCCGTATGATCTGGCGCAAATTTCAGTTCGGCTTGTCTCTTTTTTAAGTATTGAAGAGGTTTTAGAATTTGAATAAAACTTGTTACCGCAGCTTTTAGTTACAGGTAAATGTAAATTAGATTGTATTTGTTTTGGAGTTACGTTGTTAGAAAAGATTGACCGCTTTATTGAGTTTTCCTGTAAGCGGAACATTTACTGTCGGAATGACCAAATCGTATGAAATTCCTGATTGAATGGTGAAGTCGGCCTAACAGGTTATTTTAATTTATTCTTCTTGACTTAGCAATTTACTTTCAAGATATTTAGAAACAGGCTTACATCATTTATCAGTAGCGGTATTGACAAAGTAATTACTATTTTATGCAGTGCAACTCCAGATAGTTCCCAATTTTGACCGTTGATAAATATGTATAGGAAAATATAAAATTATATGGGACTACACAAATTTCCAAATGTATTCAAACTATGTCTGTATGAAAAAAAAACTGTAATTAACTACCCAATCCTTCTCTTTCTAAGGTATTCTATTTTGTTATTGCTGAAATGCATTGATAATTTCATGCGGGTAATTACTCAATCCCTACAAAAAAATATACTTTGCTTCCTGCTTTGATATGAATATATGTCTCCTCTTTGGTTGGATCAGTTTCTAATTCTATTGTACACTAGGGTGACAGAATAAAATAGACACCTACTAATTAAAAAAACGATTCTATTCTCGTTATATATACAAAATATTTTAAAATTTTTAAATTAGACTAATATTTTGTCGATCCACTTTTACTTGCGTGAAGTGCTGCGAGTCGTCGTGGCATAGAATCTATTAAATGATTAATGGTGTCTTGTGGAATATTTAACCACTCTTCTGTAACAGCTGCCACGAGTTCTTCCTTATTGCTGGGTTTTCGGGGTCGTTTCGCCATATTTGTCTGGATTATGTGCCAAACATTCTCTATCGGATTCATATGCGGTGATTGGCCTGGCCATGGTGAAATCCGAATCCCCTGTTCCTCTTTCCATGTGGTTGTTGTTCTTGCTTTGTGGCAGGGTGCTCCATCCTCCATAAAAGTGGCGTCCTCTTTAGATAAAATGGCGTTGTCGAATATCGATAGTAGTCCTTCTGTTAATATTTGGATATATTTTGCCGTATTTATATTTCCGTCGCAGATTACTAATTACGATCTTCCGCCATGCCATATCGCGCCCCACACCATGATGTTCACACCGCCGTATTTCACCGTCTGATGCAAAAATTTGTCGCCCAGTTGCTGTGACGAACGTCTCCATACCACTATCACTGAATTGGCAGTATCTGCTTACGTCTGAAAAGATGACAGACCGCCAAAACTCTTCGGGCTTCGTTCGCATTTCTATTGCCCAAGCTATTGGCCGCTGTTTTTGAAACGCCGTAAGGAGAGGTTTTTTCTTTGCCACCCTTTTATACATCCCCACACGGTAGAGGTATCGCAGAACGGTGTGCTGACTTTTCTGTGAAGTTGCCGCAAGCTCAGCTGTACTGTTTCGCTATTCTCTTAACACTTCGCGCACAAGCACCCTTTCACTTCGTTCAGAAGGTCCGGCACGACCTGGTCTCGGCTCCACTGCTGTTTTTTTCCTTGCATTTAAATTGTATAATCACACTGTTAACTGTGGACAACGGAATATTTAAAACTGTACTTATTTCACGTTGCGAAGCGCCGGGTTCACTCTGGCCAACGATGCGACACCCCGGGTGAAGTCGCTAATATCACTCGAACCTTGTAAGCGAGGCATAGTTGTAACGATACTAAACTATGACGAATTCCTTCCGATACATCTACCCCTACCCTAATGACAAGAGAAAGTTCTTAATTCGTTCTTAGAATTTAGCTGTTTACATATTTATACCGCTTTACCTGGTGTCTATTTTGTTCTGTCACCCTAGTGTATATGTATTTGTTTCTTTTCACTATTAAACAGTATGTATTAAGCTGGAATTTAAAATGGCGAATTATTCATCTTCACAATTCTTTTGCCAACTAAATTATAGGGATGGTGGACAAGCGATCTCCTTACTCTCTGTTCTACATAAACAACTGAACTTTCGCAGCCTTAGTTAAGGTTTGTTCCAGGCCTAAGGTTACTGCCGTGTAATTTTATATTTACAGTCAAGTTATTTGTTTAAAATGTAAAAGCAGCAAATATTGTCCTAGTTGTTGGTTGTTACTGTGGCTTTATAGTATTTAAGTAACAAAATGATTTTGTTTACACTATTTTCTATATGTGATATTACGATTTACCATAAACTAATCGCTGCTATAAACAAATTTTCATGTTTTGTGACTACTACACGTTCTTCTCCTAGTTGAACAGGTTCAACGCGACTATAAGATATTACGCGAAGAATATTACAAGAACAGGACAGAAGTAGCGGCACTAAAAGAAAAAAACAAGACCCTACTGCAAGCGCAGGACGACTTCAAACAGGAAAGGCAAGAATATATTCCGGTTTCGGTTCATACGGCGAGCGTCAACGAATGCAGGAAGTAGTAATCCTTCAGCCGCGCTGTCGGACTATTTTTTAATCCGGCTAAATATGAATTTTAATTCGCAGATGGTACGAGGAATTAAAGCACCAGTACGAGCAGGAGCGGGCTAAATTGAAGGATAACATTAACCAACTTAATTCTCAGCTGGAAGAAATGTCCGGGAAGATTGGAACGCTTAACAACGAGAAAGCGGATTTGGATATGAAAGTTAAGGCTGCGGAGAAGCAAATTAAGTAAGTTGAAGTGAAAAACTCGTTAAAATGTTCTCGTCAGTTTAATGAAAAATCTTGCCAGTCGCAAGTCTAATTGGGGAAATATATTCTTTCGCTCCCACAGAAGACTATTTTCTACTAAGCACAAACTGTGTAATAATAATTGAATAATGATAACGTAGAAAACTAGTAGGTAATCTATCAAAAGTATTGTTATGCACTAGTTTTTTGAATGTTCATTTAGTACTAACACCTTCGTAATCCATATAATCCGTTTGGCATTTTGCTCCGTCTTTTCCACATTTCTGACAGACAATATTAGCTTAGTTTTAAAACCAAACTACTTCATCAATCAAATTTAATATGCTTTGCAATTTGTACTTCAAACTTGTGTAACAAAAAGAAATCATTAATTGCATGTTAACTCTGTACTATGTGATTGCCTATTAACTCAACCCGCAAAACATTTTTAGTCTACATACATTATTTAAATTATGTTTTCAACTTCAACGTCTTTTATAAATGATATTAGGAATGCTCGGAAAAGCTACAACGGTGGCACGAATTCTTGTGAGTGTGGATTCTTAAAGGTTATAAAACTTTCTTGGATGACCTTTGACTGCGCATGTTGGCTACAGACTAATGCTTCTTGATTACTGCCTACTCCATAACTTATATAAACCTTTTTAACATGTTAGTGTCGGTCGGAATTACACATTCTACCTTGTTCTAGTAGTAATATTCCGCTGAAAAGTATTGATATCACTTTCCATATAGCACCTCCCAGTTAACATTTTTCTTATGATCGCCTACCTTCTTTCTGAGCTAATGTTGGGGCATTAAACTCTGATGAAATTATTAACGATAGATGATAATTAGAGGTGTTGTTTGGGCTGTTTCTATCATTCGTTGATGTTTTTTTGGAACACTTAAAATAATTTACGATTAGTTATAATTTGTTACATCATGTATAGAGTAAGTTACCTCTGTGGGTTAGAAAGACTTTATCATTGTGAAAAAATGATTTTTTGCTTTGTTATGTAATATGATGCTGAGTACGATTTTTTAACGATATTTGTACATTGGTAGCTATCAAAAGTGTCTTTCACAAACTTCCCTAACATATGGTAGTCTAAAGTTAATCTATATATGAAGTAAAGAATTTAGATGTCCCTGTGTATGTTCAAATATACTGCACAAAGTACTAGTGTAACATAATTGTCGTGCATTATTTGACGCCATAAACTTCTTAATACTCTTCAGTATATTCCACTCTATGCAAGCTCTTCAGACCTAGGTGGTCCATGGCTTCAAGCCGGAATGTTCGTCATCTCCTCCTGTTTTCGGTTAGATGTGTCCTCAGCACATCCATTTGAATCAAATCCCATTCCACCGCTTGTCACCACGTTGTTCTTGGTCTAACTCTACTGCATTTTCCTATTATTATTCCTTCAACCACCTGCCTCGTTACTCTATCTTTTAAACATCTGTATACATAATCCGGCCATCTTCTTTGCGCTGTAATGACACCTATAATTGAAGGATGCTTAAACAGATTCCTCATTTCTATGTAGGATCCTCTTCCCCAGAAAGCATCTACTTTCCTTCCCCCATATATTATCCTTCTTTGCTTGTAAAATGTGTTTGAATGCTCTAACACTTCTTCAACCTGCCGTTATTCATGAATAGACTTCTTCTTTTGCATCTGCCTTACTGTTTAAGGAAATTTCCGTTTACGCAAAACTCTCAGCCTTTTCGAAATTGTATTCTGTGCCATCTCTCAGCGTTGCAAGAGCAGATGGGCTCTCATTGTCAACCGCGAGTTATCGACAATGAAAGTCCACGCTTGGAATACTGGCTTCCCAATAAATGCGATTACTGCGATTCCTGTTAATTATACAGCTGTACAGTCTTTGCAATCGTTATGCAAGTATCAGACTATTTTGTTCCCACTAATATGGCAATATCGTCAACGCAGAAATATTGATTAGTGTGGTTGAATATAGTTCCGCTTTTTTTGGTGCTCTCCCTAAATGCCACTTCTAACGCCATATTAAAGAGGATGGTAGAAAGTAGGCCATTTTGTCTGAATCCTCCGTGACTATCTTGCATATTGTTTCTTTCAAAATAAATTTGCACTTATCTTGTTAATTCGTCAGGAATACTAAACTTTCGTAGAGTTTACTTCGTTTCATGGTGTTATAATCTTGTTTAAAATCTATGAATAGGATCTGTAGTGGAAACTTTTGTTCGTGGCTGCTGTCAATGATTTATTTGTAAAAATTTGTTCTACAATAGAATTATTATTTCAAAATCCGCTTCATCGTCTATTTTCGTTTGCATTATTTCTTTCTTGTTGTTTATCCTTATTGCAAATTTATTTTGTCGTGTCCAACAAGGATATTCCTTTGTAGTTGTAACAGTTTGATTTGTCTCCTTTTTTTGCACTTCTACACATGAAAGACTCTTCTTCCGTTGATACCTTTTCATTTAGAATACTTGTAAAGTGGTCCTACCTTCGTTCTAATATCTTTCCTATACCTCCGATTAGGTTGTCGTGCTTATAATCGAATTTCGCTGTTATCTCTAACATCCTACCCTTGGTAAAATTTTCTATCCTGTTGCTATTTGATACTTTGCAGTTCTTTTTGCAGGTAATCTCTCTTTCTCTTAGAACAGGTCTACTTTGCTTCCCTTACAATCTTTTAATATTGCCCCCAATAATTCCACTTGATATATTGATGAGGTCATTATTAACAGGTTAATATTTTTAATGTTATAATGTGCAGTAGTGTGGCGATTATATTGAAGAACTGTTCAATGTATTTATCAATATACATATACAATATCAAGTTGTTAAAGACCTTCTATTCTGTGAAGGATATTGCAGTATTGTAACAGTGTCTCTATTGAGTGAGGAACATGCAATTTATCTGACTTCGCCCAGATCTTTTGGCTTTTGTTATTTGTTAGCAACTTGTTTCTGTAGTCGGCACGCGTAGAGTGAAATTGTCGCCCTCATTGTCGTGTCTTTTCTTTAGTTTAATCATGGGATTAAATCTGGTGTCATTAGTTCGTGATACTTGTCGTTATCCGAAGAGTTGTTATAGCATGCTAACTTCAATTTTTCAAATAGTGACACGATAAAATATATTAAAGGGGCAGGCTTTACGCCATCAATAATATTGCATGACATTCGGTAATGGGCAATATTATTAACGGTCATAGGACAGTATGATGGTACAACAATATTGAATGTTTTATTAGAAGGAAATCATTTCTTTCTGTTGATATTTTGTCTTAGAGCAGCTTAACACTGCGCTGCAAAACTTCCGCATATTGAGATATGCTCTATAGAATCAAAAACTTTTCCGTCTCTTTCAATAACATCGCATAATCTTTCAATATAGCCCTTAAGCTATCAATAATGTGACGAGATATTCAAGATTATGCGATGCTATTGCGTAATTATTAATTAAATTGCCTAATATTATTGACGATGTGAGACCCGCTAACCAGTAATATTTATACCAATCCTAAAGTGCGAAACAATATTTTATTGATGGCATAAGTACAAACACTAATCTAATTTGCTTTTAGTAAAACTTGGATGACAACAACAAACTCCTAGAACAACACTATCATTTTTGAAAAAAAACATGCTTGATAGTTCGATTTATTAATTCTCTATGTACAGAGACTATCGCAAAAACTTTGCTTTAATTTCGTAAAATAAAATTGAAGAAAAATTGATTGAAAAATTAAAATTCATCTTAGGAAATTAACAATACCAAACAAACCTGCACTATTTTAAAATCAAAGGAGCTGCAAATATAGTCAATAATTGTAGTAAACGTACATACAGTGACTGGCAGCGAAAATGATGCAGTGTTATATAATTTAGTAAGAAGCTGAAAATGTTGGGTAAAATAATTATTTGGAAAAGTAAATTAAATATATTATATCTATTATTCTTGAGATACATTACAAAAATAAAACAAAACTAATTCGAACGGGTATTACGAATTCTTTACGAATTCTAATCAGATAACATTACAGCGGTTACATATTTAACATCACAGTGAAAATGATGCACCTACAATAATAATGAATTAATTATTTTTCAACGTTAAAAAAGAAACAATTCATATTTAGTTGGGCTTCCTTTAGATTTTATAATTAATTCTACTAACTTATGCGTATAATCTGGTGAAATACTGTTCCATTCTTGTAACAACGCATTTTTTAGGTGATTCCTATTCGATATTCTATGACTACTCACTTTTGTTTCAAGAATAAGCCACAACTTGTTGATAATGTGCATGTCAGGTGACTGAGCTGGAGTTTTCACCGTACTGCGGTAGTGATATAGCAACCATGCTGGACCCCACGCGAAGAATGTGTTGGGTCGTTGGCCTGGTAAAATCGAACATCGTCTTCTGCATCAAGTTTTTTGGCATTAGATACTAAATTCTGTTTAAGTATATAATAATAATAGTAATATCAATAGTAGCTTCAATAAAATGAAGGTTTCCAACACCAGCAGCAGAAACAGAGCCCTAAACCATTACATGTCTACATCCATGTTTATCAGTTGGTTTTAAATGTTGCGGTTTTAGTTCTTCATTATTTTTCCACACATTACTCTTCCCATCTGAGCCGAAAATATCACATTTACTCTCATATGAGAATAAAAAAACAGTTTTCCAGAAGTCGAAATCTAAGCGACTTCTTTTATCCTTCTGGTTTGTAAACGGTTTCTTCTTGGCTATTCATCCGTACAAATTCACACGCCCCAGAGTTCTTCGTACTGTTTCTGTATTTACGGTATTTCGCAGAACACGTTTCACCTCCAGGGTTAACTTAGGAGCACATAACAGTAGATTATATCTAGATTGTCTAATAATCTACCGCTCGTCTTTTAACTTATTTTACATTTGCGCTTCACTCTGTTTTCGCGATTATATCGTTCAATAATATGCTGTATCGTGGAAGCACTTCTATTTGATATTTTCGCAATTTCCCGTTGACTTTTATTTTTATTATGGTGAAAAATTATTGATTCTCGCTATTCCAATGTTGTCTGTCGATCCATGTTGAACAACTTTAAATTATAAGCTGCTTGCGACTTCACAGTTGTAGGAAACGTACACGTGCATCTAGGGACTTTGGCTATTTGTATAAAAGTTGTGTACTGGGTTGCATTATTTTCACTGTGATGTTGAACACGTAACGGCTGTAATGTTATCTGGTTAGAATTTGAAATACCTGTTCGAGTTAGTTTTATTTCAGTCTTGTAATGTATTTCAAGAATAGTATATATAATATATTTAATTCATTTTTCCTAAATAATTACTTTTCGTAACATTTTCAGCTTTTTACCAAATTATATACCACTGCATCATCTTCATTGTGAGTCACTGCACATATTTTAGTATGAATCGTTTCGTTAATTTTAGTTATATTTACCAAACAGCGTTATTTTGCTTACAGGAAAATTGAAACTAAATACTTGGATCTGCAACACACCTTGAACAGAGTTCAATTATCAAGGAGCGCTTGTAGAAAGCAACTGCATAAAGCCATAAGTTTTGCAAAGGATCTAGTTTCTGAACAGGAGTCGCTGTTGAGAACTTTAAATCGCAGACAAAAAGAGAACAAAGCGGTGAAAAAGCTGGGATCAGATATCGTGAATAGAATGGACACGTTAAGGAGTCAACTGAAAGTACGACGTTTTGCTTTGACATTTAGGTTTTGCGGTTTAACGCGATTATCATTACAGACAGTACAAGAAGAAGCGTTCCAGGAACTAACAACCGTTGAACGAAGGATACAAGATCAGGATTCGGTTATCACCTCTTTGAAAAGAGAACATAATGAAGAAGTGGAACGTTTAAAGCGGATTATTAAAGAAAAGGAAGAAAAGAATCTACTATTAAAAGAAAGCTCTTCGATACCGGTACCTCACTATTTGCTCTTTAAAGATAAACATATTCAGTCTTAATGATAACTAATTTGTATATAGTTAATGCGCATATATGTATAGGTAAGTAGTTAAATAAAGTGTAATGATTTAATTTCGAATTTACTGTATCATAATAAATTCGTACATAAGGATTCTAATACATTTGTAATTTTGTAAAAATCACAAGTTTGTTGTTTCTTTTTCTTCTTATCGTGCTTGGCACCTCAAACCTCTTAAAAATCGGTGTAATTTATTGTACACTATCGCCCATAAATTTAAAATAATCTATTCAAAAGTAACAAAATGTGAAAACCTGGGGATGGTAGAGAGAAGGGCGGAAGCGGAAAACCTATTTAATGAACGGTATACGAACATGTTCAAACAAGTACAAGAAATTTCACTTAGTGCAGCGTTACATTTTCAATTTGCCGCGTGTACAATATTTTCGCAGCCTGCATGCAGCGCTGTATTAGTAGCAGGAAGTAGCAAACTAGCCCCGCGCACTGGAGGGCTCGCCATCTGAGCGAAATCTCTAATAAATTATCAAGTAAGTAAGTAAATTAAACTTACAAAAGTGAGAACTGACTACACTGCACCATACATTATCTGGAAAGTTGGCAACGTCGCAAAATTTAGAGAGCAATTCCAAAGGCGTTTTGTCCAATTCCTTTTGTTTCTTGAATTGTAAACTCACATTAAAAATCTTTTTAAAGAAAAACCATCAGCAATAAGTAAAAAGGACAAAATACCTATTGAGTAGGCAGATATCTTCTTGAAACATCCATCTGATTATTTTCTAATATTCTTTCCATGTTTCTGAAATACTAATATCACCTTTTTCTATGCTCCCTGATGCACAATTGCAATTCGACCCAACAACGGCTAAAAGGCTTAATAAATTTGGAAATAGTTTTCAATATTCAGTAATACTAGTCAACTGTTAGCAGAATAATTTATAAGCATTTGTTGATACAAGAAAAGATATTTATAGTTAAATTTATTATAAAAGATCATGTTTAATCTAAAAAAAGATATAAGCACAATAACTACATTTTTTATTATCGTAGGCTCTTTCTACATCTTTAGTTATTGTCAATGAAATGTGCATTATACAGTAATTTGTTTGTTACTATAAGTAAATGATTATTTGTGCCAACATCGGTTCAACGTTGGCAACTTAAATTTTGAGAATAATATAAGCGTGACCAAAATGTTGATGATTTAATCTGGTCCTGGTAACTGGTAGGATATGTAAATGGCGTCGATTTAGTTCTGATGCTATTCCGAATAAGATATGTAAATAGAAACTAAATCTATTTAAAGCAATACAGATTAGGTCGGGACAAATTACGAGGGATGTTTCCAAAATTCTGCTACTGAAGATGAACCTGGTAAAGGTTTTCGAGAAGGCTGCGATGATGGGTTTAATAGCTGTCATCGGTAGACTAACTGCTCCAGTATTTTACCCGTATTATCTGATGATGCCATTGTTAAAGCAATTAAAGATCGCAATGAGAAAAAAATGAAGACCGTCCAGATAAGAAAGTGGTAATAGAAAAGGCGTCTGCCGTAATAGAAAGGCCATAGACAAGTCTTGACATGTTTATGCAGCTATCCAGTGGAATATCGTTTAGTCTGATTCAGGTGCTCGGCGGATATAGACGCGTTTTCGTAGCACAGTTTGTGTAGCCATGGAAGATGCGACTAAATTTCAAAGAGCAGTAGCTTTTTTTTGTGGAAAGAGGGTGCGAAAACTTCAGAAATTATTCAACATCTGTAACTAGTATTTAGTAAGTCTGCAGAATCTAGAACTACTGTATGTCGGTGGATCGATGGTTTTAAAAGTGGTAGAACATCATTAGAAGACGATCCGTGGAGAATTTACTGAAAGAGGACAAGCGAATGACTGTTTCTCAAATTATTGTACTCCTAGGAATGGCATCATACATGATTGTTTAGGCGTAAAGAGGGTTTTAGCCCGCTAGGTGTCGAGCCTGTTGAGACCGGAGCAGAAACTCAATAAGCTTGACGCTTGTCAACTTCAAGAGCTGTTAGCCCATTACGGTAATGAATTTTGGCAACGGATAATAACCACTGAGAAACATGAGTTCCATATTTCAGCACTGACAACAAAAATCAATCCAAAGAAAGCCGTAAACCCGAAGAAAGGCTTGCACTTGAGGCGCGTGCAGTTTCGTATGTTGGAAAGGTAATGCTTACTGTATCCTGGAATTTCGAAGGGATTATTTGTATGGATTATCTGCCGAAAGGTACCATAATTTACGTAGAATATTATTCGAGCTTATTATCCGAATCACTGCGGCAGGATCTTGTCAGAAAATGGCCTGGAAGATTGCATAAGCGTCCGTTATTGCAACATGATAATGCAAAGGAGCACGCGGGAAGAAAAACAAACGATGTTTTAAGAGATTTACGATGAGAATTGCTTCCGCATCCACCTTACTCACCGGATCACGCAGCTAGTGATTATCATCTGTCCTTAGATTTGAAAAAACTTTTACGGGGTGTTCGATTTAAAAATTTAAGCAACGTAAAGCGTGTCATAGATAGGTAGATTGAGGAGACACCGAAAAATGTCTTTGAGGCAACTTAAAAGAATTACTTTATCATTAGAATAAATGTATTCAATTAAATGACAATTGTATTGAGAAACTACATTGTAATATTGATGAAAATTGACAAAATAAAAAAAATTATAGCTAAATTTCCAGAACATTGAAAACATCTATCACATTATCTAAACAAGGAAAGCCAGAATTGTCTGGTTTAATCAGGAGTACTTGCTATAAAATTTGAAATGTTGAAGAAGATCTACGTAAGTATAATATCGCTTCACAAAATTTCAAAATACCATTTCCAGAGGTACTTACAAATAGATGGTACTACTCGTGATACATGGTCCAAAATTCAAGTATTTCATTATCAATTTTTTGCTGCAATACGCTAAAATCCTGTTTCTTCCGAAACAAATTTCGAAAATTGCAAAAATTATTCCTGTTCTCGAAATAAACAAAGAATGCAATTGTCCATTACATTTTAGAAAATTATCAAACTCCAAAACTAAAATGGCAGGTAGCAACATGTAAGAAAAACTTTCAAATTTCAAGTAAACAAATCTATTATCTAAATGAATATTTTATCTAAATTTACTGTCGACTCTAATATAATTTTACATTTCAGAATGAAATTATATAGAATTCTATAAATATAATTATTTCATAATATTTTTTAAATAAAAGTTAATACTGTTAAATTGCTGATAATAAACGATAAAACATAGTGCATAAAAAAAAGCTAGCAGAGCGTAGTTTCGATCTACGGACCTCTGGGTTATGGGCCCAGCACGCTTCCACTGCGCCACTCTGCTCTTGAAACTTCAACTTCAAGTTAATCTATTTTAGTATACATACTGCATCCGAGTATAAAAATATTTATAAAATATATGCTAATAATTATTTTTTTACAAAATTAATTATGTTTAACAATTTACAAAATAATTTTCTCTAAACGTGCCATGAAGCTCTCATTAGTACATTTATCCCCCAAACTATTGAACTAAATAATTAGTACATTATGTTACTTTATTGCAATGCGTTAAGTATTATAACATTATCATTTCTTCCAGAGAACATATAACTAAATTATAATTGTTTGTGTTAATAAATAATTTAGGCTAGTTGCTTCCATAATGCATAATGTGTTGCCTATCCTACAGACCACATGACTTCAAAATCTAATTTTTAGAAAGTTAGATCTTTCACTGGCCAATACGTTACCGATATGTTGTCTACGATACCGATGTAACGATATGGAAAAACCCCAAGTATGATGCTTTTGTGCGGACTGATAATGCATCCATTTATCGGCGCCATACTGAATTTATAATGACTTTAGTATTTATAATGAGTGTTTGTAACATTCTGTTTAGTAGTATCGAAAAGTAACAGTTTCGTAGGTTTTGGGACAAATATGTATAATGCCGGCTAGAAATTACCAAGTGAATCAGCATTGTCAAATTATTTACCATACGTGAAAGAATAGAGAACATAATTTGGCCTGAAACGTGCTGTAAAAAATTGTGGCTAACCGTAAATAAAACAGCTGATTGAAACGTAAACTTAGTGGTATATGTTATAGTCCAAATACTAAAAGCAATTGTATAGTTACCTGTATATTTAACAGCCAGTAAAGGACTTTAACCGTGTGCCGGTGAAACCATAAAAGAACGTGATACTAGCTATTTTATAAAAGCTCGAAACATCATCAACCCAAGTGTTAATGTTTGTAACTGATATTGGATTAGTTGTGTTGTGTAATGGCCGCTTGCTCAAGGATACTTACTGCATACATTAGATCTCTTAGGCGAAACTATTTGCCACTGCTACCCAGATGTAGGTAAACTAATATCACAGACTAAAGCAGTATTTGTCAAATCTCGCAAACAAATTTTAATAGGCTAATATCCCAAAACCACCACAGCCAGTTTTGCCCCGATGGAAGACGGTTTAAAGCTGCATTGCATTTGTTTTTAACATTTTCTTCCAGTGTGGTCCCTAATGTTACAACTTGGTAGTCAAGACGCTGTAACTCAATTGAAATTTCAAGATTATCAAGTTGAAGTTGATTTAAATTTTACCAAATATTAACGAATAACTACTAAACAATGACGAAGGCCAACACAGTATAGTAGATAAGCTACAAAGCATGGTTGACGCCTTAAGTGACGACGAAAGTGTTTGTGTTTGAGTAACATTTAATACGTTTACTCGTTTCAAAAAGACTATTACAATTATGTAAACATTACATGTTACTATCAATATTAAAAAAAAATGAATGTAATTACTTACTATTTTAGTTTGAGTGTGTTGTTCATGTAGAGTGACACGTAAATTTTAAATTAGCATGCCTTTCATTGCTGACTCAGTCATGCTCCTATTGCAGGTGAAAATATGTTGGTGCATTTGGGAAAGGAGCTTCCTGCGTGTAATGATGTGGTGCTCACGAATTTCAAAAGGTCGTTCGTACCATATCCACACTCTTAATTTTCAGTTAAACTCTCGTCTATACGTCCTATAGTTTGAAAACCGGTATTCTTATTTATAACCGCATGAAACTTATCGGATAGATTTCCAAACGAGGCTTTGATATAATCTGTTATATTTAGCTCTTCATGTAATGACAGTTTGGTGATCTCTAATTTACAAATAGTATCTAAAAGAATTGAACAATTTTAGGAAATTGCTCTATTTGAGTACGGATTCCAGTATCTGAAATCAGCCGCTGGCTTACTGAAATTGCTTGGGCTTCTTGCGGCTTTACATTTAAGATACAAGGTTTAATAATGTGTAAAAATTTTTCATAATATAAAACAGCTTTAAGCCACGTTTCTCATCTTGTCAATACCGGTTGTGATGGCTGAGGGATGGCCGGACAAGCCTATTTAAGCTCACGAATGCGTTTTGGAGATTTAATAAAAGTTTTCTGGAAGAAACTATAAATTGGTCTACTTTCGGATAACTGTTTCTAATAAATTCAGCTACAAGATGATATGCATGGAGCAAACAGATTACATGGACCAATTGAAGATAAAATTGTTTTGGTAACTTTCCAACTTTAAAATGTTCGAACACCTATATGTAACCAATATTACAAGTTGGGTTGCCGGAATTTCCAAAAGGTATTTTCTGTAGTTTCTACTATCTTTTCCGCGTTTGTCTTCTGTAATATTCTACTACGTAAAAGAAGGCGCAAGATGCCTCATCGCTTTTTAAAGTGTGCAGTAACACATTTAGAGTAGAATCCTTTCTTACATGAGTTGTTTCATCTTCCAGCCATATTTTTTGATCTTTTAACTCTGCCTTGTAAATTGTGTTTTTCGCCCGATGAAAATTATACTGTAATTGGAATCTTGTTGGCAATCTCCATTCCGGAACGTATTTCCCCCAAAACTTTCGAAATTCTTCATTGTCTACAATATTTTGTGCAATGTTGCACATCTTAACATATAAATAAAGTCATGTAGAAATTTATAGTAACATGTTAATATGTATTAGTGCCACAGTTCTGCCAATTAAACTGCTGATACGTTACGTACATGCAATGTGCAATCAAGGTACTTTTTGCTGCAGATAATTGAAACATTTCACATTATGAAAACTTGAAGAATATTTCTTTAATAACGTTAACTATAACGATGGTACTGTGATTATCTAATTGCAATTACAGTAATTATAATATATTTGTCTTGGTGTAATAAGTTCATTTCTACAAAAAATCAATGCATATAAGTTCCTTTAGTATTTGTATGTGACCTTTTAAATAGTAATTAGGTAACATCTACTTCAACAATTTACACATACATGGAGGTACATACTTCATTTAAGTTGTTTACAGTTTAATGCTTTCAATATTTTCCTCTTCTCTTTAAAGAAAGGAAATGGAGGTCATTAGCAATAGGAGATGATGAATGAGATAGAATTGTGTTCTAGCATATATAATTTCCATCAGATATTATTCTGCAAAGACATATATCGTTTATTTTAAATGGCTATCATTATTCATTAAATATTTATTTCGCCTTTTGGTTCTGTCAAGCTATAATATATGTATCTATGTGACATAGACAATAAACTATTATTTTTTACACGTTTAGTAAATATCAAGGCTAACAGAGATCAGTGTCCTTCTCGGGAACATAACTTAAGTTCTACCCTCTGTCTCTGTTCTTATTGATATTTAGCTTCAAAAGTTTTCCACACAATTGAATGCCATTAATATATATATTTTTTCAATAATACCTGATGCTCATATATTACGATCAAATATTCTATCATTAAATTACGAAATAAAAAAAACGTGTTTTGGTAATCTACCTGTTGCTTTTTCTTCAATCATCACACGGTTAAATGATTTATTTAATAACAATAGCAGTGGAACTTTATTATCCAACAGATTGTTATAAATTTAAATCGAAGTTGCAGACAACGGATTACGTAAATACAAAAAAATAACATATTATAACGAAGGAGTACATAATTAATACGTTAGTTAATATTGATTAGTGATAATTAACAGCATTAGTTTCATGTACTATAGCAATATAGAGTATTTCTGCTAAAGAATAGTAAAAAGTAATTTATTTCAAAGATGAAATACTAAATTATTTATATTATAAATTATTATTAAATAAATGATATTACTGTGAATATAAATAATGAATTGAAATATTGAAACGGTAAAAGATATATAGAATCGATGTGATTGTATATGAACAAAAATTCTATATTATTAAGTTGTCGCTGCTTCTATAGCGATTCTGCGTCATTTTTTTGTGTGGAAAAATGATCCACATCACGAAACAAATAAGTTCCTTCAGCTTCAAAGAATTTAGACTCATGCAACTACGACACGGTTTCAACCCGGAAATTTAAATTCGCAAAAGAAACAAATACCGCGGAAGTCTACAACAACAAGTCCCTTCAGTTTTAGAACGCCAGTATTTAAGAAACTTTACAATTCTAGTTAGAATCTTCATAAACAGCTCTGTAGTGGGAGTTATTCAGGAAGTAAAGAACATTTTTCTTTCTCGGACATTTATTAGTGCTCGTTTCCACGTAGTCTTCGTTCAAGTTCAAAGACTTAATATAACGTTTTGCAAGACAACATGGAAAAATAAAAACCACACCAATACCGTGTTTTTCTTGTCGATTCCGGAAACATTTCAGGTCATACTGTACACAACTTTGATCGAATTATAAACTATAAAGAAGAGTTTTATAACAATTAACTGCTAATGTCCGTTACTTCTAAGTTTTTGAGAATAGTCATTTGCTAGTTTTCACTAAATAAGCAAAAATTAGTTTTTTTATAAAATATGTGTCTACCTATACGGTTGCACCTATATCAGATGCGTGGAATAAATAAATTTTCGTTTCGAACGAAAGTACATAAATATAATAATTCTGGGGAATCATAACACAACATGTGTGAATTATAACACAACAGTATTAGTTAAGATGGTTTCTTTATAAAACCCAGGTGATCAAGAAAGATATAATTGTGCAGGTAAGTAGAACATATTTTTAAACTACATTCTTCAAAAGTAGCTCAAAAGCGAAATTGGTCGATTTCATTATGTCAGTTGATGGAAACTTCAGATTTAGGACACACGTTCAACATTTTTCATGCCATGGAAAAATTAACGGTAGTTAGGGCAAGATTAAAAATGGTTGTTAAAATACATGCTGAAGTAACACTGCAGTGTCAAACAAGAAAGGTCTCAATTAAAAAAGTATACAAATGTAGGCCTTTATTGTAAAATTTCAATTTTTGGTATAAACGAGAATTGTCACATCTATATCTAGTGTTGTGTTGGTCAAACATAAAGATACTAGAAATTCATTTATAGATATATATTTTGCATTATAAAAGAGAAAATTTTGTAGATATCAAACTCAAAAAGGACTAACCAACTAAACTAAATAAAAGTCTATATTGGAGAAAAAAATACACAAACTTTATACTAACTGAGAAATTGCATCTGTTCTTTTATGGTCTGCAGTAAGAAAAATATGAATTAGAGATTTTCGGGCATATATGCAGACGTATGTATCATTTCCTATTGTTTGAACAAATTCACTTTGAGCTGGATTTTATTAATAGTACAATTTCTTAATACCACTTGCGGCAGTTATCGATCGTCTGTTAGTACTGTGATGTCGACCGGGCTTGACTTTGCCTTCATCAAACGTTTCCAATTTTCCCAATGCGATTTTAGAATCTTTGCGTTACTTTAAGATTGTCAGCAACACTGTTATGTCTTTCCACCTGCCAACTCTCCAAGCCATCTTTAACAGATTATGAAGAGTTTCCATTTCGAAAGGTACTAAAAATTGCAAATCTCCACCTCTAATGAGAGTGGTAAACTTTTAGATTCTCACCAAGCAACGTCTTGGAGGCATCAGCACGTTAAAAGGAATTTAGGTATTGATTTCTTGTTTAAAAAGATCGATATTACTTTATATCTGTAAGTGTTATCGCTGATATTACTTTTTATTATAAATTACACGGAATATCCATTGATTTTTTGAGCAGGGTTGATGACAAACTAAAGCTAAACACACCACCGAACTGTTGGAATACAGAAATTAATGAATTGTTTATTTATGTTAAAGTGATACGCGAGCCTCATATTGTAGCTTTAATTATTAGGTTTACCACCTAGGCATCTGTGGGAATCTTACGACGATCTTAGCGACCTGAAATGTTTCCGGACTCGGCAAGAAACCACAGTATTGGTGTGGTTCTCTATTTTTATTTTTCGATGTAGTCTCCTCGAAGATCAATACACTTTTTCAAACGGCGCTCCAGTCTCTTCAGGCCGTCGGAAAAGTAAGGTGTTTCAAGGTCTGTAAAATAGCCGTCTATAGCCGCGATGACTTCCTCATTTAAGGAAAATCTCTTTCCACCCATTGATTTTTTCAGGTTTGGGAATAGAAAAAAGTCGCTGGGAAGCTAGGTCCTGTGAATATGGAGGATGAATGAGCCGGTGCATTGTCGTGCTGGAAGAGCACTTTCTCCGCTGGCAACGTGGCCGTTTCTCCTTCAATACTGCATCGAATCGGGTCAATACTTCGATGTAGCATTGATTGTCCTTCCCTTCTGCAGATAGTCAATGAGGATCACACCTTGGGAATCCCAAAAAAGGGTTGTCATGACCTTTCCGGCCGATGGAACGGTCTTTGCTTTCTTCGGAGTCGATTTGCCCGGAAAAATCCACTGCTTCGACTGTTCCTTGGTCTCCGGTATGTAATGGTGGATGCAAGTCTCATCCACGGTTATGAAACGTATGAATAAATCCCTCGGATTGCGTTGGATCCTGGCCAGACACTCCTCCGAAACGGTCACCCGTTTGCTCCGGTGTGAGCAAACGCGGTACTCATCGCGCCGAAAACCTTTTCATACCCAAAATTTCGTGTAGGATATGGCCAACGCGTTCTTCTGAGATACCTGTTGTCTCCGCTATCTCTGTCAGCTTCATTCGGCGATCGGCTAACACGACGTCATGAATCTTGTCGACCATTGCGTGGTTCGTCACTTGTGCTTGTGCGGCCACGTTCACCTAGAAGCTGATGGCCGAAAATGATAGGATATGTCCGCCATGAACCTCTAGTAAAATATTTCGAATTTCCAAGGGCGTTTTTCCAGCCATTCAGAAGTGTTACCACTGCATGAAGTTCGGTTTTATCTATTTGTGCGAAACCGCCTGACTTGCTATACAAAACACACTGTTAAACAACAACTATTGACAGTAGACGTCTGAAATCTTGACAGTTGCCATAAAAAGGGCTGCTCTTGCCGACTAATGAATCCACTTCAACCTTCGTGGGCCATCTCCTGCCGATTTCAGATACATTTCAGATCGCCCTCGTACTATTGGTAATTGCTGCTGTTTACATCGAATCGGTATCCCTGCTATAGTACCCTATGCTCCAGATAAGGTGGGGAATTCTATCTATATGATAGAGTCTGCACAGGTTATTAAATTAAGTACAATGTATTCGTCAAGCGTAGGTATTGTTTGCAAGCAGTGAAATAGGATAGTGGAATATCTCATGACCATCGTTTGATAAAATTTTTATTTGAACAATGATGGCACAGTTACTTTTAACAAGGAAATTAGCCAATCACTAAAAGTGATATAGCTTTTAGAACCAAGCTTCTTCCAGTAGTAATTAATTTAAGCAAATTTAAGCAATATCTTCAAAATTGACTTGCTTTATGTACTGTCTCACAAAATAGCATAGAATCAAGCGTAGATCAAAATAAGCGATCACACTGCCATCAAAATAGATTGTATATTGAGAAAAAGTGAAAGAGATTTCTATCAACCCATAAAATATTAAAGAACGGACACTGTACAAAAGCATCTACTTAAATTTAATTATCAATCTGGCGATAATTACGAGTGGCGATTAATAACAGCACAATCAACGACTTAAATCGACAGCGTAGGCATGTACGGATAAATAATCTATCATAACGCATGAGTACGAGTTTGAATATAAATGATTGCGAAATTAGCAGGTGATTGCTAGACCGTTCTGGTTTCCCGGCAGTCATGAAAGATCTAATCTGTGGACGTACGATGGTCATTATGTTATTTGGTAAATTAGGGAGCACTATGAATGTACATTATTAAAGACACATTGACTCTGAAGGTCGACAACTTATTTTAAAATATAAATTAGTGCCTATTGCTACTGTATGCCATTATTCTATTGAAGATTGAGTATTTAATTATGGAATACGTATGCAGGCAATAGTTTTCTATTAAAAAGTGCGTTGGGAGCAATCTGTTCTCGTTAAGAAGGCTATTGAATACAATTTGAGCAATTTGTAATAACGATGATATGAGCGATCTTCTAGAAAATGATAACAGGAAGATTCTGACGTACATACAAACATTGGAATGTATGTATGTACATACGAAGTTTGAGTACCGAGCTAATAGGTTTACCATACACTGTTGACTATATTCCGAAAATTGGTTAGAACACGAGACCCATTGAAAGTAAAGAACGTTTTTTTTTTATAGAAATTTTTATTACATATAATTAAACAAAACTGCATTTTACCTAATACCAGACACTCAAGCTACTTTTCTACGTAGTCACCGTTCAAACTTAGGCACTTCTCGTACCATTTTATCAGCTTTCTGCACACTCAGTTGTCGCCAAGTTGTTGAACCACTGATTAAAGACTTCTTTAACTGCATCATCTGCATGCATGCTTTAGCGTTGTCCACAAAATTCCTGAAATTTCTGGAAAGAATGAGTGCAGTTCACTAGTTGTGAACCGCCTATTTTCTTAGACATTTGTTTCAATCCTAGCTTTGAGTCCGTCAGTCACAACTGAGGGCCGGCGCGAGCGATCTTCATCGTAAGTATTCTTCCATTAGCCATTAAACGTGATACACCACTTCGGAACTGACACTTCATTCATCACATTACCGTAAACCTCAGTTATCTGCCTATAAATTTCGATGAGTCTTTATCAGTCCATGGTTCTACATCTTGAGCATTTTGCCGCGGGTTTTTGTCAAAATATGTGTACAATAATGTAACTCAGATATAGGAATGAAAGCAATTCCTAAGATAATTCTTACAATATGAAACTCACATTTATTAAAATTGAATTACAAGAACCATAAAACTAAATTATGGAAATCACAAAAAAAATTAGGTAAATAGTGAAAACTTTCAACGACAGATTAATGTGGAATGAGGCTTGACACTGCCACTCCCATTCTTCGCTCCACATCCATTTTTGGGCAACACTTGCTTTTTATCATAGCTACAACTGGAAATCCGGTTTGGCATAAATAGGTTGTCGCTAAGGTAATAAGGAATCTTACACCTTTTGAACTCAGAATTGGATATTTACTTTTGATTAACATCCAAAGGTTCACTAAATCGGAAGAATTTTGTTTTCATTATATTGTTGTAAGTTTTCCTGCGAAGTAGATTCTATTGGCGTTTGAAATGATCTTGGATCCACGCAAATTTACCGACTTTGTCTTCCTCCAAGTACTTTGCAAACCAGTGAGTGACCTTGAAAAGGGGCAGCAAGTCGGCAAGCCTTATAAAACAATGTCTTTATTACAGGCCACGTATTTATGCAATTGAAGAAAACAATGTTGATCGCCGTGTTCATTGGTTTTCCTTATCCACAACTGCAGCTTTTTCCTAAGCGCCGCAACCTTCTCCAAAAGATTCTAAATGTGCATGTACAGACAAATTCAAGATATTCCGCTTGTCAAATATATCGCACAAATAAGCTAGCTTCATGAAAAGGTCGAGTTCGGTACCTGGAGTATTCATATACTTCCTCTTGTAGAAAAGCGTGAATTTCCTGGCATAATGCGAATGCATAAAGCAGCGATATTTCCAGTTCTTTTTTTTGATACTTCACCACTTGTCGATGTTTGATCTCTCTGACTTGAACTGTCGACTTACTTATTTAATAAAAACCTTTTCATTTTCCTACGACTTTACGAAAATATAAAACGACATTTACTTTCCTTCTTGTTATGAATTCTTCGTATTTATACTACGTACTTAGAACTTTCACGAAACTTTGACAATGACCGGTAGTATGCTATATAAGTGTGGTGCCTTATTGACTAAAATGGAAAACTTCCCACTGAAGCATTCTGGTTGAGATAATTGTCTTCAAATGTTATAAAAAATGATTGCGCAAATGTTCTCTGTTTAATTCCATTTCTCAACTAACTTATCACTTTGACAGTTCCTTGTAACTACAACACTACACGTATCGCACCGAAACTTTGTGTTTAGGTTAACTAAAGATCGAGATTCATTTTTGGTACCAACATTTGATTAATGGCGCCCTCTATTTTCCAGTACGCAAAACTTAGAAGACATGCCCCGTATGACATTTACGTACTTAAACTAATCTTAATCCAATTACTATTATCTCTCAAGTTTTGTTTAATCTGAATACTAAATCTTTATTGAAAACATTAAACTTTTCTATAACAAGACGACATTTCTGTCGCTTAAAGTATTCAATAGTGAGTGTACATCGTGCACTACCTCCATTAACAATAACGAAGGATTTTGCAACTTTTGAAACTTGTGCATTAAAATCCTTATTTGTTGAAAATATGCATAATAATGATATGCTGCCCATGGTCATGCTCTCCAACACGTATGGACGGTCTGTGTTAATTAAGAGATGGCAGGATACTCTATGTAAAATTCTCGAACTCGTTTAGAAAATTTAAGAAAGACACTTTCATTGGAGTAGTTAATTCATTTATCTGCACAGACATTAAGCATTATGTTTACAAGTTATGTATATTAAGTTACTAAACGTCGAAAACGAGGCGTACAAAACATGATTGGTGAGGACCGAAATTTTGCCAGTATATCTAACATTCTTCTTTATAACTTTTCACTAGCTGATAGCAATTTCTAGTATTCGTAGTAGTACAACATTAGCAATAGAATTCGTCTTACAGCCTGTAATTCCTCCCACGCATGACTACAGCTTCTTCGAATCTAAATTGGGTTTAAGATTGTTTTCAATCTTATCGCTCGCACAGGCTACGAATTTGTAATCTTTGAGATGTTAATCGGAATGGTAATTTCTATTTGGAATTGTACGCGTCCCACATTTCATGAAATTGGTTTCAACAAGTAAAGTAACCGGTATATTGCAAACTATTAGCAAAAAAATTAAATCGGAAGCAAACTCATTATAGATGATTGCGCCATCTTTTCTATACTTATGGAAATTGTAGTAATAAAAGTACTAATAACGCTCTCTGTGAATAAACTAAGCGTGCGACTTGGAAACGCTCGTTTGCCGACTTGACTTGGCAGCTTTAGTTGTAACTGCATTAGTATATACAAAACTAGTCGAAAATATAGGAGAAACTGATAATATGTGATCTTCAAACATCAACTTGGCTTTGCCATTTGTCTTTGTCTGCTCTGTTAACTATCAATATCTCTTAGGAGTTTGTCGAAAGTCTTATATTATTCGATTCCGATAATTCAAGAAAGACCCAATGGACTGATGATAACCTCAATTAGAAATCTCTTGAAGTGAACAAAGAAATAGCAGATTTCAACAAGCCCGAATCACACAGAATCGTAATAACACGCCACATATATATACCACTGCTCATAATAATGCGGACACTTTCTACTTCATACAAATTTGGCGTTTGTTTCAAAACTTTACACGGAACAGTTATAAGAAAAGTATTTATTCATCTACCACTTATTGCACATGTGTACCCCAAAGAAACAGCAATAATAAACATTGGAAAACATAAAGTAAGTTCTCGAAAAATTCGTCTCTTGATTTAAAATTTGCTCGCACAATTCGTGGCATTCTTTCTCAGTCTATCTTGAAGAATATTATTTCACTTCCTCTGCAATGCCCTAAACAGATGGCCTTTGGGCGTTGAAGGTCCTTTTCCAATTCGTCTGTCCAGTTCGTTCCACAGTTCTATCGGGCTCTGGAGAGGCCAAATCATTATTTCCAATATTCCTTTTTTCTCTGCACCAACGACGTATTTTTGAATAATAACGACGTGTGCTTGGGATTGTTAACGTGCACCAATTTAAAATTGTTGCCTATTAAGCATAATCTGGATGGTAAAGCATATCTCGCGATACTTCTCCCTCCGTATCATTCCATCAATTTTCACAAGGAGCCCTGCCCCATTTAATGAAAAAAAAATATCATACAAGAATGGAATCATCACCTTAATTAATTCAGTATTGGAATTTGTCGAGCAGACACAACTGGAATTGTGGGGGCATCTGCAAAGAATGGATAAGACAACCTAGAAGAATATGGAAAGCAAAATATCGTGAAAAATAAGAGAAGAGGAGAGCCAGGACTGACTTGGAGCGAAAATTTTGGAAAGAAGTAGTAAAACATGGACTGAAGCAGCGAAGATTAGAAAGGATAGGAAGCAGTGTAAAAAATTAGTAAAGTCCTAAAAAAGACTCCCGATACCATTTATATGGTACATGGGTTTTTGAATTATATATATATATATATATATATATATATATCATATCATATGTATCACATTCCATGGCATTATTAGTTTTCTCATATTTTTAAGAAGCAGTGTTATAGAGGAAGTTGGGACCTGAAAACAGTGCGAAAAATACCAATACAAATAAACCCATTTATTCATATTCCTTTGCTGTTATTTCAAAATGTATACACAGATTCCAAAATTGTTTAAAATTGAAACTAAGGAAAGTAAAACAATTGCAACGTGAATGTTAAAAACATATTAATGCCCTTCCATGTTTTCTATGATATATGTACACACGTATACCGGGATACTGAACGACTTGCAGCAGTGGATTCTCTTCTAAACCGTACGCCTGAGCGAGCCGCTACCGCTCGGATAACATCGTCGTCCTACCGCTCTGCTAGCCGGTTTGCGCGCTGGGCCGCCGGCATACAGTTAACGGCGGGCACCAATCACCGACAGCCACGCAGCACGCGCAAATTCAGTTATGGAGGCGAACGCTTTGCTGGTGGACGCAAAACCGTCGTATTCAAAAACTGCGAGACACTCGCGCTTAATTGAAATGGTCAAACAAGAACCTTGCCTGTACAATCAGTATATTCTCGAGTATAAAGATCGGGACAAAAAAAATGCCATTTGGAATCGTATCGCTCAAGAGCTAAATTATAAAACGGGTAAGTAATAATATTTATATGCTATGATTTACTCTGTATCACAATTGTGACAAACCCATGTAATTTCGCCTAATGACCAAATTTTTCTCATTCTGCCATGGTACGATGTTATTCCTCTCACTCTTTCTCATCATGGGATGATGGTTTTCGTGTTATCAGCGAAAAGGAACTGTGTACCTCTCAGCGTACGGTAGCGCCGGCTTGCAAAGTACAGTTGGAATATTTAGTATCCAGACGGTGTAAGAGCGAGGGTGCATTTCCTTTACCCACATCCAATTCCAATTGGACCTATAGCGGGAGAGAAGTACCGGCGATCAGCAGTGATGCTTTCTCTCCTCTTTGACCGTCCAGGTGCTATATTCTTCGAGTGTACTTCTCCAGGAAGAGGATGAATACATACGGTCGGATTGGTCGGTGGATTGACTCCTCTGTAATTTGTATAGTAGGGGTGTAATAATAGATAGTCTCGGCGAAGGCAACTTAATGGATCTTTCGACGCACCTTCACAAATTTATCTCAGTATGAGAAAATCTGAATCTTTGTCAATAACAACTTCATATTTTCTTATGAGTGAACAACATCCACAATTTAAACAGAATCCACAAACGACATCAAATCATTTTGTAGTTTTTCACTTCCCTCTGCTTGTCCATAGTAGTTCTTGCGAATACTTTCTAAATCACATTTTACCCCTATCTTGAAATATTTTCTGGCTTCTCTTGATAGCTTTGAGGTGTCTCGGATCGAATTGTAAAACCACCTTCTTTACACCATCAAAATGTTCGCAGGCGTAAAACGCAGCCTCTAGCCATGTTCCCCAACGCGTAGTAATTGGCTGTGGTGGTTCAGGCACTTTGGCACACAGTTCGTGAAATCATTTGTACATTTTAGAGACTTTGGAAATACTGCCTTTGAATGCGCTATTAAAGCATTTATTCGTGAATAACATTTAGGAATCAATTGCGCCACAAGGTTTAAAGCGTGGATTTTACACGTTACATATAACAGCTTGCCGCTCTCTCCTTTAAGAGATCAACCTAAGGAAAGCATGTTAGTGGCACCGTCAGTCACAAACGTCAAAAATTGGGTTGTTGAAACTTGAAATTTGTTCAATACCCTCAACACCACTTCTAGAATCGCATTGCTTCCATTGTAGGTACCATCACATCCATCACAGAATGTCTTTGCCCATCGGTTGTTTCGTCCACACGTAACCATAATTTTTCTATCTTTCAATTCTGATTTAATTCTTCTTTCAGCATAGTCACAAACAGATGGCAAAAAGTTTCTTAACGATGTCCTACTTGGTAATGTATAATCCGAATACTTGCTCCAGAAGGAGACAAATGCTTGTTGGTCTAGTAAAATGAACAGTACATTACATAGAATAAAACAAACGCCTACATCAAATATTAATTGTTTGCGGTAGTGTTTGCCACGGATTGCAGAACAGTGTTTTATATTCTTTAGGTGGCGTTCGCGCTTCCGTTTGCTGGTACACGTTAAATAGTTGTCGCACTTTACATATTGAATTCTATCGCCTTCGTATTCTAAATCCGACATACTTCTTATTACGTTATCCAGTTTATTCGAAGTATATAGTTTCCGAAATGTACCTAAATGCGACATTTTCTAAGTATGTGTGTACTGACAGGCACTCACAACGACCAGTCGAATAATACTGAACAAGCGAGCTTTGATAGGGGGTCTCAATTTTCCGTGCCGCGCGCTTCACATCTCCACGTTATTTCTCCGCACGGCACTGAAACTTTCCCTTCTTTGCCGAGACTCGTAATAAATAGACTGGTCAATTTCTCTCAGCGTAGTAGGATAGAGTCGGTTGTAGTAAGTGGTAACAAACACATAATATGCTGACTGGGCGAGGAGAATACTATCGGCGGTGAATGAGTAACGTAAATATGTATATGAACTACGTAGTTTCCCACATATGGACTATGTTTCCCGGGATGAAAAATGTTCTTATATTTTAATAAAAGCCGTTCGACATCTACCGATGTAACACAGACAAAATTAATATAACCCCCGAAATTAGTTAGTGGATCTGCAGATGCACTATCACAAGTTTGCCGATCGGAATCCTTCTTTACAACACTACCCTCTTGCGTCGGCTATATTGTGGTGCAATGTATTTACTTTTACCACTGTCTGTACTGACTCCACTAACTGAAATCCAGTATTTTTCTCTTTTTCTATTGCGTCAAGTAATCCTTTATAATTGTTATAAGTAGTTTCTAAAACTGTTTCAATGGAAGTATTTAAAAATCTTTCCTTATCAGCTGCAACTCCATCTCGATCACACATTTAATTTGTTGAAATACTAAGGACAAAAAAGGCAATTTTAGCATGAATCCCAACGTGTAAGAATTAGCTTTAGTAGTTTGAAAATATCGAGGGCACCGTCTATGCAATTATCGAGTTCATTTGGTAGACTTGAGAAACACTTTTTTACTATTTGCTCTTAAAGCATCCGCCACTGGAAAACATTTTCGAATAATTTGTGCCACAACATATAAAATCATGAACTTTACACGTCTCATATGAAAATGTCTTCCAGTCTTCTTTAAGAGAACATCGTACAAATCACATTGTCGTGGGACTATCGCTTAACTACCATACATTAAGATGAAAGGTGAAACTTTCTACTACTATCATAATTGCTCCGCCGGAACACTTCTAATCCTTCCCTAGTTAATAAGATCGTAAATGTCAGTTTAAGAGGTTCCAGTATGCGTGCAATAACATATACAATAGTTGTTTTCGTCGTGTGATGCTGCTCGAGACAGTAGTGTCCACTTGGGATTGTATTCACTCCAGAACTGTCGAAGAGACTCTTTATCCAGTAGGCGAAATTTTAACCATAAATAAGAAACATCGAACATACATTGGCGTATCGATACCGCGCTACTCTTTCTTACTTGTGTATCTTACACAATTTACGTGCTTTCGTTTTCCCTGCCAACGGGTACACAGGTAGGCTTCAGCGAAGAAAGGAGAATCGATAAAGGACAAAGACACAAACGAACATTAAAGCTAAATCCTAACTTCCTCTTTACACAGGAATGTGCAAAGGCAGACATAAACCTCCAGATTCTCTTGTGTAAGAATATCATTACCTTTTAATTATTGTTGTAGTTTACAAGTTATATTAACAAAGTGTTAGTGTTACTCCTGCGTTCTTTGCATCCTTGTATCGTTGTGTGTTTTCGTTGCAATTATCACGTGAATCAAAATTGGCTACTGTAAGATTACGCAGATGAGATGGAAGTCTGCCATGATTAAAACAAAGTCTTATTATGTACGAGAACATTTACTTCTTTTACTTTTTACTAACGCTGGGAAGAATTCTATAATAATTTTCAGGCTCATCTTTATTCAAATCGTTAGATCTTTTTTTGCTACCGTTGTTGCTGCTGAACTTACGCAATTTAATTTAGTATTAGTCTTTTCAACAATACCGTACATCGATTCTGAGTAATACGAATTTGCTTTGCCAAACTTTTCGGGTCGAGTGCATGTGTCGCACGCTCTCTTGTTCGCTGACTACGATACGTTAAAGAAGTATTGAAGTGGTGAAGAATTAAGTACAATTTTACGCTTATATTTGGGAATTTAACTGCAAGCTTCTGTGAAAAATAGTTTCCTTGTTTCTTTTGGTTGAATGACTGCTATTGTATTACCCAATTTTAAATTGTATCAAGTGAGAAACTTATTAGACACAGCTTATAGCATTTACGCCAAAATATTAATCACAACAGGTTAAAAATCATAGTAGAAGAACTAATAGAAGAACTAATGGGTTTTGCAAAATGCAGATCAACTAGAGAGGGAATATGTGTTATGCAATAAATTACAGAAAAGCACAGAATAATACAACAGAGAAACACACATAAGGTTTATAGACTTCAAGGAAGCTTTTAATAATCTAAGCAGGTGCAAATTATGGGATACTATGAAAGAATAGGGATATTCACATCATTTAATAAGAACTATACGGAGTTTATACATAGACATCGGAGTTATGGTAGACATAGGCAATAACTAGAAAAATACAGACAAACAAAGGGGTTAGACAAGGCTGTTCTGTGTCGCCAACATTACTTAACGTATTTATCGATGCGATAATAAAGGAATGGAAAACAAAATGACCTAAAGGAATACGTCTAGATCGTAACACCACCCTAAACTCTATTTTATGCTGATGACTTTAGTACTCCTAACAGAAACAGAGGATGATCTACAGAAAGGGATGAATACCTTCTGCCAAAACTATGAAATAAAAGTATCGGCAAACAAAACCAAAACCATGTCTTTCTTAAGTAAATATTTAATTAGCGCGAAAATAGTCATGAACGATACTGTACTGGAACAGGTGAGACACGTTAAATATTTAGGCTGTGATATATCTTATGATCGAAACACGACACAGAAAAGAAACTGAATAAATTTAATCATATCTGTGGATCCATTAGCAGAATTTACAAAAACACAAGATAAGATTAAACAAATAACTTTTGTACGGCAGTAAAATATGGGCAAAAATGAAAAAAGCAGGATACAGACACAAGAGTTGAAATTTTTAAGAAGACTGAAAGCTTGCATAAAATCCGATACAGCAAGAAATGTAGATATAAGAACAGAACTAAACATTTTCGATGTAAATGGTAGAATAAAGGAAAACAAAAATAAGTGGAAGGAACACGAGACGATGTTGCCAGCCAGGGCGATATTTTGTAGATATTTAGGAAGAAGAAGTGTAGGCCGACCAAATAAAATATGGGTATCGTAACAGGTAAAGTACCTAAAACCTGAAGTCAAGAAGAAGTAGAAGAAGAAGATCAACTGAAAAGCCTCAAATATCTTTTTTATCATCTCGTCGTTCACCCTGAAAGAGAGCAACATTTACTGATGTTGACGTCCCAAGTTTGTCGCTGGTATTTAGATTGGTGTTGCTCAGGTTAGGGACGTGGATTTGTCAGCTGTGTGTTCACTAACTGAATTTCTTTCCTGTACCTCTTCTCTATTTCCTCCCATGTATCGCTGTACACGAGGATTTTGCCATTTCGGCATCCTTTTCAAACTTTACTCTTTAGCTCTTCAGTCCTAATTTACTTTCTATTTCTTTCTTTTGTTTACTCATTCTTTCAATTTTCAATCCAGTCAGCTGTTCCTTGCAGGCGCGCTTTCACCCTTGAACGGGGCTAGCGCTGATCCATCTACTGTTTCAGTTAGTGTCTACTTCACTCCCATAAAGAAGACACTCCTTTCTTGGTTTCACTTTTCGTCAATGTTTGGTTTTCTGTTTTTCCTCTTTCCTCTTGTTCCAACACTAAGTACATGCTCTGTTTCAGGGTCAAAAAGAAGATATTTGTGGCTTTTCAATTCTTCATTACTTCAGTACTTCTTTAACATATCGAAGTCAGCGAGCAATAGAGCGTGGGATACATGCATTCGACCTGGAAAATTTTAGCCAACAAAAAATTATATGCGATTTATATTGCTCGGAATCGAGTATACAGCGTTGTCGAAAAGAATAGTATGGGATTAAATTGTGCACGTAACAAACCATCTTTATTATTCTCTGCATGCACTTTTAGTTAAGATATCCACCATTTTATTATTTCTAACTGCTGTGTGTAATTTCGCCCATCTATACGTATGTATATACATAATAATACAGTTAGCGAAATGGTATTTCAACTCTTTGAGAGTTAACAGATTCTCTTTACTATGTAGTACCTTTTCAGGAACAATGGTACGATTCAAATGGAAATATCTAAGGGATAGTTACGTTAAATATTTAAAAGAAACAAAAGCAGGACCAGGGAAAAAAAGAAGATACCTGAGTTTTTTGTACAGCGAGCGTATGGCTTTTTTGGACCCCTTTATTGAATTTAAACGCAAGTGTGTTAAAAAAACATATATGTAAGCCCTTAATAGAACGTATGTATGTATATGTTTCAGACCGAAATCGGCGGAAAAAGAAAATGAAACTGAAAAATCAGATGTACTAAACGAAGATACTCTCATCGCGAAGGAAGAATTTACAATATCGGAATCAAATGCGGAGGCAAAAGAACCATCTGCATTTATGGATACCGACTTGTCTTCAGAAGATAATCCTTCAAAATCCAATTCTTTTCATCAGCAAAGTGTGCATTACTCAACAGAGCGAAGAGAAGAGGATGACATAGATATCTTCTTCTCAGGATTAGCGAAGATCGTTAAGAAATTACCAAAAGTGACGCAAGCCAAGTTGAAGTTGGAATGCTCAACATTGATTCTAAATGCAGAAATCGAATACGAACAATGTCGACAGACATCTTCTTCATCTCCTTCGCCTCAATTTGTTTCCGTATTAAGGGTATCACCCACAACTGTTGGGTTGTCGAATATAACAGATGACGACGCATGATTGTTTATTTTGTTCAGAAAAGACATGTATTTTATGCATATGAGTTTTGTTAAGATATGAATAAACCAATATTATTATTTAAACTTTCTAAAGAAAACAATGTACTGAATAAATACGTTTTTAGGTCAATATATACTGAGGCGTTTTTTATTAATAATGTAATGATATTATGTGCATTGGAACAATACTACTTCGTATCTTAAGGAAGTTTAGTTCAACAACTACAAATAGGAAAATACAAAGGGACTAGACGTTATTGAGGAGGAACAAATAAATATTATACATACGTGTTAAGGATAGTGCGAATGCCTTAACAGCCTTAGCAAACATTTCCTAGTAAATAGGAAAAAGTTATGAATTTAACTGTACATTCACATAATACTAAATTTGCGCTTTCCTTCTAATAATATTCTTCAATTTTAAAATTCCTGCATTTTGACATTGGTTCTGACTCCACCTTCCTCATCATAATTCGAAATATGTACCTTGGTTTCAAAAAAAAATCATTTCCGTCCTATTTACGCATTTCTCCGTATTTTCCTTCTTTAAAATATTGAGGCACTTCTTCAAGTAATTGCTAACATTTCTATTCTAGAAATTTATTAGTTGAAAGAATGAAACAGAATATGTTTTCTGCTTATTATGATTCCTGCACTTCTTTACGTAGTCTTTGCTGAAGTCCATACACTTACAACGTTTTAGTAGTTTCTCTGTACCTGTTTCATATCTGGACACCGCTAGGTTATTGGACTAATCACTAACGATCTCTTTCGGTTGGAGAATGACTAGTGCCCAAAGGATCGTTCTCTAAGTTCTACGTCATGGGAATGCGTTCTCATTCAGTCAGCGTTCACGCACAACTCGTTTGCTTCGACTCAGACGGGAAGTTTTTCAACATTCGCCGTGTAAGCTTGACTTGGCACCTAATGGTCGTCATTTCTCTAAATTAAACGATTTCTATGCGGCAGGTATGTCGCAAACGATAACGGAGTGAAATAGATCGATATTGATTGAATTAATAGTCTGGTGGTGATCAAGTGTGAAGCAGATATAGAAATATGTATGAAAGCTAACGATAAAGTATTTCAACTGGAACAGAAACCACATAGAGAAGTAGCGTCACAGCGAGTACATAACAAAATTTGTTTCATTCTCAACTAATAAATAGCCACAAGGAAAGATTCATCCAATCTCCTTGAATACTGCAAACAATTTCTGCGTTACAGGGTAATTTTGTTCTATTGGATTTTGGAGAAAACTTCCTGCGAATTCAAACATACAGCATAATCCGGTTATAATGGTCTCCGATATAACGGACAAAGTTTCTGGATCTCGATTACAATCATATTTGATATATGTACTTGTTTACATAAATGGAGTGTTTTGGTAATTTCCCTAAATATATTTAATAAAATTAGTAATTTCCTTTGAAATTCAAACCATTATTTGAACTGGTGCTTTCAGTTGTGTGTGCGCTTTTTAATTTATAAAATTGAGATAAAATTGGGCATATTAAAAATCTCAAATCATTTTCATTAAATAAAATTTAAAAATTATTAAAGCAATTGGAAAGGGCAAATCCTAAAGTTCAGTGTGTAAGACTTTAAATTTAAATAAGTCAACACTATCAAACATATCGGAAAATCGCTCAAAAGTTAAGGATGAATAGCATAAAAATGCTAAGAAGAAAAAACTGCGTAATTCGGTACGTCCAAAAGTGGACACAATGGTATTCAAATGATTTCAGCAACAGAGAGCAAACAATATTCCAGTGAGTGACACAGTATTACAACTGCAAGCTGAGTGGATGGTTAGACAGATTTTAAAAACGGCATGCAATAGTGCTGCTTAATAAAATAAGTGGCGAATCACGTTCTGTTGATAAAACGGTCACCGGCTAGTGGCTTATAGATAGGGATATTTTACAAGTTCACACTAGATAAAACCCATAAATTTAGAAGTGAGTGAGTTTTGGAAAAAGAACGTATAACAATGATATGATGCGCAAGCAGATTACATAGCCATTAATGTTTGGACTGGTGAGAACTGAAATTTTGCCAGTACATCTAACATTCTTCTTTATAACATTTCACTAGTTGATAGCAATTTCCAGTATTCGTATAACAACATTAGCAATAGAATTGGTCTTACAACCCGTAGTTCCTCCCTTGCATGGCTACAGCTTGTTAGAATCTAAATTGGGTTTAAGATTGTTTTCAATTTTATCACTCGCACAGGCTACGAACTTGTAATTTTTGTGATGTTAATCGGAATGGTAATTTCTATTTGGAATTGTACGCGTCCCAGATTTCATGAAATTGGTTTCAACAAATAAAGTAACCGGTATATTGCAAACTATTAGCATGAAAATTAAATCGGAAGCAAACTCATTATAGATCATTGCGCCATCTTTTCTATACTTATGGAAATTGGGATATTCTTTTATAAGCTTTTATACATCCTCAAAAGACCGACATTTTCTGGCAATTCTAGCACTAGCACAACCTTATTTTGACATATTAACACTACCCATAAACGTTGTTACAGTGTAACGAATATCGTGTATCACAAATCCCACACAACCGTCGTATTAATAACGCTCTCTGTGAATAAACTAAGCGTGCAACTTGGAAACGCTGGTTTACCGACTTGACTTGGCAGCTTTACTTGTAACTGCATTAGCATATACAAAACTAGTCGAAAATATAGGAGAAACTGATAATATGTGATTTTTAAACATCAACTTGGCTTTGCAATTTATCTCTGCCACTTCTGTTAACTATCAATATCTCATAGGAGTTTCTCGAAGGTCTTATATAATTCATATTCCGATAATTGAAGAAAGACCCATTGGACTGATGATAACCTCAATTAGAAGTGGATTGACTTAATCTCTTGGAGTGAACGAAGAAATAGCAGGCTTCAACAAGCCTGAAACATACAGTATCGTAATAACATGCCGCTTATATACACCACCGCTCATAATAATGCGGTCAATTCCTACTTCATACAAATTTGGCTTTTGTTTCAAAACTTTACACGGAACAGTTATAAGAAAGATATTTATTCATCTACCACTTATTGCACATGTGTACACAAAAAAAGTAATAATAAACATTGGAAAACATAAAGTGTAAGTTCTCGAAAAATCCGTCTCTTGATTAAAATTTGCTCGCACAATTCGTGACATTCTTTCTACCAATTTCCTTAGTCTATCTTGAAGAATATTATTTCAGTTCCTCTGCAATACCCTCCAGAGATGGGCTTTGATAGTTGAAGGTCCTCTTCCAATTCGTCTGCCCAGTTCGTTTCACAGAACCTCTATCGGGCTCTGGAAAGGCCAAATCATTATTTTTAATATTCCTTCATTCTCTGCATCAACTACGTATTTGTGCTTCGGATCGTTAACGTGCACCAACTTAAAATTGTTGCCTATTAAGCGCAATCCGGATGGTAGAGCATATCTCTCATCATCATAATTAATTCAGTACTGGAATTTGTCGAGCAGAGGTAACCGGAATTGTGGGGGCATCTGCAAAGAATGGATAAGACAACCTAGAAGAATATGGAAAGCAAAATATCGTGAAAAATAAGAGAGGAGGAGGGCCAGGACTGACTTGGAGAATGTTGTAGCGAAAATTTTGGAAAGAAGTGGTAAAACATGGAGTGAAGCAGCGAAGGTGACAAAGGATAGGAAGTAGTGTAAGAAATTTGTAAAGACCTGAGAACGACTCCCGTCACCATTTATATTGTACATGGTTTTTTGTATATATATAGATGTATGTGTATATATATATATACATATATATATATATATATACATATATATATATATCATATATATATATACATGTATATATACATATACATATCATATGTATCAAATTCTGGGGCATTATTAGTTTTCTAATAGTTTTACGAGGCAATGTTATAGAAGAAGTTGGGACCTGAAAACGGTGCGAAAAATACCAATACAAATAAACCCATTTAATAATTTTGCTTTGCTGTTATTTCAAGATGTATGCACAGATTCCAAATTTATTTAAAATTGAAATTAAGGAAAATAAAACAATTGCAACGTGAATGTTAAAAACACTAATACCCTGCCATGTTTTCTACGATATATGTACACACGTATACCTGGATACTCAACGACTTGCGGCAGTGGATTCTCTTCTAAACCGTACGCCTGAGCGAGCCGCTACCGCTCGGATAACATCGTCATCCTACCGCTCTGCTAGCCGGTTTGCGCGCTGTGCCGCCGGCATACAGTCAACGGCGGGCACCAATCACAGACAGCCACGCAAGACGTGCAAATTCAGTTATGGAGGCGAACGCTTTGATGGTGGACGTAAAACCGTTGTATTCAAAAACTGCGAGACACTCGCGCTTAATTGAAATGGTCAAACAAGAACCTTGCCTGTACAATCACTATATTCTCGAGTATAAGGATCGGGACAAAAAAAATGCCATTTGGAATCGTATCGCTCAAGAGCTAACTTATAAAACGGGTAAGTAATAATATTTATATGCTATGATTTACTCTGTATCACAAATGTGACAAATCTATGTAATTTCGCCTAATGACTAAATTTTCCTCATTCTGTCATGGTACGATGTTATTCTTCTCACTCTTTTTCATCATGTGATGATGGTTTTCGTATTATCACCGAAAAAGAACTATGTCCCTGTCAGCGTAAGGTAGCTACGCCTTGCATAGTACAGTTGGAAAATTTAGTGTCCAGACGGCGTAAGAGCGAGGGTGCATTTCCTTTACCCACATCCAATTCCAATTGGAACTATAGCGGGAGAGAAGTACCGGCGATCAGCAGTGATGTTTTCTCTCCTTTTTGAACGTCCAGGTGCTACATTCTTCGAGTGTACATATCCGGGAGGAAGACGAATATATACGGTTGGTGCATTGAGTCTGCTGGAATCTGTATAGTAGGGGTGTAGTAATAGATAGTCTCGGCGAAGGCAACTTGGATCTTTCGATGCACCTTAGCAAATTGATCTCAGTATGAGAAAATCTGAATCCTTGTCAATAACACTTTCAAATTTTCATATGAGTGAACATCATCCACAATTTAAACAGAATCCACAAACGACATCAAATCATTTTGTAGTTTTTCACTTCCCTCCGCTTGTCCATTGTAGTTCTTGATAAAACTTTCTAAATCACATTTTACCCCTATCTTGAAACATTTTCTGGCTTCTCTTGATAGCTTTGAGGTGGCTCGGATCGAATTGTAAAACTACCTTCTTTACACCATCAAAATGTTCGCAGGAGTAAAACGCAGCCTTTAGTCATGTTCCTCAACGCGTAGTAATCGGCTGTGGTGGTTCAGGCACCTTGGGACAGAGTTCGTGAAATCATTTTGTACATTTTAGAGACTTTAGAAATACTGCCTTCGAATGCGCTATTAAAGCATTTATTTGTGGGTAACATTTAGCCATCAATTGCGCCACAAGGTTTAAAGCATGGATTTTACACGTTACATATAACAGATTCTCTTCTTTAAGAGATCAACCTAGGGAAAGCATGTTAGTGGCACCGTCACTCACAAACGTTAAAAATTGGGTTGTTGAAACTTGAAATTTGTTCAATACCCTCAACATCACTTTTAAAATCGCATAGCTTCCATTGTACGTACCATCACATTTACCACAGAATGTCTTTGCCGATCGGTTGTTTCGACCACACATAACCATAATTTTTTTATCTTTCAATTCTGACTTGATTCTTCTTTCAGCAAACAGATGGCATAAAGTTTCTTAACGATGTCCGACTTGGTAATGTATAATCCGAATACTTGCTCCAGAAGGAGACAAATGCTTGTTGGTCTAGTAAAATGAACGTACATTACATAGAATAAAACAAACGCCTACATCAAATATTAATTGTTTGCGATATTGTTTGACACGGATTGCAGAACAGTGTTTCATGCATTTTAGGTGGCGTTCGCACTTCCACCTGCTGGTACACGTTAAATAGTTGTCGCACTTTACACATTTAATTCTATCGCCTTCGTATTCTAAATCCGACATACTCCTTATTACGTTATTCAGTTTATTCGAAGTACACCGCTTCCGAAACGTACCTAAATGCGACATTTTCTAAGTATGTGTGTACTGACAAGCACTCACAACGACCACTTGAATAATACTGAACAAGCGAGCTTTGATCTGGGCTCTTGATTTTCCCTACCTCGCGTTTCACATCTCCACGTTGTTTCCCCGCACGGCACTGAAACTTTCCCTTCTTTGCCGAGACTAGTAATAAATAGACTGGTCACTTTCTGTAGTAAGTCGTAACAAACATATGGTATATAGACTGGGCGAATAGAATACTATCGGCGGTGAATGAGTAACATAAATATATACATGAATTACGTAGTTTTCCACATATGGATTATGTTTCCCGGGATGAAAAAATGTTCTTATATCTTAATAAAAGCCGTTCATTCTACCGATGTAACACAGACAAAATTAAAATAACCTCTGAAATTAGTTAATGAATCTGCAAATGCACTATCACAAGTTTGCCGATCGGAATCGTTCAACCGTCCTTTGCATCGGCTATATTCTGGTGCAATGTATTTACTTTTTCCACTATTTGTACTGACTACACTAACTGCAATCCAGTATTTTCCTTTTTTTCTATTGCGTCAAGCAATCCTTTATAATTGTTATAAGTAGTTTCTAAAATTGTTTCAATGGAAGTATTTAGCAATCTTTCCTTATCAGTTGCAACTCCATCTCGATCACACATTTAATTTGTTGAAATACTAAGGACAAAAAAGGCAATTCTAGCATGGATCCCATTGTACAAGAATTAGCTTTAGTAGTTTGAAAATATTAAGGGCACCGTCTATGCAATTATTGAGTTCATTTGTAAGATTTGAGAAACACTCTTAGTATTTGCTTTTAAAGCATCCACGTCTGGAAAACATTTTCGAATAATTTGTGCCACAAGATATAAAGCATAAACTTTACACGTCTCATGTGAAAATGTCTTCTAGTCTTCCTTAAGAGAACATCGTACATTGATTAAGATGAAAGTTGAAACTTTTTACTACTGTCATAACTGCTTCGCCAGAATACTTCTAATCTGTCGTTAGCTAATAAGATTGCAAATGTCGGTTTAAGAGGTTCCACGATGCGTGCAATGACATGTACAATAGATTTTTTCGTCGTTTCATCAACACGTAACCTCAGTTGTTTAGCTTTTATTTCAGGTTTTTGTGATGCTGCTCAAGGCAGTAGTGTGCACTTGGGATTGTATTAATTCCAGAAGTGTCGAAGTGATTCTCTATCCGCTAAGCGAAGTTTTAACCATAAGTAAGAAACATCGAACATAAATGGGCCTCTCGGTAGCGCGCTACTTTTTCTTACTTGTATATCTTATACAATTTACATGCTTTCGTTTTCCCTGCCAACGGATTATCGCACACATTTTAAAAATAAATCGACAAATTCACCGATATACTTTTTCACTATTTTAATCACTAATTGGTTTTTACCTTTCCGTACATTCAACGTACTTAATCATGTATTTAAAAAACGCAATAGAACACAATAGTAAGACGATCAACTACCTCACGTCAAGAGTAGAAAATACTACAATTAATTAAGACATTTACTAATAGTAGTTAGATTAATAGGTATAACGATATAGCATGCAAATAAGAATATTTTTTATTATCTATCGTTTAATTTATTTTAGTACACATGTCTACGTCAAAATGGTGGAATTCATCTTATTAGAAATAATTCTATTTATAATATAGAATTTCCTAGCTTCAGGCTTTGATTATTGCCTAGTATATCGGCAAAATCTACAACCAGTAGAAAGAACAGGAAAATGAATACTTTATATGAGTTACCACGGTAACTATTATTGTGTCGAGTTTTGTGAATTTTCTTTTGGACAAACGAGCTATCTAATTTAAGGACAGTTACCAATCTTTGTTTACCTAACACTGACTTTTGGGGTCTAAATACTTATTAAATACGCATATATATGCATAATTCGAAACGTATAAGTTAAAAAAGTCAAATGTACGTAAAAATGCCTTGGCACAACTGTTTGCTAACACCTTGGAAAGGGTTTTATGGCAATTACCGGACTTAAAATGTAATAGTACAGAAGTGGAGTGTTTAGTTTGTGATAAAACTTTACGTTGTATATGTACAAATAGACGAAGAGGAAAACATGTAAATGGTGCAACATACAAATTTAAGAAGAATCGAAGTAAAACCGTATGTGGATGTTTTATTTGGTTTAATCTGTGTCTTCAGTGCACGTAATATACTGTTTATAGAAATTGGACAGGCAAGATGCCGCTAGTTTTACGTAATGTTTTATCATTCATTTTTACGAAAAATAAAATAAGACTTTTCATAAAGGCTCAATGTTCAAAATAAATGAAAAAGAGTCGGTTTATTTTTATAAAAATTGATGATTTATTCGAAATTTATTCCAAAAAGATAATCATTTTTACCAACTTTAGTTACCCAGGACAACACCACAAACACCAACTCTAACATTCTCATTATCTATTTTATACGATGCCCTCTATAGGTGATGACAAGGTTTATACGCACTACTCAATATAATTTGATCTTATAGCAACATAAAATAATTTATATCCAAATTATTAGTAGTTGATCAGTAACGCAAGTTGCCTAACAACCAGAAACGGACACTGTACATCAGGAGCCGATCAGATAACTCACTTTTGAGACAACACAGGTAGGCTTCAGCGAAGAAAGGAGAATCGTCAAAGGACAAAGACACAAACGAACATTAAAGCTAAATCCTAATTTCCTCTTTACACAGGAATGTGCAAAGGCGGACATAAACCTCCAGACTCTCTTGTGTAAGAATAACATTAATTTTTAATTATTGTTGTAGCTTACAAGTTATATTAACAAAGTGTTAGTGTTACTCCTGCGTTCTTTGCACCCTAATTACATTTGTATCTTATGTTTCCTTGCAACTATCACGTGAATCAAAATTGGCTACTGTAATTTTACACAGATGAGATGGAAGTCCGTCATGATTAAAACAAAGTCTTATTATGTACGAGAACATTTACTTCTTTTACTTTTTACTAACGCTGGGAAGAATTCTAGAATAATTTTCAGGCTCATTTTTATTCAAATCGTTAGATCTTTTTTTGCTACCGTTATTGCTGCTGAATTTACTGATAAAATACGCGTAAAGAATTCTGTTGCTTGCACAATTTAATTTAGTATTTGTCTTTTCGACAACACGGTACACCGATTCTGAGTAATACGAATTTGCTTTGCGAAAACCTTTCGGGTCGAGTACATGTGTCGCACGCTCTCTTGCTCGCTGACTACGATACGTTAAAGAAGTATTGAAGTGGCGAAGAAATAAATACAATTCTACCCTTATATTTGGGAATTTAACTGCAAGCTTCTGTGGAAAATACTTTTCTTGTTTCTTTTGGTTGTAAGGGTTTGATAAAAGGCAGATCAACTAGGAAGGGAATATGCGTTATACAACAAATTACAGAAAAGCGCAGGATAATACAACAGAGAAACAAACATAAGGCTTGTAGACTTCAAGAAAGCTTTTAATAATCTAAACAGGTGTAAATTATGGGATACTATGAAAGAACAGGGATATCCACATCATTTTATAAGAACTATACGGAGTTTATACATAGGCACCAGAATTATGGTAGATATAGGCAATTAACTAGAAAATACCGACAAACAAGAGAGTTAGACAAGGCTGTTCTGTGTCGCCAACATTATTTAACGTATATATCGACGCGATAATAAAGGAATGGAAAACAAAATGGCCTAAAGGAATACGGAGGAACTTTGTTTTATGCTGATGAATTTGGTACTCCTAACAGAAATAGAGGATGATCTACAGAATGGAGTGTATACCTTCTACCAAAACTATGCACTGAAAGTATACGCATATCAAACCAAAACTATGTCTTTCTTGGGTAAATATTCAATTAGCACGAAAATAGTCATAAGCGTGACTCTACGGGTACAGGTGAGACACATTAAATAGTTAGTTTATATATTATAAAAGTTTATTTGTTTAATCCTTCCTTGCTTTTTTTTATTCTATTGATTGTTCCGCGGATATGTCTAAATTTATTCAGTTTCTATTCTGTGACGTGCTTGGATCATAAAAGTGATATATTTTACGATAAACTTTTATATGAGAGTGCCAGTGTCAACTCTCTTATACGGTAGTAAAACATGGACAAAAATGAAGAAAAGCAGGATACAGACACAAGGGATGAAATTTTTAAGAAGACTGACACCTTGCTTAAAATCTGATACCATAAGAAATGTAGATATAGGAACAGAACCAAACATTTTCGACATAAATGAGAGAATAAAGGAAAACAAAAATAAGTGTAAGGAACACGTAGAGACGAAGTTGCCAGCCAGAGCGAGATTTTGTAGATATTTAGGAAGAAGAAGTGTAGGCCGACGAAATAAGATAATGTTTGGTTTTCTGTTTTTCCTCTTTCCTCTTGTTCTCACACTAAGTACCTGCTCTGTTTCAGGGTCAACAACAAGATATTTGCGGCTTTTCACTTGATAAAATTTAAAATTGGGTGATGCAGCAGTAGTCACTCAACCAAAACAAAAATCATTTTGCACAGAAACTTATGGTTAAATCCCCAAATTTCAGGGTATAATTGTACTTAATTAATGCATTCGACCTGGAAAATTTTAACCAACAAAAAATAATATGCGATTCGTTTTGCTGGGAATCGAGTATACAGCGTTGTCGAAAAGAATAGTATGAGATTAAATTGTGCACGTAACAAACCATTTTATGATCCTCTGCATGCACTTTTAGTTAAGATATCCACCATTTTATTATTTCTAACTGCTGTGTGTAATTTCGCCCATTTATGCGTACATAATAATACAGATAGTGAGATGGTATTTCAACTATTTGAGAGTTAAAAGATTCTCTTTACTATGTAGTACCTTTTCAGGAACAATAGTACGATTCAAATGGAAATCTCTAAGAGATAGTTACGTTAAATATTTAAAAGAAACAAAAGCAGGACCAGGGAAAAAGAGACGATACCTAAGTTTTTTGTACAGAGAGCGCATGGCTTTTTTGGACCCCTTTATTGAATTTAAACGCAGGTGTGTTAAATAAAAACATACATGTAAGCCCTTAATAGAACGTATGTATGTATATGTTTCAGACCGAAATCGGCAAAAAAAGAAAGTGAAACTGAAAAATCAGATGTACCAAACGAAGATACTCTCATTGAGAAGGAAGAATATACAATATCGGAATCGAATGCGGAGGCAAAAGAACCATCTGCATTTATGGAAACCGATTTATCTTCGGAAGATAATCCTTCAAAATCCAATTCTTTTCATCAACAAAGTGTTCATTACTCAACGGAGCGAAGAGGAGAAAATGACGTAGATATCTTCTTCTCAGGATTAGCGAAGATCGTTAAGAAATTACCAAAAGTGACGCAAGCCAAGTTAAAGTTGGAATGCTCAACATTGGTTCTAAATGCGGAAATCGAATACGAACAAAGTCGACAGGCATCTTCTTCATCTCCTTCGCCTCAGTTTGTTTCCGTATTAAGGGTATCACCCACAACTGTTGGGTTGTCGAATATAACAGATGACGACGCATGATTGTTTATTTTGTTCAGAAAAGACATGCATTTCATTCATATGAGTTTTGTTAAGATATGTATAAACCAATATTAATATTTGAACTTTTTAATGAAAAGAATGTACTGAATAAATACGTTTTTAGATCAATATATACTGAGGCGTTTTTTTATTGATAATGTAATAATATTATAATGTGCATTGGAACAATACTACTTCATATCTTAAAGAAGTTTAGTTCAACAACTACAAATACGAAAATACAGAGAGACTAGACGTTATTGAGGGGAAACCAATAAATATTATGCATACGTGTTAGGGATAGCGCGAATGCGAATTTGTTAGTTTAAAGAATGAAACAAAATATGTTGTCTGTTTATTATGATTCTTACACTTCTTTACTTAGTGCTTCCTCAAGTCCATACACTTACAACGTTTTATAAGTTTCTCCGTACCTATTTCATATTTGGATACCGCTAGGTTATTGAACTAATCACTAACGGTCTCTTTCGGTTGGAAAATGACTACTGTCCAAAAGATCGTTCACTAAATGCTACGTTCTCATTCAGTCAGCGTTCACACACAACTCGTTTGCTTCAAGGGCTCAGATGGGAAGTTTTTCGACATTTGCGTGTAAGATCGACTGTCATTTTTCTAAATTGAATGATTTCTTTGCAGTAGGTATTTGACAAACGATAACAGAGTGAAGTAAACCGCTATCGATGATCGCTGGTGATCAAGCGTGAAGCAGGCTTAGAGAAATGTATCAAAGCGTACGATAAAATATTTGAACTTGAACAAAAAGCACATGGAGAAGTAGTGCCAGAATTACAGCGAGTATACAACAAATTTTGTTTCATTCTCAACGAATAAATGGCAACAAGGAAAGATTCATCTAATCTTCTTGAATACTGCAAGCAATTTTTGCGTTAGGGGGTAATTTTGTTCTATTGGACTTTCGAGAAAATTTCCTTCGAATTCAAATATACAGTCTACTTCGCTTATAATGGAGTCGAATATAATAGATATACGAATGTAATGGATATCTGGATATAATGGAGAAAGTTTTTTGGTCCTGATTTCAATCATATTGAAACATCTGTACGTATAAACACAGTGCTTTAGTAATTCCACTAAATATATTTAATGAATGAGTCATTTCCTTTGAAATTCAAACCATTATTTGAGCCGATGCTTTCAGTTGAGTGTACGCTTTTTATTATATAATATTTAGATAAAATCGGGAAGCATATTAAAAATCGCAAATCATTTTCATTAAATAAAATTTAAAAATTATTAAAGCAATTGGAAGTGGTACGTCCTAAAGTTCAGTGTGTAATACTTTAAATTTAAATAAGTCAACATTACCAAATATATATTTCGGTAAAATTAAGGACAATTAGCATCAAAATGCTATTGAGACAATGTTACAATTGCAAGCCGAGTGGATGGTTACACAGTTTTTAGAAACGGAATGCAATAATGTTCGATAAAATAAGTGGCGAACCAGATTCTGTAGATAAAATGGTCACCGACTAGTGGCTTATAGATGTATGGCCATCGCTTAATAGCAGATATTCTCCAGGCAATATCTTTAATGCAGATGAAGCGGGGATATTTTACAAGTTCACACCAGATAAAACCCATAAATTTAGAAGTGAGTGAGTTTTGGAAAAAGAACGTATAACAATGATATGATGCGCAAATAGTTCTGGATCAGAATAAAATCTTTGGGATACAAGCAACAGATCAGAATGCGTCAATTTCTATTTTAGATGCTATCATAATTCTTCACAATTTATAGGCCAAAGTAGAAATTGCTTTCATCACGCTGGCGTAATAAAAATTGCAGATTTATACATTTTTAACAATAATTTTGATTTACAAGATTATCTTCCATTATGTCAATTATTGAAAATCGGCATGCTTCTACATGAAAACATCGAACATCCTATATAATGGACAGCCGGATATAATGGATGCTTAGAGGAGGTCCCTTGGAGTCCATTATAAACGGATTATACTGTATTTGGTTATTTCTACAGTTTTATATAAATACAATTTCATTATAATTTCATGACACTTACGTCTATGGATGTTCGAATTTTTCTGGAAATAGCTGCTAACTTTGAGCCGCTAAGTTCAATAACATTAAATTAAAGAATTACTGTCACCAAAAATACAAAAAAATTAATAACATTCCGGATTTTAATAAAAATAGGGTGATGTGCAGAACAATAAAGTCTGAGTCGCCTGTACTATATAAAAATTACATCCTCAGTGTATAAAATAATATTAAAAACGATCTTAAACAATTTTGGACATTTATTAATTCCAAGAAGAGGCCTTCTGATTTTCCTAACGGTCTCAAGACTGAAACTCGTTTATAACATCATCTTCAATTGTGAACGCCTTCCAACATTTCTTTCAATCAGTTTATACACATTCCAACTCTGACTAGAAAAGTCCTGCAACATTAGACTGTAATCAACTGATCAGTGCGGTGTCGGTTCAAGAATCAGATGTCGATCTTGCATTGAAACAGTTAAAAAATAAACACAAAATGAGACATGACAACTTACCCAGCTACACAGATACAGATTGTGCAAATGTTTTTGATAAACCATTATGCTATTTATTAACCTTTCTTTAACAAACTGTGTTTTTACAACAACTAAAATCATTCCTATTCATTAAAAAGGAAGTCCTATTGAAAATTATGCCCCAATAGCGATCATTAATACCTTTGCTAAAGTACTTGAAATAGGTCCTTATCATTGTATGTACCCACAAATCCGACGATCCTGTTCAGAGTATCATCATGGTTTCGTGAAGAACCGATCAATGGTTACCAATTTATCCATACTGAGCCAGTATCTTTCGGAATGTTGCGACATTAACGAACAAATCGATGTCATATATTCGGACATTTCTAAACCTTTTGGTCGAACTGATCATGGGCTATTGCTGGATAAACTTGCAGCCGTTGGGTTTGCTCCAAGTCTAACGTCACTGTTCCAGATGTACCTGTTAAACAGAAAACAGTATGTGTGTTGTAATGGCTATCAAGGAGATTTCTTTGTACCTACCCCAGGGAAGCATCCTAGGACCTTTGTTTTTCCTATTGTACATTAATGGTCTTTGTGATATCTTGCAATGTGAAAAGTTGTTATTCACAGATGATCTGAAAGTATATTATCGAATTCAAACAGATGAAGACTGCACGTTTCTGCAAAAACAAATCACCGCTCTCTCAAATTAGACATGAATGTGTCCAAGTGTAACATCCACACGCACACTCGTAAAACTAACCCGATTATAACAGATTATCGTTTTAACAACATCCCTATAATTCATTGCACGACTGTTAAGGACTTGGGTATCACATTCGATGCTAAATTATCGTTTCTAGATATTTTAAATATCGTCAAATGTTCTCTAAAAACTTTAGGGTTGATTATAAGAAATAGCCGACCTAAAACCACAGTATTCAACGTAATTAATACGCATCGATAGTCTGCTCACATGCGCACTGGTCTTTTACTTATCCTGAATTTAAGTCATACAATTTGGAGATGAAAAGTTCTGAGATAGTAGTAAATAACATCCCAGATCACCCTTCAATAGTTGAGGATAGTCTGTGGTTTTATTGACAACTGTATCTCTCCCATCTGTGTCTACAGATTAAGACTTTACCATCCCCATCTGTGTCTACAGATTAAGACTTTACTATCAACATAATATAGCTTCAGCTTATATGTCCTACACCACTCCCCTAATGTGTCTAAATTACGTTAGTTTGTAAACATCACTAGTACTAGAAATTTCGGGGTAGGTTTTTGTATCATCTGCATACGCAAGAATATGTCAATAAATCTTGAGAAACAACTCATTAATATTAAATTGTTAGAATACATAACTTCCATTGTTTTTCAGTAATAATTCAATATCCTTGCTATTACCAACGTTGAATTTAATTAGATTAGATTTTTTGTGAAATTTTTAATGAATAAACATTTCAGGGCTCTGGGTAGGATTTCAACCTATAGCTCTAGTTCGCTAGATCGGTGTGTATCCATTTACATCACGGAGACCGTTTGAACAAATCCTTATTTAAATCGCCATATAAGTTATTAAATTTCAATTGGCAGAATTTTATACCTAGATGTAATAGTGGCTGCAGATATACCTCTGATATCTAAGCAGCATCAACTCATTAATATACAGGGCAAACAGAAGTGAACCATGGTTGGTTGACGCTTTGCGGCACGTCGGATGTCAAAACAAATTCATCAGAAAAATATCTGTTGTAGACTATGTAGCATAGTTGCTGAAATAAGTAAGAACGTACAAGTTTTAAAGTAAATGGAACAAAACCAAACTCATCCAATTTGTGAATCAGAATTTCGTGGTCAATTATTTCGAACGCTTTAGAAAGATCAGTGTAAATCACTTCAGTTTGACCACGTCTGTCATAAACTTCAGTAATGTATTGCGATTTAACGGCCAAGTTAATAATTAGTAATAAATAGTTAAATAATACCAAATCCTGAATATAAACGCAGAAACTATCATCCACAATAAATAAAAAATCTATCTAGAAGAGAAACACTAACAAAAATCAATACTTTCTCTCCCACAACAAAACTAATTTTAAGAGGAAACTGCTATTGGAAAAGTAAGTAAATTTAAGCTGTAAGTACCAAGAAAATAGAACATTTTGAACATATTCTTGAAGAGAACAGAGTCCCTATTAAGAATCCCAATATACAATAAACATCTTTCTTCAACAGAAACGTGCAAACCATAATTTAATTTCTTTGGATTCCGTCAGTGTTTCATGGACTAAAACCATATGTTTTCATGAAATTGCTAGTACTTTATAGCAAACGAACAGTCATTTGTGAAAACATTTCGCTAGAAACAAAAAGAACCAAGATTTATAATATTTCTACATTGTTGCTGTTCAGAAATATAACGAAAATATTGCCTTGCAACTGAATTTTTAGTTCTCCGATACAATTTTCAAGAAGTTGCTGTAGGCCGTATAACTTTATCTAAGGATTGTTCGAGAAATTCCTTTTGTCAAGTCTTACTAACATTCATAATGGTTCGCTTACCTAACTAATACCAGTTTTGTAAATGCAATACCGACTTCTACATCGTATGACTAACTCTTAACGATTCAGTGACGAAGTATGACGTGCGAAAAGTGTGTCAATAGTGGTGTAACGTACCCCTCTCACCGCCAAAGCGTCGCCATGAACGGCGACTTCTCTATTATCGACTTTACTGTTTTCGACGTCGCAATCAAATACTCTACGAGGGTATTTCGACACGAGTCGAGAAACTGAATTATAAGGAAGTACAGTATCGTCATCGTCGAAGAGATGCGCGTGGAGGTGTAAGTAATAGGTGGCGCCAGGAAATCACGTTCGCTGGAGCTCAATAAGAGAGGAAGGCCAAGAATCTTAACGTGGAACGGAACCAAACTGCTGTTGCATAGCAATTTATTGATTCTGCAAATAGATGTAATTTGTTTAGGTATTCTGTATACGGAGTAAATCGTTATCCTATGCAGAATCCTCTTCAAATTGTATTCACTTTTGAACGGATGACACCATTCGTGAAATGTAAATTGCTTAAGACGGAAAAATATAAGTTGGTATCGTCCGCGTATAGATGAACTTTCAAGCGTTCTATCACATCAGCGAAAAAGATAAACAACAATATAGCGCACATGATGAATCCTTTGGTATGCTTCGCCTAATTTATAGCCAATTCAATATGTCGCCCCATAGAGGGATGCGCTGCAACTTATTGGAAACAAAATGTTCTAACATGCTCACTAAATCCTCACCAAATCCAATGTATTTCATGATATCAACTAAAGTTTGATGGTCAACTGTGTCAAATAACACCAAATAAGAAAACGCTGTAAATACAGCTATCTCATGGTATTAGTGAAATCAGTTCACTAGAAAGACATGTGAAGAGCCATAAAACGCTAACACACGGACATATTTTTGCCTACCCGGCGTCATCAGTGTGGTTTCGAGCAGTTTTATGCTAAACACATGTAATTCTCTCGCTGCTTCTATCGCCATACTTAATCCCACGATACAAGTAAATATTCCTGGTGCTAATAGTGCCAAAAGAAAGAAACACTTGTCCGTAAAGTCAAACAGCGAACAGAAGCGGGTGCAGTTTCCCACCCTTCTCTCGAGCAACACTTAAGGTTGCTAGTCCCGAGGGGGTAGTTCGTGCCAAGAGCCAGTGCATAGTGAAACTGCACATGTGAATGACCTCTCAGGATTACCATGACGTATTTAAAACACATCTAAAAGAATGCCTAGAAAACAACACCACGACAAGAAAACGCTGTAAATACAGCTTTCTCATGGTATTAGTGAAATCAATTCACGAGAAAGACGTGTGAAGTGCCATAAATCGCTAACACACGGACATGTTTCTGCCTACCCGGTGTCATCAGTGTGGTTTCGAGCAGTTTTATGCTAAACACATGTAATTCTCTCGCTGCTTCTATCACCATACTTAATCCCACGATACAAGTGAATATTCCTAGCGCTAACTAGTGTCAAAAGAAAGAAACACTTGTCCGTAAAGTCAGACAGCGAAAAGACTGTGTCAAATGCTTGAAGTATTTCAGAAGGACAAGAATTATAATAAAACCCTGGTGTGTAGCTGCAAGCATATCATCTGTCACACTGACGAGCTCTGTCGCGCAACGATACCATTATTCAAGATGTATTTTTTTATTGGTTAGATACTTAACGGGAGTTTTTTAGGTAGTGGTACAATAGGTGCGTTCCTCCAATAGAAGAACATAGAGTAGGATACATGTGTTAGTTATATGTGCTATATAAGTAGTCTCGGCTAAGAGAGATAAGTTTCAGTGCCGTGCGGAGGACAACGTGGAGGGATGGAGCGTGCGGCATGGGGAATCGAGTACCCGTATCAAAGCACGCTTGTTCAGTATTATTCGGTTGGTCGTTGTGAGTGCTTGTTGGTACACACATACTGAGAAGATGTCGCATTTAAGTTTAGTTAGTACAAAAACATTATGTGATGGTACGTACAATGGAAGAGTTTGAATCGTCATCTCTTACCTTACTTGTGTCCAAAAGAGTTACAAAATATACTAGCCATGATATTTTAAAAGTAGTACTGAGGACATTGAACAAATTTCAAGTTTCAACAATCCAACTTTTAATGTTTATGAGTGACGGTGCCGCTAACATACTTTCCTTAAGCTGATCCTTTAAAGAAAAGACTGGCAATCTGTTACATATAACATATAAAATCCATGCGCAATTGATCCCTAAATGTTATTCACGAGTAAATAGCTCATACGAAGGCAGTATATCTAAAGTCCCCCAACACGTACAAAAAGATTTCACGAACTGTGTCTCAAAGTGCCAACACAGTGACCACCGTAGCCGATTACCGCGCGTTGTAAAACATGGTTGAAGGCTGCGTTTTACTACTGCGAACATTTTGATGATTAAAAGAAGGTAGTTTTGCAATTCGATCCGAGACACGCCAAAGTTATCAAGAAAAGCCAGAAAATGTTGTATGACAGGTCGTTTCGATCATCAAACAATATTTATTCCGCACGCCGTACTCATTTGACTGAAACAAATATGGAAACTTATTTAATGGTTGTAATATTTAATAGATGCCACCTAATTTGTGATTTCGTGGAAAATTCTTAAAACAGTATGTTTTAGCACTATATATAGTATATTTTTTATCATTATTTTATGGTTAAACATTCCTGCGTCTGCATCGCCTATACTTACGATTTTCTTGCATTTAACCAACGTTTTTAAATTCCTGACAAAATATCAGTTACAGTAGGATTCGAACCCACGACCTCTGCGTTGCCGGCGCATTATGCTGCCAACTGCACCAGAAGACTGTGAATTCAAATCGCTTTTAATACCTACATGTCACAATGTATGTAGTATATGATAATGTCGTAATATCTCAGTAGATACAATATTATTAAAGGCAAGTTCTTACCATTCAAATTAATATGAGGCTACCGTTGGTATTAGAAATGATAAACCTACGATTTCCTTGCATTTTCTAATTACTGAAAAAAATATCAGGTACTGTAGGATTTGAACCCACGACCTTTGCGTTTTATCATTAACTTTGTTTGTACGTATACATGGTAGTACTGTACCTAAGTGCGTAATTTGTTGTAGGTACTCTGTAAATCGTCTGTACTGTTGGATAACAAAAAATATATTGTTAAGTATTGGTAAGTATAAAGCTTACTACTGAAATACGTAAAGTAAACTTTTAAATTTTTCAGTATATATAAACATTCACAATTACGTATGTTCACTACTTAAACCACACCTCTGCTGGAGATTAACATTAACTATTGCTTAAAACCTTAAACCTTAGTCAGCTCATTAGTGTGAGGAAATTTGTGAGTGAACCAAGATTAAATTTTAATTATGATCTATCTTTGATTGATGCAAATGGCCGTTACAACGTGACGTTATATTACATCGATGCTGTTGCTTTTCTGACAAATAGCAAGTCAGCTATTTAGTGTAGATGCCGCCCATTAGTGCTCTGCCATCGATCGTATTATGAGTAGGTCATGAAGTACTTCATCAAGACGTTATTGTTTTACTTATTTATGGTAGTTAGTACAAATATTTACTTTAGAGAGGAGCTAATATCTTTCAATGTACTATATTATTTTAATTTGTGAGATCTGGTGCATATTAACATCGTTACGTCATGTTACTATTGTTTTCTTTTGTTACTATTCTCTGCATATACGGACACATCGATCTTCCCTTTTGATAACATTACCAATGGCATTTTTCAATTCTCAACATTCTTCAATAAAAATGAGACTTAGTGAAATTATTTCTTGTTTTACCTATGCAAAATCGAGAAAGTGTTCTCTTTGCTATAAACCTTGCATACTGCGTCCCAAAAAACAGCGTATAAAGTCCATCTTTTATTAGGTAATTTCCATCGGCGAACAAACCAGATCGATTACAATTTTATGATTGTTATATTATGCCATATTTTATATTTCCATTTTTGTTGTTATACGTATTTAATTTAGTTGTCATGCATATTTGTTAAAATTTTACTGAATAAACTGATATCCCTTTTAATGCAAAATTCAAGGCTACTTAGTTATTCTTACTTTTACGTACGGAGGTATACGGTTCTGTCTAAACGTATTTCTACGTGACTCCCTTTTCTTCGTATTAAAAATGTTTCTAAGGAAGGATTTCTATAAGATGAAGATCCTGTCGGTATTTTCGGAGTTTTCCCAGAATATTATACCATATGATAGCCGTTATCTTACATATGCATGCTAAGTTGAACTGATTGGTATCGTTCTAACTTTCCAGTAAGCACATGTGCATACTCTTAGAGGATAGTGCGTTATCAGGCAATAAACCCAGAAACTTTACATTATTAGTTGATGCTATTTGTTAGTCTTTAAAATATATTATCGTTCTTTTGCAATGAGAACTTTACTATATTTGTTTTGTGCATGTAAGGTTTCGGATTGTTTTCGCGAGAACATCAGCAGTTTCACTTTTCAACATATCATTGCTTTTTACCTTAATAATAATAGACCTGTCATCTGCATACAAAAAAAAACAAAATGCTAGATTACTTTTGGAAGATGTATAACTGTATAACCCATGTATAACTTAAACCGGAATGTTCCTAATATCCAACCTTAAGATGCCTTTTTGATTTTGTAGCCAATGTGACTGGAATCTTTCTTCGTTAGAATATACTTAAGAACGTACTGCATGTTTGTTAATTGAGATTTCAGTACGGTACGTAACATCCCCTGGTACTGGACCCCTATATTTTTGCCAAGGCCACGCCAATATAAGCATGTATTGGAATATATCTTGATGCCATATATCAATGATGTAGATCCGACTGAAGGCACTTACGCATTCATGCACGATAAGGCACCATGCCAGACTGCTAAATCTATCCAAAGTTTTTTGGGAACTCACGCTCTGCCAGTGTTACCTTAGCTGGGAAATTCTCCCAACCTCAACGCATTTGATAACGTGTGGAATACAAAAGAGTAATTAGTAAGAAATATTAAGGAAGTGTAGCAAAATGATGGTACAATTAAACATACCATTAACGCTTGCATAGACAGTATCCCAAAAAGAATAAGAGCAATTATAAAAGCCAAAGGAAGCATTACAAAATAGTTATATAGTTGTAACGATGTCTATAAACAGTTCTGAATAAACTTATGCTTGTACAATACGTTTTTCATTATATTTTAACAAAATCACTATTTTAACAAGTAAACCTAATAAATTGAACAGGGACTGTAGTTTAGTTGGTAATCTATCTGATTCAACTTCACTTCGAGTATCTTTCAACGAAGTTGGTGTATTAAAGACTTCCATAAAGTCAACGTTATGTAGTACCATAGTGCCATCATTCCTAAAAACACACCCCGTGCTTTCACTGAGCTGAGTACTGTACTTACCCATATTTATGCAAATAAGAGTTGAAACTATTCACAATTTCACTAGCGGTTTGCTTACTATGATCGCATATTTTATCAATGTTAATATTTTTCTGAACATTTGAACATTTCATCCATATTTCAACTAATTTCTAGGTAACTTTGCGTTAAGACTGTAAAATATAGTTTGTATTGTAATCTTTTTTTTTTTGAGTATGACTGAATTAAGTAATCTTTGTAATAATTTTTGTACTTAAAACATTCTGTACATTATTGCATTTTTAGCTTCTTCGATGCAATATAAAGCAAAATCATCAAAGATATCTCGTTCTTAAATCAAATGATTTTAAATATATTCAATGTTTAAGAAAAAAGGCGTAGTTTTACAAGATAGCATTGTTTCTATAATTTTGTATTTTTTTACTACTAACAATTTGTTGATTTTTATAATTATGAGTTACAAAATTGCTCCATTTAAATTGTCTTACAATTAGTACTACTACAGATTAAAATGTAGTTACATAAACTTGTATTGCACAATGCAATGTCTAAATATCTACATATGTAACACAATCTTACATATCATAGCATATAACAGTATTGATTATGAAAAACCGGACGTTGTCGTGCAGTTTCCTGTGCCCGTGCGGTCTATACGGAATCTACTATGTGCGTTCTGTATTGGCTCTCGGCTCTACCCTGTGCCGGGTCCGGCGCACAGACCGACTTCTATATTGCAATGGTGCGACTATATCCGCACTTGTGAGCGCAGTCTCGGTCGAACCTGACAGGAGTCAACCTTATTCTACAGTGTTGCGTTGCCGTATCGAGCATGTCGCGTAGTGTCGTATGGTTCTGTGCTCCCTACTACGTAAACAAAAAACTTAAAAGCGAAAACCATAAACGCCGCTTATTCAGTTAAATTCGAATAAGAAAGGTATAAAAACGTAAATGTGCAAGTGTTCAACTCGTTTTCAGCGTTTACAGTCGCGTGAAATGCCGAAAGCATTGCGATCCCGGTATTGATTTTGTATTCTAACCTACAATATCATTCACCCCGACGTCGTTCAATGTTATAATTGTGTGACGCCGCCTCGGGTACCGCTGCTCTTGCATCTTGCATCCTATGTAGTGAAATAATTAATAAGAAATAGAAATAACAAAAACATGTACTTCGAATTATTTAAAACATTTACAACTAATCACAAAAAGCAAGGTCTTTTTTGTATCATGTAGGAGTGAACTTTTGGGTACAATATTACAAAATTTACTGGTGTTACTGAACTTAATGCTCGAAATATTTATTTATATACTAAGTAGAAACAAAGTGTAAACATACAAATTAATTAAATTATTTCCCAATTTAAGTATATCAAAGTGCTTTATCTATTACAGGGATATGTGTGTCTGTTTATAGCTACAAATACTTGTATTAAAAAACTAGACTCATTGTTTTTTTTTTGTGAAAAAGTGTTTTTCCAGATGTGTGTGAGGCGTTTTACCTGGTTTACACTACACAACGCGCTGTGAATATAACCGATGAGGTTGTATAGTCTAATTATTTCGCTATAGGTAAGTTAGAAACTAAAATTAGACGCTTGCTTACATTTACTGTTATTAGAGATCGTATAAATTGTTTACGTAATTTTGCACTAAAGTATGTATACTCGTCCAATCATCAGCTGAATCAGCAAATAAATATACATTTTTGCTCGAATGTCGGTACTAATTCTAAAATAATTAAAAATACTGTGAAAAAGGTATTGAACCTTGGGCGAATACACTTGTATTAACTAAAGGGCCATTATAGATTCTATTTGGTGGTTATATAACAAAGGCAACGTTATTATTTGTACATAAAGAAAAGAAATGTATGAATTATTAACTAATTAAACACAAAGAACTCAAATCTGCTTTGGTGAAATTATTTAAATTATACAGTTGTAGCCACTTGGTGATGGTAGGTTTTCTTACATATGTGTTCAACATCTGTTGCCAAATGAAGCTGAATTCCCATGTGAAGGGGAGAGTTGGCGCAGTCCCGTTAAACACATTTGCCTCAATACTATTTTGTTAAACCTTAGGAATCTACAAAATATCTTTTCAGCACAAGCTATTTGGGTATAATCCATTTGTTCTCGCAGTACCAAGGTATTAGATGTATAATATCTCTTACAGTTTCTGCATATTCAACATCCATGAAGTCCCTCAGTTTAAACAAATACATTTTGCTAACTACTTCAATCATATTTTATATTTCCTTTCATAATAGAGTAAAACATGGTGCAAGGTCACCCACATAGTTACTTTGGACTGCCTCCTACCATTTGCATAATTTGTAGTTATAGGTTTATTTTATACTATTCATCAAATTAATTTTTAGACGCAAGTCATCAGAGATACGTATCTTCCGCGCGTGAATATTCGGTATCGATATTAAATAAGCATAGTTAGATTAACTAACGATCTTTGCTTATGCTATCAAACAATGACGTGCGTCTAAAGATCCATTTGACAAACTATATATTTTGATCCAGTTTCCATCATACCAGTTTCAGTTTTCACCAGTTTTTCAATAAAAAACTAAAGCAAATAAAACAGAAGTATTTATAGCTTTAAAGAATTGAAAAAAGGAATCTGTAAAAGTATTACATCACTACTTTCAACAACTTTGCTTTAACATGGTAGCCAATTACTACTATAGGAAGTTATGTCATAAATGCAACTCTTTTTATTATATATATATTAGAGGCACTCTAAGTTCCAATGCCACGTCATCAATAAATCGTGACGTCAGGTTTTACGCCGTTGCCGAATACTAGTCTGCGAACTCTCAACATTTAAAATGGCCGGACCAAAGACAACCGACAACATTTTATGTATTTCATCAAATATAGCCAATAACAGCAACGTAAAAGTACTGCGATATGGAAAATATAATAATTAAGTAAATAACTATTTCTTTTACATTTCTAACTGTGATGAAACGAGCGTTTGTATTAAAAAACACTGTTGCGTTATCCATTGAAATTTACTTTAATTATTAAGTATTATGTTATAGTTATGTACTAATATAAAATACTTTTAATTTATTTGTGTGGTCGCATTGCATATTTATGGCGTCATTTTATTATATGTATGACGTCGCATTAATGACGTGCATTGGACATTATCGTGTCCCTTATATATATATATATAATAATTTAAGTTTCTTGATACCACCAACGTGGGGGGAATATATAGTTATATGTACATAATACATATATATGTACAGGGTGTCTTTGAAATAAAATAAAAATGCACGAAAAATGAAATGGAGTAATTATATAAAGCATATATCCAAAAAAATTTGAGTCGATTACGATGCGAAAGTCAAAACTAAGGAAAAGACCCAGGAAATTGTAATATGTGCCGCCCAAAGATGCAGAATGTCTGTACATAATACGTTCATCCGACTAAACTCGCATATATACGCGCATACTGCCTACACTGCAATAATACAGCTATCGATTTTATGAAAACTACAAGATAGGACTGCCTACCTTTCAAACAGCATGTTAAAGCGTTCGATAACATGCTTATGTACGAATATTTCGGCTGTGAATAACACAAATTTTTATGTTAAATATATATTTAATATAAAAAGAATATGTGGTCGTATATAAAGAAGCGGAGCCTGTAATTATTCATTTCATGATTCGGTCACAGAAATTTATATGAAAAGTCCTCCAGCACATAAAACGATACAGAGACGTACTAACAATAATGTTATGTCATGCGAGTGTTATAAAAGCATGAGACAGTAAGCCATTTTCTTGTAATTTGAAAAGAAAGCTATGTAAATGACTAAAGAGGCTATGCTAACGAACTAAACTCATTACTAGGTTTTGAATAAATTGGCAAGCTGCTTTGGTGTCAAGCAAAGTTCATTACCAGTACCTAATTATAACAATGATATATTGAGTGTTAATGTGAATTGTACGTACACAGTAAACTCTATTAAAAAAGTAATTACGAAATGGACGTTGTGAAATCGAGTTACTAGCATATCTTTATGATCGAAATAAACTTGTTACTCAAAGGAACGAACAATATGAAACAGTAAAACGAGGTGTTTTGCAATGAGCGGAAGTATTTCTATTTGCTAGTAATAAAGATTGATACTTATTAATTAAGGTAAGTGCAAATTGCTACATTAAAGGAGTTAGAGTCACTCTTGGGCAATATATTTACTTACAAAATTTCAAAAACTGCTATTATATATTATTATTATCCATATCTGAAACGATTAATGTCCATTGCTTCTGGCTTCTAGCGCTTCCGTCATTACTAGGCCGCAGACACTGTGACATACATAGTAGTTACAATAACTACCGCCTATGAATAACTGCTAATTAATCATGAGCAATACATATACTATAATTCCTGCAGAATACTTATTCTCGAGGCAGATATTAACAATCTCAATTAGATAGGATAACATTACCGTCTCTAAGTAAAAGTATTCAATACTGCAATGCTAAGGACTACATTTTTTTACTGATGAAGAAGTGAAAGCGCTTGTTATACAAAGCAGATTCTACGATGTATAATTTCATTGTCAATGGAAATGAATCATCAAATATATTGTGACTTAACAGATCTAAGCATTTTTCAGCGTGTTGAGATTGCGATTGCCATTTCTTGAGCTCTTTCTTCGATGTACACTACTGTTCATATATATGGGAACGACTATAGAATTGACGTTTTCTTTGATTGGTTCATAGTACTAATTATTCGTAGATATTGGACATTGCGAAAAGAATATCTAACAACGAAAAAGAAACAGAAAATACAATAAAATTTTAACCTGGAGTTTTTGCTAAAGGCCTCATGCGCTGCTAACTCCTTTTTTTTCGAATTCTTTTCTCCAATTCATCCCACACCAGTTCCGTTAGCAACAGATCTGGACTCTGGTACTTGGTAATGCCTTTTCTTATAAGATTCTCATATAACCTTCCTTACGCAAGGTCCCACCTATGATTATCAAATCGCCTGTAGCTATACCCCACCAAAACCACCCTAAACTATTACACTACTTCCACCATGTTTCGCAGTAGGAATCACACATTGGTCACATTCTTTCTACATTCTACCGCCTCACAAATGATCGACGTTTTGAGTTTGAATTCCTCACTCCATAATACCTTATACCATTGCTTATTGCTTATTTTATTTTAAAAATACTATAATAAATTGATGTTCTGTGGTCTCTTTCGGCCTGACCATTTCCTATTCCAAACTGAATAAATTATTACATTACTCAATTTTTATCCAGGTAAATACAGTGTAAGTGCTTGTTTGAAGGCTGTACATTATCTATTAAAACTTTACTAATGCAAGAAACCTTCTATAATTTTTAGTAAATGAAACAGCCATGCTTGTTTATATATTTTATTCAAAATTATATATACATACCATACATAAATTTCTCCTCCGACATGGATCTGGGGTTTTCAGTTTATTGAATAATTAAGGGATGGATGATGGTGACTAGATGGGCAACACTTCTTTCCACATTTCATTACCATATCCGTCTCTTCTAATACGTGCATATTGGTACGATATTGTTTGTGACCAAATTAACGAAATAACACTAAATTCACAGCGATAAGAAGGTAAGCGAAAAGTTGATCACATTCCTTTAATAAATGCACCATATATACTTTTCTTTCTTATTTGTTTTTAATAAATTTAATCATTCAACTTTAGACATAGCTGTTGCGTACTGTACATTATTTTCCTCCAACCACTGTAGGATTTCAGCCTTTATTGGGCACTTGTTTTCTTGTCCGGTGTACTATGGTACGTATTGTATGCAGTTACTCGTCTACACTTTGTAGGAGTCGATTTGTTAACCAATTTGTTGTATAAATAAACCGTTACCCGTTTCACCATAGTGTTCCAATGCCTGCGATTTGGAACCTGCACCTTTGTTGTAACGGTTGTCGGTTTCCGTCGTGTCACTAGGTTTTTTATCTCTGACGTTTTGCGAACAATTGTGGTTCGCAACGGGCAACTATTACGACTATGACAAACGGCCGTGAAAGTCTGAGATACTTCACAGGTATAGCAGTAAACTCCACTCACACAAATTAATTAATTATGCGGAACGCAGCGTTTCGAGAGCACGTGGGCTCCCATTGTCAACCGTGTTACCGACTGTGATACTATTTAACTTGCACCTTTGATTAAACTCTTTTTGGTACCAACATTGACAATGATAGACTTTTCGCCAGCATATCTTGCTATGATCGTTTTTGATTTCTGTTTGAGTATATCCATGTTTCATCCAGGAAAACAATCTTCCGGTGAATGCAATTTCTATACATTCAATTAATGCTTGTGTGCTCACCTTTTCCAAATTTAACACCCTTACGCTTTAAAAGTATTGCTAAATAGAAGTTGCTAATATAATAATATAATTGTCCTTGTTATTTCCAGAGATTTTGAAATAATATATTTATATATAAAAATGTAACACTATATAAGGATTACGCAAGTGTGCGATTATATGCGTACATATTGCAAAAAGTATTTCGTACTTATATTTTAACCGGTTCTGGCACATCTTGGGTTTGAAAGTGTGGTCGGGTTCTGATTTTCGCTGGAATATTTAAAACAATGGTGTGTCCCTTCCTCTGGTTGATAGAATACAAAAGTTTCTTAGGAAACCTTGTAGTGTCTCAACAAGTAGAAATAACATTTAGCACTACGATTGTAATTTTTTGCCATTTTTTGTCATTTTCTATCAATATGACTAAGTTATAGTAATAAAAATAAAAGTAAGAGAAGTATTTGGAACAACTTGCCTAAATGTTCAAAGATCACTGCAATTGCTCTTAAAGAAACAGATTTTTCGAATAACATAGCAAAAGCAGTAGAGTAGGCACAACAAATAACTTCAAATGTCAAAACAAGTTAAGATGCAAAATGCAATTGACCTGAACTAACCATAACAGTACGTATGTACGCATATGGCGTAATCTGCGTAAGCCGTTCCGTATATCAAATGCTTAGTAGGCAAACGTTTGAATTCATGTTTTTATCTCGTGTTGTCATTTCACTGTTTTAATCTTCATTTAATTACTTCTTGCTTTTCTGTAGTTTTTTTGTGAGTTACATTATCTGATTTTCGAGCAAAATACTACGCATACGTAGGTGACCGATTATTTTTTCTTTTACGTTACCGAATGTGCCGTGTCTAATTAAATGCAAACCTGCTGGAATTAAGATCGAATTAAGTTTAAATGGCAGTAGTTTCGGTACAATGGGCTCTGCATTTGATACATCGATGAGATCATCATGATACTAGAGCATTGTGGAAGAATAATATTCGCTTACTAATACATTTTGCTTTTGCGGTTGTTTTATTCATTGTTCATAAATTCAATTGGATCTTAGAATGTAAATTGTAGGCCAACTGGAAGTTTCGTCGAAGTTCCAACGATTGATTTCCACATTTTCCTTTTATTTATTTTTGCAGTTGTTAGATTGCCGTTCATAAATATATAATCGATTAATAGCGTATTCTGTTATGTATTATTGTTTACATATAAAATAACATGGTTTGCAACAGATTAGATAATGTATACCATAGATAAGAAAATCATATCATGAAAGTATTTATTTAATATGTTACAATAATCGAAATTTTAAGTATCCATTCAATCTTTGCGATAGCATTTCCTGATTTCACTTATTCATAAAGTTACTTCTAGAATTTTATCATTGACTTCGTACACTATTACTGCACCTACACTACCGTCCGTGTATATAACGACGACTATAACATTGACGTTTTCTTGGATTTGAATTGAAATATAGAGTTAGTTTATAGATAGAAATTTGACTGCGCGAAAAGGGCGTTTAATAACGAAAAAGAAACAGAAACTATTACAAAATTTTAATTTAAGGTGATTTCTTTCAGGCGTTCTTCTAATCAGGCATTCCAGATAATTACCTGTAATTTCAGTCCATGCTACCTGGAGCTTCTGCCAAAAATCTCGTGTGCTGTTAACTCCTTTCTACTTCCATTGGCAACAGATCTGGACATTGGGGTGGCCAAATCATCTGTATGCCTTCTTCCTAGACCGATATCAAATAAGTTCTACATAAATTAGATGAATGTTTGGGATCGTTATCTTCTTGGAAGATAAAATTTTGACCACATAATTATTCAACGTTTGGCGCAAAATTCTTCTGTAAGATTCTCAGATAATTCTATTTACGCAGGATCGCATCTCAGGCGATCACACTATTTCCACCATGTTTCACAGTAGGTCACTTACTCTTCCTTCAGTCTGCGGCCTCACAAATGATCGACAATAAAATTGAAATGTATAATACAGAGTATTAAGTTGTTAGTATTAATATTTCTGTGTTTGTGTATACTTTTTATAGTCGTCCCCATACATATGGATGATAGTGTACGTGTTAAAATAAAAATTTCCCAATGAAGTGTGTGTAACAGTATAATATGTAGTTATCACACCGTTTTATCGTCTACGTACGATTTTAATTGCTTAACATAAAAATTTGTATTACATGATGCAACTGTGATTTACGTGCTGCCATCATATTTGAAAGATTTTAAAATTAGTTTCTTAATTAAGCTTCGATTTTAATAAAGTGTAATGATATTAATACTAACGTTGTTTGTTTTGTCGTTTTCGGATGTTATATATTATATTGCAACTAATATCACTTTCGATCTAAAAATCACGATTTACTTACGGTAAAGTATGTTACCAGCATGACCACCAAATTCCTCCAACTCATAATTTTGTGCCGTTTTGTGCTGGCACGTATAATAAGCGATTAATTATTTTAATATTTATTAATAATTACTTAGTTATCGTTCTTATTTAGGGACGAGCTGGAAAAATAACTTAAAGCACCTGTTACGTACGTGTTTTACAATATATCAGTATATACATTCTCATCTAGTACTTTTTTGTGTTGCCCTGTGTTTATGGTAATACCTTTTTCCTTATTATCTACCTATCGTTAGATCTAACCAAAATTGGAACTGCAAAAAAGTGTAAGTCCCGAATATTATCGGAATTGCCCTCTACGACCTTATATTCTTCTCGTATGGTAGTATTGTTAAAGATAGATAAAATATTTTCAAAGATGATATACGTAGGTCGCCTTTTCAATTTTCACAAAAGCTGCGAAAGAAAAAATTCAAAATATTCGCATTTAAGATTTATACACTATCGCATACGTTCCAACAAATTTTTAAAACGTTTTTATCTACTGTGTAGTAAGTTGGTATCTCAAAAACATGGTTCGTGAAATGCTTCAACAGCTTCTGATGAAAATGAAAATCATTGTGTACGCATATGTTATTTGACATTCCTGAACACAAAGAAAAGCCCGAGCACAAATCAGGTAGAAACAGGCAATAAGACGTTAATTCGATATTTTTCTCTTTCAAGTCCATTGTAAACGTACTTCGCGAAAACTCGTATTGTCATAACGAAGAATGATTGCTTGTTTTGATGCCGTTGATAACTTATGGAAAACAAAATTTTGTGCACTATTCAGCATAAACTATTCTATGATTCTTTAAAAAATGGTTACGATATATTCAGCACAATTGGAGAAGCAATCGAACATTTTATTAGAAATGCTACATGAACAACAATTTTTGTTGAATTCGGTTCCCAAAACAGTGAATTGTTGTTTAGCTTCCGGCTCATAGGAATATATCCAAGTTTCATCACGTGTTCCGATATTGTAGACGGATTTTGAAGTTTCTTGGTGGAATTTCTTCAGTATTTCTGTATACCAATTAACACGAACCTTTTTGTTAGATTTTGTCAAATTATGCGGAATACACTGAGAATAGCTAAGTGTTCGTGCAAAATCGAATGTACAGCAGTTGTTGATACGCGTTTTTCAATCACCATCAATATTTTTTGGAATAACAAGTAATTTTGGTAGTGTGTTTTCTGATAGTGATTCACGCTCAGATGTTGACGAGTTCATCGAATGCATTGTTGTTGAATTAGACGTTTAGTAAAATCTTCCAACGAAATTCACGTGAAATTTCGAATTTTTTACAGAATACCTTTTTCAAACACTAACTATAAACAAACTATTCAGTCAAATTGTAATCTACCACTATTTTCACAATACAAAACATTAAATTTTATGAAAACAGTAATGACACATCCCAATAGCACGTAGTGGTTGTTTGTTTAAAGCTTAAGAGGGGGGACTACGTGAAATATTGCTATAATATACCAATTCAGTCGTGATAAAATGTGTTTCATTGAAATAGTTCCTAAGAACATGAAAACCATAGTGCATTTTAAACTTTCTTCAATTCAGTATCTTATAAGGAACACTACGACGTTCTGATTTTTGTTATTTTGTATACATCTTCTACTTTATTAGTTTTAGAAATAATTCTTGCCGTTGTTAAAGACGGTGGGTTATGAATTTTTAATATTGCTATCGAACTTGTCTGCAATTAGCAAGAAGTGTATATATTCGGAACTTGTACTAATACTAATTTTAAAATTTTAGCATTAACTTGGCATTTTATTGCATACCGTGACGCATTTCTAAAGAAGACATCGACTAATAATTCTATATATGGTCGCTATGAACTAATTACAAGTCTAAGTTCATAGCAAATCAAAAATAATTTATAAAATACCGTAAATTGCCAATGTTGATTGGTTTCTCATTCGTTTCATGTCATTGTAAATATAGTTACTGTTTCCAGGAAACTTTGTCCCTTGCGTGTTCTACATACATTACATTGTATGTATATTTTTATAAGGTTCAATGTATATTTACGAGGACGCATTGGAAATCATATCTTATACAGTTTGTTTAAAAAACTATCGAACATGTTTGTGTGCAAAGTTATTTACAGTTCCTGTGGTTAAATATTTTTTTTTGTTTGTAGTAACAAACGTTTTACATAACTTTCTCTAACAATAGTTTTTGAATTTGTAGAACACTAAATTGTACATTTTATTAACTAAAGTTTTGTATAGTGCGACCATAGACAAATTCAGATCTTAATGAAACATGGTAGGTATGTTGAGACTTGAAAATTTTTTGTTTGTGCTGTGAAACACCCCTCCGAAAGTTTACAGATTTTCACTTTTCTTGATGTAATTATTGAACGGAAATAGATAGAACAAAAATTTAAATGCAAATGTCGTACCTTATCGAAAGGTTTTTAGGTCCTTCAAGATGTATAATCGATACTACTTTTGAAGTAAATATGGATACGACTTTGGAGTTTCTTCCGTTTAAACCACACTCCGTCGAATTAATTGACAGCGAATATCCAATTTCTCAAAGAGATATAGAAGGGTATTTACAGGAAGACTCGCGACTTTGTGCATCAGAAGATATGAAGTACAAAGAAGATGCTGTTAACTATTGGCAGAGTGGGAAATAAGCGACTTTCTGTCGAGAGTAGGTGCAAAAGAGATTTAAAAAGGTAAGCTGTCTACGACAACTGTATCGAGATAAGTCAACATCAATATCTCAATACGAGAAAAAATTGGGGAAATGAGTGAACTGAATACCATTATACAAGATATAGACATACAAAAATGGTCATTAAAAGCCAACGCAGACATTAAACTAGAAAACTTCAAAGCTTCAATGAAGTGGATACTGAATTTCAAAAGAATATATAGAATTGTTTCGCGCAATTAGAAAAGATAGTTACTGATTTTATTACTGAAGTAATTACCAGTAATCCAGAACTATGGCGTCGAGCATTAGTGCAGATGAAAACGGTTTCAACTTGGAGATACATTCCGGACGCTCACTATACTCTATTTTTTAATTCGGAGGAGTCTTTTTAAATTGAAGTGCCAAAAAGTAGGCTAGCTGTTGGTCAGTTTTCGGCAAAAATTACACTAGGGATATTTGATATATTGCCGGGCGCCATATTGTTACAACTGATTAACGTTAAGATCGCGTATTTTTCTGAGTGCGTTTGTATTTAATTTTCCTCTCTAAATTTGCGGTGTAATAATAACTACGTAACTACAACTGATATAAAATCCTAGCTAGTTTTAAAACTTCTGCCAAAAAGTAGCTTGGAAAAATTCTGTTGTGTAAACGCGTCTTTTCATTTTACTCTCCTGAATTAAAAAAAATCAGTATAGTATTCTAAGGTACGAAGAAAATTCAAGCTGCTGTTCAGTCTGTATAAGCAACAACCCACAGTTATACTATTCTCCCAGTAGTATCTGCATCTGGTAAATTCCTACTCTCTCCACTATTGGTAGTATTAAAAGAAAATGGTAGCAAATTTGGGCCCCAAGTACAACAAGCCCAATTTCTACCTGCAAACGTTGTTATTCAAGCCCGAACTTTGGGTAAATTTACCACTGACTTACTTAACAATTTGTTTCTTTATACTTGCTTATCAAACACTAGGCCAAAGAGTCTTATACTTTTAGGCTAATGGACAGGTCACTCTCCGGGGTCTTTGAAGAAAGAAGATCCATCCAACAAAGATGCTCAAGTACTTACAATACCATGGAAAACAAAAGGTATGATTCAATTACTGGACGTCTATGGATTTCTAATATGGAAGGGATTTGTACGACGATTTTCTGATTTGGTCCTTCTTTTAAATAATGATGTTAATCTCCATTTGCGAAACAATGTCATAAAATTGCAATCATTAATACGCACCAATTGTCGTCCTCCAAATACGTCACGATTCTTGCCTTTCCAAACCAAGACCTTTGTTGTTTTTCGTACAAGAACTTTTTATGTTTGAAGCATTTTTTATGATTTTCATTACCGTACCAAATCATAAATATATAATTTAAATACGCATTACAATAAATACTTTATTCATTGTTATTAATGCTAAGGATTTGCTATCACATGTAATCCCGTGTTTACATTTGTATGAATTATCAACATTAGGACGTACTAACTGATGCAATTTTACTAATTAATGATGGTTTTGCTTTAAGTAGCGTAATATATGTCTTGTTCTACACCTTTGGAACATCCTGTATAAATGAAAATGCTTTAAAATCAATAAAGGGTGTTAAAGATGAACACCTTGCTTTAATTTCTTCTTTTCCATATTACTACAATCAGCTCTAGCATAAGAGGATGGCGCTTAAATGCAATACCGTGTATATACCGCAATGGTGTATCCTAAAAGACTTTTCGATAAGGTACAACATTTGCATTTAAACTATAATTAATTTTTAAATAAAAGAAAAGTGAAAATCTGTGAATCTTGGAAGCGGTGTTTCACCCTTTCCGAATGAATTTCAACACAAACAAAAAAATATTCACAAGTACCAACATACTCTACTCACCTAATAAGTTTAATTAAGATCTGAATTTGACACCCCGGAACCTTTTCTTGTTACAGCTATATTTGTATGGCAAATTAATATAAGTTTTGCTACGTAGATACGTAGTAACGTTGTATATTTAATTGTCACTATGATGATACAATTGATGACCTATTTACAATAGTCATATCGGACGTGTCTTAAATTCAATCTATTTCAACTTTCAGCTACGATAAATGAACAATAAGATAAATTTGGTGGTTTTGCAAGCAAACTGTATTCGTGAACGAATCACTATATAATTTGCTCGCATGTAGTAGGTAATTGTTACGAATTTCCTGTTGAGTTTGTGTTGAATATGATGTCGAAATCATGTAATAGCGTAAAATATACTCGAAGTGAAATCTAATCGCGGTGTAATTACTTTCAATCAGCTTCTACATAAAAAAGGATGCAAAAGCATTGTTGTTATTATTATATTAAATCATTTTACTTACGTGAGTAATCGTAAAATTATCTATTAATACGGGAATTCGCTGTTTGGAGATTATATTCGTTATCGTCGTTAATAATACCCCACACATCCGTTGAAAGAAAGATTATTCTTAAAGAAGTTCTTCGTTAGCTTGAAAATCTTCATAAACATCAATTACTGCACGCGTAGTGTTTTTTCTTAACGGGAAGTGGACGATTTAATTGAGTTTAATGACACTAAACCGAATTTTTTACGCTCAGTTTGAAATTACAGGCTTTAATGGATTTCATTTCATCTAAGGTAAGATTTTGCGCATGGAACCGTTCTTGTTGGATTTTGAGTAACTATTCAAAATCACGTATTATGATTCTCATTCTTTCTGCAATATATATTTTAGATTGATTTCATTCCGTTTTTAGAGAGTCTATCGCATAAGTAAACGACGACAGTAAAGTTCCGGTCATTATAGTGTTGCTTGGAAGTTGTGAACTTGCTATTTGGTTATTAAGCGTTTCTTAGCACAAAAATGCTTATTCGAACGCAAAGTTAAAATGGTGATTTCATTTGTGAAGATAAAATATTGTTTATTTTTATAGCAAAGCAAAATATCAGCTAGAATGCCTCAATACCTACTGATGTATTAGTAATTAGCCCGTCCTTGCTTGTCATGTCGCCAAGTTCTTAGTCATCTACAATGGGGAAAGCGAGTTTGGCGGAGGTAATACTGGGTCTCTTAAAACTCTTCCAACTTGTTTTGTTTACTGTGAGAAGACAATCATTGAGAGGGAAGTGGGGTGTGCGCGAGTTTTATAAAGACTGTCACTATAGTGCGGCGAAACTTTTCTAATCTCTGTAATTTGCGTTATATTAGACAAGCACCGTGTACCCTTCTCATCAAAAAAGACATCAAAAGATGACCAGCTCGATAATGAACAAACCTTGGATGGGGCGAAGAAGCACGTCAAGAACCTCGAAAAACGTGGAGAGCCTGCACCAGCCGGATCGCGAGCCCCGTGGTCTTTCTGTTCGCGAAAGTGCAAGTGCCTTAAATGTTTCTAAAAGCTCCATACATCGCATATTGCGTAAAGATTTGTGTCTCATCCCCTAAAGGTTACATTTAATGCAAAAACTAAAAACAACTGATGCTGCTGAGAGGCTCAACTACGTTAATGAAGTGATTTAACGGTTTCGGTTCTTTAACAATATTTTGTTCTTAAATGGATCTTAATAGCCTCTTAATAGCCATGTAAACAGGCAAAACTGCCGTTACTGGAGTTCAGCAAATCCAAAACAGAAGCACTAGAGGCCACTCGCCAAAACTTACTGTTTGGGCTGCAGTGTTGGCGCAGGGAATTTTAGAAGAGTGCCAGCAAAATTTCGGAACTCCTTGAGAATACATAATTTTTAAGAAATAAATTCCCATCGTCTGCATTTTAGTAAAAAATAAACATGTATTCATTAAACTTGGCCATTATTTTATTATATTCTTTTTATTTTGAAAAGGATCTTTGGGACACCTTGTATTTGTGGCGACCGTCGCCACATTTGTGTTAATTCTTTCCACTCTTGATATGAGGTAGTCAATCGTTTTATCGTTGTATTCTTTTGCTTTGTAATTGTGTAATTAAATATGATGTACTGAAGGGTAAAAACGACCATTGGATAACAGAGTGAAAAAGTGTATTGGCAAATTTTCTGATTTATTTTATAATGGTAGTAAAATTATGCGTCAAATTCGCGATAAACCGTTGGTGTGGTGCAGCAAAAGCGATTATAGAAAGTATGTAAATAGTACAAAATACGCAAATAATGCCATAGAGAGAATAATTTATATTTGATTTACTGCTCGCCTATTGCACAAAGAATCGTTTGGACAGTTCTTAAATAAATACAATCTCAAGTGGAAGCTATCATCTCGGTCATCTCTGCCCTGTACGTGAGGAAATCGAAGAAGGATCCAGAGCAGAAGTAAAAGATAAATAGCGATGGGGATGTGACGACATACCCAAAAAAACTATTATGCCTGTTATGTTATAGCACATGTACTGGAACCACTTAAACAGAGATTTCTGATTTTATTAGCTAGCAAAAGATTAGAAAAGAGTATTGGTTAAGCACTTACGATGGAACAAAAAATTAAAATTTTATCTAACCAACTGTTGATATTTATGAGTGATGGTGCCGTGACCATGCGATCTATTGGTTGTTCTCTTGCAGAAGACTATAAACTGATTTTTATATGTGACATGTAAAATTCATGCTTTATATCATGTACAAATTTTTCGAGAATATTTTCCAAAGGTGGATCCATTAATAGCAAATACTAAAAAAGTGTTTCTCAAATCTCCCAAACGAACTTGAAAATTTCACAGATGGTACGCCTAAAACCACCAGATCCAGGTCTTACAAGGATTTTTATTATTTTCAGTATATTCAACAAATTAGATCTGTAATTGTATAATTCAATCTTGACTAAGCTGCAGCTGTTCAAAAAAGCCAGTAAGATCTTAAGATATTTCCCTTGAAATAGCTTTAAAGGACTATTTATAACAATTATAGAGGATTACTTGACATAATAGAAAAATTGGCAAATACTGGGTTGCTGTTATTGGAACCAGTGGACAAAGTGAATACATACATTGCTGCGCAATACAGTCAACGCAAACAAACAGTTGTTAATAGAGAAGCTTCAATAGTGTTATAAGAAAGGATTCCAATTTTACAAAGTTACGACAAATTTGTGATAATGCGTGCGCAGATCCATTAATTAGTTTCAAAAATTATTTCATTTATACCTGCGTTACCTCCGTAGGTGCCGAACAGACTTTCCCGAAATACAGACAAATGTGGAAACCTATGTACATACTTACATAATGCTGAAGAATTTTTTTGTCCAATTTGTGCTACGTAATAACAGCTTGAAACAGTTTACTCGCATTACAAACCACACACAGGGAAGTGAGATAACGATCATATTAAAATAAAGATAAGATAGAAGTAATCGGAATGAGTAGAGTGAATCTAGGGCACTATTGTCAAATTGTTAATGTTGAGCTCCTGGTTATTTGGTTTTTTCCATTCGCTTTTTTTGTTGTCAGGGAGTGGCGATTGTGTTGAACATGCTAAGTGTGATGGAGGTATCGTTTGCGTGATGGTTTATAAATCAGGACAAACCGTATATATTTACATTTGCAGCCAGAACTGTTGGCAGCCGTTTTTAAAGTTTCTGGTACGTTTAGCGGTCAAATTCAAACACCTAGCGTAGAAATATAAGAATCATAGAAGAATCATATACACGGCTTTATAAATGAAAATCGCTGTTGAAATTAAAGTTTATTACAGTTCATTAAATACGTATGTCGTTTTTTTTGAATAACACAACCACCACGGTTCCCCAGTTTCAAACAGAAAAATTCTGCATACTTACATCTAGCATGTAACAGATTAACAAATAGAACGACTACAAATGATTCAGATATAATACATAACAAAAACAAGAATGATATGGGAAGGCTACGGAAAAATGAGATTACAATTAGAAAAAAACGAGACTCATTTTTTAAATTTTGCTGTTCTGTTTCTGGATATGATTATTGATATGGGAATTGATCAGATTTTAAAGATTTTTATGGCAGCGGAAGTTATTCTTTGCTGAAAAGATTCAAAAGACTATATAAAAAGCGAAAAGGACATTACCACTTGTAATAGGTTAGCAAAATTAAAGCACAATTCTAAAGAGTTATAAAAAAGAAACAAAGATGAAGTTACAATATCTGGGATTGCAAATGAGTAATGAAGGTAAAAGCGAATATGGGTTTTGTAGTAAGGACTGAGGTACGCAAAAATTCACAGCTAATCATGGTACGTGCTGTTACAGATTTCACGCGCTAGATCTTTGGAGTCTGAAAATCTAAAGTTTATTGTAGTAGAGCAATCAACTGGCAGCGAGCCTTGAAAGGGTCATTTGTACTTCGTATGTGTGGACGATGTACTGGAAGCTAGAAAGACTTAAAGACAATAATGGAAAAAGTTACACGTGTAGTATCGGGAATGGTCTCAATATTAATTATAAATGAAAGAACACAGTATATGTAGCTAAATAATACACATTGCACTCATAGAAGAAAATCGATCATATCTTGTGTTTTATATGGTTAACTAGAGATAACTGATCTGTGAGGTTGCTTCATGGAGAAGCAAAGAAAATAAATTAGAAAGTGAAATTATAATCCATAGTACTTTAGGAATGCAAAACTTGATCTATGTATAAACAAATAAAAAATTAATGGAAATATGGGGAAGAAAGTTCTTCAAAAGGTTATTCAAAGAAAGAAATGGGCTGTCAAACTTCATGGTGGAACAACGGTTGCTGTGGTACATAAAGAAGAAAAAGCTAGTTGAACAATAACTACAGCTATATCAGAAGAGTAGAGAAGGAAAAGAGGACGAAAACAAAAGTGAATTATTGGGTAGATAAGCGATCATAGCGGGGAAGGATGAAAAAGATAAAGCTATAGATATTAATTGCACAACTTCTTTTGTTAACTACAAAATTCGACATATTTTCATATGTATGTACTTTAAGACTGTTTATATATACCATTCTCATAATCTCCATCATCCTTACATGAACGGTCATATACGGAATACAGTGAAATCTCCCTTGAACGGACACCAACGGGACCAACTGAAGATGTCCGTTCAGGAGGGTTGTCAGCATAAAAGAAATATATCGTAGATACAACAAATATCGTGTTTTAACGAAAAATGAATATATTAAAGAAACTGGGACATTTAAATCGTATATGTATATAAATGTTTTTAAAATAAATAAGAAACTTTAAACTTAAGAAAAAAAAGTTTATTTCCGTGTTACAAAGTATAATATATGTACATAGATGTAGTATGCAATACAAAATAATGAAATGAATAGTCACTGTTTGTCTTCTCTTTTTCTTTAAAATGGCGTCTTGAAATCGTATTTCTAATTTAGAAAGAAGCTCCAAAGACCCTGTATCTCCGTGATTTTAGACAAAACTTTTGAGCTGCTTGGTCAGGGTAATAGCGTTACTCTTTTAATTTGGGATAGCTTCTGTTGGCACTGGAACCTCATCCACATTAGAATCTTCCGAAAGTTCTTGCATTTCAACTGGATTTGCGATTTCTTGTTCTGAATCTGGATCTTCAACATACAAATCTTCATCTACGTTCAAAAAATCATTAAGGTTTTCATTATCCGTCAATTTCAATAAATTCTTATTTTTGAGGATATCTGAAAGTACACTAAGAGGCAAATCATCTTCTAGGTCAGATGTATCAGCCTCAGTTAATTGGTCATCACTTTGCATATTTACATGATTAAATATTGCTTTGCGGAAGCAATTTTGAACTGTCTCTTTGGTTTCTTGGTCCCAAGCGGTTTTTGCCAAATAAACTGCATCCAGTGGTGTAATTTTCTTTATTAACTCAAAAGCTGTACCAGCAGTTTCAATGTTTACTAGCAGATATTTGAGTATTAGACTTCGGTAATAAGTTTTAAAATTCTTTATAATCCCCTGGTCAAGTGGTTGACAAACTGATGTACAATTAGGGCTAAAAATAATATTTTTATATTATTTAACCGAACGTCTTTCGGATGAGATCCCGTTTGTCTAAAAATAATAAAATGTTTCTTTTTTCTTTAGCCATTTTCCAATCTAGGTCTTGCAACCACTCTGTTATAATTTGTCCTGTCATACAAGCTTTCTTATAATATTTCCAAGTTACAGGCAGGTTATTTATATTAATGTTTTTAAAAGCTCTGGATTTAGCTGCCCTACCAATGACTAGGAGTTTTTCTTTTTCACCCGCCATATTTGCACAATGCAAAATTGTAAACCTCTCTTTGGGATACTTACTCCCAACACATTTTTGCTTCTTTAATGTGAGTGTTTTGTCGGGTAGAGCCCTAAAGTACAGGCCTGTCTCATCGGTATTATAGGCGTCTTTCGGTGAATATCCCTTGCTCAAAGAAGGACATTTTTGTAAAAACGATGAAACATCTTCAGCATTAACCGAAGCTCCTTCTCCCGAAATCGCTTTAAACCTTATATTGTGGCGGATTCTCAATTTATTGAGCCAACCAGAAGAACCACTGAATGTAGAATGCCCCAAAGAAGCGGCTACTTCTCTTGCTTTACATCGTATTAGCGGACCTAAAAAAAAATATTTTTTTTTGCGTTTTTGTCACGACAAACCTATTGGTAATCTCACTTTTTTTATCTATTTTAGAATTTAACGTGAAAAGAAGATCGACGCTTTGATACAAGAAAACCTTATCTAAAAAAATCATATGCATACCTGTTAAAGGAATCCCCTTATGCCGAGCTGCTGTAAACCAGTCATAACACAATTTGTCAATTTTAGTACCATCACCCGTCAAAAAGCTTCTTTTTTCATTCAAATTGCTGTTCGACATCCATTTGTTTAGAAGGATTTCTTTATGTTTAATTATATCTGCAGCTTGTGTTTTTCCAATATTAAAACGCTTGGATAAGTTCCTTACACTTAATTTCTCTTTATTGTAAACTTCAACAATCTCAATTTTTTGTTTAAGCGTGAGAATTTTTCTATTTGGAGCCATTTCTACAATGAATGTGTCGCCCACTGTGTCTTTTCCGCATAGACATCAGACTAATATTGAAAGCAGATTCAATCGAAAGCGTACACCCAAATAATAAGAACGGTAAATCCCCGACCAATTTGGGGAAGTCCCAAATTCACGCCAGGCAAAAATGCAGGATATAGGCTGCGTTTGTACCGAAAGATTAAAGTCGGTAAATTTCCGGTTTACTCGGGGAAGTCCCAGCGAAATTGGCGCGCGGCGCGATTGAGAAGTGCATTAGCAACACTCTCGATATAAAAATAAGATAAGGCGTTTCTTTTTATTTTATTTTTTTGTCCGGTTAAGAGAACATTTTCTCGTGTCCGCGTCCGTTCAAGAGAATGTCCGTCCAAGAAAGAGTTAATACAATGGAAATTATATGAGAGCCGGTCGGGACCATGAGAAACTGTTCGTTTAAGGGATATGTCCGTGTAAGAGGGGTGTCCGCGAAGGGGAATTTCACTGTATATCATTTTTATGAAGGATTAAATTTGAAAACGTAAAGACGATATTTCTTCTGGCATCTCGTACATCTGGAGCTATAAACGAAATGCCTTTGAAATTATTCAGTAGGTGTACCATTTTATAGATGACTTTTATTGATATATTCTCGTACATATGCCTCGGGAAAGCTCATTTATTATTTATCGGTGCCTTCTACGGTTTTTGCTGAACGTAAATTTTATGTTCTACTTTAAATATTGAAATGGGTCTAAGTTTATAAACACGTTGAAATGTTTCCCTCCGGGTATTGTAATTTGTTCTTTATGAGAATTAAGGTATGTTGTTTATACAATTTATGCCGTATTTACATTCTCATATGCACGTTTATATATGATAAGATTAGACTTTAGTTTAAGATAAAAATATATTTTATATATTTTTTATGATAGGTGTAGCTACATGTGTACATATGTATATGCCTACATATATTTTGCATAATGAGTGAAAGGGTACTATATACCAAATTCAACAAAAAATTTTATGGGTCTAAGCGTTTTCTCGAAACTTAAATGAAATTTCTAAAAAAATTCTGTCAATGTTGCACACACAGAGGCTAGGCATTTTTTTTTCATTTTGTATACACATATATTCAACACGTATTGTATATTTATACAAAACGTGTTATTCCTCGCTTGCAGTTGAAATCGTATTCAGTAAAAAATAGAAATCTGCGTAGCAGTAATAACTAGAGTTGTTGCTTGGGCTATTTCCACTGAAACATGATTGCTTTGGCAACCATCTCCCCTTTCAGGGCGCCTCTGAAGACGGCAGCAGACAGACTGCCGAAACGTCGAACTATACAAGTTCAACGAACGATGGATATAGCCCAATCAACAACGACTCTAGTTATTATGAGAATCCATCGTCAACAATATCACGTCAAGAATGCGTAGCAGTGGTTATGCATTTGGTAACAACAAATGTGCTTTTCACAAAATAAAAAGAATATAATAAAATAATGGACAAGTTTAATGAATAAATGAATACTTTTGTTTTACCGGAATACAGGCTTTGGAAATTTATTTTTCTTAAAAATCATGTCTTCTAAATGTGCTCCGTTTTTTTGTTGGCATCCTTTTAAATGAAAGCAAAATGTTCAAGAACTGCTCAGTACATATTCTTCGTGATCGCCACCACCTCTTTTCGAATATTCTCTTTTAATTCGCTCAGAGAGTGAGGAGTGTTGCTGTATACCTTCGATTTAAGGTTGTCCCATAGGCAAAAATCCGTTGGTGTCAAGTCGCGACTACATGTCGGTCAGCTTATGCCACCGCGTTTGGATATCAACTTTTCAGAGAAAATTTCATGAACTGGCTAGGATACGCTAATAATTCCTTACACCGGCATTGCAGCCAAAATAGTAACTTCTGGCGGGAGAAGTAGCCCCTTACGCTTCTGTTTTGGATTTGTTGAACTTCAATAACGCCAGTTTTGCTTGTTTTTGTAAAACTCGCCCTGCTTCTGTAAAACGCTTCATAACGACTGCAAGGACAGGCCTAGCAATTGCCATACTTCCTTCACTTGAAGGATGTCTAGACCATCCTCCAACTATTTGTAATTTATTTATAATTCTTCTCATTTCATCACACACGTTTAAGACAGTACTATGAATCACAACCACAGCTTTATATTAGATTATTGCCTTTCTTACCGTTGAAATACCCAACATTCTTATTCCTTAAAAAATAATTTGCTTCTACCCAGGCTAGGTTGGTTGGTAAAACCAGTAATATAGTACAACCATATTTTCGATATTTCCTAATAATGGCGTGATTTTTTAAATGTAGAAGCAATTTTGGATTGATTAATTTTTGGAAAATGAATAAATGGAAGTGATTACTAACTTAACTTTTTCAATTTGTTTGATTGCTATTCGTAGGCACTACATATTTTCGGTATCACACTTTATCCTCATGATAAGAAGATTCGTTTGCAATGTAATTTTGGATTTGGAAAATCATGGATGGAAAGTTAAAATTATTATTAACTAACAGCAATTAACTAAGACACCTAAGACACATGAATATGCCCATATTCCCATAGTAATAAGCACTTTACTTTTTAATACACATATACTTAATATTATTTTTAATAGCACTTTACTGTGGAACGTTTACTGATTTCATTTAATTTTGTCATGAAATGTGAACCCCTTTTTTGTGGAAAAAAATTTTTTCTGGTAACTTAATATTTTTTTAACATTTTGAAGTCCTTTTGTTTGGTTGTGTATTTTGTGTTGCAGTTCATTACAACATACACGTTTCATATGCTTCCATACTTATCAGCGAATTTTTAGTATAAGGGAATATTTTTTTTCAAATATTTGTTCGTTCATACTTACTTCATCATATATTTGCAATTCGTTATATAAAAAGTAGATTATCTGCTGTAGTTTGAAGGTTACCTTCTATTAAGTCATTATAAAATTCGTGTAGTACATAGTTTCTGCCTTCGCTTATCTAATACTAACATTGATATTTTGCTGTATACTAATAATAAACGCGTTAAGGACTACACATTGGTACCTAGTAGTAACTAGTGCACCTGGATGTTTCATAGAATATGACAAAGGATCTTTTCAACGATATCGTTTTGTATTTACATTATTCAAATTCTAACAAAATAATATTTCTGTTTCAACGTTTAATTAGCATTATATTTACAAGAAAGACTGTTTAGTAATATTCCAATTCAACAAAATAAATATAGAAGTATAAAATCGAAAAAGTATGACTATAATCATGGATATATATGTACATACTCGGCTAAACTTCTAGTTCAATATAACTCTGTAGTTCCCGTATAAACTTGCATTTCTCAACACGATGAAGAAGTAAAGCTATTATTTGTTAATATAAACGTATTTATAGATGCAAGGCTAGGTAAACAATATACGAAGCTAGGCATTCCCCTCTAGCCCAAGAAATCTAAACACATCAAAAATCGCTCATTGCTAAATATGTATTTATAACTAGAGGTGCAGTTATGGAAACATAAACTATAAATCATAAAAATGTGGTTAATTTAAGCGGTGTTTCTAAATTGTTATAACTACAATAAGGTGACATTAACAATCACGTAACTCTTCTTTTCTTTGGTTTGATTTGAAGATTGAACGGTGACATCAATCAATAAGTATATTATAATATCAAAAAAAAATATAGAATTTGATCATAAGATTTGTCTTAATCTAACTAATATTTTGTAATGCCTCGTTTGGTTTTTATAATTGCTCTTCTTCGTTTTGACATACTGTCTATGCAAGCATTAATGGTATGTCTAATTGTAGCGTCATTTTGCCACACGTCCTCAATATTTCTTACTAATTGCTATTTTGTAGTGTTTCTTCTCGAATACACGCATCATGTTAGATTTCCCGGCCAAGGCAACACTGGCAGAGCGTGCGCTTCCAAAATATTTTGGATGGATTTGGCCTTGTGGCATGGTGCCTTATTGTGCATGAATGTGTAAGGACCTTCATTCGGATCTAAATCAAAGATATATAGCATCGCCACATCTTCCAATACACGCTTATATCGGTGTTGATTGATGGTGCCTTGGCAAAAATAGAGTGGTCCAAGACCTTCGACTGATATACTGAACCATACCAAACCATTCAGATAGACGCCGTCTGATAAATTGAGCTCTTTCGGTCATGGCTTCTAGTTTTGACAAAAAACCTTTTCTTGATTTATATATTCATTTAAGTTATTTTGTCTTACCTTTCGCCAATCTTCAATTGTGTAATGTTGATGACGTTTTGCTCATTCATAACGTGCTCGCTTCATCATCGGTGTTAATCCTGGCGTTTTCAGGCGGCGTCTGCATTTTAATCCGGCTTCGTACAATCGTCTACGTACTGTACGCGTGGATATTTGTACTCCTTGGTGGGACATTACATTCCTATTTCTTTAGCGGATAAACCTCGATTTTCAGTTTCTAGTTGCAGAATACGTCGATCATCTTGATTAGTAGTGATCCTTTCCTTGCTGCAAAACCCTCTTCCAGTACTTGTAGTGGATATCTTCTCTTTCAATAAAACGGCGGTTCGCTGCACTGTTTGTCGGGATACTTCTTCTTTCTTTGCAATTGTGCGTTGAGAACACATTCCTGTACCCAACAATGTCTCAATACGTGAAACGAAACGTCGAGATCCCACCTTTCTCCTTTCTTTTTCCTTCTTTTTTCTTTTTTATTTTCCCTTTGTCTGCCCACTCTTTATTTCACCTTTTTCTTTTTATTTTTCTCTTATTTCATCTTTATATCTCATCATGACACGGTCCAATTCCGAAAATAGTTCGCTTGTTATTGACTCTGGCCGTAAAAGCCTACATATTCATTTTAATATTAATTTTGTCAAACTTCGCCAAGATTCTTCGCCTCTGTGACAGTATCTACAGGAGAGTTCGCATATATTGTCGCCTGTTTTATATTTATCTGTAGTCACTGATTTGGCAACAATATATATATTGATGATTCAAATGCGTTTAATAGTATGCCATCCCATTTTGTTAACAAAGCTGGATGGCTTTGTTTTTTCGTCATCCCTCTGAAAGTTAATGACCTTTTTTACCAGGAAAACAGAACCAGATATGTTTGGTATAATGAATATTATTTATATGCATACATTGGAGAATTTAATAACTGGACGATGTAAGTAAGAGCGAAGGAGCATTCTCTTCCACGAAACCCGCCTCAATTGGATCTCTAACGGATGAGGGTAACGCCAATCGGAACTGATATCTTCTCTCTTCCTTTATTATCTGGGTACTTAATTCTCCGGCCGTACCACTTTTCACCTACAGTGCCTTTGTTTTCCACACTAATCTACCCTGCTTTGACATTTTCAAATGACCTGAATACCTATTCTGCAATTAGTAATGACAACGATGGTACATTAGTTTAAGTTAATTTAAACACAATCTCTGAATGGTGCAATGAAAGGTAATCACAACTAAATATTAAGTACTTTAAAGTCACATATATTAATAAAACTATGACTTGGACTATGGACTTACCAGATAAATGGAATTTGATTGATATCAAAAAAGAAAATATCTTACATTTGAGCGCCTATGGAAAGTGTCTGAAACTTGTGTGCTGTATTTGTATCGTACTGATTTAATTTATTACGATTCTATGAAATTCTAAAGCTATAAACACTGTTTACAGAACACGGGAATCATAGTTTATGTTTGTTACTGTTGTTTTTCTCCATTTCCTCTGTAAACCAAGTAACTGTCTGTATAAATGATCGAATCATTCGCTTCCACAACGTATATTTTGGTTGTAGTGTTTTCTAAAACTCCGGATATGAGTCTGAATTCAAATATTTAGAGCAGCTGTTCTCTTCTTTACATAATTTGCTGTGCAAACTTCCAGTGAAAATATGAGTCATTGTACCTACATATATCAGATGAAAGTTGTACCTCTTTTCTTTATATTTTTGTCGATGAGTAAAAGAGTAAAAGATTTATCACTGGAATTATTTAAATCACTAGATTATTGTTTAGACGATTACGTCAAAGGAATAGAGCGTATCTAATTAATTTCTGGATGGGTCCGAAAGTTTTTTCAAGTGAAAATAAGAATTACGCTACCGTATTCTCGTGGGTCGCGTATTATGCAAGTATTAGAGGATAAATTCGAGAAGCGTACATCGTTAGAAGAGTTCGCCAAATAAAGAGAAAGTAAACAATGAGTGCAGAAGGGAGCTGTACGAACAGCGCGTACAAAACTAACGCTGACGTAATTATAGGCCTTTTGTATTCATTGTTGCGGTTCGCCTTTAAGTTTCCCCTTTCACATTCGTTCAAGTGCTACCGTCTATTGTTTCCGTTTCCTCAGAATGCGAAGACTATTCAATAGTGGTGTATAAAGTGGTTGCCGGTGTTCTTTAATTATCTTGTTTCTGATTATTTCTGCCTTATACGTTGAAATGAATTTTTAAATAACTCAAGGAAAGGACCGTGCTTACATGTTTTACTTTTGCCGTAGTTAGTTGGTACTACCTAGCCTTATATGGAATTCCTATTATTATCTCTTCTATTTCACCGTTAATTGTTTAACAACAAACTTGCAAGCAATTACGATATATTTAACCATCTTCGGAGAAGGAAAGTTGTTTGATTATTTGATTCCCGTTTAAGTAGAGGATAATTATGGATCTGCGTCATATTAATTTCATTGAAATCGATTATTTGGGGAAACATGTACTGTTTACTAAATTGTAAACTAGAGTAAGACAAACAAGATGTTAATTTATTGAAAAATCGTTAATTGTAGAAATGAGATAATTTAGATTTTGTACTAAACATACACTGTCGTTTAACGACACGTGGATACAAAAAAAACTAAAGTGTGACGTAATATCCATTCGCTTGGCAAAACAAAAATAAGGTGCGTAAAGATGGTACAAGATTAACATTAAAATTAAACTTCTCGTCGAAATACCATGCGTAGAATGCATGTCATTTTAGCAATTCATTTCATAATTGTTTTGTGACCAAATTTTCTCTATTTAAGAACTTCTTTTCCCATTGGCTTCTAGTTCGTTTCATAAAACCACTAGGACGTTCAGATCGGGGCTTTGTGATCATTCTTATTAACATATTATTCGTTTGTTGCACATTTAAATATTGATTATACAACATCGCCCTATGGTTCAAATCGTTATGCTCCATAAATATTGATTTTTTTTCCTAATAATGTTGTTCCTGACGAAATTTCATGTTGTTTAACCTTTAGTAGTAGTTGTTATGTCTATAGCTACAGAAATTTTTTGGTTACTATTCTTCGATAGTAGTATTTTTTTTTTTATCAAAATTTTCAGTAATAATGGACAGAGAAAGAAATTCGTCACGCGAACTTGTAAATTTCGATCCGGACCTTATATATGCATGGTAGGCATATTGTTAATTGTATACCTCTGCATTCTGATGTTGAATCGTTATAGGATTTCACTGCTTACCATGCATAAGAACGTATTGGTTAACCGATCCAAATTTGCATGTATGCAGTATATCAAATATTATGTAATTGCACCGTTTTCTATGTATACACTGTACATACTAGGTATGTATACACATAAGTAACAGCGATGCGATGCTCAGAAGAGGCGAACCAAATGTCGATACATTTTTTTACGAAAGAAATACCAGAAAGATTTCATTCCTAATAGACAGTTGGTTATAGATGAGAGCGTAATTAGCTTGAAGGAAAGAACGTCGCTTTAAGAATATACGCCGGGAAAGCCTACGAAAACAGGCTTTAAATTACTAGCCTCAGCTTGCTCCAAAACTGATTACTTACTAAACTTTTCGGTATATAAAGGAAAGGCAAAGATGTAACAAGAAGGGACCTTAGGTGAAAGCATAATTTTGGAGCTCTCAAAGCACACGATATATCTCATTGCTATAAACAGTTATTCGAGGGCTTCTATTGTTGTGGTACGTTTCTACTATATCGAAAGCATTTCGATTATGTAATGCCAGAAGATTTATTTGTCTTGAAATGGAAAGGTAGAAGAAGTGAATCCGTTATAAATACTCAGTTCTTTTCATCATTCGTCAGAAAAAGAGACCGCGTTAAGAATTAATAAAAACGGAGAAACAGAACGAATAGAGTTCTTTGAAGCTGCGAATAACTGTAATAAATATATGCAAAAGGTGGATCATTTCAACCAACTTCGGGAATGTTGTCGCGTTCCTCGGAAGTTCAGACAATAATGGTTTAAGTTCTTATATTATTTCATTGACGTCTATCGTCAATTCCTTCATAATATATGCGGAATCTTCCAAGCCAGTCAACGAAAAGAGCATACCTCTACTAACTACAATTTAAAACATTATTAGCTATTCAGCTAATTGGGGAATTTCAGGTGCAAAGAATTGCCACAAAGAATGACATCGAGATAGAAGTTGGCTAAGTTAGGAAGCGATGGAAATATTTCTTGACGAATGTTGGAGAGCATTTACCAACAAAAGGAATTTATGGAGGATATGCATGTTGTAGCACAGAGAGCATCCATTGTCGTGCAATAATCATCGCACACCTTTTGTCAAATTTTCACAACGTTTTGCACGAATACTGTCCCTTAATTAGCGATCAAATATCATATGCAACATATGCAACAAATGCAAGTTCCTAAATTGTTGTTGCGCCCGAATTGTAACAAACCTTTCCATAATGAGTAGTTGTTTATACGTAATTATAGAACAACATATTGTACTACTGGTATAATAGAAAATATACTACTAACCAGTTATAATTTAGTATAAATGTCTGTCTGAAAATAAAAACAGTTTACTTTCAAAAAGTGGTAAATATATCACCATGCAATAGACTCTATAACTTAAAAACTATAAAAATTGTTATTGCAAAAAGTTGTTATTTAACCCGTTTTTGGGCTGTTATAACATTAAAAAATAAATTTTGGGGAAAAGCTTTTTACTATAAAGTGTTAAAATGTTTCGGTATTAATTTATGAACAATACGAAGACAACACAGTTGCGGACCAATTTTCATGCTTGGACCTGAACACTTCCGTTTTTGTGCGTTGAACACGTTGAACATTGAAGTCATATTCCCTTTTTCCACTCCTCTACTGCCCATTCGTAATGCGTTTCTTGCCATTGTACACGTTAGAAGCGTTTTGATATCTGATTCGCATGTGCACGATTGAATCCAGCGACTATTTCCGGACTGTTAATTTGCTTACAAAAGTTTTAAGTCATTCGTTTCTTGACTATCTCTGACGATTGCAAACTTCTAAATTCCGTTTGATGAAGTCGATATATTATTTATGGCGAATTTTGTGTTCCATATTTTGACTAACTTCTAGAATAAATACCTTCTGTATGCACAGTAATGATTAAAGCAGCGCAATTTCGCCCGCACCGCAGTGCAGCTCGTGATTTGTATGTCCTTTAAGTGGTGAATTCTTATTCCAGTGTTGCAATCGAGGCGCATTTTGGTTCATGTTTCAAAAATATCTTAACGTAAATAGATTAATGTCATCTATAAAAGCGGCGTTCCTAAAATTTTCAAAATGTATTCAAGAATTTCCGTGTTCCAGCATCCCTTAACCATTAGACTCGCTTAGCATTTCGATAAAATAACATCCGTGGTGTTAAACTTTAATCCTAAGGAGGCTATCAAAGAAAGCCAAGCTATATTTCAAGATGCTGAAATTGAGTCGGATTTACAATCTGCTCAAAACGATTACAAGGCAACAATGGAGGAAAAAGAAGAGTTGAAAATTCCATCGTTGTTATTAGCGGTGGTACTGCGAATACTAGACATCGTACACACGTAGAAATGTACATGATTAAAGTGACGCAAAAAGTGCTGGTGCTGTGACAAAGTTTAACAGTATTTTAAGAAAAGATTTAGATTTTACCCGAATGAAGTGTACGTTTAGCGTTTCTGCGTCGACAAATTACTTTAATTAGGTTTATCACCAAATGTCAAACGCTCGTTTGGTGTATGTAAGAGCACGGCCAACGCTACAACACTTATACAGACATACTAAATGTTGCAGATGTACAACCGAGCTCATCCATTTGATGATGCTGTTCAGAAAGGCAAGTATTTTAGAAATTCAACATACAACCAGGTGCATATTATTATTGTATTACTTTGCATTACTTATTTTATTTGAATTATTACGTACCCGCGAACGCGATTTACAGCTCTAGTAATGATTGCGGGTCTTTTCTCAATCCTTATCAACTGTAGGCTGAAGGACCACGTACCTCACAAGACAACTACTTTGCAATGATCAAAATTGTAACACTCCTTCCTTTAATAACCCTGCCGAACAACCAGAATTGCTTTAGATTATCTTGACGAAAAAATACAAAAATATGTTATACTACTAATGTCCAGTTGCACCGACGAGAATTAAAATTTAATTTCTAATTAAGGCAAAATTACAATTAAAATGTAATAATTCACTGCAATCATTTGAGTACGCTGCAATAGAAAATAGCACTTCATGGAAGACATTTTAAATGTCATATTCAAGTAGCTTACTTTCTTGAAGTAAATGTTATTGAGATAATATAAGGTAAGATAATATAAGTGTTTAATCTAAAACACTGCCTCGTTTGGATTGATTGTATAATTATATTAAAATAAATACAGATTTTTCTCAATTCAAAATTCTTAAAACAGAGGCGCAAGTATTTGGCGATTGGTAGAACTTTTGTAGGTATTTTAGAAGCACATACACACATAATCGTGAACCGAAAATAGATGTGTATCATTATTTCCAAGGGCGGATATGCACATTCTTTCCAATATGTTCACCGTCGATGTATTAATTGCTACCAATCGGGATGCGTTAACATTTTATTCGATAGGCATATTCGTATGCGATAGGGCCACTATTATCGAGGAATTAGCCGCCGGTCTAGTCATCTGTGCTGATATCGGACACTATCAACTATGAAACAGAATTTTCGGCTGCGTTAAGTTATACAAGTCCTTCTTTCTTCTCTCGGTTTAGATAATGAGATTCCTGCGTACAAAATATGTTCATCTTCTTTAAATATCCTATGCTCATATCTAACCTAACTTAATACGTAACACCATGCATCATACACTAAAACTCGCATACAATACCAGGTGCGCCAAAAACAGTTATTGAACGTATGAAGCATGTAAGCTCTTCGCTTCGAAACAGTTGTTTATTTGCAGACAGAAGAACTTAAATTTAATCCTCTTTGTAATTTCTTTGTGCACAACCGGTACGCTTTGGTAACGTTGATTTACATGTTAATTTGAGATTAAGATTTTATTTATTCCAGAAGTGCTGAAATGGGGATTGATGGATTAAGTAAATGATAAATTACAAGTTAATAACATGCTCGCTATATCTATGGCGTATATTTAGTATGTGTTGCAGCGTTTACGTACTTTTTAGACTCTCTTGATCGCAGCACATTAGAGGTTTATCGCATTCTGCAGAAATTATTTTTGCATCATTGTATTTTCTTGACTTAATTCTGGTAATTTCCCGGTTTACTTCCTTACTTCGTCAGTCAATGGCCCTTTTCACCACGTCGTTCTACTAGTACTATAGTCGTTTTCATTGATTTTTTGTTTGTGATTTGCCAATAATCAATAAATTAAGTCAATTTATCGTGATTCGTTAATCACAAAAGGAACAAAGGCAGCTTCTAGCTCGTATATAACTGCTGTTGATGGCATCAGGCCTCCGCATGTGTTCCGGGGGGCAACTGTATTTATTACACGACTTCCAAATTCTTTTACATTGCTTTTTGCTTGAATGTATTCTTCTCCCAAATTATACTTAGAAAAAGCTGACATTTGAAATTTTACCGGACACCGCAGAAGAAAAATTTTCATTAATTGTTTATTTTTGAATACAGGTTGGAGTTTGTTCAATGTGTAGAAAAATGTTGAACTATTTTAATTGACTGAATGATAGTAAATATTTATCTTACGAATCTCAAAGCCAATCCTATTGTGAAACTGCAAAAAATATAAATGTGTGTTATTAGATAGTACCTTTCTTAAAGTGTGAACAAAATTTTCCTCCCAAAAAAGAGCAGCAGCAAGTACAGCACGTGCAATTATCCATTGCATTCTTCGCATACGCGACTAAACAGGATAACAACAAAGTCGCCAACGTAATAGAATTAATTTACTTTATTTTCATATTTTATAAGTTAAAACCTTCATTCCATTCCTAACCTAATCTTCTCACTGTACGTCCATTGCGAATACAAATTCGTCCTTTTAGGTGAATTGTTTTTTTGGAAATATTGCGTAAACTTCTTTTACCTACCGCCATTATATATTATTTAAACAATGCAAGCTGATATGAACATAATATAGCACCTAGTCAATCTAGTGACGTGACCATAGTAGGTTAATTGGGGCTAATTATTGAAGTGGCGGTATATCGTTAAATCTATCACTTAAAATTCTTCAAATACCTTTTGTTGAATCAGTTTTTAAGAGACAACAATAAAAGAAATATGTTTGCTTTAAAAGTAGCAATATCATTCGCTTAATAATGATTGAGTTGATGCTTCCTTAACGCGGTGAAAACTGTTGGGTAAAAAGTCATTTCTCTTAATGCATGAAGGTAATAAGTAGAGACCGGATTATATGCAAAGTGCATATATTTTATTTTATTTATTTGTTATATTTTACGTCTATTTGTAGACGTATTACACTGATTAAAGTTAATTACCGTTAATTAACCTTAATCCGTCAAAGACATCTACAAATAGACGTAAAATATAATAAATAAAATAAAATATATGCACTTTGCATATAATCCGGTCTCTAGTAATAAGTATTAAGCACATTGAGGGAAAATGCATTCATCGAGAAATAAATACAATAGAACCCGGTTATAACGACAGTCACGGGACTTCGAATTTTTTGACGCTATAATAAGGTAACGCTATAGGCGGAGTTTTTTCAAGTTCCATGTTTACATACAAGAATTGGTGGGAAACAATATTACGGGTGGTAAACAGATACATATGTGAATTTAATTAATTTAATGTACTTAACCATATAACCTTACACATGTAGGTACATACTAACTTGTTTGTCTAATGAAAGAAATCTGTAATTTTCCGTTGCAAAGTTTTCGCACGTCAAAACTGTTTTTCTATATCCATTTCTAATTCTCTCACTTTATCAATAATTTGAGGTGACGTTTCTCGCTGTCTATAATAAGTTTTTAAAAGTGTTATGGCACTTAGGGCTTCTTCGTTTGTCGGTACGTGTTCTGCTTCGTCGCATGAATCTTCTTCCTCTTCGATTTCATTATCGTCTTTATTATCCCGCTGTTTTATGTCCTCCACGATATCAGAATCTGAAGGCATTCCCGACGTAATAAGGCAACTGTCCACGGATGCAAAGTCGTCGAAACAAAACTGGTTTTCGTCAATCTGATTTTGCTGCCACTTTTTAATAAGTTCACATAACGGAACGTCATCTTCATTTAAGTTGCCACAAACTGGATTATTCCTTAATCTTGAATGACTAAAGCAGTTTGCTATAGTCTCAGAGGTTATACTACGCCAAGCCTTCTCTAAAAAGTCCAACGCGTCGAGAAGTGAAACTGCACATGGTGCGTTCTTGTCCATACCCGTAATAATTTTCTGCTGAAGAAATTTTCTGTAAAAACATTTTAAGCTTCATATTACGCTTTGGTCCATTGGTTGAAGGATGCTAGTGCAATTTGGGGGCAGAAACACCAATTTAATTTAATAAATTTTTTAAGTGGATTAATGATGGATGTGCTGGGCAGTTATCGACTAAAAGGAAGATTTTTTTACCTTGAACCGCAAGTTCTTTATCCCATTTTCGAATTTCATTTTCAAAGATTTCTGAAATCATCCATGAGTGGTCCATTAACGGGCATATTTGCACTTCTACATTGCTTAAACCACGTAATAAGCGCTTCGTCGATTTCAACCTTTTCGCACGATCGAATTTTTTTTGACTTTTCTTTCCCTTTCACAAAGGTATTCATGATTTTGTTCTTATTTTTTCGTAATTGTACAAATCGTAGAATTAACTAACCCAAATTCGCGACACACGTCCGCTTTCTTCCTTTCACTTTCGACTGCTTTGATTATCGCGACTTTGTCGTTCACGCTTAAACCTTTTCGATTTAAATCTGACATTTTCGATAAAGAAATCTCGATGTTTCACTCACACGATTCAAATACCGACTGAGGAAATTTTTTACGAACTTTGCCTGGCGCATTGCAAGAAACTGTAATATTCTTGGAATCCCCGAACGGTCGAACGTAGCAGGCTAGGCAAATTGCAAGAAAGCTTAATTCAGCTAACGGTAATATTCTTGGAATTCCCGAACGGTCGCTTGCAGGCTAGGTAAATACCGGGAATTGAACCATAAATGATAATATAAATACATGCCTCAAGTGGTAAATATTTGTCGTTATATCAGGGATTATTGATGCTAAAACCGGATTTTTTCCTGTACGTTTGAATAGTAAAGTACGGGACCGCTTAAAATTTGACGCTAAAAAAGGAGCGAAGTTGTTATAACTGGGTTCTACTGTATGTTAATACAAGAATACGCTTCATTTCAACATAAATAATTTGAGTGATTAGTATAATATTATATTCTCGCTGGGTTAAACATTTTCCTTTGTTTATAGTGTGCGATGTAAGTAGGTCAACAAAGCTGCTACTTCAACAAAAATTATGAATATATGTGCCATTTTAAACGAAGGTCTATTGTGACGCCAACCCCCGCCTACAGTTGCAGTTGGATGGAAACACCACTGAAGTTTCGTAAAACAAGTCAACATATATTTTTATACACAATATTTTTCACAATTAATGCATATTATTAATGACAAATGCGCATTTGCTAGCTGCCATATATCAACACTCATTTTGTGATTAGGGTAACTAAACTTTTTGCTTAAATAAAACAATTTCTATTTTCAGTCTTATTTTCTTATTATGACAATTGTTGGGGTTGTTTCACACAGTTTGTAATGAAAAACGGATATGTCTTCACTTATTTTATTAATAAAATGGAACACTTAAACCCGCGCACGTAATACAGAGGTGAGGGACTCAAACTAACTATTTAAACTAAAAATACAATGAATGTTTCAGTTTTGATATTACATTGTTGCTTACTACTTGACTACTAAATGCACACTTCTACTCGACTTAATCATGACTATCTGAGGCTTGCCTTATATATCTTCAATTTGTTAATTGCATAGAAATATCTAACCATAATTTGGTCTGTGACAATACAAAAAGGATCTGTCTGAAATGTTTGATATTGTGAAACGGTAATGATTAAAATGTAGTAATATATACTACTAATGGTAAGGATTTCTAAACTGATAAAATACCTACATTAAGTCGTAAACCTAATTGCTAGTAAAACCAGACGGTTGCTAAAGCAATTAACCACTACATCAAGTGTTTACCTAAATAAGGAATGCGAAATATGTAAACATGTAATAATGCAAAAGAAAAAATCAAATATAACTTAAATCTAAATATTCGGCTATTGTCCGAACAACAATCATTATTTGGTTCTATTAAAACAGTTTTCTTAAATTCACGCCTCAACCAAATAAATGCTTTTGATGAAAAAAAAAAAATTCTTAACAACCTATATGTGAATGGCACAGGATGGCTGATTCACTTAGGAAACTTGTTGCACCAATACTTTTACTAATAAAATTGATTTCATTCCAACGCGTTTCTTCCTCCAGTCTAGAAATTCGGTCCAATTTATTTAGATAGACGCCTCTAAAGAAACAAGGTTTTGATAAAGCCGACGAATATGAATTTATTTTACCATTTAACATATTTTTCCTTAATATTGCTTTGGGAAAGGTAAATAAATATCCAAATTATTAGCTAAATTAAGTTACATTGTGCTTAATAGTTTGCATTTTTTATAATTCATTTTTAACCTCTATTTTTTGCTGTTAACAATGCGAGATAGCTGAGTAATACATTGAATTATCGCCTTGTTTATTTTTCTTTTTTATCTTGCTAATCCGACAGTTTTATTAATATCGCCCAAGTCCTAAATCACATACTACTTATGCTATAAAACAAAGAGAATCATTTTTGTACGCGACAAATATTTAGTTCTGTATCATTCTGTCGCGTCGGATTGCCAAACTCTTAATAGCCTAAACCTCTAAATCTGGATACGTATCACAGTTAAGCCGATAAAAACAGATCGGGAAGAATGCGATTAAGCAATTTTTTGCTTGAGTTTTTATAGCTCTAGTAAAAGATCTCTTTTTTATTTGATTACAGGTACAAATTAAAAAGGATGGAATTTGATAAAGACCCCACGCTACACGAATGGACTCGGGAGCAACCTCTCGCTGTTCTGGCCCTCGATAGTGCCGACAGAGCAGTTTTAAGAATTGCAGGTAAGTTTAGAGTATAAATAATAAAACAATGAATGAGTAAATGATATAAATTGTAAGTACCTGTTGAAAAAGTCAATAAAGGCAAACATTGACGTCACTTAAAGCTGATATGAAAGTTGTTAATGAAATATCTCGTTCAATGCGATTCATAAAAACACAGTTACTTGCGTAACTGATTTCATTTAACAATATTAATTTAAATTTAGGTACATACACACAATAACTTGTGTATTATGTGTTCTCTGTTTTATTATACTACTACTACTAGTACTTCACTACTTTCTTCACAACACAACCTGTAACGGCAATAACTACAGCATTGGCAAGAATTTGCCACCCGTTTTATAAAAAAAATAATTTATTAATAAAATATAATATTTCGTTGCACCACCTTTAGCTTTTATTACAGCCTGTAGTCTTCTTGGCATACTAGCCACAAGATAGTAGCAAACGCCGGAGGATATCTCCCAATTTTCAAAAATTGTTTTCAAAACGCGTTTGTTAGCACATTTATAATTTGCAATTCGTAACTACCTAATATTACTGCGATTGTGGTGGCCATTCCAACACTGTAATGTGGTTTGCATCAAATCAGCGTGTTGCATCAGGTGATTTGTGGTAAGGCACACTGTCCTGTGAAAATAAATAATCTGGAGTATCACCTTCAAATAATTTTAACGTGGAAGCTTCGAGAACCATTAACATTTCATTGTATCGGCGAGGATTCGTACGTACAGTTCATCCACCACGGAGGACACGCGTCCCCAAACCATTAAATTACCACCACCGTGCTTTACTGTGAATATTATGCAACCGGAGTCAAAAGCTTCTGGTCTGTGCCTTACAAGTTCTACGCCAGGTTGAGCAAAAAGCTGAATAAAAAATAAATGGTACCAACATTTCAAGATAAAAAAAAAATACTACAATTAAATAAATCAATGTTGTGTTCACAATTTATGATAAACATTATTTCTAGCTTACTTCTGCGTTAGATTCATTAGACCAAAGCATTTTACTCCAATCGTCAACCGACCAATGTGTCTATTTCTTTGGCCGACGATAACCGTTTTTGTTTGGGTACCACGGTTAAAAGGGGTTTATGCCGGGTCTTATGGGCACGTAGACCTGCTAATACGAGTCGTTTTCTTATTGTACGTGCCGAAATCGAGACTCCATGGCACCCTAACAATTCGCTAGATATATCTTCAGAGGATTTTGTCCGATTTAGCAACGCTGACCTTTCCAATATTCGATCTTTTCTTGCGGGTATTACACGTTTTCGTTTTCTTCTTAGTTTAGTTCTGTAGGCTCAGGAGTGTCGATAATGTTGCACTATATTTCTTCTGATAGGAAGCAACTGCGAAGAGGAGAAAATACTGTTACTAGTGGAAATATTATTGGATTCATTGAAGACCGCTGGGAGTTATATGAACGATATATATATATATTATTGATGAATCTTTTTTCTTAATCCTTTTGATTTAAACCTGGAATGTTTTTAGTTTTTGACTTTACTGTAATAAACAATATTGAAGCAATATACTTTCTACAAAAAATAAATAACCAGCAATACAATGTAAGAAGTCTATTAGTGAATTAAATAATTTATAAATTGTGTTGAATGAAATTCATTCAAAATATGCATATGTTGCTACCTGATTCGTCATCTCGTCCTACTTGATGAATAATTTTATCTATTTGCGTCCACAGTAGTAAAAACATACTTCTTCCAGTTATGTGAAGCTGGCCTTGAATCCGCTAATAGTATGTAATTTTTCCTGTTGGCGGCTGATAGCAATGAAATACATCAAATTATTTGTTTCATTTGATAGGTGAATAAAAGAAAGTATATGTATACTTTGTTGTACTTCTTTGATAAATTGATATTACAAATTAGTAAGAGGACCTACTATATAAGGATATATGATGCTTTAGGAATTGGAGACGACTGATATTCACCAAAATGTACAGCGACGTTGTTCACAAATACCTCGTGCAGATTTTCTTTTAATCATATCCGAAATAGAAACTGCATACAAACGCACCAGGCTCAGGGTCATCAGCACATTTATAATTTAAATAAGACGTTTATAGTCATCTTATATAATACATTTTGTTATACATACCGTATAAGCTAGATCCATTTTAATCGCTTTGTAGTTCTAGACTTCGGCAACGAATAGAATTTGCACGTTTCTGTGAAACAGTGATCACAACCAGGTACCCAACACATAATCATGATTGCGAATGTTGATAAAGTGCTCTACTACCTCTGTTACTCGTGGGTTTGTAGTTATGGTCAGGGGCAACAAGGTCAATGGCGCACGTAATTCTGCAACTAAATATTTTTATTTCCACATTGCACTTCATGAAAGAGTTGGGATTGATAATAGAACAATGTCTTAATTCTACTGAAATAATCGTATTATTGGTCAATGTGGTTTCTAATAAATGAGTGGGAAAGTGGTGGTGTAAATAAACAAGCCCATTTTGGATATAATTCACCGCCGTTACTATCTCCTTTTACCATACTATCTTCGTTTTCTCTTCAACACCTTAGGTCCTTTGTTTGATTGAAATAAAATTCGTAAAGGAAAAATATTTAAGGTGCTTGTCGCCAATTAGTTTAGACTAGTATAATGTTTCTAACGGTAGCTGTATGGACTTCTCCTTCACCCTTCAGCTAATAGTTCTGGGAATTTGTTTTTGACCAGATACAAATTATTTAAAGGTTATTTCTATTGACCAGATACATAAATTATATGTATTCCTTCCCTATGCGTTGAGCTTTCCAGGTAATCTTTTTATTGTAAAATAGCAAAATACCGTAGAACACGTTCACTATTCATTTTATGGTGTATTACGATAATAAATACATAGTAACAATCACTAAATAGGAATCGAGGATAAATGACATCATCCTCGTCGGGCAAACAGACCTTTTAGTTTATTGCTGCCATCGTCGGTAGGTGTTAAGATTGTACTTATTTATTCATCTGAATAAGTGTTTTACACACAAGAAGACGTATGTACCGATTTAGTGTATTTTTCGAAGTATTAAATTGTTGAACATTCGTATAAATTATTTCTAATCTTTTGCGTGTTTATGCTGAGTTAAAATTTCACTGCGATGCAATAACTAATTTGATAATGGCTAGAATATCACTCATAGAACGTCACCGAATCCTAATGCTTCAACAAGGACTACCATAACGTCAAATAGCTACTAGAACGAGGTTCTCGAAAACAGCAATTAGGGAGCTGATTAAAAAATTTCAAATTCAGTAGAGGACAAACCAAAGAACGGTCGAGCTTTTGAAGTTAACGATCGTGAGAAAACTTTAAAATTACAATTAAGAAAAGCGGAGCCATACAGTCCCTCCACAATGAGGCATGGTGGTGAGATATTTTTCCTCATATGGTCTGGAAGTTTGATAAGGATTGAGGAAAGGTTAAGGGGTGAATGTTATCGTGATAGTTTGCAGGAGCGTGCTGCTTAAATGGGCTCAAATTCACATTCCAACTACTGTTTAAAATAGTTTTCCAAACTGTTTCAGAATTGCTTAAACGATCTCGCAGACGAAGATATATTAAAAACTATAAATTGGCCGCTGTAGGGTTCAGATTTTAACATTATTGAGTATATCTGGGAATACTTAGATCATAAGAAAACAAGACGGCCGAAAGGTATACAGCAGCGTTTTGAGGTACTACAGGAAGAATTAGTAAACACCCCAAACGGGTTTATTAGGAAATTGTATACTTCAATTCCAAAAAGTATTATCACTGTAAAATAAATCGCAGAAGGACATACAAAATACTAATTATTTATGGTGCATTAGTAGTATAAATGTAATTCACTATTTACAGAAATATTTAATTTTCATAAAGACATATTTTAATTATTTTTCTAGTTTTCGTAAACAGTGGTTTTTTCAGTGTGTCCGTGGTCTAAAATATACTCGCAGTAGCCTATACACTACCTCTCAAAATTATTTGCCTCCTCCCCCCGATATTTTATAAAACTATTTACACAACATAGCTTCTTGGAAATTCATTCTTGCAAAATTGAATAATTATAGGGCAAGCATTAAATTTGCAGAAATGTCGCATAAGTAACATTATGTAAATTACTTTATTACCGGCAATAAACCAAAATTGGTTATTGGCTGCACAATAGGTATTAGTTCAATAAAAGTTTCTCGATGGTTAAACATAGGAACGCGTGCTCTTATAATTGCGCACTATCAAGCTGGTAAAAGCAACCAAGAAATTACGAAATAAAGTTAAAAAACACCACCGCAGAGTGTACCGTCAAGAAATATCGAGAAAGTCGCAGTTTTCTGAATAAATTACGAAGTGGGAAATTCAGAGCGTCAACTTCTGCTGAAGATCATGCAATACTGGTAACTAGCAAAAGAAATAAACGGAAAACAGCCTTAGAAATCGTTGCTGAAATCAATGCAGGCCGTTAAAAGTCAATGGGCGTAACTACAGTCAAACGTCGCTTGTACAAAACAGGTTTGTACGGACGAATTACCGATAAAGAAACCGTTATTGCTCATTTAGAACAAACGGAAATGGACTCGTGAACACCAGCATTGGACAGTTGAACAGTGAGGTAAAGTCTTGTGGACCGATGAGTCAAAGTTCGAGATTTTCGATTCAGGAGAACGTTTTCGTTCGGAGATCTACAGGTTAGCATGCGACAGAACAATGTATTGTTCCTACAGTTAAACATGGCGGTGGTTCTGTGATATCTTGCTTGTTTTGGTGGTACGGTCGTGGGTGATATTGTAAGGTCGAAGAAATATTAAAGAAAGAACAGTATAGAAATATTTTACAGAGCAATGCTATTCCGTCAGGATTAAGGCTTTTGGGTTGGCATTCTGTATTAGAACGAGATAGTGACCCGAAGCATGCATCTAAACTGTGCAAAGACTATTTGCGACATTTGGAAACACACGGATCCGTCCAAGTTATGGAGTGGCCTCACCAAAGCCCCGATCTAAACCCCATAGAGTTATTATTGTGGGAGGAACTTCAACTCGGGACGTCCGGGAAGCAGTACCAACATCGGAGGCTGATTTGTAGAAGCAAGAAGCATAAGTTCGAATAACACGAGATCCCTTGACAAAATTAATTGCAAGGATGAGGTGTCGCTATCAGAAACAAAAGAGGTCATATAGATGAATCACATGTTGAGATATAATGCGTACTGCTACTGTCAGATATGTAATTAGTTATGTATATATAAATAATAAATATATGTTCACTTTTCCACTAGTGTCCTTCTAAATCTGTGGGTACCCAAATATTTTTGAATGGTAGTGTACATACGTACATATGTAGTTTACTATACTTGGTGAAAAATTGATGTCTGGAGAAGCTGATACGTCGGTTAAAAATTGAAGAATGTTATATGAATAGAGTTTCTTAGCATCCAACTAATTTACATTGTTACAATTGCACCGCTTTTATGGAAATTAAAGACACATTGCTATGGATATAGTGTTTTATTGTGCTTGCCGACTATCGTATGGATTAAACACGTGAATTATTGGGAGGAAAAGTAAATGGAAAAAAATAACAGGCTAAAAAGAACAGAATTAATATTCGTACTAGCAAGGATGCTAAATCTCTTAATTAGGAGCCGAAATTTGATTGAAAATCTAGTTGAGGTGCATGCGGAACAAATTGGTTGGGTGACATTCATTTTTGATAAAACCGTAGGACAAATTGCAATAGAATCATACTTAATGGAAAACCAGAAAAAAGTATTTGTTACGGACAAAGAAATAATTTAATTTGCACCTTCTGTAATGGTATGTTGGGTTTTAATACGTTCGGTTTTTTAATGCGTTTTATATTGACATAAGTGAGCGGTTAATTGGTAACAGCACTAAGCAAGTATAGTGTGAAGTATGGTATAGCCTAGATACACTTGTTTCTTAAATACACACTTTTTAGTGATATACGGAACGCCGCTTCTAAATAACTATATTCTCGTTTTTATTTAGGTTCTTAGTAACGTTTAGTTAATTCTGGTCAATTTGAAATCGTATACAATTCAAGAAAGAAGTTTCCCGTTTCAAAAAATGGTGAAGTTATGTAGAAGATACTCACTTGATTCTGTTATTTAACAAATGTATGTTAATATGCTAAACAATACTCGTCATACGATAGGCATTCGTACTTGAAACCAACTCAAAATAAATTGGAAAGTATTCTTATTGGATACCAAGCGTACTAAACGTTTTTGGCAGAAAATCAATGTCAAGATTACCGGTTAACGTTCTCAATGTGTCGCTTACGCAGTAGCAGTATAGCGTCTAGACTTGACACATATGGAAGCTTCCTAAAAAGACTGATACGTATATAAATACATACATTACACATGTTTCGCATGTGGTTCTGTGTTCTAGGCTAGTTCACTCTCTATACGATCATTAGAGCTACAATTTAAATTTATGATTAATTGAAATGAATTAGGCTCGTTGAAACGTGTCGTCTATTGCGGTATATTTTAGTCGCATTAGGACACTGCATTATTTGTCTAAAAATAGAAATGACACGATCAACATTGTGGATATCCACCTGAATAACGCTGCTCCCGTGAATGAGAATTACGAAGGCTGACCGAATGGTCATCGTGTTTAATTTAATTTATGGAAAACGATTCAATTGCAGGACCATTTTTCATTCTCTCGAAAGGGTGTTCCATTGTAATAGAAGTATATATCAATCTACGCCTGCATGTATATCGATGATCGAACAACAATAATTGTTGACAAATGATGTTCATCGGCATAGTAAGTCAATGCGATGCAATGAATGTGTGTCAGAAGTTAAAAGCCAGGTTCGTTATTTCTATAGATCCTTGAGTAGGACCTTGTTGAATGCTTATGTACAATTAGAATTGGAAATATTATTTCTTTGAATGTTTTGTTGACATGAAGATTTTTTATTACGTTTTTTTTCATTGAATGTTAGGACTGTGACAGGTTGTTATTATTTAAACAGACAGTTTAGAGATAGCGTTTTATTTTGGAAGTCAGATACGATTTGTTCTCATATTGTTGCCAATCTAAGACCACGTTCAGTGGTTAGGAAACCACAGATCATAAACTTTTGATACATATACAATCGTTTTCCGAAATTGATGAATTGTTATTAATCGCAAAAACATATACGTCAGTGCACTTAATACCATAAACTTTAACAATTAAATAATTTACAATAGTAGTTTCAAAAATTTATATTTAATTAAAACTTGCTGTTCTGTATGCGTGGCGAGAAATCCAAATACAGACAAATTATATTATATTATTATATAATAAATATAAAACTTAAACCATATTAGATGCCGAATGGCATAACCAAATTTGCACATTTTAGTCAAAATCACGAAATGTAAGCAATGTTTCAATTATTTTTTTTTATCATGCGCTATCTTACGGGACAACCTCAGAGTCCCAAGTTACCTTTTTCTAATGTTTAATAAGTATGGCATTTTTCGATATATTTTGGTATTTGATGCACTATTCAATTTAAAAAAATAGGAAAAACTTTCAAAACGAGTTATTACTAGGAATAATACAAGTGTTGTTTCATTAGATTTGCTAACGTGGAGGGCGCAAAAAATGTAGGGGAAGAGGGTAGGACTCAGCGCCAAGAAGACGATCGTAAATAATGTTATACAGGATGTTCATGAAATAAAGTAAAAAGTATGAAACACGGAAAGATCTAATTTTATTAGACTTAAATCTAAAATATTTTGCGAAAATTCCTTCACAGACGCGAGAAAAAAATGATGAATACATTTAAAATAAAAATTTCTTTATTATTCACAGCCGAAATATTCGTACCTAAGCATGTTGTTATACTCTTAGTAATACATTAGAAATACAATAGAATCACATAATATGTTAGTATTTAAATAGGTACTATCATATATTCTATGTGTTTATAATTGTGTATTTAAGTGTGTATGCATGTGAAGGTAGGCAAGTTATGTGCAAGACGCACACGTTGAAGTCTAAGACGGACAACATCCACGAGATTCTCCCATCATTCCCAATCCATGACACTATGTATATGGCATTTGTTCTGGCAAATGGGATTAAGAATGTAGGATTGTGTCTGGACCCAATGCGCGGGATGAGAAAAGGCATGCGCTCAAGTAACAATCAATAGTGTTAGTCACTAATTCGTATAAAAATCTTATGGCAATTACTTCTCTATGCTTGCTCAATGATACCATTTGGTAACTCAATAACATCGTGTTCTGTGATGTACTCCTTTCACAATAGACACTATCATTTTTATAAGAAATAAATTTCCATTCGATTGCTAGAGTCAAAGATATTCCGAGGATACCAAATAAGAGCAGCATATTAAAGCTTACTAATAACGGAAGCAAAGTATAGTGACTTGAGTATGTCTTTAAAATATTTCGGTATACGTATCATAAATCCCAACATTTTGTAGAACTCAGTACAATCCAATGAGACTTGAAGGGTAGAGTCGTGTCAAATAGTACCCCGGGATTACAAAATTCGGACTTGCAGTTTAAGGCTTTATCATCAACATAATACGATCGGGTGCTCCATTGATTAGAACGAGTATAGGTGATCAATGCTATGCAATGCTATGGACAAAATACCTCTTAGATAAGATTCCCTAAACGGATTAATTCTTATGTTGTATGCATGCTATATCTTTATTAATCTCTATTAATATTTTTAGCTTATCTGATTGCAAGACTTATCTGTTATGTTACTATTGCTTTTATACGTATGTAACTTCTATTACAAAGATTAATTACTCAGTCTAATACCACGAATTTGTACATATAATTATAGAAACAAGCTTAGTTGTATACAACAATACAAATTTCTACAATATTATTTATACAATACACTCCTCTCAGTATATGTAATGCATATTTTATTCTTTTTAAATCCTAAATCAAGAAGTATCGAATGGCTTTGGAAATGTTTGTGTTCGGAAATCGTATTCGAAAAATACTTTTGAGTCCAATTATTTCTCACAGCGATCGATAGGTAGCTCTTTTTATGCAACGTAAAAGAAATAATCGTTGCATGAAATACATTGTTGCATTTTTACCGGTAGCTAAACTCCTGGGTTGTACTATAAAAAGGTAATTAAGTGGGTTGCACCAGTGTTTTTAGCGTAGGCTACAACAGTTACGCCGGGTCAACAAACTGTTGCATATTTGTTTTGTGCGATTGTACGGATATATAGAGCATTTTTGCTACTTCAGTACAGTTTAAATATTGTACTCTTGATTTGAACAACGAAAGATCGTGGTGACTACACGTTCAATTTTCTTTTTTTCATTCGTCTGTTTCCGGGGCGCTTTTAATTAATGATCGGTTTAATATGGGTTTGCTTTGTTAGGCAACGTAATTACTAAACGTTATTAACTTTACGTCTTCATCGTACTTGAAGAAAATAGCTTTGGTAATCATAGACCAAAGAGTAAATATTAGAAACGAATAGGTGATCGTTCGAGTGCTGTTAGAGATTCGTGGGGCTCAGCTACTATCAATATTAATAATAATGAAGGTAATTACTTACTATTTTAGTTTGATTGTATTGTTGATGTAGACTCTGCATCAGCAAAGTCTGTACTAACAACACAATCAAACTAAAATAGTAAGTAATTACATTAATTATTTTTAATATTGGTAGTAGCCGAGCCCCATGCATCTGTAACAGCACTTGTTTCTGCAGCCTTAATTACTAGACAGGCATAACACCTTTCTATAATATTTTGTGTGTGCGTAATGAGCTCATTTAAACTAAGATCTTGAAAATAACTATTTTGCGGCTTAGGTAAACATAGAAAATATAGATAGATCTGTTTCTCGGAAAGTTTTATTATTACCATCATAAAGTATATTAATAGATTACATGCTAGGACAATTTTAGTTTGCATTGAGTTTTTGTGTTGCAAGTAGTGAATACTGAAGAGTATATGTATTATTTTAAAAGAGCGACTAACGCTTAAACAATGTCGCGAAAAAACGGTTATCCACGGAGATACGTGTTCAAACAGAGAAATACTACTAATATAATAATACTATACTTAAATTGTAAAACTCCAGATTATAATAAAAAGCATGAAAGCAGTGGTAGTGTATCTCTAGTAAGAAGCGACCAGGACGGCCAAAACAATAACACTACCGGAAGATAGTGCAATGCAAAAAGAAATCGCATTTCATGTGGAACACAACTAATCGACGAAAACTTGTTCCAACATGACAGTGACGCCAAACATACTGTCAAAATATGCAATGAATATTTAGACCAAATGGAGCGAAAAGAGAAAATTATCAAGAGTCAGGGATGTCAATCCGATTGAGGTGTTATGCAAAGAATTGGATTGATAGGTTTGAAAATCAATGCCAACGTTGACAACAGCACTTCGAGCCCAACTTTCAAGATGCATGGAATAAAATAGATCTCCTAACGTTGGCGAAGCTGTGAAACAAAAAGTGAATTCATGGTTATATTTTTTAGTAAATTAGTAAAAATAGTTTTCGTACAAGTGTTAAAGTTCTTTCTATAAATACAGAATAGAGTTTTATGTTATCATTAGTATTTCACTTGCACCGTTAAGCGGCGGTTGATTGCAACCTTTAGCAGTTTCTAGTTGCTTTTTATATGGTAAAACTTCATTTCAACTAGTGGCTAGTCAACACGCTGGTATCCTCGTAAGCAATATGAACTAAGTTCAACTAAGCTCTGGCTTACACACCCGAAAGCCGTTGGTTTGTATTCCAGTTTAAAAGCCTGTAGAATGTGGACTACTTGGCATGTAATTCACAATTTTTTCGAGAAAGGTTTCAATATGGGAGTGATGGTACGATGGTATACGCCGGAACAAAGATTGGAAGGCACCTTTATCAGGAAATACAGGTTTAATTGGCAAGAAATATCTGCATACCATTGGGAGAACATCGTGAAAAGTTGGTTCCATGAAGTTGGTGCAAAATATCTCAAGAAAGATAAAAGATTTATGAATAGTGAAGGGCAAGGTTTTGGTAACATGCGCAAATTCAAGGAAGCCGTGCAGATTATTCCATCGCCTAGTCATTGAACGTGATAAAAAACTCTTTTTCATTGCGTGTCACTTGGTAAATCTCGAGTTGCTTTATATTCGTACTAGTAGATTTGTGGTCAGTCGAATATCAACTAGTCGCTTCTATGTTGGATGGCTTGACAAAACTCGACTGGAATACTTCTTGCCAATACACTATTTGCAGACGTTCTTCTTCAGTTTCGTTTGTTTTGTCATTTTTTACTTTTAATAAAGTAAAGTTTCTTATACTGTTTTAACTTCCCGTAAATAGCCGTGAGAATTTATGCCTTTTAAATTAGGTCTCTAAAAGAACATTGAATATTTACGTTACTTTGATTTTGTTTCGAAATCTCATAAACCAGGTTCCTATCTTTATAATGGTGATAACCATTTCTTTACTGCATAACACTTGAAAGGGCCGCGTTTCATTGATGTTCGAGCGTTTACCAACATTTTACGGGAATGGTCGAGCCATCCCGAGAAATAACGAATCTTTTATATAATAATTATAATAAGGATAATAAAAAGTTTTTTACCGTTGAATAAAGTGAACAAAAGACAGCAATGAAGAAGAGACAGAGAGATACATTACGAAGTTGTGTTGGTGCGTAATTCTGATCGTTAATCATGAATGGCACTTCTTTTGAATTCATTTTTTTTATTTTGAATAAATACATATAAAAAGTACATAACATATTACTTTTTTTTCTACAGCTGTACAACTGTAGCTTCTTCATTTTTTAGGTATAACAGTACGTCTACATAACCGTATTCTTCTTTGTTAGCAAGTTCCAAATAATACACGTGTGAGACTTTGTGACCCATAGTTCTTCTGTTTGCAGGAAGAACAATTTACTTTGAGCAAACATCGTGAATAACTGGTTTCGTGATGTTGGCATCTCTTTGAACCAAAATTAAGAGAGAATAAGGTGGTCAGTCAATTCCATGCTGATCAAATGGGAATGCTTGAAATGCTCTGAGAACATGTTGCTACATAAAATATGCTACCGATTGCTGCCAGGGAGGAATGAAAAAAAAATTCCTATAAAGATTATTCAAAATTGCAACCCGGTTTATGCCATCAAGATATAGAGCGTTTTAGGCTGTTCGTGGTGATCATACGCCTTATTTAACTCTTATTTTTTTTGTAAAAATTATTCGAAAAAAATTTGCGCTGTAAAGTTGAATGTTTCTGTATTTCACCTATATTAGTAATGCTAAATTTTATACTATTCTAATAAGATCACATGAACACTCCAATAGTATATCACATATTCTTTGGAACAAAAGACAATGAGCAGGGACTGTATTTCTTCGTTACCCATAAAATACATATTTAGTTTCACCAAGTATTTTTACTTTAATCCTTGTCTTATATATCTAAATCATATTAAACTTCTTTTCTGTTTGGATGTTATGCCCTCCTCGCATCAGCTTTCTTATTCTTGAAAAGATACCTAAAATAGAAAAGTCTTTGACTTTTACATTCATTCGTCTCGAGTTCTTTCTATACAAAGATAGATGCACTAATATACTACGTAGTACAGACAAAGGCCGTCGTGCAACAAATTTCTTCTTCGGACTCCGACGTCGTCTCTCCATAAATACTCTAGTAGGTTTTTTTATTATTCCTTTTTTCGAATTCTGGCGTACGTAAGTACATACGTAGTTCTCGTGTTTATAAAACATGGGAAAATGTACGAACAAAAGCACCATTAAATTCTCTCCGAAGTTCTCAGGTTCTTTGCGTTACAATGGAGCTCCGGTATCGCGCTTCCTTCACAATCATCTGCAGATCTGTGTGTTTCGCGGCGGCGTTTTATTGAGCGGAAGTTTGAAATAGCTCCAGCGCTGACGAAGCAGGAAAGTCATCGCGAACGGATTGTTAGTTATACCTCTGCTTAGCGCTGCAGGGAAAGATGTATTGTCGCGATTGCGGTATCGTTTTACTATGAAACCGATCCAATTATATCTATACCGTTCTTTTATAATTGACGATAATAAACCGAGTTGCAGTTTCGGATCACTTATATGCAAGCGACGTTTTTGTGGTGCTGTTACAATGTAAAGCGTCTTAAATGAGAATATTCCTGCGTTAGTTCTACAGCTAAAGCTATACGTTATAGGCATCCTATGAAATCACGTGATATTATAAAACTATTAAGAATTCAGAGAAAGAAGCTATTAAGGTAGTTTACATTTTAATTCAACAATTTTAAATAGTTGTTTCTATGACTTTAATTAACTAGGGAAAGTAGGCCCTAATTTTCAGACACATTAATTATAATTGCATAGGGGGACTGGTAAGGTGCGTCTACGAATTTGGAAATCATGTAGTGCTCGTTTGTGTGATATTAATAGTCAAATAAGACGAGGAATTCCCAAGTATATTAATGTATTACATAAATGTATTTAGTAATAAGTATTTTTTTAACACGTTTCGACTTCTTGCGCATAAAATAAAGGCAAGGATGAATAATGAAATGATTTAGTTACCAGGAGTCAAGTTATGTGCGAACTGATGATTGCCGGAACTTAATTATTCGCATCTGTATCGTTTAACGAGTATGTGCACTAATTGTTTACGTGCAATACTGATATATTCATGTGGTCAGTTAATTCTAACCTTTATTTTGACTTCCATTTGTATGGTTGCTACAGTAACAGTGAAAATCATGTTAATTTGTTGTAAAATCTGCCTTAATTCATTTCATATTAATATGTGTGGTATATCATTTTATAAAATAGCCTATATGTTACATAAAATTCAGAATTATAAACATTTTTATTCGTGTAACATACAAGGAGAACATCCATTGGAAATAAGTACAATATTGATGACCGCAGTGAAAATCGTCCACTTCAAAACAACACAAATAGACAAACAAAACATGTATTTCTTTTCTTAATTATCTTAATAATATTTCATATTTAGTACCCTATCCATTGCTATTTTTACGGCAGTTATTCTGTGGTTGATAGAAAGCACCAATCTATAGTTACTTCAGGTGATATTTTTGACCATTCTTCAGATGCATGTTTGAGTTGTTTATTTGGTATGAAATACTTTTTCAGTTTAAATCTTAATTCTTGTCGTAGGGGCTCTATTACGTTCAACTTCGGTGATTGCGATGGAGTTTTAAGAACTTTTGTACAGTTGTAAAGTAGCCATTCTCTTACAACACCGGATTTATGCTTAGGATCTTTATCCTGATAAAAAACAAATGTGTCTAATCTAATTTTTCTACACTTTGATTGAGATTCTTTTTAATATGTCCAGATATTGGCATTTGTGGTGCCTCCGATAAAGTGAATATTACTGACACCCGCCGGCAACATGCAACCCCACAACATTAGCGATCCTCCTCTGTATTTTTGAAGTGAAAGTCTTCTTTTAGCTTTTCATTCGATTTGCGCGACACATTTACTTGTCCATCCAATCCAAATAAATTTATTTTTGTTTCTTCTGTATGTAAAACTTTTCCCATAATGAGGTATTCGTTCCTATATACTCGTCTGCGAATTCGACTGTTATATTTTTGTCGCTGATGTGCGGCTTCTTTCCAGTGGTATGTCCAGGCATTCTAGTTTTCCGCAACACTTCTAATGTTTTGGGGATGAACTTTCTTTCCCAAGTATTGTTCTATTTCGTTTTCTAGTTTTGGAGCGTTTTTTTCGTATCCTTGTTTATTTCTTTTAAGATTCATCGCTCGCCCGTTTTTTTTTTCGAATAAGTTCTGCACTTGGATCTTAATATACACTGAGCTGTTGCACGACTTTTGCCTACAACTTTAACGATTTCTCATCTTTCTGTAGTTTCACACATCAATCGTCGAATATCACAACTAGTCTTTCTCTCGATTCCATTAGATAAATATTTTTGAAGTACGTATTTACATACTCAGGAAAATATAACCGTATGACACTATTGTAGTAATTGACGTGGGACACGGGAATTTTTCTCCGAGAACTACGTGTTTTTGCCGCTGCACGACTTTGACTGTGAGCGGTTATACGGTATTTCCTTTGAAAACATGTTTTAGCTTAGTATTCGGTGAAAATACAATGTTTTTATGTATTTGTATAGTGTATATACTGTGCAGAATCAAATTTAGAAATCAACGCCAATAGACTGTAATCCCTGTAAAGGTTAAGACACGTTTTAAACCGGTGGATGAGTTTTCCAATATCCTCTTCGTTGTTACTCTAAGACCTTTCTTTACCTGTCAAAGAGGGTGAAAGGGTATGTTGTCTTTTGGAATTGGTTTCAGTCATGACAACGCACGACTTCATACTGTTGCGGTAACGCAACAGCTTCCTGTTTAATTTCAAGGGAAAGTGTTCGACAATCCGGTGAATACCCTAGACCGAATGACTTTCATCTTTTGCGATAGTTGAAGGCAACCCTAGGACAGCATTACTCCCGCAGTAAGGAAGCGCTTGGAGTATTGGAAACCTCGTCCATTAGTATCACAAATGCCTCGATCTTTGCGATTATATCGAAAAATAACATTGATTGTACTTAACATTTTGTTATTCACACTTGTCACACACAATCAGTACGTGCATGGAAATGTTTATCGAAGTGTAAATATTATCCGCACAAAATTTTACTAATGTTCTACCCTATTGTGCACATATGTACAGTTACTGACGAGTCTATATACACCAGTAAAAATCTCAACGTAAGCGCTATAAAAAAAAGTAAGTACATTAATAAGCTAAAAATATATAAACTTAGGCGAGTTTAAGTAAATTGTTTTCCGACAGAAAAAAAAACGTAAAAATATGTATACAAAATCTCACGAAAGTCTATATAGAATATGTGCTACACAAAATGTATCCGGAATGCCATTAATAATAAATTAACTACGTACTTTGTAACGCTACCATCAGCACTAATTACACCATTTAGCCATTGGGTATACTAATTTTTGTGTCACTTCTTTAGGTATTTGTGCACATTCTTCTGCTATGATATGGTTTAGGGAATCGCATCCTATTATAACCCTTTTTCTTACGCGATGTTTTAGTTCTTCCCGCAAATATTCAATAGGGTTTAAATCCGGCAACTGCACGGAAGAATGAAGTTGATGTGGCACATTATACAGTATCTATTCCATTATCAAATAAGACGCTTAGGATCATTGTCTTGGTGGAACATCCATCCCCCGTCAGCTCCAATTTTTTTTTAAGATTGAAACAAATTTGCCTTCAAAATATTAACAAATTTATGTTTGTCCATAATCCCATCAATAAATTCAATATTTTCTATTCCAGCCGCCGACATACAAAGTAAAACCGACTGCACACCATGCTTAACTGTAGGTTACACATTCTCTTTTTTAAACTCAGCGCTGGCAGCCGTCAAACTTGAATATGCTCAATAGATTGGAATAGGTTTACCTTTGTTTCGTGTACATTCCTCATTTTCATATTTGCGAATGAATTCCAATCTTTTGGCTCTGTTTACGTCTAGCACTGTGCCCATTATTACCAGTTTTTTGCAAAACTCTACGGACACATTCTGCTTGCACAGTCTTTCTCAACTCCAATTCTATACTTTGCACTACTTTCCGGATTTTCTACCATACCGTTGATCCGTCGGGGATCGTAAGGATGGATGACCACTACGCGATTTATTCTCAAATATACCGGTACAATTATAATTGCGTAACAGTGTTTATACAGATGATCGGGGTCCGCCAAAAATTTTTAAGATTTCTGCTAATGATTTCCTTTCATTTTTCAATTTAACGGCTAACTGCTTGAGGCTACCCGAAGTTTGCCTTATTCGTTCTATTTTGGTAGTTAGGAGAATTTTATTCATTTAGAATTACTTTACATACCTTCCTACTTCTGTAAATATCGGGACTTTTCCTATTTCAGAAAGACAGGATTTTATATATACATGGTTTCAACCTATATGTGGATTTTCTCGAAACGCTGCGTTCCGCATAATTAATTAATTTGTGTGAGTGGAGTTTACTGCTATACCTGTGAATTGTACATCCACACAGTCCTTGCAATCGTCATTTGACCTTGTATACATATTTTTGCGGCTTTTTTCTATCGGGAAACAATTTACTTGAAATCGCCTAACTATATAGTTTTAGTTTTACATTATAATAATTATATTGCAATGATTAATACACTTAAATAATACACTTTAATAATACTTTGTTGTTATCTTGAAACTATTACTGGTGTATGTAAACTTTCGTGAGTAACTGTACATATGTAAAATTTAGCAAAAAAATTCTCAAAGAGAAAATTTATAATTCCTAGGGATTTATAACCGTAAGAGAGTAATAAATACATACTTCAAGTATGGTTTTATATAAAAATATCCCTTATTGAGAGGCAACAAGGCCAACTTTGTGTACGTGTATAGATCTTATAGTAATAACCATGGTCAAGTTCATCTATTTTAAACTTCAATAACTAGTGCCATCTCTCTTTTCGATTCGTTGTTATGTTTTTGTAAATGCATTTTTTGTAATTGTATCTTCTACAGTTTCTAAATATAACAGCTGGCACAGATATCCCGTATCTGCTTCGCTAGCAATTTTCAAACAATATGCACATCATAATATTATTTTCACGTTCTATTAAGATCTTTCAAGAATGCACGTATCATCGCTATCATTTGAAGATGCTGCTGACGATGTCATTGTAGCTAGAACGAATGGTGTTGTTGGTGGTGAACAAAGGAATTCCCTTGCGCGTGCTTTTCCCATAAGCTTTTGTTCGCTTTATTCGAATAACTTCGAGTGCATACAATGTAGGTATTTGCGCATGCTTTAAACTTGTGCAAGCGAACTACATTCTAAGCGCATTTTAACACTGAATTTGTTACTAGAGCGGACGAAAATCTAGGTAGCCATCTAAGAAACGGCTGACTAATAGCATAGACGTGGTGTTAACTACGTCTCTAATGAAACTCAATACATACAAATGTAATATGGAGGTATATATATATTACACGTACACTATCGTCCATACATATGAGTACGACTATGAAACTGGCGTTTTCTTTTATTTGAACTGAAGTATAGAGTTGATTTGTAGTAATATTTATTAATAGATGTCTAACAGCGAGAAAGAAACAGAAAATATAAAATTTTAATTGAAAATGATATCTCGTCAATATGACCACCCCGAGATTGAATGACGGCGGTACACATTCTTAGCATTCTTCTAATTAAAAATTCTGAATAATTGCCTGTACTTTCAGTCTATACTACCTCGATTTTCTGCCCAATTAATCCCACACTAGTTATAATGTACATTTGTACATGTTGCAACGATTTTTGGGTATCAAATTTTGTTTTTTTTACTTATTCTTGCATAAATTTTCGGTAAAGATACTACAAAAATATTACTTTACTTTTATACACATTTTCCTTCTGAGTTTTTGTGAGATCTGTTTTCATTATAAAAATATATAAATACCATTTATAGTGTGCTCTTGCCGATAAAATTTGTTATGACTGTCTTAATTAAATACAAGTTTAAAGTTCTAAAATGATATGGAAAAAGATGCGCTGCTGTGTAGTATTTAGTCGAACACATGCCTTGAGCAAAAATGCATATCAGCATACCAATCAATTAGTTTGGTATTTCAGTATGTTATCATACGTTGCCTCTGTAAATAATTTAGTTCTCAAGTTATTAACACTACATTTGGAAATTGGACATATTAAAACCTATTTTATGATGTAATCCTTCTAGACGCTTGTACAAAATTCCGGTTCTTTTACTGATTTCAAGTGGAACTTTATCTCTAGTATCGTTCACATGTATGAGACGTAGTATAGTGCCATGGACTATTTTTTTGGATAAAGCATTTCATCTGTTTGCGAATTAATTAATGAAATTTTTCATTTGTTCCATACAAGTTCGTCCATTATAGAAGCGGTTTTTACATACAGCTAATGCGTTCTCAACTTGTAGTTCATGAAAGTGAAACATCCGTCATATTGTTTTCATTTACCCAAATCTACACACTTCACCGGTAACGTTCCGGCTATAAACAAGCCATCTAGCCAAATTTATATAGATGGTGGTTTTATAAATGTGAAATATATGCACATTAATTAAGTGAAATCGGGGCCAATATTATATGCAGGATATTTCAAAATTCATGAATAGTTTTGGACGACAGCGCACGGTTATATATTCGTATTTTTATAACTTTGCTGTCATTGCGACCTCTTTTGTAATATTTTCTTAATTAATTCGACAATTTTTGTTACAGTATGATTCTTTTCGTGTCATATCACGCTTAAGGTACACTACCGCTCAAAAGTATTTAGGCACCTAGATTTTATAAAACTATTTAGACAACAGGGCTTCTAGGAAATTCATTCTTGCAAAATTGAATAATTATAGGAAAAGCATTAAATTTACAATAATGCTGTACATTATGTAAATTACTTTATTATCTGGAATAAATCAAAATTGGTTATTGCCAGTACATGGGGATTAGTGCAATAAAACTTTCTCGAAGTTCTTGTAGATGCCTGTCTGTTAAATATAGTCTTAGTAATGGTGTTTTAATGATCTCGGACATGTTTACCGAAATTGCCCTCAGTTACGTTTCTGTATTCATCGTCTTGCGCACCCTTAAGCTGGCAAATGCAACCGACAAATTGTGAAACATTTAAAGTTAAATAATACTACCGTGGACTATTTCGTCGAGAAACACTGAGAAAGTGGCAATTTTCTGAATAAATCACCAAGTGGGAGACCTAGAGCGACAACTTCTGCTGAAGATCGTGCAATAGTAGTAACTAGCAAAAGAAATCGATGGAAAACACCCCCCGATATTGCTTTTGAAATCAATGTAGGCCTTCGAAAGTCAATAAGCATAACTACGGACGAATTGTGATGTAAAACCCGTTATGGCGCATGTAGAATAAACAGAAACGCTTAAACTGGGCTTGTGAACACCAGCGTTGGACAATTGAACAGCGGAGTAAAGTCTAGTGGGCCGATAAGTCAAAGTTCGAGATTTTCGGTTCAAGAAAATATGTTTTCGTTCGAAGATCTACAGGTGAGCGTATGACAAAATAATGCATTGTTCCTACGGTTAAATATGGCGGTGGTTCTGTGGTTGGCTTGGGTGACATCCTAAAGACCGAGGGAATATTAAATATAATATATTGAAATATGTTAGAGAACAATGCTATCTCTTCAGGATTAAGTATTTGGTCCGAATTTTGTATTCCAAAAAGATGATGATCCGAAGCATGCGTTTAAACTATGCAAAGACTATTTGCAATACTTGGAAGCAGACGAATCCATAAAGGCTATGGAGTGACCTCCACAAGGCCCCGATCGAAACCTCATAGAGTTATTGTTTGAGGAACTTGATCCGAAGATCCGGAAAGCAGTAGCAACATCGGAGGCTGATTTGTGGGAGAAGCTGCAAGAAGCAAGGGCCTGGATAGGCAATAAGCTGTTTCCAATCGGCTACGAGAGATGGAAAAGATTCAGAATACAGGTAGATGGATACCACATGATTTGAATGATGGCAAATGGAAAAGCACAAAAACGTATGTGACGTTTTGCTCACTCGGTACAAAAGGAAATCGTTTTTGCATCGTATAGTTATAGCGGATGAAAAGTGGAGTTACTTTAAAAATCTCAAGCGCAAGAAACAGAACCAGGCGCGTTATACACATCGACCGCAAGGCCGAATCGCTTTGGTAGAAGGACAATTCTCTCGACTATAATAACGTTAATTTTAATTTTATTTAATTTGCTACAAATAATAATAAACGTATACTTTCCTATGTTAACTAAATTCAATAAGATATAAGAGTAATGTGATGCTTTTGACTCTTTTTGGTTTGACTATTTATTTATATCAATTAAATCGTGAACATTTTAATAACCATGTAGGTGATGCTGGATGCTTTTACAAATACAGGTATATAATTAACTTGCGATTTATAATTTAACGAAAAGATCTTGCAGCTGGCGATAATTTATTTAATTGGCTATCCTGTAGCGCACATCCGTTTGCTGTTTTCTCAAACTAAAACAACAAATCATTTGAATGTTTCAACCAATATAGCCAGAGGCTCGAAATCTGGCGTCTGATAAAGTTTCTCAAGGAGAATGCGTATATTAACTTTGTCAAGGTAATAGAAACAGTAAAATTTACATTTTTTTGTTAGTGTAAGTGGACCTTTTAAATTAACTAAAAACATGTACCTAGAAAAAACAGAGCACTCAAAATTGTAGAGGAAGGAAGCAAGGCCGCGGCAAGTCGAGCAAAAATTCACGGTTCGATGGTCTCCACCAGCAACAATATTACAATTACTACTGGGTCATTTATTACCAGGACTTGTTACGGTGAACGGATGCACCTGCATTGTATAGGAGCGTTGACGATGGTTGTGCTCTCTTGAATTTATAAAACAAACTACTATCCCTAAAGAAAAAACGAATTGAATTTTTTTTTGTGCTAGAATTTCGCACTCCGTTTACTAGTTATTCATTGGATATTTCGGTGGAAACAATAGCTATTGTAGCGATTAAAAACACGAAGGGAGGCGATGAAACGAAAACAAGGAGAGCTTACGTAAGAACTACTACTTCTGATGAATAAGCAAAAAGCGTTGCAAATTAATCGAATTAAGCGGAAATGCTACACAATAAACGGTAGTGCCGCCGGTTAAATAAAATACCTTGCGAGTTAAAAGCGCAGTTACAACTTAGTTTTAAATTAGTCGTAGCGATCTCTAGATACTTTTCGTGACGACTGAAATAGAAAGTCATTAACGTTACGTACAGAAGAAGTAAAGAGGATATAGTAGCTAATTAATGTGTAAAATTGAAAGAATTTAGTTTTATTTTTTAATTAATAACGGCTATTTTTTTTTTTCTAAATAAACAATCGTTTTTCGTGTAGCTCAGTTTTCCCAATTCTTGAAGTTAATTCTATTAGCGATAATGATGTAAGTGCTACAGACGCTGATACCATCATGTACATTTGTGTATCAAATCGACATGTCAGATCCTGGATTTGAAGATTTGTGTAGGCGTTGGCCAGATTCCTAGGTAATGATGGTGAAGTAAATACATATATTGACAACCGGTAAAAAATGTTCAAATATGAAAACATACTTTAGCTACTTTTACCAGGATTACGAGATCCTGCTAAATGAATGGAAGATCTTCATCCATCAAAAGATGTATTGAGTTTTCTGTTTGCTAATGATTAGAACATGTCATCCGATATACCAACATGTAAATTTCGAATCGAGTACAAAATATAGACATCGTAATCATCTTGTTCTAAAGGATAATTGATATCATAGCCCTTAGGGCTATTATCTCATACAGAAGTTTTCGAATACGGCAATGAAAATTGGAATTCTCTTTTTAGCTTAGTGATAACTGGCACAGGTGTTTTTTGTTGAAATGAATAAACGACGATTTATTGCTTGCGATTTCGAAACTCATGAAAAAACAAGACTGCAGTAAGAACAAATCTATTATTTGGAAAATTTATAGGCAACTGTCAAAACAATTTTTCATATGGCTTATGCAACGGTGGATGAAAAACTTGTGTCATTTAGCATTCAAAATGTGCATATACCAATTAAAATATAGTATTTACTGACATTATTAAACACTTATCAGAAGAAAAAGAATTACCCGCTCCTTCTCAATCAGTAGTCCGATTAGTGAGACTTTTAGAAGAAAGAAATAAAAATGTAACAAGAAATAATTGATGAAGCCTGTAGAACTTGTGTAAGAGTTGACCTTACCTTAGAACTGTAAGGAATATGTGTACCAACTGTTTTTTTATCTTAAAAAGATAGAGAGACGTTGGCCTAGGGTGCTTTCCCTTACAATGTTATGTAAATAGCGATGCAGCTCCCAATGCTAACCTGAGCGCAAACAACCCCACACACGTCACAGGTCAATGCAATTATTAACTAAAACACTAGAGTGGTTCGCACAGTTCGAGTGTATATCCATTGATAATGCGGAGTGATAGGGATCTTTCCGAACAAGCAACAAATCTTTATGGTTGATAGATACATATATTAGTACTTAGGTTAGGCTTTATAAGCTCAACCAGCCGACCATCATAGTTTAAAGTATCTTCGGTAATATGAAACATCTTCTGTGGTACATTCCCAGACATTTTAAAATTACTGATAGCGCTTAACGTCAGAGGAGATATTTGGCGTTCTGTTAATGTTTTACACCTCATTGACAACCCGACAATGAACTTGTATCGTCATTGGTTAGCGCTGTAATGAACTATATGCTGCGTCTATATGCTCTATTGTTAATCCTATCGATATACTTATTTAATAAAGTTTTCTATACTTGTAATGTACCACTTATGTCAGATTTTCATATTTTTTGCTGGCTCTGCATCTGTTTAGTTAAAGTGATCATTGAGTTCACATGTTCGTATGTACACCTCCGGCCGAAAGTGTCTGCCCACTCTTAAAGTAATATAAAAACAACTCAAAAACCAATTATAAAATAAACCTTTACTCTGTACATATACAAAGAAATGTAACAGTTATAAAAGCAACGTGCTTATCAATTTGCCAACAAAGATAATCATAAATTAACTTAAATTTGCGATTCGTCTATATGTCCACCTTTCGCTTTTATTACTGCCGCATAAAATGTTGGCATTCTCCTCAGCAGCTTTGCCAGTGTTAGCGGCTATATTTCCTTCCACGCATCTTGTTATGGCACCCAAAATACTGTTGTCGAATTTGTAACAAATTTTCGATCCTATCGGTCGGATTGAGATCTGGACTTCGGACTAGCCACTTCACAACAACAATTTTCTCTCTATAATATTTATGACATATCTTCGCAGTGTGTTTTGGATCACTATCGCGCTGGAACACGAAATCTCCCTAAAGCCCCCTTTTCTAAGGATATCATCGGTTTTGATCAAATCGCCCACAGAAGTACTGCCAAAACAACCCCAAATCATGACTAATCCTTCTCCATATTTCATTGTTGGTGTAATACAGGATTTAAGTGTTCGTTCCCCCTCCGATTTACGGACAAATGTCCTTCTGTTTGAAACAAAGGTGAGATATTTAAATTCGTTGATCCAGAGCACTTTCTTGCCATGGTCCAACGTCTATTCTTTGTGTTCTCTCGCCCATGTGAACCGTTTAGCTTTATTTGCTTTGTATAATAACGATTACGGCATGACAATTCTTCCACACAAACCAACTTGGTGCAAATGCCTTTTTACCGAGGTGACACTAACTGGTTTTAGGCCCGAAATATTCTGTTCGGTAGCAATATCTGGCGCTGTTTTTCGTCTATTTCGTTTGCTTGTGATTACAATTACGCGATCTTCGACTGATGTAATTTTTGGCCATCCGGGACACCACCACTTTTTTGATACTTTTTAACGTTATAATCTACAGTTCTACGGTATAATTTCAGCTATTTTAGCAAAGTTTCTGTTACTTTTACGACCTGTCACGATTTGGGTACGCGTTTCCGTAGATAACTTTTTTCTTACTGACGTTATCTTAACGTTACTGGCTTCTTTGCTATTCACTATTTGCAATACAAAAGCTGAATGGGAACAACATTTTTCATTATATTAAAATGGCCGTATTGTGTATCCATATTTTATGATGGCCGTGATAAGCATTTCTGAAAATTGCTCTTTATCTAATTCCTCTACCTGAACATACCTGATCCGCCAAAAGGGTCATTTTCGATAATGCCAGCTGGCTCATTATCTGCGCGCAGAACATTGCAGAGGAATTATAATCTCGTACTTACAGTTTAATAATAGAAATATTTTGATAGGGATACAAAATAGTTTCTTTGAATAATCTCCAATTATGCAGGTGGCTAAACACCTATGGCCGGTAGTGTATGTTCATGTATATTTTGTACATTCCAATGTCGCATTCTTTTCAATAGTCTACCTGCGTGTTCGTTCCAATTCTTCATCATACATTCGAAATTTTTTTTGTGTAGGTGCATACAATTCGCACTAAAGTTAGTATGCAACAATTGCATCACAAGTCACCGAAATTAGTATAAATAGCTGACGTTGTTGCTGCATAATGTAAAGGTAGAAGTGGTTCCACTCAACACAAGTTACGAACGGATTGTATCGTGCGACCCGGAAAGCTTGATTCATATCACGGATATCACGAAAGGTGTGTTGCGTTATTTAGCAAGCAATTTATTCAAATTGGTTTTTCCCAAACAGAATCCTATTAAACACTTTCCACTTAAAAGTTATAATACAGTTTCTTATTTTGTCTTATAAATTCGACTATTTAAGTTAAATTTTCCCCGCTTTACAATTGTGAAGTTTTATTAATTTATTAGCGCACACGTTTTTCATTGCTTCGCTAAATAATGCAGTGCGAATGTAGTCTATCAGTTTTATTCTAGTGATATACATAACAGTTTACTTAAAGGAACGGGCTTTAACTCTTCTGAACAAACTGTCGTTAAACAATCAAATATAAAACTGTCTCTGTTAATAACAGTTAACACTGTTGAATTTCTACTCTCAGTAGTTCAATAAGAATTGTGGGGTGAATTCATGTAGTTCATTTAAAGTTAATACATCTTTCGGATTATTCATACACAGTGCACTATTATACTGTCCCCAGCAACCAAGCAAACGGGTAGTTAAGTAACTTAGTAGTAGATGTAGTAAAAATACGTTGTTTAGCACTTCTAAATGGTGATGTTAGTTCCCCGTGTCTTTTACAAAATACAGAGGACAATGACAATATTCTATACAGCTAGATTATGATTATAATAATTGTACTAATAACAAGAAACCACTAATTTTCCAAAAGTGCAACATATGGCTATTATAAATGTATAAGTACATGAGAGAACAAATCAGAAAACAGGAAGAGATGCTGATACGATGTTATACGAGACAAGATTCTCTGAAAACGATATTTGAAAACAAGACACAATATGTATAGATCATGGAAACTTTTGATTAATAAATTTTACAGAATTTTTGTAATTTGGAGTATATATCACCTGGATAGTACCCATTTTTGGAATAGGAGTGCTCTAATAACCGACGTTGGTATACTACAGTGTACTATGCCGTAATGCCTATTCAATATGAAATTAAACGTATAGAAATTTTTGATGGCTTCATAAGTACACACTCCCTTTAATAATCTCAGTTCGTAGCGTACTCCGGCTAACTTGTTATATAAAAGTCAAGTGTCCCACCTAATAGCGAAATCTAGGTAAACAACCGGAACTTTCGGTGATCTTTATTACGGAATTTCACAATTCTCTGCGTTTAATGTGATCTACTTCTTTGAAATGACACCGTTGGTTTTTTCTATAGCGACAATTACTCCCTTGTCGCATGTACAAGTCAATAAACCTTTTGAATAGTAGTCAGTACAGTATTTATTAGTTGTATCAATACATCGACAGGGAGTATTGAATACGATAAATCATTTATAAGAATCAGGAAAAGGGTTGGACTTAGTGCTGATCCTTGCAGCACACCAGCATCCACCGTAAGTGGCTTTGATATAAGTACATCACAGTGGTGTGCAACGTATGAACGGTTTGTCAAATATGAACGGACCCATTTTTAGACAATTCTATGACTCTCAATGGAGCTTAGTTTATATAGCAAGTAATCATCGTTTATACAAGCAAAGACCAAATCAACACACAGGCCCAGTGCTAGTTGGCGATAAAACGCATAATAAACTCTGGCCTTTTAAGTAGACAGCATACTCTTCGTATTTTTACCAGTAATGAACCTAACCTGAGTCAGCGAATGATTCACTTTCACTAAGCATTCTTGTTTGTATGAGGTATGTCCAGAAGACTGCAATGCTTCGCAGTCAGTCTTTACACTATTCAAGAAAAGTATGCAATTATGCTTTCATTAATGTTAGATGTGATATACATGTTTAAATATAAGTGTATAAATATTTAGTAGCAACTTATTCGGTAAGTAATAGCATGAACACTAACCGAAATTTGTTCCCAATGTTCCAAAATGGTCTTCTTTCAATTTCAAATTTGCAATCTTGGGAAAAGAAAAAGGTCACAAGGATACAACAGAAGCCACACAGATGTTTTTTGCTTAAAACTTGTACATTGAGGTCGCGTTTTGATAGTTCGTCTCTCACGAAAAACCATTTCCAAAGTTTTTCTTTTTAAAAATGCTGGTTCGAATTGGGTTTGAAGTACACATTTCTTATGACCGGTTCTTAGCTATCAGAAAAACGAATTACAATGCTTTTAATCTTTGATAAGACCATTCTGGCTTTTTGGGTGTGGTGAGCTTGGGTATCGTTTTTGATTCATATTCAAAAATTCGAAACTTGTCAGTAATAGTGACATGTTGCAGTAAATGAGAATTATTGTCAATTTACCACTAAAGGTGAAGATATGTTTCTGTCCTCGAAAAATTTTCCGAAATCATTTTCGCGCAGATTTTCTTCATCTCTAATTCAGTGATCAGAATCTGATGACGGTTGCCTGAGTCAAACTCAACTCTTTTCCGATCATTCTAATCGTCAACCGCTAATCAGATTACAGAAGATTTTGGTTTAAGTGGACATGTCAGTCACTGCTTGCAGTTGAAGCCCATCCGCTACGAGGTTCATAATTCGAGTTTGAGGGTGTCTGAAACCACCTGAGTATCCGAGGTCTTGATAAAATACTATCTCTATAAGCTTGTTGAAGTTTTGCAAAAGTTTCCGTCGCACTTGGTCCAAGTTTGAAATAAAAATTGATAAAACTCAACTTGCCAACAAAAAATGTTTACATCGCAATACTAACATTGAAGAGGAAAATTTCTGTTGCAACAGAAATGGTCTAATAGCATATAATTTTGCACTTCGCTAACACCCTTTTCATGGTTACGGGGTTGCATTACACCGTAATATTTCAACAACGTCGATTTTAGCGACTTGCGCAAATGGGTGCAAAAGAACCGCGAGATAGAGTTAAGGCGGTGTTAAATGTAATACTGTATTTTCTTTTTGTGTATATGAACCATACTGCGTTCGTAGTAAAGGTATGTAAACCATGTTTTTTATTTTATTTATTTGTTAGTGAGTAAAGTACGTGGCTTTAAAAAAGAATTCTTATCTTTTGAGGCAGTGTAAAAAGATTTCTCTCTTTGAGAATCGCAAATTTTTAAGAATAAATAAAAAGAAACGTTAAGTAAACCTTGCACGAGACAAAACTGGTGCGAATTTTTAATATCGGTATACGATAACCAGTTCTAGCGATCTTTTATAACGGATCTACTCAAACGGTAATATTTAGCATTTCTAACATCATTTTAACTGAAAGGAGAGGAATGTGACATTGACAATAGAAACGAATTCTGTTTTTACATTTAGTTATAGGCGGTCTATATACTACAGTAATATGAAAATTATACATTCACCGCAGATAGATATGAAACTTGTTTTAATAGTCAGCTACACATTAAGTGCATTTACTTATTTACTTTTATGTTATCATTTCCGTGTTTTTGTCAATCCTGTTATCTGTTCCTCGTTATCATTAGACTTTATTCGATTTTCATTGTTCAATTTATACCTTCTGTTTGTCCTGGTGTATTTAATATAAGTGGATTTGTATCCAAATTTATATACTCTTTTATTACGAATTTATGTACTCCTTTATTTTGATACAATATTATTAGTTAAACCAAAAGTACACTATTATATTACTACAAAACTAACTTCCTCTTCATATTTAACTATTCTGAGGATTACCATTTCTTTTGAAAAGACGCATTGTAACTAATTTTTATAATATCCTACAATGTGGAGTTTCGATGCCTGCGCTAAAAACTTTGCGGTATTTTCATACACTAGTGAAGCAGTTTTTCGCCCCGTTTCCGCCGAACAAATGCAATGCCATTGGTTGCAAACAATCTTTATTCCAACTCGTCTAAAAAAATCACTCTATTCCAGTGTTCTATAGTCCGATGGTCGCTCATTCTCTTCAACCGGGATTGCCGCTAGAACTGGCTCCTTTCGAGGTTGCCAAGCAGTTATTCCTATAGACTTTAATTGGCGTCGTGCTGTCGAAACACATACGATTGCTGCTCTTGTTTTTCTTAATTCTGTAGCCAATCCTGTTGCTGACTGTTTCTTTGAACGTAAACGCTGAAATACACAAAAGATACACTTTTTGCAGCAAGGATGACCGCATTTGGATTATTTTGCAATAATCTACACTTTTCTATATTAAACACAAAGGTGTCAGAACTAAGACTAAAACCTAAAATTTCAGTGCAGTTCGGTTACTATCAGTATTATAAATAATGAATGTAATTACTTACTATTTTAGTTTGATTGTGTTGTTGATGTAAACTTAACACCAACAAAATCTGTGTTTCTAACAGCACTCGTTTCTGCAGCTTTAGTTATAATAACAATATAAATAAACGCAGGTAAAAGAATTAGGAGGGATATTTCATATAATTCAGATTCAATTGAGATAATGACCACTATAGTGAATTCTACGAAGTGTTTCACTTAATTTTTACAGTACTGCAATTTTTTGTGTTACCAAATGCCCAAAGCTTAGGTGGTAGAACAGAGTGATTGGACTTTGATTCGGTCATTACTGAATATCATCTTCTGACTTGCCATGTAGTATCCATGTAATATTTGCACCTACTCTGAAAACCATGAAACTTTGTAATTACGTCATAGTTAGTTATGACGTATGCAGCGCCTGAAACAAATTCAGGTACACCAATCATGTTTGTAATGAATTGTACAAAAACAACAATTGTCAAATTTTGATGCTATTATCACCTCTAATTCATTTTAATCAACGATGCATTTAAAAAACAAATCATGAGCAATTGCAACCAACAGGATTATAAATCGTGAGCTCTTCTATTGACAATGCTTTCATAATAGTGCATCTATACATGTGTACTTACGGAAAGCAGCTGCATAGGCTAAACCAATTACTAAATGTTTTCTTCATAAAAGTTTTTATCGCTCTACTAATATAGGTCTCATATGAAAAAAAAACTATTTTTAAGTCAAAATGTAGAAAATATTCAAACAAGAAACATAAAGTGTTTAGTCTAATGGGTGTTATCAATGATCCATTAAACGAAATATATCTTTATTTTATATATATAGCAAATATATTTCTACACCATATGATATGCACAACATAACATGAAGTAAATTAAATTAAAATATGTCAATATCCAAAGAAGTAATCAGATAAGACAATCTAAAATATATTTAACCTGTGTCTTCACTTTCGTCTTCTGATCAACAGTTAACTGTCAGAAGAAAGTCTTGTATTCTGTTTTTATTGTTCATGCAATTTTGCCGAATATCTGGTCTGCAGTTGTCCAAACTTTCTTGCCACGTATCTAACTAGCAGTTATCTACTAACTACTAATTTGTTTACTATAATACCCTTTCACATGTGCCCATATCAGTTCAATAGGATTCAAATCGCAGTGATACGGAGGAATTCTTAAAACATCATGTCCATGTGTCCGAAGTAATTCGATAATAACATAAATCTTCTCATTTTATGTTTCTTTATTATTTCTAAAAGTTCACTCCTATTCATTGAATTTTCATAGGTAACGTTATTATTATTTAGCCACGCAATAATGTTTCCTTTGGACCAACTTAGATTTGGCGACTTCTCAAGTGAAACACTAAAATATTTCTATGTTCAAGCACTTTTGTTAACACTTTTATTGTTACATGTTTTTTTTATTTTATTTATATTATTAAATTAGAATTGAAATTTAATTGTGTAAATGAACTTGCTATCATTGTACATCTCATAAATTACTTCACGAACATCCGTTTTAATCCTCTCTGGCACATCAAGTGCGTTGGGCATCAATATTGACTTGTACGGAACTGTTGAAGAAGTACTGGACGATGGAATAGCAGGTGTAGTTTATTTATTCTGTTTTAGGCTGTAGACGATACCCATCGTATTTACAACTCTCTATAATTTACAACATAAAATTTGATTTAATACTAACCAACTGTAATTTATCTCATGGGACGCATCAACAGATATTAGAGGACTTCCATTTCGCTTTTCCTTCTCGAACTACAGTAGTAAACCACAAACTAACTCACGGCAACAAGAACTAAGTCGGCGACCGGAGATCTTGGACTGTAACCTTTAAAAAAAAAAGCGTTTTAAGTCTTCGTATGCTTCTTTAACATCTTTAAACTTACCACAAACTAAACGATTTACTTCACTATATCTCTGAAAGGAACTTTTGGCAAAAGAAGTAGTGGAATTAAATAAGAATATACTTTGAAAACTAAGGAAGCCCGAATAAACTGTAAAAATCAGATGTCAAATGTCCACGGAGCGGTATTCTCTGCTATAATTATTAGGGTTGCATGCACTGTAGTAAACATTTTCAAAGTATATCTTAAATAGGCTTATGTTATATACTTCTGTCTTGCTTGCGTATACGTACGATCCTGACTTTTAGATATGACGCTTGTTTTCACTTTATCGATGAAACAATGATGTAGCTACAAACTTTCGTGGTTTCATGTGTATATAGCTTCAGTAGTTGGTAGTAAACTATTTATTGTTAATTAATGTACACGTAACCTAATAATGAAACGTAAATATCTAAAAATGGTTTAGTTTAGTGAGTACTGTAATCCATTTAAAATGCTGTTATGATCTGTAAAGTATCGCGTAATGCATACCTATAAATTTTCTGTAAACTTTATGTCGGTTTAATTCCCAGTAAAATACTGCTGTAAAACATTGGGTGCTAATTTTAAAGTTCGGTTGCCTCGGTGTACACTCGATATTGCGTATCTTTGTAATAAAAGTGCAACAAGCCGAGTTTGTTTACTTTAAACCTCGCTTCAATGAACGTTGAAGTCCCAACTATACGTATAGTTAAACACTCAAATTGAAATAAACTTGGTGTAATGTATAGTGCAATATTTGTCCACGTTGTATTCAATGTTATGACTTTAGACTTGGTTTATTTTTACACTTTTATTTATAGCCATTCAATCCAGTGCACTGCTATTTTTAGTACACGTACGATTAATACGCAAACAAAGAATAGTTTCGTGTCCGTTCAGTTTTACTAAAAGCGACGATCAGCGAAGTTGAACACAATAAGAGAACTCTTACTGCAATTTCACCGTTCGGCTCCTGTTGAGTTTTTCTTTAAGTTTCGCTTGAGTAGTACATTTAGAGAACTCGTAACAGTAATACGTATACGCGTTGTTGGCCGTGAGAGACCACTGCACGGCATCGGAAAGAGACAAGTTCCTTGACCTTCACACTGATTCAACCAAGCGATTTCCTACGTATATGCCGAGTATGGAGTCGCATAATGACTTTACATCTCTTGCACTTTCTATTATAGCGTTGCATTTATAATTGGACAATAGCAATGCGGATTGTAATTTTGGAGGAAGGAATAAGTTCTTCGAGAGTTGTAGGCAACATACAAATCCTCGTCAGAAGAAAGACAAATACCTAATTTGAAAACATTTGTTGAAGCAGTCGAAGAAAATGTGTTAAGTGGTTAAACAATTCCTCCGCGATTCTATACAGTAGAATCTACTATTAGTTGATAGATAGTTTGAATAAATGGCCTATCAAATTAGGGCACATAAAGGGAACCAGGATATTTTGTACAAGCTATTGTACAGGATCTGAGCATACGATCTTTTTCTAAAAATACTCTCAAAATTCTGACTATTTGTTAAAAGGTTATTTATTCTTTTAATTATCTTTATGTTTAACTCAATTTATTGAGTTACTGAAACATTTATTTAAATTTTGAATAAGGTACCTGGAACACTTCACTCTCGTAGCTAAGCTATCTTCATTAGTAAAACTGATTTAACAACTAAACTAAAACTGCACTTGTCTATACACTTTTAAGGTTTTGGTGGATTGACCATGGTTATGCTTGATTTAATGAAGAGTAAAGGTCGAAATTTAGGGATACAAAATTTGAATTCATTAAAATATGTTTGTTTTTGCGAATTTCTACATCTTTATGACAATTTCATCGTATATTGTTGTCTATTAATTAACTGCATATTGTCAACACTACGAATTTTCTTAAACATATGTAGGCGGCAGTAGATAAGAGGGTACGCCTCGTGCAGATTTTCTTGGTTAAAAACTCTAAAAAACAAAATTTTTACCCTGGATTACTGTCGGTTACCATTGGCCTACCGCAAGAAGTCGTTTTGTCGTCGGTTTTATTGATGTTGTTTATTAACGATATAGTAACCTTTCTAAATGTTTATTACCTCACTATCTATGCCGACGGCACTACCATTACTGTCAATAGTACCATAATAAGCAAAATATCGAAGATAAAACCAACTCATTGTTAGAGGAATTAAATGCGAATAAATTGTTTTTAAACAAAATTAAATCAAGGTACGAGGGGAGGTGCAGAAGTTCGTGGAATGAAAGGGTTTTAAATAAAATAAAACAATAAATCTATTTTCCTTTTTAATATAATCACCCTTAAGCACAATACATTTATTAGATCTATGAATTAATTCTTCTAAACCATCATAAAAATATTTTTTATCTTTCGCCTCAAAATGGGTCAAAATTGCCTCCTTTACCTTATTATCGTCGGAAAACTTTCTTCCACGTAAGTCCTTTTTTAAATTAGGGACCAAATAAAAATCACTAGGTGCCAGGTCTGGACTATAGGATGGATGGACTATTGATTGAAAGTCATGCTTGTGCAGAGCAGCCATTGCAACTTTGCTCTTGTGAACCGGCGCATTGTCTTGTAAGAGAAACATAGCCTTGGTCAATTTTCCTCGACGTTTTTCCTTGATGGCCTCCTTTAATTTTTCTAATATCGTTGCGTAATATTCTCCGGTTATGCTCCTACCTTTTTCTTTGTAATCAATCAATAATATCCCCTCACAATCCCAAAAAACAGTAGCCATCAACTTTCCAGCCTATTCTGACACTTTGAATTTCTTTGGCGGTGGTGTCTCCTTTTTATGATATTGCATGGTCTCCTGTTTGGACTCAGGCTCAAAGTGATGAACCCATGTTTCATCTCCGGTAACAATCCGCTCCAAAATCTGTGCAGGTTTGTCTCCTCCAAAACTTGTTTGCACTGACTTTTGTCATACCCAGGTGGTCATGTAGGATACGCAAAATGGTGGTATCTGATACTCCAACTAATGCAGATAATTGTTTTTTCTTCAAACGGGCATCTTACAGTAGAAATTTTTGCACTTTTTCGACGATGTCTAATGTGGTGCCCTCAACTGTCCGCTCTGAGCGAGGGTCGTCTTCAATCGACTCCCGACCATGTTTAAAAAGACCATGCCACTTATAAATCATTGATTTACTAGAGCACTGTTCCCCATAAACGGTTTCCATTTCATTCAATATGGTTTGAGCGTTCTTTCCTTGCTTTGTAAGGAACTTTATCACAGCACGGTGTTCAATTTCCGCCATAGTTTCAGTTTTCTTCCGGATTGACTTGTTTTGCAGGCAACTATTCGTAAACAACTGACGCTATAGGGCTGCAACTTAACTTATATACTAATGATGAGTCGCCAATCAGAATGACACCTAGCGAGCGCCCTTGTCCCCACTCCATCCCCTCCATTCCACGAACTTCTGGACCTCGCCTCGTATATAATCTTTACTTCAAGTGTATCGCATGTTTTGCTGAGTCTTCGCTTTACAATTGGATATAGCACACTAGACCAGGCAACATTGATTAAGAGTCTAACCTTCGCGTAACACTAAAAATGGAATACACATACAAACCACCACCATTTTAAAACATACTACTCGCATTTATATTCCATACTTTAATGAACTATAGCCGCACTAATAGTCACATCATTAATGAAAACAAACATTATAAATTAGGTATTATAGCGTTTGCAATATTACAGGTTGTCAATGAATATTCAATATTTTGGAGGAATTTTACATTGCTTTCGACAGAAAATTCTTCTAATTTTTTTAATCTCAAAAATAGCCCAAAACCCAGATAATTTTACTTGAATGCTTTTAATAATCCTTTAGAAAGCAAGTAAACTAAATTTATATTACTTAGCATTGCAAATTTGACATGGTAGTGTCAGTAATACTACTAGGTGATGATAATAAAATTATCATAATTTTTTAGAGTGTAGCATCAGACCTCGTCAGTAGTAAGCGCAATGCCCTTAATTCTCTGAATATGAATATATATGAAATTTTAAAAAGCAAATCATATACTTGTACTAGTCAGCAGTTAAGTTTGCCAGTCAAGCATCTGGAAAGCAAGTACGTTTGATTGTTTATATTGGCGATCATAACCCTCCTACTTTTCCAGTTTCGTGTGCCTTAGGTAATCAATACCTTTTGGATGTGATACCGTTAGTCTGTATTTTAAACTATCACTACTAACAGTCTAGCACTCTAACATGGTCTTTCTGCTTTCTGTGATTATTTTTATAGAGGATGTTTCGTTAGTTTTAAATAAGAATCACGTCTTTGAAATACCCATTTCAGAGCGGAAAAGGTGTTTCGATAATTGATTTGAACGCATGTAAAAGTGCATAAATCTTAAAGTCGAAAACAATTATTTCTTTCCTTATTTTCGTAATAACTTAAACAAACGTATTATCATCAAAGGTATTGATCGTGTTTATTATTCCAATTATGAGTTTGTTTAATTTGAGGTTTTCTTTTAAACCTTTATTTAACAAATTGATTTTTTCTTTGCCAAGAATTGGGAAGACTTGTTTCTAAGTAACTCATATGCAGTATTTATTTAATCAGTTTTTGATTTACTTATGGTGCTTAGTTCTAATAAGATTTTCTTAAGAACATTTACTTGATCTACCATCTAGTATCTATCAAGTAATAATAATAACATAATATATTTGATCAAACCGAAACCGTGTATTCTTGCAATTTTTAGCTTTAGAATCTATCTAAACGTTTCTGAAAAACATTAAAATATTCTTCAACTCATATAATGGAAGTAGGTAACAGTAACAGTCAACGTTTTACAAAAGCAAAATACATCTTGTTGCTAGTATCGACTCTACATCGTTAAAATTCAACATTGGAGTCGAAAGTATTAACGCCATTTCACGACACAGCTTTATTATAATTTGAATAAATAAACATCCATTTAATGATGATAACGTAAGAAACTAAAGTTAATTACAAAAAGGTCGGATTTTAAAAAGTAAGAAAGAGTCCAATCATAAAGAAGATATATGTACACTAAGTTATTTTTCATAAATTAATTAAATAGACAAAATTGCATGCAATGACACATAAGTTTTCTATTTGAATACTTTTGTAAAACAGCCTGTATATTTTACATTGTTTTAAGGATTGGTACCTGTAAATTTCTAAAACATGTACACATTTCTTTTCTTTTTGTACCGTTTGGGGAAATGTTTTTGGTTAACGCTGCATATTTTGAAGTATGATATTTTCTTGTAAAGCATTAGCAATGTGTACTGTATTATTTGCTGTGGTATGTTCTATATTGTAGTTTCAATTTCTGGATTCGGAATTCGTCTAGGAGCATAGGTTCATCCTTGTTCTAGCGGCGGGATGGCCTTAATAAACGAACTTTTTCCAAGTATGGAAGGACTAAACTAAAAGTAAGAGGAAATAAGCTTTTCCTGCAGAAGCCCCCTTCGGCGGAGACGAAACGTCGAAATCTCACAGTCTTTCTTCCTTTTTTCTTTCCTTTGTTTCTGTCCCCTCTTCTCTTTTTCTATCCCTTTCCTCTTCCTTTATATGTGTTCGTTTTTCCCCTTTCACCTTTTTTTCCTTTTTAGTTTTTCTCTTTTTTCCCCTTTCGCGTCCTCTTCATCTCCTTTCTGTTTCCTTTCTTTTCTCTTACTTTTATTTTATTCCTTTTATGCTTTACCATTATACGGTCAGTTTATTACTGACTTTAGTCGTGTAAGCCTATTCATTTCAGGATCACCTTAATTTTTGTGAAAAACAGAATTCTTACAGCGATAACCGCAGAAAAGTACTACATTCTATTATCGTTTTACAAATTATATTGCTCAAATTTAATAAATGATACGTATAATTAATTTATAAACCGATATGTATTACTTCGTACATACAAAACATCGCAGTTGCGATGGAATTCAATTATCAAGATGGCATTGATATTGAAACGACGTAGAAGTAGATCGACCGTCGACGATATTGAATTTACTATAACCTGTATTCACTGAGCTTAGATGCAGGTAGTACAAATCTTACTAAGCTTTGGTTAAGGGACAAAAAGATGACCGACTGGCGTTTTCGGAGTACTAGGACACCAATTACTATGTGAATCCAATGGTAGATTTAAAATATACATTTATAAAATATAAGAATTAAAAATATGTTTAAATGAGCATTGATGTTAAAAGAAGCAAGTGAAAGCCAAAAACGTCACGGCGTAGTCATCGCATATGAGAAGCAGGGAGGTCCATAGGAAACAGACAGGATAAAAAATTGCGAGTAGCAATATCAAAAAGGAACTCCGAAAATTGCTAAGTAATCAACGTGTTAATACAAGAAATATTATATAAAATGATGGTAGTAACGGATCCATTTGTAATTATAGAAAATTTGAATCTAAAGGCAATATAATCCTTTTTTAAATAAGTTGTAAATTCTTGATCCTTAACATTTTGCTTTGTTGTTTCGATATTTATTTTTTATCTTGAGGTGGTTTAGTTCCATCAACATTCTCAAATTATATTTCTAATATAATTTCTGCCTATTGATAGTACTGTTTCGATAAAATTAAGTTCAATGCAGAAGAATTATTTGTACAATTAAAATATATAACACATGAGCTGAAAAGTCCCGGGCTTAACAAGGAAGACACGTTTTTTTGGCTCAAAATTAGCTTCATTCATCAACGTAATCTCCATCAAGAGCACCGCAATCATTCCAGCGCCGCTCTAACATTTCAATACCACTTTTGTAGAACGATTTATCTTTTGCCTCAAAATAGGTCTCAGTTTCAGCGATAACCTCTTCATTCGTACGAAATTTCTTACCGGCGAGCATTTTTTTGAGGTCTGCGAACAGCCAGTAGTCGCTGGGAGCCAAATCTGACGAATACGGTGGCTGTGGGAGCAATTCGCAGTTCAATTCATGTAGTTTTGCCATTGTTTTGATTGACTTGTGACACGGTGCGTTGTCTTGATGAAACAACATTTTTTTTCTTTGCCATATGCGGTCGTTTCTTTGCAATTTTGGCCTTCAAACGCTCCAATAACGCTATATAATATTCACTGTTGATGGTATTTCCTTTCTCAAGATATTCGATGAATATTACACCACGCACATCCCAAAATACCGAGGCCATAACCTTTCCAGCCGATTGTTGTGCTTTCGGGCGCTTTGGACGAGGTTCACCAGTTGCTGTCCACTCAGATGACGACCGTTTTGATTCCGGAGTGAAGTGATGGATCCATGTTTCATCCATTGTCACATATCGACGCAAAAGTCGCCGGTTTGTTACGTTTAAACATGGGCAAACACTGCTCAGAATCATCAACACCTTCTTGTTTTTGGTCAACAGTGAGCAAACGCGGCACCCACTTTGAACAGAGCTTTCTCATAGTCAAATGCTCATGCAATATAAAGCCAATACGTTCTTTTGATATCTTTACGATGTCAGCTAACTCACGCAACTTCACTTTTCGATCATTCAAAACGATTTTGTGGATTTTTTTGATGTTTTCTGGTGTTACCGCCACATTTGGACGTCCACTGCGTTTTGCATCATCGGTGTCTCTACGACCACGTTTGAAGTCAGCAAACCAACGTTTTATTGTTGTTTCTGATGGAGCGGAGTCCCCATAATACTTTTCAAGCCATTGCTTCGCTTGAACGGTATTTTTTCCCATCAAGAAGCAGTGTAAAATTAAAACACGAAATTGTTTTTGATCCATTATTTTGAAAATAAAAGTAGCGTGACTCTTGGCACAATAACTCACAAACTAATGAATAGAATATCATGAAATTTTAACGGCTGTCTGTTGAAGGTTAGTACTAACTGAGAGAAAACTGACTGCAATAAAGCTAGCGTTATCTATGTGTTAGGCCCGGGACTTTTCAGCCCATGTGTTAGTATCATTAACGTCTAAGGTCCTGAAGGGTTAATGCTCTAAAAAGTTGAAGCATCAACAACAAAACAACGGGAAGGCGGCAAAATAAACAAATGTGAAAGGTGTAAATTGGCATTTGAATGATCTACAACCCCAAAAAAGGAACAAAAGACAGAAACAATTTCCAGTATGGAACTGAGAAAATAGATTTGCATTGTCAGAAATGTAGTGCTGCAAAGTTGGTCCGTGTCGATATACCAGAAGTATTTATGCTTTTGTAAAATCGGCGAATAAATATGCAATGTTTCATTTCATAAAATTATCGGTTCGTTGAATCGATTGCGTTCTTTTCTTCTAGAACGTAACCCATACCGGGACCCTGAGATGTGCGACATAAATTTATGCAACTACGTCTTATCTCAAAATGATAAAAAGTTTGACTGCAGTTATTAAAGATTCTTTTGTGGGAACCGTGCAAATAATCTTGTCTTTGATATATACCCGATATAAACAAATTTACGACTTCGTGTATGGATTTATTGAAAATTATCTTCTCTAATTAAAATCCGCTTAAACCGACCCGCGTCAAGAGTAATCTACAAAATGTGTTTATCTATGTAACTAGATGGTCCATGTCATCACGTGCAGTGGAAGGAAAATTAATTACTCTCTACGCTCTTGCCACTATCAGTATGGTAAAATCGCTATTTTAAGAAATAGTTGGTCTAATCAGAAAGGTCATCAACCCTGACGGTACAAAATCTTACTTGTGTAGTATAGTAAACACTGTAACGGACAGATAACGTGCGTATATCCAACAGCTGCAAGAAATATTTGCATGTTTGGTAAAAACATTTCATATGTAAATAATAATGTTAGTATTTGCGAAGAAGCACAAAAAGTTAAAAAAAAACAAACGGATATTTTTTCCGATCAAATAAAATCAAGTTGTTTAATATACTTAATATACGTTAATCTAATCTCGAACAGTTCAATCTGCGCAATGATTTATGAAGCTAAATACAGGTGGACGTAACAGGATTTGTTTATAATTATTAATGCATTTATCAGAAGTAATATTTACGACTTACTTATTCATTTCAAGACGGGAAAACAACAATCTTATTCCAGTGAAGTCTTAGTTACTCGTAATGATGTTACGTAAATAATCATAGCAAAAAGGAAATTCACTAAGTAGTTATACGGCTGTGATGACCAGTTTAAGCAGCGGCAAAGCAAGAATAAGGAAATCCGTTGTTTTAAGGAGCAAAATACGTAACGAATAACCGCTGCTTTTGATAAATTATTTATTTTCGACTCTCGGACGAGTACGATGATTACGGTTTTGTGCTAGATAGAAGATTGTTTTAATTACATAAGTTTTATGTATACATTGTCGTTCAAAAAAAGAGCATCACTTGAAGACGAGAAGATTTTCGTTAAAAGAATATAGAAAACTAATGAGTTACGTTTTGAAATTTGTCGGGTACTAGTTTTGGGTTAGCTAATTTTGATTTAAAATATCTCCAGAATTGTTTTAGTTTCGATTATATCGATAGTAGACATGGACAAATTTTTAATTTCAAGTGGAACCTCTTAATTTCAATCATTGATGCGAATTTACAAATTTAAAGCTAGTTCGTCTAATAAATCCTTGTGAAACGTTTTTGAGTTAAGTTGAAAGGAATACAGTGACAGGATATTACAAATTGCTGTATATGTATGTTAAGAAACGTAATCTTATATAAATTAAAACTTTTAGATAATTATTTCGGAAGTTAGGCTGCATCAAATACTCGGAAGAACACAAAAAACTCGTTCGAATGGGGAACCAGATAAGGTCAATACGCTCGAGAGGAAGATCATAGTATTGCATAGAACACCTAGATAAAGATGATATCACAAAGATAAGATTGTTAGAAACAACGTCCACTGTCCAACACCATCAGCCATAAGTACACCGACCCTGGAAATTTAAAACATCATAGAAAAAACGTCAATCAAAAATTCGCAAGATCCGTTAACACGAAATCGGAGACAGAATGAGGAAAAATTAGCTTACTGCTCATCCTACTAATTTCTTAAAATTTTGCAACGGTGTAATTGCATGCAATGAATAATTTTCTTTTCCATATTCTCTACAGAATTTTCATGCAGGGTATGCATAACTTTTATCAAACTTAAAATAATTTTTAATAATAAACGTATACTATTCAGTCTGCTACTTGTCCATCTGTATTAACTGCGATATTCTACATGTAATCTGTAATACAAGTTTTGTCCTCCAATATTTAGCATTGTTTGTTGTCAATAGGGCGATGATATAGTTAATAAGATATGTATTTGGGAATAGATTGCGCTAAAAACACAATACATGATGCATCAATAGGATAATACTGATTTAATTTGAAGGCACCGGCGTAGAGGGGCAGGGGGGAGAGATGGAGCGTGCGATATGATGGTCGAACACACATTCTAGTGTACTAATTAACATTTGGTAATTGCATCAATCTTGTAGGGTTTTTAATATAAAAAAGCTTTATACCCCAAAATGTTCTATTGTCCCACATGTATTATTATCTTCTGCGCATAATTCACTTGTACAGCGTTACTTTTTCACAAATAGCTAGTAATTGTTATAGCTGCTATAACGAGATTCTTAGAAACAACTCTGTTCGGAATTAATTACATTGCTCTCGTCCGTTCTCCTTCATTGATTAAAAAGTATTTAGGTACTGCAGCATAAGAATAGTACAATTTTCGTGAAAAAATATACGGCGATTATTTCAAGACGAAGGAGGTTATTCATCTCTTTCTGCTAACTATCTCACATTAGCCCATTTAGTATACATAATACACAACATCAATGAGAATTCATTGAAAATATGTATTGGGTACTACAAATTTTTACATTAGCGTCATGGGAACACGTTAGGGGTTATCGATGGCAAAGTACAGACGAAATCTGTTCTTGATTAAAGTCGGATTAGCTAACGGTTGGTAAAATATAGGTCACCATATTGATTTGATCGTTTCGCCTGAGCTGCCACTGTTTAAAACGAATGGATTTTCGTGGGAATCTAAAATTTTTGCGCTTCTTGACTACTTCCTTGTTTTTATTACTTACAGTTACTCTTATCGATTTTGTTCTAAACTTATTTACTTATTTCTTCCTTGTTTTTCATACTTTAGAAGAGCCAGTATTCTTAAATATTATTAATTTTTAGTCCATAGAAACAAAAGGTACAAGTATAGATATTTCCTGGATCTTCTTCAAAATTATAAATTTTTTGCTTATAAAAAACTATTGCTAAAGTATATTCTCATTTAACTAATATTAATTTAACTTTTTTAATAGGAGGGACCGTATAACAGGTATCAAATGTAACAGAGTTAATTGTTAATAATTTCAAGCAAATAGTCACAGCACCGCCTTTTCTAAATATGTTAAAATCACTTTCATTAAATATTTGTAATAGTTGTTGTATCAAATTATGTACATACAGCTGTGGCCATATGTATTCGCTACCCTTTTTTGTTTTTTATTCCGACGAATATATAAGAAATAAAAGAAAATTGATCGATGAAAATGTTTCATTGTGAGTGTATACAGATATATACAGATATTGCTTAATATTTGGTAGCTCCTCCCTGGGCTTTTATCACCGCACGAATTCGTCGGGGCATACTGCTCACTAAGTTGTAGCACTGTTCGGGGGTGATTTTATTCCACTCTTCGAATGTTTTTGTTTTTAAGCATTGCTTTGTGGTACATGAGTATTCAGCTACATTTCGCCTTAAAATGTACCATAAATGCTCAATTGGCGATAAGTCCGGGGATTGTGCCGGCCATTCCAGGACCCGCACGTTATTTTCCTCGAACCAGCGCATTACTTCGCGAGATTTATGGCACGGTGCATTATCTTGTTGGAAGTAATACTCTGGCTCATCATTATCGAATAATTTTAACGCACACGGTTCCAGAACTTCTTCCAACATGTCGATGTACGTCCGACTGTTCATTCGGTCCTCGCAGACGATCAGTTCTTCGACGCCTGTTGCACTCGTGGAACCCCAAACTATTATGCTACCTCCCCCAAACTTGACAGTCGGGATGATACAGTCTGAATGGAAGGTCCTCTCCTCGCCTATGTCGCACGTATTGAGGCCCAGGTTTACCTCAAAGCTACCAACAAAAACATGAATACTGTTACATTTTGGAACCCATTAAAAAGAATAAAAACACTGTAGATACCAGGAATTGAATACAGAATACCGCAAATACAATAATTATGTATTACTTACCTCAATATTTGACTCGTCCGTCCACATAACATTGGCCCGATTGTCAATGGTCCAGTCGCGGTGATTTTAGCCCACAGCAGTCTCTTTTTCTTTTGTGGCGGAGACAACCGTGGTTTATGTCGAACTTTGTATCCACCTAAATTTAATTCACAAATGCGTCTTCTTACCGTGCGAGGAGAAATAGCAACATTATGTAGCCGGAAAAGCTCACTGGAAAGCTGTTTAGACCCTTTTTTCCGGTCTCGCAAAGACATCCGCTCTAAGACTCGCTCATCTCTGCTAGTTGTCTTCTTTTTTCGACCAGTTTTCGGTTTGTTTGTCAAAGATCCACTCTCTTTGTATCGTTTTATCGTCATTCTAACTGTCGATCGGGCACATTTCACTTGTCGGGCAATAGCAGACACCGACAACCCTTGCTTTTCTAACACCACAATTTATACTCGCTCTACCTCCGTCAATTCGCGTGTTTTCGGCATTACTTTTTACTGTATACTATCGTATTACACAGACAAAATCACAGACACAATATCTTCACTCTAACTAGCTCAACCTTACTCTTACAACTTTTAAGAAAGACTCAAGAAATATTCAGAAATTACAATTTTACGTCTATTTTCTAATTTACTCAGAATGGCCTACAATAAACCATTAAACCCTCATTACCAGGTAGCTAGTTAAGTCCGTCATCGACCCTGCTTCTTAGAAATACAATAATATTCGTGTAACACGTTCAAAACGAGAGTGGCGAATACATATGGCCACAGCTGTATGTGTGTATTCATACATTTGTAAGACCAACATACACACATACATATACATTATATGGATTTAAAATATTGAAAAATTTATTGTGTACCTTTACTTTTCACAACATTCCCCATGTACATTTTGGGAACTTTTATAAAACTTACATAAACTTATAAATAATTCGTGCGTGTGCCTAGTATACACCTGATCTGAATTTTCACGTCCATTTAAAATTACGATTTCCTTGCATTTAATCAACGTTTTAAATTCTCGAAAAAATATAAGTCAAGGCAGAATTTAAACTTAACACCTCTGTGTGTTACCGACACAACGTGCTACCAATAGCGCCACTAGACTTAGTATGAGTGCAAATCGCTTTTAATATCTAGATGTCACGTCTGTAGACATATGATAATATTTCATCAATAAAATAATAAATAATTTTATCACTACTAATACCAACGGTAGTTTCATATTAATGTTAATAGTTTAATTGATAGGAAATTTCGTCTATTGAGTTACTACAGATACTGTGACATCTAAATATTAAAAGCGATTTGAACACATATTCAGTCTCGTTGTGCAGTTGATATGCGTCGATAGCGCGCAGAGGTCGTGGGTTCAATTTCTACCTTGACTGATATTTAAAATATTAGTTAAAGGCAAGGAAATCGTAATTTCATCATCTTCTTCGCTTTTGCTGCATCTGCTCGAGTTTCCGCTGCATATATGAGTACAGCTCTCACAGTAAGGCTGTTTTATATATGCAAACTTTACTTTCAACGGACATATATTTATCCCTCCATATGAGGTCCCTCAGATAGCCAGAGATTCTTGAGGCTTTATTAATTTGGATTGTAACTTTCTGTTGTAAGTTTTTGGAGCTTGTTATCTGATCTCGTAAGTACGTGCATTGCATGCACTGACGAATGGGTTTATTTTATATCTAATGGGCTCCTTTGCTATGACCATTGATTCTGTCTTCTGCATATTAAAGCTTTCTGCCTTCGTTTGGAACCAGTATAGTAACCGTTATAAGTTGTCGTCGTTATCTGCCATTAAGATGGCATTGTGAGCATAGATTATCTTTATAGATTATTGCCCCGTTCTGTGCCCTCCAGCAACTTCTATTGCACTATTAATTATTTTATTCATAAGGAGGTTGAACAAAACTGGAGTCATACTATCGCCCTAACGAATGCCTGTTGGTACTGGTACTTGTTCGGTAAATGCCTGTGGTGTTTTGGTCTTTGTTTTGTTATATTGGGCTCTTTTACTATGTTAATGTAAAATATGGGCGTTTCGTGTTTCCGGCGTATTTCTATGACGTCAGCTGCTCCCACTTTGTCAAACGCTTTTTTGAGATCTATTAGACAAAGAAACAGACACATCGAAAAAGAGCACCACAATTTTCTCAACCACAAATGTGTGATTGAGAAAATCACTCGAAACTACGCTGATGATGCCGAATTGGCAGAAACATGTCCGCATGTTAGCGTTTTTTTTCTCTCCTCACATTGTCTTTTCCGTAAATGTCCCCACCAATGCCATGAGTAGCTGTATCTGACAGCATTATTCTAGGTAAAGAAACAGAGGTTTGTTATATTCGAGAGGTTTTTCAATCGTTTGTCTAAGAATGAAGGTTGCGTCCTCTGTCGATCATTCTGTCCGAAGCCTTGCTATTCTTCGCTTATTTCTATTCTGTTCGTTATTTTCGTTGTAATTTTTGTTAACAGCTTACTTATGCTGGTTAGTAAAGATATCATTCTGTAATTTTCCGGGTCATTTTTGTTTCCCTTTTTATAGATCGGTATTGTGATCCTGTTTCTCCAATCAGTGCGCAGTTTTGGGGTCGAGATAATTTTTTGAAACAATAATGTGATTACTGTTTCCAATTCAGTTAATACGAATAGTTTGTTTATGTTTCAAAATGGTATTGGTGGATTTATGGATTGGCTACTGTTATCAACATTATTTCAGTACCTAATAAGAACAAGGGCACTCACTCAACTCTCATGATTAACTACACTGCTACGGCTTAAAATTTAATCAAAGATTAAGTTAAAATGATATGATTTCTACTTTAAATCATGCCAACTGCCACATTGTACTTGTTATTTCAACTTAATTTGAGATAAAATTTTGATTCATGTTGGTTCATCTAGCAATTAGTTGATGTTTTACGGTTTTATATTTCATTTTTTTTGTCCAACATAATTAACTACTGTCAAAATAAGTAAAAGTGGTTCTTGAAGTATCTTGTTTTAAATTATCCTAACCGTAAATTTACTTAACAAATCTGCTCGCATTTCATCCGTATTATAAAGTAATTCATAAGCGGAGAACAAGCTTCTTGTGAAATAACGTTTCTATAAAATTCCCAGTACTCAGGATATCGTAAAATTTCATATGCAGTTACATGAACGCATAATATTTTCAAGATGTTATATCAAGCGCTAGCTAAATACACACAAGATGCGAATAGTGGCAAGTACGTATACCGTACTTGCGTATGAAGTTCTGAAATCGCATATATACAGGATTAAAAATAATGCAAATAGGTTCATAGAAACAGGAGCACAGCTATGAGAATTGAAAGCAGTTTACAGTATATATATTTATTATTGCCTACTATTATTCACAAAAAGATCTACAAAATATTGTTAAGTACTTTACAAAAACAAATGAAATTTCAATAAATCAATAACGAATAAAGTAGAAGATTGCAAAACTTACAACCTTAATAATATATAATATAATTATTTCGAGAGATTAAGCAAACTTGGTGGGGGTGATACTAGAATTATTATAGACAATAAGTTATTTCAATCTTGTAAAAAGGTAATATAGTGAAACAAAAAAGCATTAACATGCACATTTTCCTTCTTAACTTTTACACAACCCATTTGTGAGTAGTATAAAAATAATATTTATTTTTGTTTTTCAACACAATATACATATGCACTATTGCCCATATATATATATATATATATATATATATATATATATATATATATATATATATATATATATGGGGATGACTATAAAATTGACGTGTTCATTGATTTCAATTGAAGTATAGAGTTGATTTGTAATTGTATTTATCAATATGTAAAAACAACTAATGTATTGAACACTTTAGGTCTGTATGATACGGCTAGGTCTACTCTAATACAACAAAAATATAGGGCTTTAACCAATAGATACCTGACATCGAGAAAAAAAAATTTAACAGTGAAAAAGAAACAGAAATTATTACAAAATTCAATAATCCCTGAGATTCCAGATAATTGCCTGTAATTTCAGTCCATGCTATCTGGAGAAGATCTGATGTGCTGCAAACTCCTCTTTTTTGAATTCTTTGTTCCAGCTCATACCAGACTTGTTCTATTGTCGACAGATTTGCAGATAGAGGTAACTAAATCATCTGCACCCACTTGCGTTCTTTGTTAAGTGACCTCAAATAAGTTCTACATAAACGAGATGATCGTTATCTTCTTGGAAGGTAAATTTTTGGCCATATTATCTTTCCCCATTTGATACAACATTTTCCTGTGAGATTCTCAGATAACCCCTCTTACGCAGAATCCCATTTATTTTTATCAACGTACAGCATACAGTTGTTACTCTTTCTCCAGTCTGAAGCCTCGTTAAATGATCGACGTTTTCAACCAAAGGTTTGGGAATTCGGATTCATCTGCCCATAATACTTTAAGGGTCCAATCGTTGAATGTGTTGAATGACTTATTCCAGTCTCTTTTTCCTATTTATTAGTGATTTGCACTATTGAATATCCTTCACCACGTAATATAACAGTGTTTGAACGTTTTTCATTTGATATTTATTGCTGTTTTCGCATTTCTTCGACAAATTTTAAAGTAACTGTCAATAGTTGTTGTTTAAGGGTGCGTTTTGTATACCAAGTCAGACGGTTTCGCAAAAATGGATAAAATCGAATATCGTGCAGTAATAAAACACTTCTGGATGGTTGGGAAAACGGCTACGGAAATTCGAAATATTTTGCTAGAGGTTCATGGCAGATATACCCCATCATTTTCGACCATCAGCTTCTGGGTGAGCGAGTTTAAACGTTGCCGCATAAGTGACGAACCACGCAGTGGACGCCCAAAACCCACTACCAACGATAAAATGGTCGACAAGATTCATGATGTCGTGTTAGCCGATCGCCGATTGAAGCTGAAAGAGATAGCAGAGGCCACAGGCATCTCAGAAGGACGCATTGGCCATATTATACACGAAATTTTGCGTGTGAAAAAACTTTCGGCGCGATGGGTACCGCATTTGCTCACGCCGGAGCAAAAACGAAATCGGGTGACCGTTTCGGAGGAGTGTTTGCCCAGGTTCCAACGCAATCCAAGGGATTTCTTCATGCATTTTGTAACCGTGGATGAGACTTGGATGCACCACTACATACCGGAGACCAAAAAACAGTCGAAGCAGTGGACTTTTCCGAACGAATGGGCTCCGAAGAGAGCAAAAACCGTTCCATCAGCCGGAAAGGTCATGACGACCACTTTTTCGGACTCTCACGGTGAGATCCTCATCGACTGCCTGCAGAAGGGAAAGGCGATCACGGGGCAATACTACAGCGATTTATTGACCCGATTCGATGCAGTACTGAAGGAGAAACGGCCTCGTTTGCAGCGGAAGAAAGTGCTTTTCCACCACGACAATGCACCGGCTCATTCATCCTGCATCGTCGTATCCAAATTGAATGAATTGCGGTACGAATTAGTCTTCCATCCTCTATATTCGGCAGACCTAGCCCCCAGCGACTTTTTCCTATTCCCGAACCTGAAAAAAATCACTGGGAGGAAAGAGATTTGCCTCAAATGAGGAGGTCTTCGCCGCTACAGATACCTATCTTACGGAACTCGAAACATCCTACTTTTCCAACGGCTGGAAGAGAATGAAGCACCGCTTGAAAAAGTGTATTGATCTTCCAGGAGACTACATCGGAAAATAAAAATAGAAAACCACACCAATACCGTGTTTTTCTTGTCGAGTCCGGAAACATTTCAGGTCGCCCTCGTATAGTCAAATTACAGAATAACGTGTAATAGATAAAACAATTACGGATCATAGTGGTCCAAAAGAGCTTTGGGTTCAAGTCCCTTTGAATGTGATCTTTTTCTAAGATTATGTCTTCTGCCATTTTCGAAGAGATTTGGTGTAAAATCTTTTCGACTATAACTTTAAAATAGTTCAAATTTATTGAAGTATTGATTTTAAAGTGCCGTAAATCAATTTCGACAACGTTGTAATAGCAAAAGTTACTAATCTCCTTATGGCTGGTACTATTCAACATCTGTGTATACCAAATTCATAAAGCTTACCTTGCAATGCTTCTTTTACCCGCACGGTAAGTACTTACACACATAAACTTGGTCATATTTAAATCTGCATGACAGACGGCAGATATGCGATATATCAGAAGAACAAACAGCATACGCAAGGATGTGCAAAAAGTAAACAGTCGGTGTACTTGCAAATCTAGAAAATAAATAAGGCTTACTTGCGCTACTGGAGCTAGCGTGCCGCTAGGATTAAGTTGATGTCAGTCATTCGTTACGAACCTATCTGCGTAGCTATTTCTGTGTAAGCGAAAGTAATTTGCGATTTTGTATCGCCAAGTAATGTTTACTGTACGCCACTGCAAGTAGATAAAAATTGTTTATTAAGTTATACATTTGTATGTGCATATGAAGCTAAGACAGAGTACTTGCATTGTCGTGTTATTCTCTTTATTGCCTTCTATTCTTCCTTCTTTTTTTCTTAGGTTCGTGTAAATTACTATACGGGGTGTCACGCAGGTTGATTTCATAATTATTATAATTTGTGTGGTATACAATTTATGAATAGTATTACTATTTAAAAAAGGTATCTATTACGTTACAGCTTCGAAAAGCATGAAACACGCAGTGTTCAACTTAAGAAGCAACTTCCTACTTAATTTTTTAAAGACTAAGCATGCTCGAATTAATAGCTTGTCTAATGGAATTGCAACGAAATGGAATACAGAAACAGGGTACCGGCATTTTAAAGTTATTTATTTCATGCAAATAAGAGAAAAAGTATTGGAAATATTATACAGGAATACAATAAAAAGTTAACTGGTTATGGTTCTGTTAGAGATAAAAACAGTCAAACGTGCTAGTGAAAGCTGTGCCATGGTAAAAAGAGAAGAGGGTTATTAACAAATATTATACTTATATAAGGTCGGCAGCTCTGCTTTTGAGCCTGCAAAAATTTTAATATATGTGCTAGCACCAGTGGAACTAACATGAAATTCCAATAAATGTATAGAAAAATTCTTGTATTTGTTCCCTTTAATAAATAAAATTTTGTAATTTTCTTGTAAACGTAATGAAATTGCGAATCTTTAGAAGCGAATAGCAAACTGTTACAAATTGTTATTTGTTAAACTGACCTTTATTATCAAGTTTCTCACAATTTATAGAAAGTTAATTAAGTATATATTGATGCTAATTTCATAGACATTATCTAATGATGTAATATTACAAAACAAGCAAAAATAAACTAATAATTTCTTTGTTTGGTTTCAGGTACGTAATATTTTATTCATTTCGTCATCAATGCGGTAAGTGATTAGTTATATTTCTACTATGTAATATATTTACAGCTAATATCTATTAGACGACACTTCTCAGTAAATCTAATACGTATTTATACTTGTTAAATTTCAAAGGAAAGAAGTGGTGCATATGTTTAAGATTGGATTTATTATTAAAGTTTACTACAAGAAAAAAATTTTGAGTTGCAACTCAATGTGTCAGGCGCATAGTAAGAGCCTAAATAGGTGTACCCACATCAACAATTTGTTAGGTTGAAGTTGATTTGTAATCAGTGTACATATCAGTTGTGACTATTTGATAATGATTGCGGGAAAAGTCTCCTCTAGATGATCTGCATTTGCAGCACTTGAAAATGTATATGCATTTAAATAATCACCTAAAGAATGAACGTAACAGCATATGATACCTCGCTGTATACAAAAAGTTCTAGATTGGTTCAAAACATTGATAAAAGATGACGATTATATATACAGTTAGTGACAGTGAGAATTATCCATCTACTACTACAGGTTAATTTGTTGTAAAATTTGGCCTAATTAATCTCATATTAATGTGCGTATTATATCATTTTATAAAATGGCCTATATGTTACATAAAAATACAGAAATATAAAATTTTTTATTCGTATAACACAAGAAATCCATTGGAAATAAGTACAATCTGGATGATCACAATGAAAATCGTTCACTTCGAAACAGCATACATACAAACAAGTAAAACATTTATTACTTTTTTAATTATCTTAATAACAATATTTAATAGCGAAGCTATTGCTACTTTCCAAACGGCACTTATTCTGTCATTCATAGAAAGCACTAATTTATTAATTACTTCGAGTGATATTTTTGACCATTCTTCTTCAGTTGCATGTTTGAGCTATAGTTTATTTGAAAAGGGTATGGTTTTTCAGTCTAAATTTTACTTCTTGCTATAAGGGCTTTATTACTTTTAAGTCTGATGATACTTTTACAACACCGGACTTATGCTTAGGATCTTTATCCTGGTAAAAAACAAATGTGTCTAAAATATCTAATTTTTCTACACTTTGACATTTATCTTTAAGATGCCTAAGTATTGCCATCTCCATGGAACCTTCGATAAAATCAGTATTACCAACATCTGACGCCGACATGCAACCTCACAACATTTAGGGTTCTATAGTTGATGTCGAACTCTTTAGTTTTAGCTATTCATTCGATTTGCACCGCACATTTACTCGCCCTTTCAATCCAAACAAATTATTTTTATTTCACCTGCATATAAAACTGTCCCAGAATGAGATATCCTTTCGTATATGTATATGCACCTACGAATTCGGCTCCTACTTACCAATTGTTGTTGCTGATATACGACTTACGTTCATGCACGCTTTTAATACGTTTGGGATGAATTCTTTTTGAATGAGTTCTGCGTTTGTTGGATATTCTTTTATCATCAGTCCATCTTTTTAATATACATTGAACTGTTGTACATCTTTTGTCTAGAATTTTAGCGATTTCACATCTTTCTGCAGTTTCACTATCAAACGTCGAATATCACTTCTAGTTTGTCTTTTTCTCGATTCCATTACATAAATATGTTTGAACTATCTACATACGCAAGAAAATATAAGCGTTTGAGAATACACTGTTGTAGTAACTGACGTGAGGATACTATTTTTGCAGCTGGAGCACTTTGACTGTGAGCGGCTACATGGTACTTCTTTTGAATACGTGTTTTTTGTTAACTTAGTATGAATTTAAAATACAGTGGCTTTATGTATTTGCGTAATGTATGTACTATGCTACAAAATAATTTGTTACCAATGGTTGTGTAATGAAGAATAGCAGAAAATGTGCGTCTGCTACTAGGTGGACGATTTTCACTGTGACTAGGTGTATATATTATTGTACATCTAATAGATGTATTTAAGTCGTTGACTAAACTTATTATCATTTAAATTATGAGGCTACCAATAGCTACTATTCCTCAATTGCATAACCTTGCTTTTCACTAGTGATGTCAGCATATTTGCATTTTTACGAAGTCGTATTCATTATCATAGCGATTACGAAGATCAAGTACATTCGAATACTCCATGGGATTTTTGTTTGCTGACTCTTCTAAAGCGTCTCCGTATAGCACTGCAGGAGACATTATCTATGGCTTTTGTCTTCGGGTCAAGGTGTCTATGATATAATCAACAAATGTAGCATGCAAGGCACACTTGATTCGAATTAGAATGTATCGTGGTTATCTATTTTTCTGTGTGAAAGTCAGTTTTAGTGCTTAGAACGTTAGGGTAATAAAAATGAGTATGGTATTTATTTTGAAAAGGAATTTATCTTTAAAGCAACAAATAGAATATATTTTCAGTATGTTTGCGTAAGCCTTCTTATTGTTGCGGCATAGCGCTCCTGTTATAATGCAGATTAAAATGCTGACTAGACATGCGATATAATAAAAAGCAAGGTGGCGTGTTATTATAAACAGCATTTGTTTATACTTTGAATAGCCATTAAATTAAGTTCTAATCAAATATTCGCCTCAACAAAACTGTTTATTTATATAGGAAGATTAAATTTAGTCCGTCTCTTAACTAATACCACTGGGCCACTGCAATTCTTTGATATAAAATTATGCAAAACGTGTTTGGAATGTAGTATTTTATTGTGTTTTACATAGTTGTTTATGTAAATGAGCGGAGATTGTCAGAAGAAATAAGCCTGTTAATAATTTGTGTAAATCAACTTATTTGCAATTTGCTTACTAAACTCCATGGATGTGTTTGATAAAAACCGCATACATTGCGCGTTCATTATTTACACGATTTTATACTTTTTTAGATTTTAAGCATTATAAGATATTAAATCGAAAAATATCTGTGATATTCGCATTGCAAGTCTGATGAAGCGGCTAGTTATAATAAACTCAAAATGAAGGAGTCCATCCGTTGTGCTTACATTCGCTAAAAGTATGTATAATCTTAGCCAAAAATATATTGGGAGCTGAGATTCTACTGTGTACGATTGGTTTAAGTGATTCTCAGATGTACACACAATTTGGTAGAACACAAAGACGGGGCCTTGTATTAGGCAGCATCCTTGAACACAGACCGGATTGTCAAGGTTCGTGATAATGTAAGTGTCTACCTAAAACTTAGCCCCCATTAACCCCGTATGAATCTCGTAAAGTTCAATGCACACCGTCTTATCAGAGTAAGCTTGTTTCACACATACTAACAGGGATAAATAGATGTCTGTGGAAACATTTCATTCAAATCATCTAAGCGTTCAAAATTTGCGCCTGATTTCCTGCAAATGGTAATTGCCGGTGATGGTAGTTGAAGGTTTGAGCATAACCCAGAAATAAAACAATAGTCATTCATGTAGCACACACCAACTTTAGCAAGGTTGAAGGAATCACCGGATGCCAAGGCATACATGTAGACCATCCCGATTATAGCCTTCGACAACGAAAGCGTGGTGTGTCATAAGTTCATATCACTGAAACAAACAGTTAGTGATCCATACTACGAGAGAAAGTCAGTAAATAGATCATAAAAACCTATTATAAAAATAAATAGAGAAATAATTAGCCAAAAACAAACTTTATTTTTCCACAAAGTCTTCATCTACATTAGTACACTTATCTCATTGCTGATTACGCTAACAGAAGATAGTCGCTTTTCGAAAATTGAAACAACCGTGCGTAGTTCGTACGCTAAACCAAGAGAACACTCCATTACAGTTGCTATATGATAACGTTTGATAAGGTTACGAAAGAAGTAGCAATGCTTATTTTGTAACGTGAACAATTAGGAAGGAGACCTGTTTGCTTAGATAGCCTACAAAGATTTATTGGAACTCTGTTGCATTCGTTGGCGCATATCTTCTTTAATTTTAGAAATTAAGACCTTAGATTTATCAGGGAATGGTGAACACTTCCAGAACCAAGAAAACATTGGACAGCACACACTTGATGTTGTGAGAAAGTGTTAAACGGTACACCATTATCTGAATACACAGGTAGTGTATTGTTCTTGGCAAAATTCCTTTGGATACACGTAAGAACCCATTTGTATATCTCCATAGTGCTGAAATGTTATTTATATTCACGTAGACAAGGAATGTAATAATTACACAACCTATAACACAAAATATCAGTAGACCATTGGTAGCAATAAAGTAAAATGTTGTTTTAATAAAAGACGTTATAAACTTAACAACCTCCCAATATCTGCTTCCGAATAACTAACTTAATCAGCCTTCATATTGTATTTAGTATTAGTAAGCTAAATATTTTCATTTTTAAGCAGTATCTCTGCTATTTCTAGCACTTTGTTTCGCCACAAATCTTTTCTCCAACTTGTGATCATCTAATTTTGATAATGTATACTCATTTACCTCTTCTAATGGTTTTCCAAATTGTCCATCTCCAATGGCTTACACCACTCTTCTAGTTCTGCACTATTTATGCATCTGCCAGATTTTTGGACTACTTTCTGCACTAATTTCAGATTAGTTTGCTAGAACAACCACAATCAAGTATGCTAACGTAGATAGACTTGTATTTAAATATTCGAACGCATACTCCTTGTTTGTATTGAGGATATCTGCTAGTAGGCATTGAGCATATTGTGGGCAATTTTACGATTACATTTGGTTAACCTTGAATAAAAAATAACATTATTGGTTATACCTCAAAATATTTTCAATTGTAGTTTGATTTACATAACACATTTTTAATTAAACCACAAAATCCGGTACACTTCGATAATGCAACGAGCTAAAAAGAAACAGCATTTTGCAATTAATTCATTTCTTTCACTTTTAACTTTACTTCTTATCGAATTCATACATTTGTATTGTGTATCATTAAATAATATCCCGTATATGAACTATTTTTAGATGATAATGGCTTGAACAAAAAGGATACATCAACGTGTTACCAGACCGTAAAGTTTTTATTACATAGCGCTAAACCTCAATTGCTTTTGTCATGAATTGCAGCATATGCAACCACGTATACACGGTTGCTTGCATATGGCTGTTAATAAGGGGTTTTTGAACGTCATAAAATATTGAAATTCATTTAATTTCTATTATTGATATTTTTTCATTATACAAAATATAGTGCTCTAAGAAAATTAACTCTTATTGATTTATTCTACTAGTATAAATGAAGATCTAGCATACTATATCTACAGGTACACGTATGCGAGAGTTCTGTTTTAATTCAATGTCATTTATTAACGTTAATGTGTATAAAATAGCTTTTCTCCTTTTATTCTTATACACGTAGATTTGGGGTGTTTATAATTTTGCTAAAAATTGAAATAAGGACAGCGATAAAATATTCATGTAGAAAGGGGTTATCATCGTCAGAAATTTGTAATGACCACCATAGACGATATTTTAAATTAGGAAGTCTTGTCAATATGCGATATATCAGGCGAAGTATCAGAAAATACAGTAGTGACCAAGAAGAACATGAATTTGGTCCATAATGTATTATACAGAGTGGCCAAGATAAAAGAGGTCCGGAGTCATACTGTACGCGATATTTGAATGAAGCGCTCAAAAGGGGCCACGTGATGTCCAGCTGTCATTCTGCTACTTTCAGATGTCATATTGTGTTTGCCGTTGTTGGTTGTTAATTGTGGTTGTGGAAAGGGTTCTCCATAATACCGTTTCCGATCGTTTGTAACATTAATTGCGCACGTTTAATGTGAATCATTTCGAAAAACAAAAATAAAGCAGCACGTGAACATTTACGAATTTTTAAAAATCTAAACTACTGGAGATAATTTCACGCACCCAGACAATATTGCGGATTTCCGTTGCAATTTCAGCAAAAGTAATCACTTTTTTAACTCTAACATCCTTTGAAGTATTTTCTGTTCTCTCTAGCTTTACAATCCAATTTAGAACACATGTGAGTGAATACATCGTGTCGATTTAAGGTCTCCATGGAACATATTACGGCTGATTACACTACGAGCAACATCATTTTTCAAGGGCTATTTTGTGGATCAATATTCTCTTATGAAGTTCATTCGAACAATTACCATAAATCCCAGTAGACCTATAAAATGTATTATTTTTGTCATGTCGCTGGGCTCTCCTGCTTGCATACGCGTCACATTCGAACTATTTTCGTTTTCCGTCATGTACTGTGTTGCATAATGATTAGATTCTATTACTTTAATTATATTGAAGTCTATCACTGTTACGGAGTATTGTAATGGTTCTTCCCTTTTTAGTACAAATTAATATTACGGATTTATGCCACTGTGGAATATTTCAAATTTCTAAAGATTGCCTTGTGGATGCACCCAAACTGATGCTAATAATTCATATGCAGTTCAGATTTGGTGTAGTTATTTTCTAAAGAAATGGCTTTCGTCTTCTACCCTCTAATAATTTTGCTGGTTAGTATCAACCTCAGATGTATTACTGGTCTCACTATTATTTATCTTATTCTTAATTTTGGCAGCTAATTGCGCTACTTTATCTCCAGTTCTTGGTTTTTGTGATTCTGGTTTCTGGTTCTAGTGATTCTTTTTCCATTAGCTTAGGATACTTATTTGTACATGAACAAGATGGGCTACGATGCTTTACTGTATAAGAGTAAGACAATCGGGGGTCATTTTCGTTTTGTGGAAACGTAAACATTCTGTTATTGCTACAATTTCTCTAATAAAGTTCCAAATCTGAGTCAGAATGACTCTGGGAAGTGCCAGACGGAACAAACCCTGGATCATCACCGTAATCTATCGAAAACGTCTTGAAGAATCATCATCTGCAAATGTCTTTTGAATAAATACTTTTATGTAAACACACGTAGAGTACACAAACTTACCTTCATATTGTTGCTGTTTATGCTTAGCTAATACTTACTTGTATATTGCATTTCGAACAGTTATCTTAACATAAAATAACACATCTATTTGTTACTACGCTTATTACAACATCGTGGATGTATCACCATCGGAATAATTTGTTCAGTAACTCTTTTATGCATTATATCGTGTCCACTCGCATTGGTGTCCTGTTTGGCCATAATGAATAGAGGTATTCATTAAATTTTTTGCCGGGCCAGAGCAGACACTGTTTCTTTATTTTTTTTTGTCTGAAAAATCTAATTTGAGGCTCATATCAAAACAATGTTTGGGGGCTGTAAGGTACTCTAAAGTTTCAAAATTGGATAAAGGAACCTCTTAGTCCAGGAAACAGTTTCGCCCAAAAATCTTTGGGGCTTAACTTGTCAATTAGATATGTACTTGGCGTTGATTTTTGTGCCTGCAGAGATATTATGACTTATATGCGCATATCGTCTGGCCCAAGTGTTTAAAAAAATACTTCCGTCGTGCTTGTCCGGAAGTTAAGAGTCACAAGGTCAAGTCCTATCGGAGTCATAAAATTTTTAACTTGCAGGTTAATTTTACGTTGCAAAATCAAAGAAAATCCGAATTTGATAGAAATGATCTTTCAAATAGATTCTAACTCACCCTATTTTTGACTTGATCAACTTACATCTTATAGCGATGCAATTTTAGATCCAAGTGCAAAATTTTTCGAAGGCTTCATTCGGAAATGTTTGCAATTAGTGAGTACCACTTTGCAGAATGTTTAGGTTCAAATGCGGCACGCATACTTTCAATACCTCCAATATTCCTAACAGATTTACGACCTAATCAATTTTTATTACTACCTTTTCATTTTCTGAAGGGTATATGATTGACCAATTGAAATGGTGTATGCCTACCTTATATCTGTTTGTTTTGAAGCGAAATGTACGTTATAAATTTTTAATCCACACAAATTCTTACTAGTAACGTGTATCACGATTCATTTTCAAATGTGCTTATAATCAAACGAATTTCGTCCGCTGAAAAATTTTCTAAATAATTACTCTTGTAAACCTGTACACCTAAGTGCATAGTCACACACTATCAATCTGTAATAGTCTGCGCGTCTTTAAACGTTATTGCTAATTGACATTAATGAATAAATCAGAGCGTTGCCATTAATCTGCATTTGATTTGCAGCATGAGTAAGCTATTAAATTAATAACAGAGCTAGCTGTACACTATAATCCACTATATTTATAGAACAGTAAAAGTGAAGGCAGGGTTAACTGATTTGTTATTCTATGAATGCTTACATTTTTATATGTACAACGTAAGTGCTGTTTTAGTTGAAATTTATGCTCATACAATTGCGCAATTTGTTGTTAAACTCAAGTCTGCACACTTACGTCTATTATACAATAAGACAACTTTATCGAGTTAACAATTTTGACATTACGAAATCTCAGCACACAAACAGAATTTTTGAACGATTTAGCGTAACTAATTTACGACTTTAATTAATTTGCTGGAAATGTTTCGGAGACAAGGTTATTTGTTGCCTACGGTCTCGAAACTCGATAATCACATAAATAATAAAGGAAACCTGTTAATGTTACTTATTTGCGAACGATTGTATAGTTGAGCTGGTGGTTGATCTGTAGGTTAATAATATACCATTTGAAAACTTCCCATTCTCAATTTCTGGAAATTTGTAAATTAATGAAAAGTTTCCTGAAACACGTAAGAAGTATTATCTAGGGCGACAACTTGTTTTGCAAAAATTGACTCACCCACTTTAACCCCCTACCCTCCAGAGATACCCCTGAAAAATCTTAAATGGGAAGGGGTATAGAGTAATACCTCATTTTAATGGTCTTTTGAAATAGTTGAAATTGATCGATTCGTTTCGGATTTCTTTATATTTTTGTTTTTTTTTAATTAGACTTAAATATCTATTACTCAAACACATTAATGACTGAACATGTCTTATTTTTGTCTTTAAAGTTATTTAAGAAAATTCAAATATTTCTTTGCAGAAAAAATCAACCCAACAATTGTTCGAACTGTAGCCCATCATTCGCTAAACAATTGCGCAGCCGTTGTTCAAAACAGCGGCGTACATTTTCAAAAAGATTTCTTTGAATTCTGTGACAGGTTACATAAATCCTCTGACGAAGTTCTAAATTTTGAGGTTGAGGGGTAAATACAATGTCATGTTTTAAAAAATGAATTAACAAATACAAAATTGGCATAAAAACGAATATTGGTTTTTGTTCTAATGTTCCTAAAATAGACTCACCAGTTACAAATATGAAACAAACCAAACCAAGAGATTTTCTAAAAAACCTCGAAAACGAATCGATCAATTTATAAAAACTGAGGGCCAAAATGTACTGTTTCAAAAGACCATTAAAATGAGGAATTACTCGATACCCCTTTCTATTTAAGATTATCAAGGGATTTGCTCCCAGGGGCAGGGGGTTAAAGTGGGTGAATCAATTTTTGCATAAAAAATTGTCCTCCTCGATAATACTTCTTACGTGTTCCAATTTCTTACGTTAAAATTAGGGTAGGAAGCTTTCAAATGAACACGCTGTACATACTTGTATTAATAAAAGACTTGAAAAATGTTAAAGTGACATTTTTGAAGATATTTGTCGTTAATCTAATCAATATTTAAATATAATTTGGACATACTCCAGAAACAATGGAGATTTTGTTTGATGGTAAGTAACAAATTTGTTATAACCTTGACTTTATCGATCTTTAATACAAACGAAATTAATATCAAATTTTGTTGGCACACTTCATGCCCGACTTACTTATTGCAATTTGAAATGCTATATAAAATTCTTTAAAAAGTTGCATTGTCTTTCATAAATTTTTGCTGATCACGTTTTATTTTTATAGAATTTGTTTAAATCAAGATCTTTTGTTTGTCAAGGTTCACTTGATTGATTATGAGTTGTTCAAATGTCAATTGTTTTTTTTTTAATCAATATCAAGGCGAAGGTCGAGCCATTATGTCTCATGGTTACCTCTCCTATCAGTAATTTAATGCATATAGATGAGGAATATTTGACGCACGTATATATAGATAGACGCATGCATATACACTCGTTATAATGGAAGATTGGACATTCTGATGAAATTTTGTAAAATTATTATACAAATAAATTAATATGCTGTAAGCTATTTAATACTCGACAAAAACGAATTAGTATTTATTATTAGACCGATCAATTTGGCATATAGGCTTCACTTGAAATGAATAACGCATGTCTAGCGATATACCCCATTCACCTCGCCGTAATACGGAATGAGGGCTTCATTGAATCGATTCAAATTGAAAAGATCGATGTAAGGATATGATTTTGTAGTAGGGGTAGATAATATCGTTAGACAGACGTTACATACTGACACATAATCGCCTTGTAGAATAGCATGCATATCTGTCGACTTTGTTAATTTATTAGAAATCTTACTTCATCCTCCTCTTATTCACAATTATGGCCATAAACACGTCGAAAATGCGCTTATGTTACATGCTTATACTATAGCTAAACAGATTGTGTAAGAACAAGAAGCTTGTAGCATTACGTAGGTTTCCACATATGGACAATGTTCGCCGTGATGAAAGAATGTTCTTATATTTTGGGAAAGCCCATTCGACATCTACGGATGTAACATAAGAATAATTGAAATTATCTTTAAAAGTAGTAAACGAACCAGGTGCACCCAAATTCGTCGTAGTTTTTGTATAACACTATCAAACTTTTCTATTACACGAATGTTTTTTTTCGCGTCGACCAAATTGTGCAACAATGCATTTACTTTGCCCACTATTTGTACTATCTCCACTAACGCCAGTCCAATATTTTCGCATTTTTCAACTACGTCAAGTAATCCTTTGTAATTGTTGTAAATAGTTTTTAAATCTGTTTTGACGAAAGCGTTTTAAAATCTTGTTTAGCTTTCTTTTTCAGCTGTAGCTTCGTCAAGATTGAATTGCAGAATTACAGATTTAATTTGTTAGAAATACTGAGAACCCGTTTCCCAACGTGTAAGAACCGGCTTTGTAGCTTTGGCAACACCAGGGCACTGCCTGTGAAATTTTGGTTTGGCATTTATTATTAACGTATCTATGTATCTCTAGAAAACATTCCCGAATACTTTGTACCACAAGGTGCAAAGTATGGTCTTTACACGACACATTCTTCTTTAAGAAAACGACCTACACATCGCATTCATAGTTGATTAGTTGTAAGTTGAAATTTTTGTAGCGTATCCAGCACCACCTTCATAATTGCTTCGCTAATATACGTTTCTAATCTTTTGCTAGTTAATAGAATCGGAAATGTTGATTTAATATGTTCGAGTACATGTGCTGTAACAAGTATTATTCAGTAGGCGAAATTGCAAACCATAAGCAAGAAGTTTCGGCAGTATTATCAAAAATGATTTTTTTTTTCGGTGGAAGGCAATTTTTTTTAGTTCTATGGTTTGTCTTATGTACATGCTTCCTACAATCGCTTTCGTCCCAATACATCGCCGGCTTATCGCAAACTTTATACATAATTTTATTACCATTGGAAAATGAATTGGGAAATTTACTGATATACTGATCCACTGTGTTAACTAATGGTCGCTTTTTAGCCTTCCGTATGTTTAACGTAATTATATGTATACAAAGCACAGAAGAACATAACAGTAAGATGATCAACTACCTTACTTCAAGAGAAAAGATGTATTAATGCAAATACTGACATGCATCGACGGCCTTCATAAATATTCTCTCCGCCTCTCCCGCTTTCTGCATTGTAGGTGGCGGTATGTACTTAGTATGAATCTGACGAACTGGCAAGTACGGTCGGTTTAGTTATAAAGGATTTCCTTAAATTTATCAATTCACGTCTGTATATAGAAGGTCCTGTTGTTTAGTTGTTCGTAAATCAAAACCAAATTATTAAACGAATAACGTTTTCTTTTCAATTTTGATATTAATGAAACATTTTATTTTGGTCAACTAAAGGCAAAAATAATTTAAAGCTGGCAACTGTATTATTTTAGCATAAATCGTAAGGCACATTCTTAGAGGCAGTACAATTTCTTAACCTGAATACAATATCAGTGTTATAAAGCATGAATCATTTTCTGCTGCAATTATCAAGCCTACTTTAAATAAAAAGTCATAATTGAAGAAAAGCAAAGTTCCGCTATGGATAGGTTTTACTATACCTCGGTCTTGTGATGACGTATAACTTGCTATAAAACGATCACGATTCCAGTACTTCACTCATTCTTCATTTATTTACACTATTGAAGATAACGGGTATTTTGTCAAAACGGTAATGAATTTAAAAAAAAAAAGCTACACAGTTTTTGGTTTTAGTATTTTAATTTGAATATTCACAAGTAAGCATCTGAATACGTAATTTTATTTTATAATAATTCTTACAAAGACTAGAGGTTAATAACGCGTTTGATTTCCACGAATAACGTTACACATATTGATGGCATTCTTGTCAGGAATTTGTAACTCTTGAAGCGTTTTTGGCGATATATTTCGTGCAGTAAATACATTTTTACACAGCAAGCTAAACATCTTCCATTGAATTAGTACCTCGTGTATTTATTTATAATCAGTGGGAGCTCCATTTTCTGTGAAATAAAGGTGGATGCACCCTCTAGTACTTATATGGACCATAGCATTGCACTTACATCCTGACATTGAGGCAGATATCTGTAAGTAGTTTTTATCGAGCATCTCCAATTTCCAAAGCAATGGTTTGAAAACTACAAATTACGCTTTATCTGGCTCCAAAGCCTTCAGCAACACTTTGTTCTGTATTTTTTCCATTTTTAAATTAATCTATATGAAGTCAAGTCATCATCTCTGGCTGATCGTGGTGTGTTTCCGTCACTACTAATCCACAGCAGTAAATTTTTGAAGATTATCCGAGAAGGGTGTTGAAATGCGCTTTTATGTCTTTCCCCGATGATCACTTTAATACATGCATCAATTTGTTAAAACACTTCTGTGTATTCGGCTATTTGTTTGAAAAAGCTGACTAGAAATGTTTGTAGATGTTGATTGGTATCGCTTTTTATTATAATTTTGTTGTAGATGGCTTACTACACCAATTTATAAATTTTAGAAAAAATTATAGTAAAACCCACAAATTGTACCTTGCTTTAAACAGCTATAGTAACATATATAAATCGCTACTTCTAAAAAGTGAGTAATTTTTCCATTTTGTCATGAATTTCTCCACTTTACTTTTCACATAAAGCCTTTTATTACGTTAATACCATTACGTTTGTCACTTAACAGGTGTGGTGTATAATTTAATTGCTGCTTCATTACGGCAACTGAACTTAATTACCACCCATACACATACGTATGTAACAGCACAATGAAGATAATTACGGAACTACGGAGTAAAACGCAATTGTAATGTTCGTTTTAAAATTTTGGAAATTTTCATCTTATAAATGTACTATTTCATTGCGAAAAAATGAATTAAAATTAAACATAAAGGAGGGAGAGGAAAGGAAACCGACTGCTGTTCAGTTTTCTGTATATGCGTATGTATATACACATGTAGGCTTGCCACAAACTAGGCGGATTAACTTTTAATCGGTACAGCTAATGCAAGATAGATGTCACTGCGTGAATCGATATTTTTGTATTTTACCAGTATATTCTTTGAGTATTGATATATTTTTCAATTAACGTACATATATAAATATTTTACGTAATCTAAACTCCTAATGTGTATGCGAAAATAAATGTAGATATATTTGCTATTTTTCAATTTAAAAGGCGATAACACATCTAAAATGGTTATAAAACAATACCTAACTTAATAATGCTGCTAAACGCAACTACACATGGTATTGGTGAAATCATTCACGAGAAAGACAATGTGAGGAGACAGAAAACGCTAACACACGAACATGCTTCTGCCTACCTAGTGTCATCAGCGAAGTTTCGATTTTTTGCTCAATACATTGCAATTTCTATTCATTGTTACTATCACCATATCTAAACTTACAACTCTTGGCGATAACTAGTACCAAAATAATGAAACACTCTTGTGCCGGTTCAAACACAACGAACACGAGTGGGTACAATTTCTCCATCCTTCTCCCGAGTAACACCTGGATTGGTAATCCAGAGAGGGCGCGTACAAACACTGCATAGGGTGCATGTGATTGATTTTTCAGGTTTACCATAACGTATTAGAAATAGATCTCAAAAGCTTAGAAAACAATACCTAGTACAATAATGCCGCTAAATACAGCTACTCATGGTATTGGTGAAATCACTCACGAGAAAGACAATGTGAAGGACAAAAAACGATAACATACGGACATGTTTTTACCTACCCTAAATATTATTAAGTAAAATTGATAAGAAATGATTTTTTAAATTAATGTATCTGAGGAAAGGTAGTATACGATATATTGAGTATACTATATATCGTATACTACCTTTCCTCCTTAGTCCCAAATAGCATTTTGTACATTTTTTATCGTAAAAGATGGAAGGGTTTTTAGTTTTTTTCAAATTCATAAAAAAATTCGTGTCATTCAGAAGTTATAATAAAAAAAGAAAAAAATGTGGAGTTATACTTGTTCATAATAACCCTTTTATCTTAATGGCTACGTCATGAATAGGGACTGTATGTATTTTGAAACATCTGGTGTCCTGGTATACGAAAGTATGTTATTAAAAAGTACTACCCCTTAAGGCTGATTTCATCATAGACAACTTAGCTTTAAATATGCATCCTTGTCGATATAGTAATCGCTGTTACTACCATAAAATGTGTTGCGAAGCTTAACAGCCTTCCTAGACACAAGAGGCTATTATACATATTTAAACCCTATCATGCTTATAGTAGTACTCGAAAAACTCCGGATAACAGTTGAAAATAAGAAAACCAGTTTGATTTTATATCTAATCTAAAGTATTTGTAAAACAAGTATGATGGCATTCAAGAAGTAAATATAACAAATATGCTAAGTGTACAATTGTTTTCTGCTGAGAACTGGATGGTTACGATTACGTAAACAAAACAACCGCCTACTACAAAACCGTAATAGCCCAGCAGTTGCTGTGACATTTATTAACTGGATCATTTCGAGTCTTTTATGCCCACGTTATTTTGACGTGAATGTACTGCAATTTGTTTGCTTATTTCAGAGCAAACAGATGCGAAAATATTGACACGTGTTTCAAAGCACGTGTTAACTACACTCTATTTCTCTGAAGATTGATGAAGGTAACTGAGTAATATGTATAGTGGTGTAAAATTTGCCGCTATAACCCTGTAAATCTAGACTAAACTAATGAAAAAGATGTTTGATGGTAATATACAGCAACCACCATAAAGTTTGCACCTAATGGGAAATCTTTGTATTTCTATTTCCTCTTTTTTTCTTAAGGAAAGTATAATTATGCTTTAGCTTAAAAGAAATAACTTTAAACAAAATAAAAAAGATGGTAGATAAATGTGATAAAAATTAAAAAAAAAAGATATGAAACACACAATAGATATATCTCTTTCGTATATTAAGGAAAATTCCGAATTACATTTTTACATATTTTCAAAATTGCACGTAATATTATGTACAATATTTATTTTCACATTTTAATGTTAAACCTTATAACGTGTGGAATTCTATTCTATCTATTTCTGAAATAGAAACATGGATGGCATTCAATTTGGTAATCCTGTCGATACATTGACAACCAAATGGATACTGTAATGAAGTTTAGACATTCAAGATTTTTCTTCGAAGAAAAATCTTGAATTCTAGCGGTATTTACTATTAACAAATTAATAATATCTTTGCACCACGTAGCATATGCATATGTTTTTGTCAGAACGCGGCGAATTTTATTAACATCTTGACCCTAATCTTCGTTCTTCGTTACATAAACATTTGTGTATCCTTTTTATTTTCTTGTAGCATAAATTTCTAGTTTTCGCAATTTCACACTAACTTCGCCTTTTTTTGTGAAAACTATTGGAAACTTGTTCATCAGTTTTATCTGCACGTTATATAAGTATAAGCAAAACATTGACTTGAACATTTATTACCACTTAGTCTGGTAATATAGTTCAAAAGTTTTCTATGCGTTGAATGAACTCTGTATTTAAAAATAAATAGTGGTACTAGTTTAATGGTTTATACAACAATTCTTTTTATCTTGGTAAACTACAGTAGAACCCGGTTATAACGACAATCACGGGACTGCAAATTTTTTGACGCTATAGCAAGGTGACGCTATAGGCGAAGTTTTTACAAGTTCTATGTTTACATACAAGAATTGGTGGGAAACAATATTACGGGTGGTAAACAGATACATATGTGAACTTAATTAATTTAATGTACTTAACCATATAACCTTACACATGTAGGTACATACTAACTTGTTTGTCTAATGAAAGAAATCTGTAATTTTCCGTTGAACAGTTTTCGCACGTCAAAACTATTTTTCTATATCCATTTCTAGTTCTCTCACTTTATCAATAATTTGTGGTGACGTTTCTCGCTGTCTATAATAAGTTTTTAAAAGTGTTATGGCACTTAGGGCTTCTTCGTTTGTAGGTACGTGTTCTGCTTCGTCGCATGAATCTTCTTCCTCTTCGATTTCATTATCGTTTTCGTTATCCCGCTGTTTTATGTCCTCCACGATATTAGAATTTGATGGCATTCCCGACGTAATAAGGCAACTGTCCACGGATGCAAAGTCGTCGAAACAAAACTGGTTTTCGTCACTCTGATTCTGCTGCCATTTTTTAATAAGTTCACATAATGAAACGTCATCTTCATTTAAGTTGTCACAAACTGGATTATTCCTTAATCATGAATGACTAAAGCAGTTTGCTATAGTCTCAGAGGTTATACTACGCCAAGCCTTCTCTAAAAAGTTCAACGCGTCGAGAAGTGAAACTGCACATGGTGCGTTCTTGTCCATACCCGCAATAATTTTCTACAGAAGAAATTTTCTGTAAAAACATTTTAAGCTTCTTATTACGCCTTGGTCCATTGGTTCAAGGATGCTAGTGCAATTTGAGGGCAGAAACACCAATTTAATTTAATAAATTTTTTAAGTGGGTTAATGATGTATGTGCTGGGCAGTTATCGACTAAAAGCAAGATTTTTTTACCTTTAACCGCAAGTTCTTTATCCCATTTTCGAATTTCATTTTCAAAGATTTCTGAAGTCATCCATGCTGTTTTGTTTGCGCAGTAATTTGTTGGAAGTGTTTTTATGTTTTTGAAGCAGTGTGGCTTTTTTGACTTTCCTACGACAAGAATTTTACGTTTCTCCGTGCCGGTCATATTAGCACACACAAATGCAGTTTAACGTTCTTTGGCTAGTTTACCGCCTACACATTTTCGCCTTTAAACCTCGGAGTCTTATCTGGAAGAAGTTTATAAAAATTCCCGTTTCGTCGCCATTCTAAATTTCATTGTCTTCGTAATCTTGTCCTAATTTAGGCCACACTTCATTTACCCACGCCTCTGCTTCTGTCATATTAACACTTTTCGCTTCACCGCTCACTTTTCCGAACGTTATTGAATGTCTCCGTTTGAAACGCTCCAGCCACCTATTGCTGCACTTAAAATTTGTGTCTCCAAATAAACTTCCAAAAGAAATCTCGATGTTTCATTCACACGATTCAAATGCCGACTGCGGAAATTTCTTACGAACTTTGCTTAGCGCATTGCAAGAAGCGGTAATATTCTTGGAATCGCCGAGCGGTCGGTTGCATGCTAGGCAAATACCAGGAATTGAGCCATAAATGATAATATAAATACATACCTCAAGTGGTAAATATTTGTCGTTATATCAGGGTTTATTGACGCTAAAACTGTATTTTCCCCTGTACGTTTGAATAGTAAAGTACGGGACCGCTTAAAATTTGACGCTAAAAAGGAGTGTCGTTACAGCCGAAGTTGTTATAACCGGGTTCTATTGTATTCAAAAACGTCAACTGTTATTCATATTTCTGTAAGTAAAATAAATATGAAAGATTCTCCAAAGCCATTTTTAGGATTTGAGGAGAAATTAAAAGGGTCTCAATAGCTCCTGTTCCTTTATCTCACTCTTTATATCTCAGCCGTTCCAACAAAAAAACAAAAGTTAATTAGCTAGAGCTTTCTCCTGCCTGTAATACATAGTTAGATCCTTTCATAACTTGAAAAATAGTTCTTATGATTTTTTTTTTACTTTCGCTAGTTCCTAAAGTACAAGCGTAGGTATATTGGTCCAAATTCTTTGTTCTCCTTCTTGATTGGTATTGAAGAAAGATGTAGATTGTCCAAATTTTGTTTATCATATCCATTTTGTTTTCAATGTAGCGACAAGAATGCCACCTATGTTTGTATTCTATAACCTTAATGTTGGATATTTTGATATTTTCAAGTTGCTATAGATTTTCACGTTATAAGATTTCCAGTATATGCATGGTATATAATACTTCGTACAATTTTGACAGTATGTATCGTAGTTAAAATTCCTCGTATATTTCCGATGTGTTCTATTATTTCCTCCATATTATTATCTTTTTAATAATTTGCATTATTTGTTATGCTAAATATTTAGTATGTGTTATATCAGTAATTGTTTTTAAAACTTTTAACGAAATGAATTAAATGTTATTATAATAATATGTAGTTGTCCAAATATAATATAACTATAACAATATATTGACACTGAAAGATGTTCTAGTAATACTCTCAAGTTAAGACTTTGGATTCTACTACGTTTTCCAGAGTTCAAAATGAGTTGTTGCATGTTGTTAATTCTACATGTGTATTGTAATTTCTACCAAAACATCTAGTAGCCGCATTTGTCTCTTCTTCCGTGAATAAGCCACTTGATTTTCTCACGCTGTGTTCCTAAAAGTAACATTTGTTACATTACATATTCAGACAATGACCACGAATGAATTAATTAAGTTTTTATTAAATAACATAATAAGAAATATGTATATTATAACTTAAAATTCCCGTCCAATTGTAACCTAAAGCCTGACAATTATATTTAAGAAACAGGTGGAACTGAGAAAGCCACTAGAAACTACATATAATAAGCATGCTAATTTAAGCACTTACAAGCCTTGAAGATAAATTTTCGTTTAGACACAAAGTATAGTAAAGCACAGCGAGCTTAAGCTTTAATGTAATTTTTGAAGAACGCTATATATTGCCTGTATATGATGTTGGGTGTTGACTCTTACTTTTCTCTATCCAATTATATATTCAATACAAATCTGCAGAGCAAATGTGCGATATATTTAACTCACAAACATAATTCCGAATTGTTCTTTATTGGTTTTAACAGTAATTGTTGCTGCCTCGTTCTGCAATTAAATTGACTCCTCATAATTCTTTATATCTAAAATTATCACTGCCGCGTTACTGCCAATTAAGTTAATATAAGTATCTATGCGTTTTGATCATTACACCTATGTTACTAACTTGAATTTTGTCACTACATTTAATAGCTTAGTATTTCGGAAGCGTGACTTAAATTAATTTACTAATTAGTTGCAACAACATATTCTGCGTAAACCAGCAAACAGTACCTTAGGCTAATATTTGCCCATTAGAGCGTAGAATTTGGGCGTGAAAATATAATTTGGAATTCATTAGTGTCGATAAATGTTGCCGGAAATTGCAATTATGCACTATGTTTTACCGCATTATCTAAGGAAAACTTTGTAGCCAGGTCACGCTATTATCTATCTAAGCCAAATTACAGGTAAATGGTACGGGAAGTAACAGATTAGTACAAATTTGGTAAAATTGTGTAACATCGTACCAAATAAGAACAACGTTTTTTTTTTACTAATATAACCTTTATTTACTGGAAACTAATGCATGAAGGTGAGTTGGTTTTTTACTTTTAATAATAAACAAATTATTAACATATAATGGAAATAGAAAGATATTATGATAATTAAAATTGATCACGTAATTATAATATCTGTATAGCTTACTACGTTGCCGTCATTGCAATTTCGCTCATATTTTTTTATTACAATGATATACCTACCTATTTCTAATAACATGCCTTCTGTAATGAAATTTATGGAAGCTATTAATTGCACAACTCCACCCACAGATTCGGTTTACATAACAAACGTGAATGGACAGGCTTTTCAGAAACGCAATTGTTTTTTTCTGCATTCTGGCAGAGAACTGAAACGTATTATTATAAAAGTGCATGCGGCGGAATTTGCGATTTTAATTAATTCACATGCACGCCACTACTAGCAGCTGCCTACGCAAATATTAGCTAAATGTTTTATGAAACCCGTTGCCTTAATACGTATGTACAGATATAATCTCAGCAAAGTCAACGGTTATAATACGCATGTGCGTCTCCCGTTATGCTTTCACAGTACAGTATTCCCCTACAATTATTCGTAATAGGCAGTACCTCACTGTTACCCTATTACATCATGGTTATACCTATAGTGGGGGAGCGTAGGGTTGTAGATTTTGCTCAGATTATATCTGTATAGTAACTTCTTGCACATTTAGCTACTATTTAAGTATGACGTTGCTAGTTGGGCGGTTTTTTCGTTAACCGATACGATGTCAGTAATACAGCTACAACTCCGATATGTATTGTTATAAAGTTTTGACTTGATTTACATACAGTTACTCTCATAAGTTTTGATACGCCACGTAATATGTATTGCATGGTAGATGTTACATTTCCCCTTTTTCTGTTCAAGAAATTCTCTCAAAAGTATTCATGCTTATTGTATATTAACTATTCAGTAAGTAAATATTTGGCATACATGGTTTAATAACGCTAGAGTCAAAATTATCCCATACCTCCTGTATTTTACTCTTGAGATTTTCTTTATTTTGTACAAGGAATTTTTGCAGCTGTCGCTTAGTTTCAGCGCACAGTTGTTCTATGGGGTTAGTGTCTGGACTATGGGTTGGTGTTGCAAAGAAACTATATATAATATTAAAGAGAAAAAAGTGTAATAGGGGATAAATAAACTGTATATCCAATAAAAAAACTCTTAGTTTCTTTCCAGCAATTTATTTTGGTTACAATTACCTTAAAAATGCTCAATTTTGATAATAATTTTATCTGAATTATTAATTGTTGCAGCGGAAGTATTGTCGAGACCCCTCTTGTATTGTTAGCCTTCTGCTGTGATTTTGGTTAGTTTTTTTTATTTGCTCTATAGATTACAGTTTCTTTCTGATAGTTTCAACATTATATGTGTATATTTAGAACTTAACTATAAAAGGTATAACTATTGTAAAAGTATCAAAAAGCCTCGCCCATACACATTACAATCTAAAAATTCCAAATTTAAAGGCAACATTGCCGAGATTACATAGGCAAAATTGTCATTACTATGATGATGATGAAATGATTACAGCACAAATTGGCTATTGTCATGTCGACTACGGTATGCATGCTAAAGTTGTCTAACATCTAACGAAAAGGAGAGTCGTCTTTGATTGTTTATTACTAGATAACATTTTACATATAGATAGTTAGCAGAAAGAAGCAATAATTGTATCGAAATTCTAAATGTAAAACTGAAAACTCAATATAAGTTTACGAAATGAATCTCTCTTCTTGACAGCCTGTACATGCTGCGATTGGGAAAAATGTCCACTCGTCCTTTAAGGAGCGCTTATGTCGTAGCCTAGAGCGTACAATTGGCATAATTTTTTAAACATTAAGGACAGTTGCGGATCAAGTATGTTGTAAAATTGCATATGCGAATGGAATATTTATAAAATTCAAATCACTTTAGCTAAATGATAACTTTATATAGATTTATAACATACACGGTGTCTCGAAATGTAAAGATTTTTTAATCCTCTTCTATTTAAGCATCCAATTCTATCTCCATGTTCTTTTCCATCTTGTACCTTGGCTAGACCACGCTGATGAGAGTCCAATAGTCCAAAACACGTGTCTGCGATTGTTTCTTTGTTGGCCTTTGCTAATCCTTGCATTTAGTTTTCACACTCCTTATATATGTACAGTGATTATACCTCTTCCCCCATGACGAACAGTACATCAAAACTACTTTCGCTGTGATGACGCAGACAGTTCGACTTCTTCGGCTATTGCAGGTACAAATCTTATTTGGAGAGCACATATAAAAGCTTATTATCGTTTGCATACACTATCGGTCAAAATTATTTGCCCACCCTAAGAAATAATCCATAAATGAAGTGCTACCTGAAAAGGAAACTCTGGTCTTTTATTCAATAAAATACTCTTAAAGCAATTAAATCGATGGCATTTATGCAATAATATAATTTATTTGAGACAAAAATATTAAATCTTTGTTTCGTAGAAATGCCCTGCACTACCCTTTATTCAATTTCTAGTCTGGTTTTTCGTATATTCCGTCATTCGTCATAATTGTTTGACGTTCTTCTGCAGATTTCGTTACTTTCTGGCATCCTGTTCGTTTACTATTTAATACCGAGTCAATATCTTGAAATTTTTTAACATTACAGTCGACAGTTCTACGACTTAATTTCAATTATCTTCCAATATTTCTGCTACCTTGGTCAAGGTTATGTAAAGCAATAATCATTGAGCGGATTTCAAGTAATCTTATTAACGATATTCACTGTTTAGAAGAACAATAACTAGTAAATCAAAGTTCTATATTTTTTAATTGTACTACATCATTCGTTTATTACGGTAGGATGATTATATTACATTTATTAATTAATTATCGAAGGAGATTCAATTGGTAACTACGTATCAGAAGAGTCTTTCGCGGAATTATTTAACTATAAACTGACATCATTCACAGGTGCAAATTAATAGTTGTTCCTAATTAATGAAAGAACTACAAATCAATATACTGTAATGATATAAATTGTTGTTCTTTATTTACCAATGATTTTCTTCTATAATTTTACCAGCTTACCTATTTCAGATATATTTTTCGTCACTGTTTGGTGCACGCCGTTAATTTTTATTTGGTTGACGTTAGAAGTTGGAGGCGAAGTACCGTCAGTACTCCCTCTTTATAAAATTTTTAAACACAGATATTCAATCTGTACAGGTTTCTTTTAAAAGTTTTACAGATATCTACTTTGGGTATCCTTTTATAACTAATTATTCACAATTTTTCTTGTTTAAAAAAAGTCTCTTCAACAACACTTGCAGAGGAGATGTAAACTTTACTATCGCGTATTATATATATATATATATATTTATATCGCTTTTCGTAAACATATTTCTTATGTAATTAAATTTTTCTAAGTTTCATCTTTAAAAGACGTTTAATATACAGTACTCACACATTTCAATTACATTGTATGAATATGCATTATTCCGAAATTGTACTCATAATCTTCGAAATATCTCGACGAAAGGATGGCACGACTGGCAGCAATTTCCTTTATAATATCACACATGTCGAGTATGTGGGTGTATGCTGAGTGGCCTACCATACGGGCGTACAGGCGAACCAAAGCGTTGCCCTGGATATAAAACAAAAGAAGAACAGACAGAAGAAGATCGGGAACAAACGTGAGAGATGTTGGCATTTTTATTCTCCTAAGAAAGTATAAGTCGTTATTTTTCTCATATAACTCCGTAAAATTATAAACATCTTGGTATTATATTTAATAATAAAGTGTATCAGCTGATACTACATACAAAATTTGGAAGCTCCGGACACTTACGTTGGAAGCCGAAGGCCAGTCCATCCTAAAGCCGAGCCAGTGAGTACGATTTCAAAGGTTATAGACGTCGAATCTTCTTAATTTCTTCAAAATTAATTCTATCTCGATCTCATATTTAGTTTCATAAATTAATTAGAATATTTCAAGTTTAGCTAGTCAGGGATTGCCTTAGGTTTTCTGTAAAAAACATTTTCTTTGTAAAAAAGCGGTATATATATTTTTATTTGTCAATATATTTTTTTTTTTTTTAACTTTACATTTGGTACTTTACTTTAGAAAACATTTTCACATAATTCAAAACAAATAAGTCAAAATTTCAATTCAAAGCACCCAGTTAAAAATTTTAACGAGCCTGAGATTTTCCACCACAATACGTACTACATATCTTCCTTTCGAATACCAATTTCTATTTATCCATTTCATAAAATCATCACATTTACATCTACAAGTGTTTCGGCACTATACTATATCTAAACAAGAAATAATATACACTAGGCGACAATTGATTGAATGCAATATCTATAACTTTAACTTTTTTAATTTTTGTTGTATGCCGATAATCTACTAGTATTTTAGGCAAGTGTTCCAGATAAGAGTAAAACAATTTAAAATTTAACTTAACCAATAAATGTTACTTTGAAAACTGGTGCGACATTCGATTAAACGCAGCAAAATAAAACAAAACTGTTGGCAAACATTTTATTTAATAACATTCTGTTTGCCAATGAATTATACAAATTTTGAATGTACTCCAACGGAAGTCTTTCCCATGACCATTGGTTTATTTGCCCATACATTTTCTGTTATGTTGAGCTCCGGATACAACGGTGGCCATGGCAATAAAGTTATTTCATTTTGTTCTAACCATAATTTTGTTACCTGAGCATTATACGCAGGAGCATTATCTTGTTGCAAATCAAAATCCTCGTGCCCATTTGACCCTGGATTGCCCTTTAAAGATCCCTCGATTAAAATGATTTCGACTGAATAAGAAATTGCACCCCATACCATAACACCTCCGCTGCCTTAAGGTCTCCGCGATATCACCTTAGGTTCTTTTCTCAAATTGTTCCGGTAATGTTGAAATCCATCAGGTCCATCGAGACTAAATCGCTCCTCATCCAATAAAACGACCTTCTTCCAGTCTTCACTTCATTGAATGTGTTATCTTGCGAAATTAAATCGGCCTTCTCTGTGCCGGGCAGTTAAAAACGTTTTTTTTTCAGCTTCAACCGACGAATGTGTGGAGATTGTTTCAAAACCCTTTGCACTCTCCTCACGGATGCAGAAGTTCCGGCAGCATCCCGAATTTGACGTGTTGTTGCCGCTGAATTCGATGCTATCCGAATAATTTTTGTTTTCCCTCGTTCGGTAGTGGCTCTTGCTGTCCGTCCCTTACGGTTTTTGTCCGTAATTTTCTTTGTCGCAGAGACAATTACGAATTGCATAATCATTCTGCTTTAATCACCTAGCGATTTCTCTTGTGGAATAATTTTAGTTGTTTCGACTTGCGCTTTTTCTGCTTCCATAGGCGTTTTTCCGCGTTTCATAACGATACAGCTACTACAAATTATTCGTATACACTAACTTTATCGCCAATTTAACTAAATGTCGCAATAATTCTATTCCTGCTTTATAATACCCCGTTCTTGCCGCTTGCAGGTACCAGCCGGATTTAGAGGAAATATTAGAAAGAATATAGTACTATATTTAAAACTCTATAGATTCGTACAGAAACTTTGTTTTTGAAATATTATGCTTGCGCTTAATCAAGTGTCGCGGAGTGTAGTTTACCTACAATATACATGTTGTACATATGCATACATTACTGTACATATACACCATAAGTAGTTAGTTGTCTATGCAAAACAAATCACTAACACCTAGCTACATTAATCTTGAACATGATACTTTCATGAAATTAAGTCTGACTTGAACATCATCTGTGCATGAAGTTGACACTTTATGCAGAACGTAATATATTCAAAGGTTTTTCTAAATTAATATTCAAAAAAAGCATTTCATGTAACCTAGAACGAAAGTCTCTTTACGATTGTTTATGAAAGACGTTTCAATTAGGGATAGAAGTTCTTTTGAGATTTTCCTCTCTATTTTTATTGACTAAGCAATATTTCCTCTTTTTCACATTTTGACATTATCGTTTAGCTTCCTCTTTTATAATCGCGAGGGTTTCGAATTTCTTTTACGACATCCGAGTCGCGATACTCCGGAGCTTTGCCGTCGCCGTCGTCCTGTATTAGGCGCCATCTATTGTAGGTTTCACGTCTAGACAACGCGGTGCTATATTTATCCTATTCATGGCCGTTTAAATCTAATTGATTTTTGCGTCACGGAGCTTCGGGTTTAGCGTCCGATGAATGAGTTATCGTTGTATGCGCTTGCAATTTGGTGTTCGCTTCTTCGTATATGGCATGTATATTAGCTCATGTAGACCAACACAGAGAAGAAGCGTACAAGTCCACCCTCGAAATTTTTATTGGGAGATGCTAAAGGCGTAACTGTCCTCAAACTAAATATAGGAAGACCACCGTGTCATGTCGTAAAGTACTTATATTTACCACAAGATTTAAGTGGGCTATGCTGGATTTAATTTTTATGTGCGGTGGTGCGGTTTATGGTTCTTCGACATGATGGGCAATGAGTTCGGCAATTGTAATTGTCGGAAAAGAATTGCTTGTTTGGATAAGATTTAAATTGGTGCATATCTTAGAGCAGTGTTTTGAATTAGAAGTTGAAGTCGGTTTACACGGTTCGACAGATTTGGTGCATAGAGTTTTCCAACGCAGTTTACATAGAGCTTTACGATTTCAACGAGTCCATGATCAAATCAGTTGTTTATTGGTTGTTGCAGGCTGTTTTAGTTCTTCTAAATATTGTTTCAGAATTTTAATCCCGAATGAAATCCCTAAATTTGAAATTCTGGTGGTTACTCTAGACTTGTTTTATAATGCTCCAAGGTTTCAAACGCTCATCTTGTAAAGATCAAAAGATATGATTAAATTAAGAAAAGCGCCATTGCTAACGGAGAAGGTTACCTTTCTGTATATCTGTATATGTACATATTAAGCGTCAAATGGATTTTTAGACGCACGTCATTAATCTTCATCCTACAAATCAAATCGGAACTTCTAGCTCAAGTTAGATACCATATACATAATTCATTAAGATAATCTGGCGGTTCTCATAATATACAGAAAGTTATTAGGTTGTTTGATTATAGCAACTTTTGCACAATATTTATCATATTGGAAACATCAAATTCTGTATATTTACAATTTATAAGTAAATTTTGTATATTACAATGTGTCAACAATCTCCATATGCTACAAGAATAAATCTTAAAGATTTGCCTGATTAAATAAAACAAATTGACATCTTCATATATATTTTATTAATAACATTTACTAATAAATATTACTTGTCACAGACTCGGTTCAATCTTACAGACTCCTATTTTCATGGCTTTTATAACTAGACTAAGACAAGACTAACATCACTAATGTTTCATACAATAAAACTCGGTACAGGATGTAGTAGTAGAAGAGGTTTAAAGCTTACTCATACATGTTTAATAAGTAATAGAGTATCGTAAAATAAATACTACAAATGATATAACAGTAGATATCAAATACATTTTCTTCAATTATATAGATTGTTCTCTAGTTCTTCGTTGGAACTTGAAGATTTACCAGGATTTATGATGGGGTCGGTTTCAATATCCACTAAATGCCCCTCCCGCTCATACCAATTCTTAATTGGATCATTGGTGTGCCTTACACAATTTTCCCAAGTACTTTGGCTACAATATCCTAACGCTTCGCCCCACATTATCATTTCGATAACCGTCCTACCAATATCTTTGTTGTAATAGCTTTTTTTCTGAAGTCTAAACTAGTTTAATAGTGTTAAACTCTCAGTTATGTTAAACTCTCATTCATCAATTGCATACTTCTTTTCAGGCTTATTTCTCTTTACCAAATCCAGCAGTTCGTATTTTGTTAAATCGGTTGAAAATGTATATTGTTTTGTTTAACCAATTTATAATTGCTTGTTGTATTGATATCGTGGGGGCACATTATTTAGTACGATGCTGTGGTACGGAACATTATTATTATTATAAGAGATTTTTGTGGAATACCGGGAAGAAGCTCTCTCCGTTATCCATTGTCGAAATTTTCTGCTATTTAACGAAGCATGGTAAGCAGCCGCTTTATTGTTCGAGGCAAAGGTTGAACTCGCACCACTTGTAAACCCACTTTCACTTACAACGTGAAGGATAATGAAACATTTACCAGGATTTTCCTTTATTTCGTCTGTTATCGTTTTTGCGAAATTTAAACCCAATATCTTTCAACAAAGTCTGGATAATGTTACAATTTCCTTGGTCTGAAGCTCATCTTTGAAAGTTTGTAATGTAACATGCTTTCCTAAAACAATGGTTTTGTAACAAATAGAATAGTATTATCACCATTATAAATTATTACTTTCTTTATACATGTTTGTTAACAGTATTTCGCATTTCCAATTTCGATGATCGTGGATCTTTCGTGTTTGACTTACCAGGGAAAGAAAGCACTGGATTTTACATCTTTCGCTGCTAAATAGCATAAATAGTTTGACAGAAAATATGTAAAGCATCACATACTCTCTGCAATATTAGTCACCGCGTAAGCATTATCGGTCAGTATTAGAATACATGCCTCCTAAACAGCATTTATAGGTAACATGGGCCGTTTTGTTTTTCTCTCGCGAAATTTTAGCTGAAATAAAATTACATAGCCTTTATTGGTAAATTGCCGAAATTTTTATAACTTAGTATATAATAGCACTTAAATCCGTGCTTCTGTGTTCCGAAAAGAACAATTACATTGCAAAATCGAAAAATAAAAGTTAAGTTAAAATGGAATGGAAAGAAGAAATAACACTCAAAGTAATACGTACAAAACTTGACAGGACAATGACGTCAATCCAATCTGACTAATTTCGTATAATAATATGTAATAATATAATACGTATCTTTTGCGTGTGAATATTCGATATGGATATTAAATAAGGATAGTTAGATTAATCAGCGATCTTTGCTTATACTATCAAAAAATGACTTTCGTCTAAAGATCCATTGGATGAAGTATATGTGCATATATCAGATGAAACCAAATTTGAAGGAAAAAGCAATTAAATATATTATTCATTCTATTGACTATTTTATTGTAATTGGAAGCTAACGAACATATTCATACTCCATTATTACTTCTGCAAGGTTATAAAAACATTATAGATGGAAGGTTACGCGTTAATAGGTTGTAATAAAATAGAGAACTGCTATAATCGGTACAAGTTCAAAAGATTCCTGAAAACTATGCTACAAGCCTAATTAGGGATACACGTGAGTGAACAATCTATATCAATGGAATACAGATATATCAATCTCAAAACTCCAATTCAAAATTAATTCGTGAAACCGTAAAACTTTTTTTAGTGTTCCCTATCTCTTTTGCTTTGTGCGAAGCTTCCTTTTATCTCTTAGTTTTACTTAAATAAAATCTCAAATATTATTAGTAAAGCTGCAGCATCAGGTATGTTTCTATAGTTGTTTCACCAAGCGATGTTCGTCGTAGTGAAAAGGTATCCTACGTGAATAAAACGATCGTTCAACATCTAGTGATAGAATATTCACATAATTAAAAATTGCAATTATGTGACGAATCTGGCAAAATTTCAGTTTGTTAAACAGTGTTAAACCTTGGTATAACACTATTATTTTTACGTCAATTATGGCGCATAGCAGTAAGTGTACATTGTCCACAAATTTATAGTGATTCAATTAACACCAATGAGGGATTTTGTAGTTTATTACCTCAACTATTACTTTTATAATCATTGTGAATAGTTTGTAAATCCGCCTCTACTTGAGGATATTTAAATATTGCCTGACTTTGATAGTGACATCAAATTCTAATACTATAGATTTTATTTTATGGAAATGCCTCTAACTACGTTCCCCAATGAGTAAGAACCAGCTATGATAATCCAGGCGTATCGGAGAACCGATTGTGAAACTTTTAAATATGTTTAGGGATTTGAGAAACACCGCTTTTGTAGGTGATGTTAGCCCATTTACGCTTGGATAACATCTTCGTATTTGTTGAGCCCATATGTAACGCATTTGTTGACATACAATTTGTCAGAAGTTACCACATTCATCCTTAAGACAACGGCGACAGAACGCATGATTGTGGCATCATCAACCACAAACATTAACACTTGGTTTCTTGAAAGGTGGCATTTTTCTTCATTTAGCCAACAGTTAACAGTAATTATATAATAGTTTATTCGATAAATGTTAATTTGCTTAGCTAGAATGATTAGAACTAGGTTAAAATATCAGAAAGGCACAAAAATTTTCGCGGATGTATAAAAAGTTATTCTCGAAACCTACCTCAGTTTCGAATATTACTACTTAAACAATTCAGAAACGGTTAACACATAATTTTGTAGGTAAAAACCTAAGACAAGACCCACTTTTAAAGGAACAACATGTTAAATATCGTTTAACATACAAATTTGGTACCAAAAAATGACTAAAATATTTGGGCGGATGCAAACCAAGCTTAAAATCCCAATATATGCACTTCGAAAATGTTGGTATAAATGTAATGGTGTGGAGATGTTTTTCTTGTTATGGAATATTCATAGATTAGATGCGAAACATATTAACACAAGACGAAGTGTACTTTATTGGTTTCATTCGTCGTAGTAATATAAATCAAATTGATAGTATAGAGTTAATTAGTGTTCAGGTATACAACAATATGTATGTAGGGTTTACTATTAAGAGCATCAGTAATTAAAAATGAAATCTAGGAATAACTACTACTTAATAATATTCAAGCAATAACATGTTTTGAAAACAGTATCGTTTAAATGACATCCTGTGCTTTGTTGAACTAAATGGATTCTTGTGATCCAATTTCTAACTACTTTTTCAAACACTGTTTATTCTCGTACACCTAAGGCTTAAGATAGACCCATAGGAAAAAGTGAGAGATTACCAAGGTCTTGACGGCCAGTTCACGTCACCATTTTTAGAAATAACTCGTTCGGGAAACGTCTCTTACAACATGGTAATCGGTAATTACAACGTTTCTTGCAATTATATGGTTTCGTGGGATGTGTGACATATTGCACCGTGTTTTTCAAAGAAAACATTGTGTAAGTCAACCTTTAACAGTTGTTTCGACAAATATGTTGTCATCATATTTCTGCAGCGCTCATCACTAAGGCTAAATACCACACAAGACAGTGACTTTTTCTGTAAGAGAGAAGATTTTTGAATCAAAATCTGGATCGGCTTCCAATTGCCCCGAAACCTAATTTGCAAAAGTCCAACGTACACGGAGACCAAGTTTGAGTTGTTGAATAAGAGCAACTTTATAAGTCTTCACTTGAAGATCGTGATGCGAAATTCTCCATAGAGGCATCTGAGATGTTCTCCACTGAACTATCCTTCGAGTACTTATTTCGCCGATTATGTTGCACGAGAACTTTGTCAAAACAAACATGCATGTTGAAGACAAATTTTAATAATATCGAGTCGTTATTAAATTATGTATTTCTCCATAATGACTTGCCAAACATTACTAAAAAGAAAAAGGTTTAAAGTAGCATTGTAAACATTATATTTTAATGTTTTGACGCTCTTCTTGGTAAACCCTTTCGAATACATAGCATTAATAATTAGAACTATCAAAATCGTAAACTGCCACTGAGGGAAACATAAATAAAGCTGTGCTTAACATAATCCCTTAAGTCTTCTATTGTGTATTGTTTTTGTTTTGACGAATGCGGTATTATTCTCTATCTCTTTGTATAGCTTACATTAAAGAATAAACATAAAGTTAGTGTCGAATTTATAGCACACGATTATTGATCCATTGATAAAGAATACATGAGTATATAACTACTTTATACGGTTCATGTTACAATTGTAGCGGCTGTTTTTATGCAAATAATATATTTTCTACTAAAAACGAACGCAGTTTAGCAACATTATCGAAAAATACTTCTTATAATTATTTTATCTATTCTACACTAAAGACCTACTGAAATGTACAGCTTGCAACAAAAAGCTGCAATAAATAATTTACGGTTTATGTGTAATTATTTCTTTCTTTACATTTTTAAAGAAAAATGGATCAAATTTTGATCATCGCATGTAGAAAGACTAATGAGATATCGTTCGCGTCAATAAGTTGCTTTCAATTCTCGGTTTCCAAATGGATAATCAGTTCCTAAAAGTGATGGAATTCTAAAAATAATCGATTTCTGAAAGTATCTACGACGCAAATGTTCAATTTCTTAAAGTTCCCGATTCTGCCTACCACTAGCGAGAAGTGCTTCACCAATAGAATTCCTTAATGAAGAAACTGTTTTCTGAAGAAAAAATTGCTTTAACGCAGCATTGCAGACTTTTATTTAATTCTTACAAGTCCTAATATATGTAGCCATCTGATACGTGTACTTGAAATCAACGTTGAAATAGCGGTAAAGGAAGAAAACCTAGGAGAAGGAATGGATCCATTCCATTGGAATACGCTGTACGCGCATATAGGTATCGCATCAAAAAGTATCACACGTGCTTCTAATCATTTCTACCTGATTATCACACGAAGTCTCTCTTTGGTGAAGCAAGCTCGAGAATCATCGTTAAGGATCCGAGCTACCTATTGAAGAACCTTCTCGCACGGCATACCATCACTACAAAGCGTCTTGGTCGACGGGCAACCGAAAACTTATTTCTCTCTCTGTCTTTTGTCTTTATTACCCGAGCGACTATTATATAATTTTGGTGCCGGCGCACGCGCATTCAACAGGTAACAACAGTCGGTTCGCAGCAGTCGAGAAGTCGGCTACACGTCCTCGTTCAACACAACACGACGTCAAAACTCTACTACGTGGGTACTCGCTATACAACTTCACCAGAGTGACGGAACAGTGTGTCGCGACCGCATATGGCCCTAAAATCGCTCGTACGTTTCGTCGCAAACGATTGACGGTCTCGTCGATGTGTGATTTTCGTGTGCCGATCGAAATTTGAGATATGTCTTGCCTACGAACGTGGAAACAGAAGCTCGAAAACGATGTTTTCCTACCAAGGAAATTTTCCCTCGTAAAGGCGCATAAGAGGCTATTGGAGTGCGTGTAGTGGCGACTACAGCATTGTAAAATCGAGTGTGCGTGCTACTCGCTCGGCAGTTGTTTGCTGCCGTTCTTCGGAAGACAGGTTAGGGTCGCGCCTACTTCGATATTCTATTTTGTACCTCTTTTTTTTGTTATTGCTTCTTTGTGGTTTACTCATTCAGCTGTTATGTTGTCGTTGAATTGCGTTTAGTGTACCAAAAGAAACGATTAGACACCAGCTCGGTATTTGGTTTTGTTTATTTTTATAAAACTATTTAAATATATCGTTTAATTTATTGTTCACAGAAAATTTTTGGTGATTCACTTGCTTACTCAGATATCAAGCAAAAATATTAATACTAATATCTCAACATCCTTTATTATGTATTTCAATTTTATTTTGATTGCTTTATAGCGTTGCTTGCATAAACCATACCCTAATATAGTAAAAACTAATTTGCGTTTTACGACATCTGCCTTCATTTTAAGATAGCTGGAACTGTATGTATTAATCCCTACAGTAATGAGATTCTGATAAATTCTAGGAAAAAATGTTTGTAATGTAAGACGAAAGGGTTGCATGAAATAAATTATAAAAATACCCGAAACTGTACACAAGAGTTTTGAATAAATGGTTAGTTTAAAATTTGTTATAAAAATGTTGAAACTACAAGAAATATGGTGAAGGGTATGCAATAGCATAAATCACTGCAAAAGTAAAGGTATCAGAAAAACAGAGTATTCATGATCCTTAAGAGAATGCAGGAAATCGGTAGCCACTGATGATCAGTTTATTATAGTTTCTTCGGGACGAAATAGCTTTCTTACCATCCCAGTGATCACTCAACAATTCAATATTTCAAGAAGAATACCGATATCTTACGCAACAATGAAGCGGAGAGTTTTCGCAGAAGGGCTTAAGGGAAAAAATAGCTGCGAAAAGGCCATTGCTGAAACAACGAAGTAAGAAAAAGAGACTGGAATAGGTCGTTCAACAGAAGGATTGCGCCCTTCAGCAATGGCATAAAGTATTATATGCAGGGGAACCCAAATTCCAAACCATTGCCTCGAAACGTCGATTATTTATAAGGCGGATGATTGGGAGAAGAGTGAGTGAACAATGTATGGTTCTTGTGAATTTGGTGGAAGTAGTGTGATGGTTAGGGATTGTTTTGGTGGTACAGCTGTAGGCGATTTGATAAAGTGTATCCTGCATCAGGAGGGTTATCTGAGAATTTTACAGGAAAATGCTATGCCAAGTGGGGAAAGATTATGTGGCCAAAACTGATCTTTCAAGAAGGTAACGATCCCAAATATTCACCTTGTCTATGTAGAACTTATTTGATGTCACTCAAGGAAGAAGCTAAGTTGGTACCGATGATTTGGTTACTCCAATCTCCAGATCTGTCGCCACTAGAATTAGCGTTGGATGAATTGGACAGAAGAATTCGAAAAAAGCGCATTAGCAGCGCACGAAATCTTTGGCTGAAATTATAAGCGAGTATCTGGAATCTCTAATTAGAATAATGCGCCGCTGTAATTCAATCTGGAGGTGGTCGAAAAATCACTGTGAATTAAAATTTTGTATTATTTTCTGTTTCTTTTTCGTTGTTAAATATTCTCTTCGCGATGATAAATATATATTAACAAATATTACTACAAATTAACATATTACAATTCAAATTAAAAAAGACATCAGTTCTATAGTCGTCCTCATATACACGGACGCTAGTGTACATATGTATGTGTCTTGCCTAAATTATGTCAAGAGTGTGCTCTCGAGGAATGCCAATAGAAACAACCGTACGTTGTGTTCGTTTAATTTTTGAATCGTATACAAGCGCTGCATATATTGATTAGAGAATTTGTATATGGATAAGAAAAGAAATATTTCATAATCTGTAGAAGTATTCTTCTGGGCGCCCCTGTGATACTCGAAATTATTTTGACAAATATTCAATTATAACGCTGATTTATGTAAGCAGCCCGTCTGTATGGAAAAATGGAAAAGCCAAGCACGCGTAGTAGGAATTAACTGTTTTCAAATGTTGAGATAATTGAGGAAACTCTCTAAAACTTCGAGTTGTAACTACCAGTTGCTCAAACGCAACACCGTCTAAGATAATATTGTGTACCTCGAAATAGAACAGGTTGTGATATACACAAAAAGATATTAACATATGCAGTCGTATGCAATGGTGTTTAAAAAGAGAAAATCCTTATCTGGAATTCATCTAGAGATGAGATCAGTCACAGTAAATGTTTCTAATGTTCAATTAGTTGTCAATTTTTAATCCAAACGAAAACGTATAACACCTTTATTCAGAGAAAATATTAAATATTGTGGAGTTAGTGTACAAAATAATAACATGCGTTCAAATAAATTTTACTTCTAAATAGCCTTTGAAATTATAATTACGTCTTAGCTTGTTACTGAAACTCTTAATACGGATTTTGTTTGGTATAAGCTATTTGAATGACGTGACGACATACGACAAAGTTTTTGTTGGAATGCACTGGTAGAGGTAACATTTATTCGAACGCTCTTTATAAAAATTATTACAGAAAATTCTTGGCTACAAATAATTATTCAGCTTAAGGTATTTTGAACTCCGACCAACAGTTTTCGGATATTACACGATTCATCATTTTGTATACCTATACTCCAAACCAGGAAAAGTATCTACGTACTATTAATGTATTACCCCGTCCGTGATTTCCGGTGTTTTTTTTTTCTTTTCTATGAAAGACGCGTTTATAAGTTTTATTACGAAATAAATCTATTTTGGTTTCGTTAAGCTATAATACATGCTGTTTCGATAGTCCTCGATCTTGATGCTACTCGCGAAAGCCTATTTATAATGTATCTTCTATTACGGAGTGGCATTTTGAAAGTAAAAATTAATAAAAGCTTGATGTTTTAAAGTTCTAATAACGAAACTCTTAAGCATTTTGGTAGAATACTGGGTATTTTCATCAAATTTCTTATCTATTTTTATTTCATTCTTTTTACGGTTCATAGCAACACAGCAGCCTTAACCTTACAATAAACGGTCCAGGCTGACGTGGGAAATCGCGAACGTTTGGTAAGACTTTTAAAATATAAGTTTGATTAGTGGCGCACAGTGAATTGTAGCCATAACTGTAGTACTAGCTTACTTTATATAATCAAAGGGAAGTGATTTTGTCAATAATACTATTTACGTTCTTAAATTGAAATTCTTGAAATTATTGAATCCGACAAATTCCTTTATAGTTTTACAATGTACCTCAACAATAATTTCGTACAATCACACTGTCACAGGACTTTTTTATATATTTCATCCTTTATTACAACTGCCCTTCGAGACGGGAGTGAAAGCTACTGTCATAAATTTAAATTTATACTAATGTAGTGAATATAGGAGATTTTAATTATTTACTTTTAATATTTACTTTCAATCAGAGTAATATTTTAATTAAACCATGCCAACAATATTTTATCCGCTACTATTATGTTACGCAATCATGTTGTCCATTGATAAACTATAATTGGTACCAAACAATTAAAAATAGAAGCTTTCCGCTTCATAATACACAGTGAACTTCATTTTATTGTTCAACAGTTATTCAAAAACACTCAAAATTCGGTTTTCATTTCGGAACAGTTGTTCAAGTGAAAGAGAATTGGTTGTTATAGTTCACATTAACTAAAAAATAAAGTCGAGGTTTATAAACAGATAATTTTATCACACCTAAACACATAGAATAAGAATTGACATTCAAAATTGAAAGCTTACTGTAGCTAAATAATATGGGTAATATTTATTAATAGCGATCCACTGTTACCTTAAGTTATTCATGTATTTTGTTGAAGAGCGTATTAGTCTTTGCCGTTATCGGCAAAACAATACTGATTCTGTTATTTTAGGTTATTCAAGTAATCTTCTATTAAGAGGCAAATAAACAAATGCATTACTTTTCCTCCTAGAAAAAATGAAAAGAATACATCTTATCTAGCAAACTCGCTATGTATACGTCAGCACGTATAAGATTTTCTATGGAAAGTAATTTATATGTATAATTCAGAACTGTTGTTGGCAATATTTCAAACGCCAGCTCGTTTTTCTTTTGTAAATGGTAGACTTGTTTGACGTATCTAGGTCACGTGATAAATTCTTAAAAAAAACTTACTAATGGAATGCAACGTGTATACATATTTGTTGGCAAACTAGAAATGAGCTCCTTACATTTCAACTTTTACTGTGCGTAATAAAAGAGCATCCATTGATGTGTGAATTATTGTTCGTAGAATTTCGCCAAAGTCAATTTGGAACAAAAGAAGGTACGACTAACTTATGTCGTAAATTAATCAGTGAATGCTATTCCCACTGTTAGAAGAATTATTATATTTCTAATGCGTCTGAGATAAAAAGAAAACTACGGAATGTGCACTGAAAATAAGATCTTTAATAAATATAATTCTATAATGAAATAAATAGGTTATTGTGATTCTACTTAGTAAAACGTAATTTTATTTGTAAAAAAAATGAAAAACAACTTTCCGGTTTTGACAGTAAATGGAACTTTTTACTTGTATTTCTATCACTAAACAGACACAAATTTTAAACCTTACTTACAACTTCTCCGTTGACAGCCACCAATGACAGTGCCTCTTACATTCATTAAAAGATTTTGTGGCTTGCATATAATACGGGGTGCGGCAGTGAATTTTGATGGTTTTTGGTAGTGGATGAGATAAACAATTTTCCAAAATAAAATGATTCTTTTAAGAAGGGACAAGAACTCTACAAAGTTTAAAGATATGTAATTATGCATGATAAATTGTGTCGCTTAAATGTCGACCATCATTTTCAAAGCATTGCTGGCTAAAGTTGAAAAAAAGAGTCCTAAGAACTAGCCGCTCAGGCCACGTCACCTCCACTGGAGTTTCACTTTTTGGGAATTAATCTTAATTCCGTCATTAATTCACGTGACGTGTTGTTGCTAACAAATTTGATCTGAATTTATGTGTAGCAACATAATTCGGAATACGACGACATATAATTCAGAATCCAGTCTCACTGCGCGGTTATGTCCCATTTGGGGAGGAAAAAACGGGCTTATCGCTTTAAATCTAACCATGTCAGCCCAAACCTTAACTTTTTCATAATGCAGCGATTGCTAGTGCAACTAGTAAAGACTGTTTGGAGACCAATATCTGAAGTTCTGAAGATTTACACTTTTATTAAGCTAAAATTAAGGCTTATCCGAAAACACAATAATAGTGCCCGACTCTTTTTTAAGCATTTCCGACATGTTTCCTGCAAAAACTCATCTTCTTGCAAAACCGTGTTGTTTTAAGAGTTATACGTTTAAATCTTGATGTAAAATATGTCGAACGCTTTGGACAGATAACCTTAAAGCTTGAACATGTCGCAACGCAGAATGTCTGGGACTTCGTTCGATTGCCTTACGCACGGCTTCAATATTTCTCGATCTTTTGACTGTTAGAAGAGAGCCACCCGTTCTCTTTGGTATAACTGTGTTGCACCCACAATTCCATTCAACAATCCTCTGCGAAGAGCAATATTAAAATACTATTGGAATCTGCGTTACATGATCGTAACGGAATCACCATTTTTAAAATACGATGCCCACAATTCAAATTTATGCTACATAAACTTATATAAAATACATCAAACCTACAAAATATCCCTAATAACCCTCTGTCAGCAGTGTTATTTCACTGATTTACAATTGGGACATCAGTATAATTTGAAGTTATTTTTTACTTAAAAGTAACTAGTAAAATTATGCCTTTTTTCTGTTTTTTTTTATGTAGTATCGGTGAATAAGATAAAAAATAATCTTCTTAATTAAATCTATCGACCTATCGACCTTATCTTCAACTTGATGAGTGACATTATTGTTCATATTGCAGTATATGATTGGTGTTATCAGTTCGATGAGGTAATAATAAAAACCTACTTCATTTTGAACTAGATATTGTCTCATAGTTCAGAGTCGTCATAGTTCCAGACATACACGACCGTTCAATAATTTAATACCACCCCGAGAAATCCATATTAAGATTTCATTAAAATGATAACAACAAATTTTTAATGAGAAAAGAAACATGTATATTTATCAGGAATTATAATTAAAACCGATGCCCGATCATGAGCTTTTAGAGAGGAGGGTGATATTCCAGTAGTACCGAGCGCTGCTAAGATAAAAACATTTATTATTCACGTACCTAAGGAGGGAGAAACTTAACAAACGCGTGAAGAACATCAGTTTCCAAATATAATTTCTGTTCGTTCCAGATTACACTGTTCACTTGTCTCTCTACACCCCTGTGAATTCGGCAGCGGTTTTGCATCTGTCATACTAAGACGAAGAAGATTATATCATCAAAAATATCCAAATTATGCAATACACTACTGAATGGTAGTCTTGTTCAAAAATCTACCATTGTATTTTGTTTGCCGCAGTTTTGAAATTCCTTTTACTAGTTTATTTAATATTTTTCTCTTAATTGTAATTTATTCTGGAAGAAGGCACTCCGCACATGCATTTTTCTGTTTAGTTTCCATTGTTTCTGTGTATGGTTGAGATCCGATGATTGTGCTGGCTAAACCATATTTTTGATAAATTCCTATTATTGCTTCTTCTATAAAAATGTTTGGGATGTCGAAAAATATTTAGATGTATCAATTATTAATAAATTTCGAACTCCATTGAAAGGAAAACATCCTCATCAGTGAACGTCCTCCATGTTTTGCAGATGACCCAATCTTCTTCGGTTCAGTTTCTGTTTGAAATCACAATTGAAGCTAGTTGTTTGTTTCTTTTACAAAAACACTAACTTTTTGGTGGTCACGCGTCCTTTTAAGCCCTCTGCATCTGGTAATTACGTGACCAATGTTTTTATGGCTTTTATTAATATTTGCACAGATTTGGATTGTTGTAAGTTTGTTAGTTTCGTTTGCTGGTTAACACAGTAAGTTGGTCTTCGGCACTGGTTGTTACTTTCGGCTTCACCTTGAATTATCGAATAGATAGCTGTTTTAGAAACTTTTTTACCCATTATTATGCAAATAAAACTCTGCAATTGAATTAAGGTAGCTCATAAAGACCATCATAGTTGTATTGCAATGATATTGGTTTTCTAATATCTTGTGACTCCTCTATGGGATGTCTGAAACCTATGAACGATAGTGTATATATTCACTGAATAGACATACTGACAAATTGCGGCGGAATAGAACGATTTTTCCCCTCAGTGTATTTTTAGCTTAACATTTTTTCTTCATCACAGATCTTAGCTCATATGCATACGACTTTCAAGTAAATTATAGAACACCCGAAATACATCATCTTTTTCCGCCTTCTTAAATTTAGCGCCTCATACGTCCTTCCCGCTTAACTGAACACCTTAACGTTCAAGTTCAACGGCGATGTAAGATTTCAGCTGAATATAACTTGAGAAGTGCTGGTACGTTATGGGAGCAAAGAAGTTTTTTGAACCGTCGACGTTTGAAGTGAACTGGATTAATTAATCTTTTATAATTACGTGCGAAGTCAGTTCTTTTTTTTTGTTAAGGATAAACATTGGTGTTAAATTTATACGTTTGATGTTTAAAATATCCGGTATTGATGTAGCTACTCCATATTGTTGCCTTCACTTGTGTAACACCAATTAGTATCTTGGGCATTAACGTTTTTTAAGTGTACTACTATTCCTTTTCACATCCATTTTTTTGTTCCATAAATCTGCTATGAATTTAATAATGGTGGTTTTAATAATTTCTTTGTTTTATTTAGCGTATTGTTGGTTAGTAACGAAAAACAAAAACAAACACGCTACGGGAAAGGGGGCCCGTATATTAGATACAGACTTTAGGTTATCGTTTTAAGGTTAAATGTATTGCTTATTCCTGAGCTAGAGGTAAAGCTATTTCATATAAAGTTCCAAGAATACATAGATTGATTTTTTTAGTCCAACTAGTGCCTATTTAGGTTATACTATCTTTACTGTAAAATATCTACACATTTTATTTATACATAACAAAAGACGTAGAGCATTTTTTAATAAAGTTGAATAAAGAAAAATGTCTTGTATTTTAATTCTACGTATAGTTAAATGTAGTCGATTTTATGTTTAGATAAAGGAAGTTTTCATATAGTATTTCGCAATTTTTCAAAGAATCTTCTTTACTCAAAATTCACTTATGGATAACAGCATATATAGTACCATTAAGTACGATAAAACAATATTTTTAACAATTCGATGATGAATGATAGAAACAGCCACAGAATGCAAGTCGAAAGTTCACTGAGTATTGTAGCACATAACATGCGTACCTCATTAACTTAGTATAACGCTTTACATCCCAAAAGGGTGGTCATATATTACTTAGATAAGCTGACCTGCTTTCATTTTGAATTTTGTGAATATAAATCAGTTGAGGTGTACCGTATTGATGTAATGATTATAGATACATGACTAACACACAAGTAAGGTATAATCTATATGTTCGTTGTGCAACAAAGTAATAACTTTATAAATTTAATTATTACATTATTTATTATTATTACATATAATATACATATGTATACATATTAGGCGTGCGAAAAAATAGCAACATTAAGAATAAAATATAATATCTAAAGAAAAATGTAATAAAGTCACAGATTTTCTAATATTTTGTCGCATACCCTTCGCATCTGCGTGGCATGGAATCAACCAATGCATGACATCGCACATCTGGAATGGAGCACCTCGCTTTTTCAACTGTTTCCCATAGTTTTTGTCTCTATGTGGTTGTTGAAGCAAAAATGGCCTGTTTTACACCTACCCATAGAGTTTCCATGGGGTATGAGATCTGATGATTGCACGGGCAACACCAGAACCCTAACCGAAACCCCACATAACCAGTCCTTAACCTCACGACTCTAATATACTGCAAATTAGACATAATTTTATAGTAATAATTACCAATGTATTTTTTTCCGTATAGAGGTTGATCCTCCAAAGGTATACATAAGTTATACTAGCAGTCGGAGTGGCTGGACAAACGAAAAGCAAAACAATAGTCTGTTCAAGACTTCTTTCAAAGGAAATAAGATAATCAAGCAATATAAGCAAAATGCTTATATTCAAATTAATGGATACAATCTCGCGATTAAACAGATTCAACAAGTGAATACATGAACTCAGATAATAGAACTAAAAAGAAATTCAAAATAAAATAACAAGCGCGAGCATCCGATATCATACTGCAAAAAGCATTTGGGAAATTCAAAAGTTTAATTAGCAGAGAAGTGAATACAGTGAATTAAAACTCACCCGTAAGATTCTCAGAATCACCAAAATTTCTATAAAAAAATGCAGTACAAACAATGCTTCGATAGAATCGTTGTTTTATCGTTTGAACCTTTACATCAGTCTATGGAAAACAATTGTACCTCGTGCAATCATCTCGAATAACTCTGTCATATATTTTTATTGAAATATGTGCCCGAAAGATGAGTTTTTGAAAATTCAATCCAAGAAATGTGACCAGCAGCTCAGTGGTTGTTGTCTTTCTTAATTCTTCGTCTATTAGGAGAATGAAACTATATATATTGTATGTTTTTTAAATAACATTATCTCGTTTTGAAAATGAAATTCCACTTCATATAACTTTAGTGCGGAAGTATTGAGAATGGTGGTAGTTCCTTGAAAATTGTTAAAATATGAGTTCGTATTCAGAACCCATACTTAGGGACAAATATAATTTATGTACATATGTATGATACAAATTGTAACGCAGTTTCCTAAACGCTATATGTTAACATTGTCGTTATAAGATTTCCTACTTCTATAATTCGTGTCATCATTCGTTGTCATCTTTGTCCATTTGAAGTCGTCAGAAATTCCTTTCGACGAAGGTCAACCAGCTATTTTGCATACTGATATGTATATGCTTATACTTGTCAACGTACCCAACTGAAAACATACCTAAATTAAGCGCCGGTTTGACGTTTGTTCTTTTTTTTTTTAGTAGAAGCGGTTTATACTCATTATTTAATGGATATGAGTTTTATTAACATTTTAACGATATTATGGATGTCGACGTTATATTCCCAAATTTGATGTAGATTAGGAAAATACATATTTATTTATGTATTGTGGATCTAATTTAGTTTTCTATGTGGAGTTTTTTCCAAATTTTAATTTTTAGCTATTAAAAATGTTGTAAGATAACTTAAAATTACCATTCTTCTTTACACCAAAGTGATTATTTTTAGGCCAGTGTCATACATAGCTTTTGACTCACACAATTTTTCAATTAAAATTAATTTGTGATCAATTTAATCGTATATAATTGTTCAATTTAACAATTTACCGCACGGATCGCAACGGCATTCAGTATTGTTGAGGGCTCTCTTTAAGATACACGAACCTTGACTTGTTTTGGGGCATGTATTTGAAAACAAGTTTCCAAAGAAAGAATACCGGTAGGATACGGGTGAAGATTATAGAAGAGGAGGTTAGATTTTTGACTAATTGTAAGTTTTCTTGTAATTCTAATTTCTTATAGTTTTCGTGTTGATAATATTCAGATGATGCATATTTTACCTTTCCAAGGGTTGTAAAAGATCACTAAGTATTTTTCTTATTCTCAGATATGTTCATCTTAGGAAATGAGAAATCTTTTTGAACTCAGTTGAATTGCTATTGATGTCGGATGAAAAAATGAGTCTATTTCAGTTGTCTAACCTTTAACGACATTGTATTTCATTAAAACATATTTTTGCTTATTTTCAACTGTATGGTAGCTAATAATGGTTACCACGTGCTATTTACAAACTTTATGAACTTTATTCCACCGGATAACAATCTGATATTATGCTTCCGAAATGTGTCATAGCATAAGAAACCTATTTGACACGCGGTAGCGAAATTGTAAATGGTTTTGTCTCTTGTATGCATATTAGAGAACACTTAGGAACTTGTGTTTGGTAGTTCAGCATAAAATAATCAGCAAATAGCTAGCAAAAATAGACGAAACGTTATTCGAATTTAGCTTAAAATATCAATAACTAGTTCTTACATGAAGTAAGAGAACTTTATTAAATTTCTTCTTAGAGTTTATTGGTTTTAATCTAATAAACCAGCTTTAAACCTGGAAACCATTTTTCGAAAAAAAAATTTTACTGTCAATATCTTGTACACTAATTTTTTTCTAGTGAAAGCTTCCAATAAAAAATATATGGTCATGGAAGACTTTCCTGTTTTCAAATTTTAAATCTGTCGTGTTGCCTCCATTCTGAATATGTTTGGAATACGAAATATTATTTTCAAGTTAAAAAAAAAACTGTCTTTTAAAAGACAGTGATGGTTATGCATTTAATAACTCTCTTTTCTTACTTTTGTATTTTCTTAAGCATTAGCATTTACTGCGACAGACTTCCTTTTGAAATACTAAATAAAAGATTTCACATTTAATGCAAACATTTCGATGCTCTCTGTAGAATTTCTTTATTTTTATTATTGTTTTTACTAAAAACTAAATAAACAATAATGGAGAATGTGCATATCATGGAAAAAATTAGTTATATCTGTTATTAGGGCGAATGTTTTCGCGATTGCAGTACGTGAAATAATATTTTCGGGTTTGTGACTGCGCATGTTGTTGGAGAAAATGACCGTTTTGTCTGGGCCGACGTTTCACCGAGATCTCACTCATATTCTTCCGACTAGCGATCGGAGATGAACTTCTATGCTAGCATGACGATATACCTAGCATTGTAAATTTTGCAAAATAAGTGTGCCTGTGGGTTTTGTAGTTAAATTTACAATACTTTTTTTAGTGCATACATTTCACGCAAATTATTCTCTTTAATCCAAAACTTAGGTTGCAAAAGTCGACTTTCAAAACAAACGATGAAGTATCTTTCAATATGGCTGTAGCTTCATAGGAATCCGTGGTATAGCGGTTTGCAGTTGACTGTACCAATACCGCATGCTTCAGCTTTAATGAGAGGTTACATTGCCAACAGCGCATTAAAATTCTTGTCAGGATGCTTACTATATAATAAACATTTTAGAACAATTGCTCGTGTGCTAGTCATACTTGTATACGAATGAACTGTATGAAAACTTATATAGAATTTCCAATTGATGATATAAAGCATCAATTGATTCATAAAAGCGAAGTGTTGTGTTTTTTAAATCTATATCTAAAGCTTGTACATCAAAGCGAAATATTTTATTGATAATTTTTATAAATTTCTGTATTTCATAAGAATATAATTGCAGTAATATTTTCTTATTCGATTTCGCAATTTGTTATCCGAATTTGAAATTATGTACGATGTCATTTTATTACCTAATTGTTTATTTATTGATATTATTCAATAAACTGCGATATGTTTGAATAAATATTTAGAACGATCAATATTGAAATTACATCATAAGTTTGTCTTGATAAAAGACAAGAATCGTTGCCAGCAATAAGTACGCTGCAAATAATATGTATACGTGGAATCTGTCCGTTAGCATTTTAGTCTAATATTTATACAGCTTGACGGAACACTGTTAATAATTAACGGAGCGTCTTTGGTAGATATGTGTAGTGGTTTATCCCCTTTTTAATGCAATTTCTATTTTATCGTTTACTATTATAAATTTTTAACTTTAAGAATATCAATCTTTCCTGTGGGGAAATTCGATTCTCAAAAATTAAAATTTATATTCAGCAAAAAATCTCAAACTGTATTTTTCTCATTTTTTAAGGCATACTTGATCAAAATTAATTGCTTCTAAATATACATTCAAATACAAATGCCTGTACTGTTTGGTATAAAGTTGGTGGGCGTAACTAAAGAAAAATTTGTTTGACCGAAAAATATATATTTATACATTTTTGAAAATGTAAAGTGAAAAAGATATCCCTACTCTGCAAATGACATCAGAAGGGCTTAAACCAGTAGTATACACGCGATACTACTTAGCTTGTAGCTATACTTAGAAACAGACAGATTTAAATTGGAACAGTTACTTAGGTAATGTCATTGATTTACAATTAAATATCTAAAAAATAATCAATCCTTTATTATTTTGATAATAAATAATTTCAAGAATAAATCATATTTCGCGCAATCTGTAAAATTTAAAACTTAAAATTCTGCTTGCTGCGACTATTTACGAGTAAAATGGTTTCGAAGATTGAAATTCAGTAAACACAGGGTGGCGCAAAAGAAAATGTGGATCTGAGTTGAGCAGTTGAGCGATAGTGAACTTTATGATCTAAAAGTTACAATAAGTTAAAAAATTGCTGCTGCTTCAAATGAGACTCTGGTGAAGGTAATGGAGAACTTCGAAGAAAGACTTTTAATGTGTATTTACGAAATTCATAAATTGATGTGAGTACATTTTGATCAAAATAATGCCTATTATAGCAGTTTGAAATCCGTGAGTTCTTTTTGGACCATCCTGTATTACGATAGCACTCAAGTACAATGTTGCCAAATGTATGTTAAAACATGAATCAATATATCAATTAGAATTTGTGATTCAGTGTCAAACGAAGAATATCACTTGGTTCTGTTTGAATTTATGCACACGTTGTACAATAGTAATATCAGGCTAATTTTATGAAGAATGTAAGAAGCATTGAGGAAATAAACATATTTTATATTAGATAAGTTTCGTTGAACGTTTTCAAATATTTTGAGTTTAAGTTGCCTTTAGTTTATGTATTAACTTCGCAATTGTTCTGTAAATTGGTATTCAAGTTACCAAGCCATATGTGATACAAAAAAAACCTGGAAAACAGCTGGGTATATCGAAAGACCATATGTAATTTAAAATCTTTTGTTACTTTTCAATAAATAGCCGAAGTGAAAGTAATTGGTCGAATGCTATACAATATAGCATACTGATTCTTACCAGCACTGTATTGGAATTACAAAAATGAATATGTGCTGCTTTGACAGAGCAATAAGAATTTTTCTATAGTTGGTTTTTTTAAAGTTGAAATATTGTAGCTATTCCATGAATTTCTAAAATATTTTAATGGACACTAAACAAACGCAGACAAACAAAGTATTTACGTTACAAAAGCAAATGAACTACTACTTAAATTGCATTGTGTTTCGACATCTACCGCGTTTTGTTCTAATTCTTTCCAATTAGTTTCGACCACACAGACAGAAATACATGCGCCGCAATAGAACGTGTAATTGTTTTAACCTTGCCGGACGCCGTTTAGGCAAGGTAAAACTATCTAACTGTCTATTATCAGAAAGTTAAGCGGTGCAATTAATAATTATTAAGTATTATTACGGCGTTCGACGACAAATGCGATGTTCCTTTAAGAAGCTTTCCAAAGCGAAGCGGAGACGTATAATTTCGTATAATACGCGTTGAAGATACTACGTCCATTGCGGTCGGGAGGCAAATGTTAAACTTTGACCTAAGAGAAATAACCGATGCTTTTCTCCGATGACGGGCGATGTGAATCATGTCGAAGTAACGCTATTGTTTGGTTGATGACTTAAACGTATTGCACCTCGCGTAGGTGCGCACAAAGAATCTTAACCATATATGGATATCTCTGCAATCCATTCTTCTGATCGATACCAATGGAATGTTCTAAGATTAGAACGGGACATTCTGCATTTTATTTTAAAATAACTTGATGATTTTAACGGTATATTGCAGGCAACTATTACTAGTGTGTTTTCTTGCTAAATGATTCTGTTAAAATTCTTAAATGCTTAATTGTTACTTAATAGTCTTCATTTCTTCACAAATGGTGAAGCAAATGATTTTGCTATTTTTTAATGTATACTGATAGGACTTTTTACACCTAAGTAAAACATTAGACAATGTGGATCATTTTACCTTGCTAATCAAGCTTACAACAAGTACGGCATTCGTAATTTCACCAGTGACCCATACAATTATTTTTCAACAACAATATAAGAATGCAATTGGAAAAGTCAAAAAAAATCTAAATCTTGTCAATCACAAATCCTTAAAGTTTAAAAAGGCTTACTACAATGAAGCGTTATTAATAATAGTAATAACGTTTATTTAGCAATGCTGTTTGTAGAACAATATATAACACATGGACTGAAAAGTCCCGGGCCTAACAAAGAAAACACGTTTTTTTTGGTTCAAAATTAGCTTTATTCATCAACGTAATCTCCATCAAGAGCAACGCAATCATTCCAGCGCTGCTCTAAAATTTCAATACCACTTTTGTAGAATGATTTATCTTTTGCCTCAAAATAGGCCTCAGCTTCAGCGATAACCTCTTCATTCGTGCGAAATTTCTTACCGGCGAGCATTTTTTTGAGGTCTGCGAACAGCCAGTAGTCGCTGGGAGCCAAATCAGGCGAATACGGTGGATGTGGGAGCAATTCGAAGTTCAATTCATGTAGTTTTGCCATTGTTTTGATTAACTTGTGACACGGTGCGTTGTCCTTATGAAACAAAATTTTTTTGTTTGCCATATGCGGTCGTTTCTTTGCAATTTCGGCCTTCAAACGCCCCAATAACGCTATATAATATTCAATGTTGATGGCATTTCCTTTCTCAAGATAGTCGATGAATATTACACCAGGCACATCCCAAAATACCGAGGCCATAACCTTTCCAGCCGATTGTTGTGCTTTCGGGCGCTTTGGACGAGGTTCACCAATCGCTGTTCACTCAGATGACGATCGTTTTGATTCCGGAGTGAAGTGATGGATCCATGTTTCATCCATTATCACATATCGACGCAAAAGTTCCGGTTTGTTACGTTTAAACCTGGCCAAACACTGCTCAGAATCATCAACACGTTCTTGTTTTTGGTCAAAAGTGAGCAAACGCGGCACCCGCTTTGAACAGAGCTTTCTCATAGTCAAATGCTTATGCAATATAAAACCAATACGTTCTTTTGATATCTTTACGATGTCAGCTAACTCAAGGAACTTCACTTTTCGATCATTCAAAACGATTTTGTGGACTGTTTTGATGTTTTCTGGTGTTACCGCCTCATTTGGATGTCCACTGCGTTCTGCATCATCGGTGTCTCTACGACCACGTTTGAAGTCAGCAAACCAACGTTTTATTGTTGTTTCTGATGGAGCGGAGTCCCCATAACACTTTTCAAGCCATTGCTTCGCTTGAACGGTATTTTTTCCCATCAAGAAGCAGTGTAAAATTAAAACACGAAATTGTTTTTGATCCATTGTTTTGAAAATAACAAAAGTAGCGTGACTCTTAGCACAATAACTCACAAACTAATGAATAGAATATCATGAAATTTTAACAGCTGTCTTTTGAAGGTTAATACTAACTGGGAGAAAGGTGACTGCGATAAAACTAGAGTCATCTATGTGTTAGGCCCGGGACTTTTCAGCCCATGTGTTATATATGTATGTAGTATACAGCATAATGACTGCATTAGTAGCTAGGTTATCTACAATTTTCAACTCTATACAATGTAAGATGATATTTTAAACTATTAATGTTAACGCACTCTTTTGTTACGGTTTGAGATTCATTACATTCAGTCGATCCTTTATAAAATATACTACTATTAGCCCTAGAAAAAAGACAATTACGTACATTGAAATACCTCTAGTTTAATAGTTGTATACTTCACTTACATATGTTACGTTTTTATGTTAAGCAGTTAGGAACTAATTTAAGCTTTACTTTAGAAATTATGATGAATGTTCTTTACAAAATTCTTTGTCTCATACTCATCAGGTTTAATGTACGCAACATCAAATCTATTGGTATATATCTACTACAGAATTGACAATAGTTCCTATAGCATGTTTTACGACAATTTATTTATACAGGAGTAATTTCATAAATACTGTTAAATTATTACTGATTCTTTGTGTAACGTAAACCTTCTTTGTCATCTTTTTTGAAATGTAATCCACATGTTTATTAGAGTTTAAATTTTCATCCATCATTATACCAAGGTATTTTACAACTCCCTTTCAATTTTTTACTTATGTCGAATGACACTTGTATTTTTATCTCTATTTATGTAGCATTCATATTGTGCCACCAGTACCAAGAGTGATGTTTTTACACTTATTAATATTCACCACCATACTGTTGTCACACAAAAAAGCGTAGATTGCAAATAGATCTCTATTTTATCCATCATGTCATTCAAATTGTTTTCCTAAATGTCTGCAAACATTTTATATGACACAGCTTATATCGTTGATATGCAGTACAAACAAAGATGCCCCAAAACTATATCCTGCGGTACCCCATAATTAATCTGCTCGGTATTGGAAATGTCATTATTAAATTTTACTTTTTGTAATCGATCCCTTAGTATGTGCTGAAATGCTCATAAATTTTTCCTCGTAGTACAATATTATAGAATTTCTCTAGTAATAAATCTCTATTTATAGTTTCAAATGCACACGTAAAATCTAAAAATAGTGAAGTCCTCTATTATATCATGTATTTACGAATGGCATAAGTAATGGTATGACAGTCTAAACATAATTGTAAATTATTCAGATGGTATTACCTTACTCCCCCGAGAACGCAATAATTATCTTTGCGCACTCGATAATTTGGTTCTTCAACTGAACAGTTTAGTATGTTTTTTCGAACATTTGAAGTAAATACAAGGCCAATGTCAATGTCACTAATTCAGATAAATTTTCACCATATGTTGATCATTAGTATTACTACCAGAAGTGGCCTCCGGTGTGTGGGAGATTGATACCTATGTCAGACTTATTCTTGAGTGGTCGTCAGCACGTGTTAGTAATAATAAACTATATTCAATAATATATAGATTTAGGATTTTACAGCAGATGATCTGTTCTAATAATTCACTTACCTAAGACTTACAGTATCATTTTCTGAGGTCAATCGCAGATCTGCATAAATCATTTTTAGCCGAAAAGAGAACTGTTACAGTTATATTAAGTTTATCTAATAGAAACAGTTTAAAATCATTTTTAAAGGAAATAATTCATGAAATAATATGTCTGTAAATACATGATTTTTCTAGTTAAAAATAAATTGATTTCCAATTATTTAGAACCACTAAGCGAACTACTAGTTTTCAATATGTTCTTTGAGTTTTGCTTTGAATTTGTCGTTTCATTTATGGTCAGTCATAATTATTTATTGTACACTTCATGTCGCATTGTATTCTCTCTTCTTTCACGCGCATGAGACAAACAAATTCGTAATGTTGATTCATTTGGCAATTTCCAATTAAAATATCCCAAAAACTTACGAAACTGTTCTTTTTGGATACTGCTATATGGAATGTTGCAAACAATGATTATTTATATTTATTATATCCATTACAAATTGAGCGTAGACTTTTGATCGCGCATTTTCCATTTATGGTTTGCGTTATTGATATGTTTTTTACATTGTGATCGTTTCCAAATCAGGAAATCCCTATTTTACATCACTTTATCCATCCTATTTGCAGTCTGAATATTTTGAATCAAACTCACGAACAGTGATCACGATGTAGTAATGTTTACGACTTATTTCTTCGCTCATATTTGCTAGTAATACACGATAAGTTTGAACGACCTGAAATAATATCTGCAGAGCTAAGTATGTGCGGAATAAATATCTTTTATTCGTATGACTCATAGTACTACTGAAAGATCACCCGCCTTTCTATACGCCCATGGTCTAGCACCGGTTTTGCGATCCCTAGTAGTAAAAGTAAAGTTAATGCCAAACCAATCGGGCTCGCAAAAATGAGGCAAGCACTTGCAAATATCTTTTCGAAAAAAGCTTAATTGCTAATAATCTAGTTTCACCGGTGTTAATCAACAAGCCTCTAGGCCGTATCCAATTTCTATAGTAGCACCACAAATCAGATACTAAGATGTCGCCAGAATACTTAAGCAATCGCAAAATTATCTGAAAATTAACAACATCGAACGCTCAGGCAAAAAGACAGGAAATAAGATAAATTAAAAACGTAATTATTCAAATCACCAGCGTATAAATAAATACTGTACGACAAAGGACAAAGTACGCTGCGAATTACAGGAGCGTACTTAGTACATTATAGTATCCCAAAGGAAATAAAAAACACGACACTTTTTAATCTCATTTACAAGATGTCGTGGAGCAGACACGTGTATATTCTACCATTTTAAAGACGGAAACATTCAAACCAGCTAATGTAATTTGTCACTGGTTTTAATAAGTAAGAACCGATTGTATTGTGTTGTATTCGGTTGTGTTATTAAAAATAAATTTGGAAGGTGCAATTAATAGCAACGTAAATCATTTAATTTGTTGTACAAACGACAGATTATGTAATATAAAGTGTTTGATTTCCTCCGGCTTGTTTGAAGATAACGATTTGAAGTTTACTTTTCACAAAATTATTGAATTTATTTATCATCGCCAAAGATTATAGTCAATAGTAAGGAGACAAGTAGTTGTTGTATTATCGCTGAAGATTTGATGTTTAGCGGTTGATTGCGAAATCATCGCTTCAAATATCGATTTTGGATAGGGGTATCGCCATTTTGTAGTTAGAAAAGTGGTTATTGTAAGCCTTCAGTAAACATTAGCTGACAACGTTAATATTCCTTTCTTTCGTGTCAATCATTTTGTAACGATTTTTAATATTTAACTGCGTTTTAGTTATTTATTAATTGAAAAGACCTTTACAACAATGATTGTACCATATATGGTGACGCAATGGGTATCGACGCATTTTAGAGAATTATTACGGACACAGAAATAAAACGACCCAGATCGGAAAAATTGCAATTCATGAGGTCGTGACTGGAAACTCGCTGTAACTCGTTGCAGCATTTCCTTGTTTATCGTTCTGATTTCTTGAGTAATGTTGATTTTTAAAGCTTGTCGCGTTCGAGGAATATTTTGGAAAACCCTAACCTTTAAGTAACTCCTTAAAAAAATCAGAATTGGTGAAATCCGGTCACCTTGGCAGCCAATTAAAATAACCATGTCGAGGTATAAGTCGTCTAGGAAGCATGTTTCTTAGAACAGCTATGCAAATTCGCATAGTATGACTTGTTGTTTCATCTAGCTATTGCAGTTCAACAAATAGAAAACTTTTGAGCATCTTCAAATACTGTCGAGAAGTTAGGGTCATCTTCGAAAAGGTGCGGCCATATTATTTCGAGCCATAGCGCACCACACAGTAACTGTTTCGGAAGGCAGGGATTGTTCGTGAAATTGTTAAAGTTGTTCGGCAGTCCAATACCGAAATTTGTTCCTGTGTATTTATAGACCTCGATATGTGGAAATACGCCTCGTCACACATTATTAAATTAATACGTCGCAATGCAAAGCCTGCGTCCAATCAACGACCACATTTCAATGGCTACTGAACTACATTACATAGGGATTAATTTAGGACATTGATTATACCCCCCACTCTATTCATATTCGAACAGTAGCGTTTCAGAAACCACCAACACTCATTATTCCACCTTCTATAAATCACATAATAATATAAGTATCGCAGTAAGCTACACACCACCCAAATTAATAATTTATTCGTATATTTCAAGAGCACGTGGACTCTCATTGTTGGTAAGTCTGTTGACAATGAGAGTCTACATGCTCTTGAAACGCTGCGTTCCGAATAAATTATTAATTTGTCTGGTGAGGAGTTACTACGATACTTGTAAAAATATTTACAGAATTTCAAAAATATTACTTTTAAATAGCAATGCAATTTTTTTTTCTTATCTTAGGACTTCATAGGAAATTATTTAGATTATTTTTTGCATTTATAATGCAGAATCATACTAATTAGAGCCACTTTAATCGTATACGTACGGCTGTGCTTACGGAAAGTTTGTCTTGTTTCTGATTCTAACTGATTCAGAGCTCTTCGAAAATCCACATTCCAAATGAAATTTATAGCATCACTAGCCATATGCTAGCCTTAAAAAATACATTTTTTGTTAGATTTCTTCACTGCATTATGGGCCTTTGCTCGTTCATACTGTTTTTGATTTACATTTTTCATTTTCATCGCAATAATTTCTTCACATCATATCTCTACTCATGTTGTAATTCGCGGAAAAGTAAATTATTCTCGTACATGAAACGAGTGGGAAGAAGAACTAGTTTCGAAAGTGGAATTCTTACGTGCTGAACGTGAGCGTGCATGTTTGTGCAAACGAATGAACACGTGCGGTATAGATACACATAAATATCAATGTATGTATGTATGTTGTCAATGATACACATAATAGCTTTATGTGATCATCTTACTAAATATAGACAAACGGCGCCGCATTCCTTCTAAATTAAATTAATGTGAGTATTCGAAAAATCTTCGATTACCATACGTTTCATAATTGGATTCAATGTTATTTTAGAAAATATGTAATAATATAGTCATCGAATCCGTTAGAGATACAATCTTTTTTGTTTGTGATGAGAAAATTAGCTTATTTTAAAAAGTACAATTTTTAAATAAGAGTGTTGATATTAACTGGAACAATTGTAGCAGCGAAAAATTATAATTTCAATACAATTAGATAAAAGCATTACATTTACTCACTAAGACAGTATAAGCTTTGTGTATAATTAACCTTAAGTCATTAAAGAAGCTTATGTTTCTTCTTCACGTCAACCTCCGTAAACTTACAGTAATTGTGTTTTAAACCTTTTTGATACAGGTTACCAATGTTTTCTAGACCTCTTACCAATTTGGGTTTCCTGGATCGATATCGTTTAAATTTTTAATTCATTTAATATTTGGCTGTTAATATTTCCGCTATAGGATATAAAATAATATTACTTCGTAATATTTCAAATGTGCTTAGATGCTGAAAATGGTCTTTTGCGAATATATACTGTACGTTAAAATTTCTCATGCTTTGCATATGCAGTGACTCACAGTGAAAATGATGCATTGGTATATAATTTGAAAATGTTAGGAAAAGTAATTATTTGGGAAAATTAGACAAAACTAATCCAAACAGGTATTACGAATTCTAACCAGATAACATTACAGCAGTTACACATCCAATATCACAGTGAAAATGATGCAACTACAATAATAACGAGTTAATTATTTTTAAAAGTTAAAGGGTATTTCAATAAGAGTGCAAGACTTTGAGGTTCTATGAAACATGGTTTTCTGAAGCAAAGTATTAAAATATTTATCGATTTATAAAGTATCCATGTGGACATTATGTGTGAATCAAAATATCTTGTAAAAGACCGCCATGGCTTTGCTGGCACGTGCGTACCCTTTTGACAAAATTTGCAATAACACTATTGTATACATGTGGTGGTATCTCATCGATAGAGCATCTAATTTAGCAATATTTTCCAATTCAGGCACAAAAAACTGCGGTATCATAACACGATAATGTTCGTCATTCATCGTTATTCCACTACCTCTCTCATCTTCAAAGAAGTACGGTCCAATTATTCCCCCAGACCACATCGCACACAAGACACTGACATATTTTAGATGTATTGCTTTCTGATGAATCACTCGTGGTTTATCTGAGCCCCAAATACGGCAGCTTTGGCGATTAACAATGCCATCGAGATGAAAATGGGTGTCATCATTGAAAATAATTTTCTCCGCAAAATCAGCATTCACTTCTACTTGCTCAAGGATCCAATTGGTGAATTCCCTTCGCTGCGCATGGTCTGTTGGCAAAAGTTGCTCAGTCAATTGGACTTTGTAGGCGTGGAGATGCAAATCTTTAGTTAGAATATAATAAACGAATAATGCTGAATAATGACTGTTGCAATTCTTGTGCACGATGACAAATCGACATCTCTGGACTCTCGCCCACGCTCTCGCGAACTGCCGTGATGTTTTGTTCTGAACGACCTCTACGAGCTCTTGTCGTGTGTTTCACATCACTAACCGAACCAGCACTTTCAAATATTTCAGTTATTCTTTTCGTTTAGTGGTGATGTATCTATGTCTCATCTACAGTTAAATAACGCCGCGGAAACTTACGCGTATTGCGCTTAAGCATGGGCGAACATTGCTTTGAAGTTTTTACTCTATTGCGTTTTCGATCAATCATCAACTCATCTGTCGTCGAACACGGATACTTCTGATACTTCCCATGCCATCCATGCTCGTATAAGTATATGCAAGCACATGCAGATTAATATAATTAAATGCAGAAAATTTTCACATTAATCGTAAAATAAAGAATTCTACACGGTTAAAGAAGAATGTGTTCAATAAAATATTAGAGGGAGTCCTAGCAGCACTTTGTCCCTAACATCACCAAACCGCGAACTATTGATAAGCAAAGTACAAAATAAGATAGAAATCTATGGGATGGCAAACACTTTTTTTTATGAAAATGGCAAACAACTTTTTATCCAATTAGTGAAGTATGTAGACATAATAATAAATTATATAAATGCCTATGTATTCGTACATATATTGTAATGGAATTTTTTGCATAATTTTACTTTCTATAGAAAATATGTCTGGATATGTTTTATTCTACTGCAGTTTTGTACTTATCTTTAATTTGCACATTTATAATTACGATCTTCCTCATTTCTAACTTGCGGCAGGATGCAGTTTGCTACAGCAAATGGTAACTTATGTATGGATACTTGTTTTTTGATTGAATGATATTATTTGGTGAAATCAGGAAATAGTTTTTATTAAAGGGAACGTTATTTTCTTATTTAGGAAAAGATATTTTCTTCTTCAAAAGAAAATATTTACCTTGTGTTGACGTTTAGTTATTCACCAGAAAGAAGGTAATTTGCACAACATATATAAACACTTCATATTAATTTCAAAATTTTTGTGCTGTAATAATATTACTTTGCACATGCTATTTATTGTATTACTAAAATATCATTTATACAGCGGTTTATTGCCCTATTGTCAAAACTGAAACTTCTCAGATAGTAATTCATTATGATTTATATCTATTTAGATAATTATATTTGATTATGTTGCACAATTTGTGGCTGGAACGAAACGATTGATCAACACATATAATTCACTAATTCATTAGCGAAGTTGAGCCTCTCAGCAGCATCTGTTGGCGTTAGTTCTTGCACTAACTGCAATTTTTTGGGGAAGGTGATGTAAATCTTTTCGCAATATGCGATATATGGAATTTTTAGGAACATTTAAAACGCTTGCCCTTTTGCGAACGAAAGACTGGGAGACTTGCAAACCGATTGGCGCACGCTCTGCACGTTTTTTTCCGGGATTCTTGACGTCCTTGGTCGTCCCGTTCGAAGTCTCCTCAAACGTTTGCACCCATTTTTTGATGAGTTGAGTACGCAATGCTTGTCTAATGTGACGCAAACTATAGAGATTATAAAAGTTGCGCCGCACAGTAATAACAGAATTGCAATTTCTGTAAAACTCGCGCACCCAGTACGCATGCGCTTCTCGATAGCGACTAAATTTCGAAGGACGGGGCTAGCGATTGGTATATCCCTCCTTTTCTGCTCAATATTTGTCTTCACGCAGTGAACAAAACAAATTGAAAAAGTCTTTTGGGACACCCAGTATATGGGGATTCGCCATTGATTGATGCTGAATTTTTTAACGATATTGCATTTGCTGGTATACTCATCTATAAGAGGAGATACGTTAGAAATTGATGCTTTATGTATTACAGAATAATTAGCCATGTTAATTCAATAGACTGAAAGAATCACCTAAATTTAGATTTTCTACTTTCTCGTAATATCGTAAATTAGGATTTTATAGTAAATTGCCTAGGCATTTCGATTCGTTAGCGATTTACTTCGTATATAAATAATAAATTTCAAAATAGTAAAATACTTTGATGTAAATGAACAAGTCTTGGAAGGTGATATAATAGGGTATACTTTTCTCATGACTACGCGTTTTAGATAAGGTATCGACGTTTTTTAAGATCAGATGTTGTAATACTCGCCCGTTGCTGTCACAGTAATTAATTATAATGGACCAATTACGTACAGGAAACGATGACTAAATATGGAAATGTTTTATTACATGGTAACTATTGTTCTTCTACATTGCTCTTCATCCATTCTCGCTTGCATGTTAGATTGATCCGTTAAGTGGAGAAAAAAAAATAGGGTAATCTCACATTCGCGTAGTATATCATGTATTGTTCAGTCTTCTCTCTTCCTAATTATTACTGCTAACGGTTTGGGTAATTTTATGGTTAAATTATTTATGGAATTACTAATATCTGTAATGAGAATATAGGCCAGAACGGTGTAACATTAATTCTCTTTTTTCTCTCATCCGAACATAAGCGTTACGGCATCTATCTAAAATTAACTGTGCATGCGCTAAGAATAAAATTTTTGGCACGCACTATCGGAAATACTCACATAAGCTTCTAAAAATATTTTGTATGGGTATAGGTCAAAAACAAATAAGCAAATTTACACCAAGAAAGATGGTTAATTTTTGTAAGATGTTTAAAATCAATAACATGTCGCAAATGATACACATTCGGAAAGAAACATGTGTTATTTTAATAGGAAATAGTAGTTCTGTTAAGTTTGCAAAAACTTGACAGTCTTACACCTCCATCAATTGGCCTGTACGATATATGATTAGTTTTAAACTGTTTAATTGAATGTATCTACAATTCAATATTGTCCACTTCAAAGTGTGGTCCTTTGGCGTGCACACAGCATCTGCAGCGAGTTTTTCATTTCTGGAATTCTGGAAGTCTTGTTCCAAAACCTGCGTTGTGACTCTTTGGATGTTATGTATTATTCCGTAATGGCAACCTCTGAATTTCCACGTAAGCGAGAGGAAAAAGAAAATAAGAATATGGTGCAATGTCTGGACTGGAAAATTTTTTAATCCACCATGAGTGTGGGCATTATGGTGGTACATTCTCGTGGATTGTCCCAAAGAATTTGTACCGTAAAGCCAGACAGTGAATCAGACATTTTATGGCGAGGTCCTTGAAGGTTTGCGGAAAAGAGTTTGGGCGTGCGACCTGCCAGCTCGTGGATCTTGCAGTCACAGCTCATTGTCGGTTAGAGGCTTTTTGACAGAGAGAAATATTCCAGTACTCCCACGCCTGCCATACTGACCAGACAAGGCTCCATCTGATTATTTTCTTTTTCCAACGCTTAAGTGGAAATTGAAAGGTTCCCATTACGGAACAATAAACAATAAAGAGTCAGGACGCAGCTTCTAAATAGTCTAATGGAACAAAACTTCCACAATTGTTACTAGGAACGGGAAACTTTTTGGAGACGGAATTATAGATACATCACATTCAACACTTTAAAAGTAATTACTCGCATTAATTCTGAGACACATCTCGTACATAAATTTCATTTTTGCTAAGAAAATCAAATTAATTTAATAAAGATTGTATGATTGTAAAAATTACAGAACAGTACAATATAAATCCTTAATGTGTAAATCTTATTAGTAGTCCCATGTACCGTTACGTGTAGGAATAAGAAAGATAAAATTCAATATGTTGTAAACCATTGACTTCTTGTTATTTCGTTTTTCAAAAATGTTGTTCCTCAGCTAATCGTCGCCATTCCGACTAGGTTCCTCATTCCTCAGTTTCTTGCTGAACTTGATCTTCCCATCTCAGTCGTGGATGTCCTATTTTATTCTTTCCCTGTATTCTGATTTCATAGATTTCTTTTGTGAGACTTTCTATATTCGTTCTATGTATGTGGCCTAGGCAACTTGATTGTCTGTCACTAACGACTGATTCTATATGTTTTTATATTCAATTTTGTTGTTACTGCTTCGTTTCCTGCTGTATCTCTTTCTGTAATCCCTTTTATTCTCCATATAGCCATAATTTCGCTTTTATTGTATTCGCTTCCATATATAATAGCTGGTCTATCAACTGTCTCGTACAATTTTATTCTGGTTTGCTTTGTTATCCCTTTCTTTCCGAAATATGTATATCTTAGGTTTTCTGATATCCTGGTTTATTTCCTTGTCTATTTTTCTGGATTCCTACGATTGTGTCCAGGTAGCTGAAGAGACCTGTTCAAGTACTTGGCCTTCCATTTTGATTCTGTTTTCTTTCTTTCGTGGATATTATCAGGGTTTTAGTTTTTGCAATGTTTCTAATTCAGAGTTATTTCTAGATTTTATTGCAGCCCTCTATCTTCTCCGGTCACCTAGCTGTGGTAACAGATATGTAACTATGTCGTTAGCAAATATTAGTTCTTGCAATGTCACATTCTTCATCTTCCATTTGCCTACTGTCAAGTTTTAGTATACCTACCTGCAGGCTTTTATGATATCGTCTATAATAACAATGATGAACATCTTGGTTATACGCAGTCCTGATAACTACTATCATAATTGTTTCGACTTTTTATTGTTTCGTACAATTCCAGTTATTATTTCTTTTTATTCGTTCGAAGCCTTGTTTCTATAAAAACTATATATTTTTTCCCTTAGTAATATTGGGTAAGTAATAAGTTCTGGGTACTTCTTCCTTTTCCGAATCCGTATTGAGATTTTTCCAAATTTACCTCTAATTTTTGCCTTAATCTTCTATTATTCTGGTAAACTTGAGTAGATTTTTCCATCGCCCTATTTAAACTTTGGCATTATTATACGCGTTTTCCTAGTCTTTAGGTATTCCCTTTTCTTTTAATACATCCTTTAGCAAGTGACAGAATTCTCTTTTAGCAGTTTTGATGTAATTTCACATTAGCCGGGATTGCTTCTAGTTTTAATTTATTTTTATTTCTTCCGTCGTTGATTTTCACTTCCGCCCTTACGTTTGTACCTGTAAGACCAGTGACATGGTGCAGAATTATCCTGGAAGATGTAATTGTCTCTCGGTTCGATTCGAGCCAGAATGGCGAAGCTTAGAAGCACCCTCAAAGCATTGCGCTTATTAGAAAATCCACAGTTTTTTTTAAGCAAACAACAAAGGGTTCCTCTTCTCTACGACGCCGAACAAGATAGATACCATCTGGCCTGTATGAATTAAACTTTGTTTCATGAGAAGAAATTACATGGTTCTACCACTCAACAGTCTAGTTGGATGTTCACCAGCTTATTGGGGACCTAAACACCCCATTATTGTGGTCACCATAGGATGTTTTTACGTGGCCGCTGTGGATGCAATCTCATTAATCTTAAACGACTTACACTTAAAACGCTTAGTTGGTTGGTTGCTTAGGTCTCTGACTAATTCTGTCAAGGATGAGGCATAACCTTGCGTTATGTTATTTTCTTTCGATGTTGATTTGCAACACTGCCAGTTCCATTTTTTAGGAAGCGATAAATCTTCTCTTCTTAAAACAGCAATAACTGCCTCTTTGTTCACTTTTAGTAAATCGTGTTACACGATATTTAGCATGACGTGCATGCTATTGTGACCTAACTCTAAGTATAAATAAAATGGAATTTGGTTTACATATGTAATAGTTGGTTACCGTTGTTGCATTTAAGTACTAGAATTAGGTCATACGCTACCTGGACCCAGGTAACGACCCTCTTATAGATTTCCTGCAAATGTTGCGGTTCATACTGTCAATACTGTATATAAGGACATGAAACCTCTCATTTTTAGCTTACAAAATGACCCGGATATAGAGAATTATATGCAATGCGATTCTAACCGATACTTAGTATATTGTTCAACATACATAGTATTTGCAAGCAGATAAAAACCTTATTATTGTCACAGGGGTACTACAAAGGCGCCACAAGTTATTTTCGTATAATTTGAAAGAGTGTAGTCAGAAAAGTGGAATATTTACCTTTGTCGAAAAGGTTTAAACATGAAAAAATAAACAAAGGCAACGGTATAAACGTACAAAACACAACTCGAAAATTGATAAGACCAAACTTCCCGCTATGTAAATTCTGTAAATACATGCATACAGTGTGTTTGACCGCGTATATGTAAATAGATAGATGTTGGTTCCATATGTTAAGACACATCCTGTTCTTATAGCGAGAAAAGCCTGCGTGAGTATTTTTTTCTTTGGTTTCATTTTTGTAGGAAAACAAATATTTGTACAAGCACGGCAACGATAGTATTCCGAGATTCCTAAGAAGATTTTGAAGAGTTTCAATTATTCTGACTAAAATGTATCATCGTATTGTAAATATAGTGAATTACGTGTATGTACATACATACTTATGTTTTATATAAATCTGTGCAAAGTAATACCAATAATAATTTTGTCCTACAAATTCTTGTATTCGACAGATATATAACTTTTTTAGGTACTGGTAATGACGCTGGAAGACAGCTTATACACTTTGGAAAAGGGATTTGCAGCACTAACTTAAGAAATTATCTAAATCGATGTCTATGCATATGCAATAAAATAGCAGCCTTTCGTATTTACTAAAAGGAGCACATGCTTAAGTAATACCATCTTAAAATATTCGTAAGATTACAAACATTCTAACTCTTTTCGGGTAGGTGTTACTGAACTCTACACATGTACTTCAAATAATTATTTTATGGTTATGGATAGTCCAATACTATATAGAATAGGAGCGATATTTAAAATTTCCTATAGAGAATCGAATTTATTATTATGGCGAAACAAATTATGACATACATCATTAGCGTACAATAAATACCGCAATAAATAATTAATAATTAGTGATAACCAAAATGTTTAATGTTATAATTGTTAAACACTTAAACAAGCATTAATAATTTGCATTAGGTAGACTAAACACCAGCGATATTACGCAAGCAATCAGATTATTTTCAGAAAATGATGTTCGTCTTCTATAAAGAGAATGACCATTGGTTGTCTAGTGATGTAACATTCGCGTAGCCAAAATAGTGTGACTAGTTGAACTGATTGTGAGTTAATTGACTTGTAGAAGAACTATTACTGTAAGCTTACCTTTATTTGGCATAATCTGAATTACACCATGATACTTTACTAATAACGCTAGTTTTCTCGTCGTTTAATATACATAGCGCTGTTTACACTTCATCCGTTATGTTTAATTGTTTCAAAAATGTTAACGCAGGATTTTAAAACCTCTTTGTGACAGTCGTTACTACTACGAAAGTACATACATTAATATTCGAGTAGATAATAATTCCGTATTAAATAAAAGGCTTTGAATTTGTATCAAGCTTTCTGTGACGGCTATTGATTCTGTAGGTTTAAATTGTACTGCTAAGGATTTATATTGTGAAAATTTTCGTATTTTACTTGTTTTTCAGATAGCGAACCGACGTCACTGAAAGAGACATTGGTACTCGCTTTAGTATCAACTAAAATTATTCTAGCGTACTTCACATTACACTGCAAACAACTTCACAGATAAATGTTTTAGAGGTCACAGTATGAGCGCAGTGCAGGCCATAAGTATTTACACACCCTTAAAATATTATAAAAGCAGCTCAAAAACTAATTATAAAATAAATCATTATTCTGTACGTATACCAAAAATATATAATATAAAAGCAATGCGCTTATCAATTTGCTAACGAAGGTAATCATAAACTAATTTAAATTTGGGATTCGTCAATGTGTCCACTTTTCGCCTGTATTACTACCGCACTCAATCTTGGCATTCTTTCTCGCAGCTTTGCTAGTGTTAACGGCTCTATTTTCCTCTACGTATTCTGTAGCGCCCAAAATACTATTGTCGAATTTGGAGTAGATTTTCGAACCTAACTGTCGCGTTCCTACCACAAAAGTACGATTGGATTGAGATTTGGACCTTGGGGCACCTACTTCATAGGAACAATCTCTCTGTGTGCCTGCATATCTATGCAGTGTGTTATGAATCACTATCGTATTAGAACACGAAGTTTTTACCGATTAATCGTGTTCCAGATAAGATGGCATTCCTCTCCAAAATCTCTCTATAACCTTCTTTTCCAAGGATACAATGAGTATCCTTGGAAGTGAAGGTTTTCTAAGAGTACTAACGTCAACCGGGGTCACATATTTTAGTTTTTATGCCATATCTCCTTTGATATCAGTTGAATTGGACTGAATTTTCAATACAATATAGACTTATATCTTTGGTATCAATTTATAAATAGCAAAGAAATTTTAGTTACAACAAAAGGGAGGGAGGAATTATTTTCTATGGCAATAACTCATCGCGTTTGTGGGGGCGACTAAGTGCCACATCTGGGTTCTCTTCGAAAAGATATTAGAAACGTTTTATAGTTACTAGTCACCCTACAGAATTCAAATGTACAGATTTACTATGTTGGAAGCTGTTTAAAAAATGGGTAAAAACAAAAAAAGATAGGAAGTTGATTTATGTATGTTTTATATTTGATACCAGTCATTATAAACTTGTAAAACGTGAACACAATTAAAATTTTTAATAGTAAAACGGCAAAAGTTTACCAACGTAATCCTAAAAAATAGGAAACGAACGAAATCGTGTGTTGGTGGGAATACCTTTTCTTTAAAAAATCTACCCTAAACATTGAGCCAAACTCAAGTTAAGAGGAAACTAACTTTGAAGGAACTGCGTATGTACAAGTGTCCACGGACAAATAGTCTTGTGTTCCAGAGCACTTTCTTCCAACCTTCCAACGTTCAGTCTTTGCGTTCTCTTGCTCATGCTAACCGTTTATCTTTGTTTGCTTTGTATAATAACGGTTTCCGCATAGTAAATATTCCATAGAAACATACAATCTTGGCGCAAACGCCTTTTTACCATGGTGGCGCCAACTGACTTTGGACGCGAAATATTTACTTCGGCAGCAATTTCTGGCACTGTTTTTCATCTACTTTTTTGCTCACGTTTACAATTACGCAATCTCCTACTGATGTTATTTATGACAGTCCGGGTCGCTGTTTATTGAATACTTTGATACTTTTTAACATTATAATCCACAATTCTACAATTTAATTTAGCTATCTCTCGATACTTTTACCGATATTATGATATATCTGTAATTGAGTACAAATTCGCCAGTATTCACTGCTTTCAATACGGAAGCTTAATGCAGACTGATTTTTATTATATTATTCAGTCATTTCCCATATTTTAATGCTAGTTTGCTCATTTCGTACACGCAGGACATTACAGAGGAATTATAATCGATCTCATAGTTAGAGTTTAATAATACAAATATTTCGATCAGGATAAAAATAGTTTCTTTGAATAATCTCCAATTATACAGGTGGGTAAACACCTATGGCCGGCAGTGTAAGTACATATATATATATATGCAATGCACCAAGTTACGTGTGATGGAATTATCAAAGAGCGCTACAATGTTTGAACACTTAGAAACCAGTGAAAATAAGTATGTACTTACTTAAAATTTAACTACTTAATCTTTGTTAATACAAGTTTTCCCAGATAAAAACAATGGACAAATACTTTATCTACTTCGCCTTTAAGAACGGGAATATTTATTGGGTAAGGTGTAAATATATATGGGTTAGTAAGTGAAGTGCGGCCTCATAATCGAAGTTTGTTTCGAAATTACATCTAAATGAGTTTCCATTAATGCAATTTCCTGCTGTAGTAGATCATTTTTTTAATTTATCGTAAATTGCGTCGTATTTGCGTATAAAAGTAACAATTCGTTAAATATTTCTTAAAGAAACTTCTGCAACATTTCAATCACCGATTTATAGATTATGGATGCAATTTCGTAACTTTTAAGTATGAATTACATATTCTCTATTACTTTTGTTAAAAACAGAAATAAACTGACTTCATATACCAAATGCAATCTTTTCTATATAATAGGTATTTTAATTAAAATCAGCGGCGTTATTCATTGTAATCCTCCTTATGGCAACGATTCACTCAATTTTAGCAGTGTTACGTCAGTACATATTTCATACAAATCTGAATATATACATACACATTTCTGTTTTTAAAAGGCAATGTCGTAAATCGGCATAAAAATGGCGAAAAAATGAAAAGTAAATAAGAAAATAAGAATTAATTTGGTGACGTATTTCGGCGATGTGTAATAGCAATCACCTCTGAAGGATCACTATGTGTCCGAATAAGGAGCGAGGTGGCTGCGGTGTCTACATAAATGTGGGCCGATTTATTGGCGATTTCAATTGTTGCCCACGTTTCTTATGAGCGTTCCATATGTTCCATATTACGATCATTACATTGTACAGATAGTTTCTAAGTGCGTGAAAACTACTGGAGTAAGTAGAATATAATTGTTGTACATATGTTGCTAGGAAGATAAGAATTGGTGTGAAAGTACTTATCATAATTTGTTTGCTGAATATTTTAAATAACCACCAGTTGCATAAATAATATGGTCGAAAAGGAAACAGATAATACAAGTGATATGAGAGTATTGGATGTAATCTATTTTATAAATTAAAATAGAAAATAAAAGCTTATTACTTATCTTAAAGATTATCTCTGAACTCCCTAGATTTTCTTAATTATTGAACAGTTATTGGTTTAAGTACAATTGTGCTTTCATTGTGAAATTATGAAATAGAGGTGTTGACCCAAAAATCTAAATAAATTTTAGTTTGTTGGGGTGGTCAAAGCTTGACGGAAATCCATGTCTATCTGTCCCTTGCGTAAACATGATGGTATCATTCGGCAAAACCATTCAACAAACTATGGACTCAGATTTTCGAAAGCTACATTATTAAAAAATAGCCAATCTTCTAAATGATCTAAGTAGTTAACGTTATTAAGTTTGCTTATTGAAAATGGGCGGGACTTCGATATGATTTTCTTATATACACATGTCATTCAATGTATTGTCTAAGTATTCCTTACTAGGTAGTTCTTTGCATACAATCGTATTCTTTTGTAGATGGTTGGTGAATGAATGTGCCTTTGTTTTTACTTTAATATGATGAAAATTTGAAATGTTTCTTACATACATAGTTTCTACTTCTATTGAAAACTGATGTTTTCATCCACTATAAAAGGATTAAGTTTTGTTGGTAGTGGTCCCTATGTTCTATCAATAAAAATAATAATAAATCTTTTTTACATGGAGTTAGTTGTCATATGTTCATAACAGGGTCATCTACCAGCTCAGTATTGCTGTGAGTCAGAACGTTACCTAAGCACATTGTTTTGGTCGATTAGAGGGAGCCAATCCTCATTTTATCCTGAGGAGATGTTAACCACGAACTAACTTTCTTATGTAATCTCCCTGAGATGTCTCAGTTCAGTCCACCTATTCATATAAGTTGAGGTGGTTCATCCCATCGCTTCATACTAGCATTTCTCCACAGTTAAATTTAACTTTTATTGCTTTTCAAATATTAACAGGTAAGAGTCTAAATTTATTAGATTTCTGTGCTTTAGCATAGGTCGTTTTTTGATATATACTGTAATTCACGCAAATATTTGATCATATTTCCCTTAAGCCAACATAGAATACTGGCTGATTTTAATATTCTGGCCAATAATAACAGTCATTGTGTAGATCTTTTTTCTTTGATCTGTTTTCATGTCCCCTCACGTTATACCCATAACGATGTTTCCTTTGGTTTACCATTATGTCACGCCAATTCTTTTCAGAACGCTGTATTATATTTGTACGTACTTGAACTTGGATAACATAATAGTTGTGATTTGGATAAATTTTTCCAGAGTTTGAGAACTTTCAAAACAACAATTATACACATTTTGTTTAGTCAGTTTCAATTAAACTTGTAATATGTTTTTCTTTTACCTCTCTGACAGTGTTCTGCTTTGGCCTCTAATTTTATACTACCAATAGAGTTTTGGAATATTTTTGTGCAGGTGGTTGTATGTTTCTAGATTACTGCGTTTTTCATGCTGCAGTGTTTTTTGGATACGCCCTTTTATTGTAGATATTTTTTATGAAATAAAAATTTAAAAAATGGTTTTACGAAGATTAATGGCAGATGATTCACGATAACCTGTTTTTGCAACAGTTCTGTCACTAATTTTCCAATAGAACTACTTCAATTAGTATCTCTTTTACGTTTTTGTCATTATTAAAGCAGAGCTCTTTCAGTATTGTCAATGTTATGAAGTTTTCTCGATTTATCGCAGCATTCCCTAAGAACTTTGTAACTGATGCTTTGAGACTGGTTTTTGTTTTTCTTTCGCTTTTAGTTCTGTCATTTAGCTTCGTTTCCTTTGTTCACCATTCCTTTTGTGGGTTTCCTTCCTTTTGCGCGGTCCTGTATGTATTGTTTTGATTCAAGTCGGCACGATTGACCCCGTGTCGTAAAGTATATATCCTTGTACTGTTCCTTTCGTATCGGTTGACGTTTGTATTTTGATTTTTTACGTGGCTAAGTGACTATTTGTCAGGGCCTGGAAAAAACTGATGCTTTGGGTATGTTCATAGAAACGTTTGAGGAATTTTACGTTCGTACTGTAATGATATGTATTACTAACATTTAAATCATTTAAGATATCAATCTTTTTCTAAATTTTTCTTATATTTTATATTTAATGTTCTCTCGTTAGTGTATGGTTCACGCCCTTATTTTGGTTGTTATTGTTGGAGGCAAAGTACCGTTACGATTTCCTCTACTTTAATTTACTTATAATATTTATTCTGTACAGTTTTCTTTCTGTGTATTAAATATTACAGATATCTACTTTACTTGTTCATTGTTGACATATAATTTACAATTTTAAATTGTAATAAAAAGTCTTTTTAAAACATGTGCAGTGGAGACGTAAACTCCACTATCGTTAACTATATATATCGTTTTCCGTAAACATATTTTTGTATTTAAGTATAATTTCCTCCACATTTATTTCTAAAAGACATATACTGGACTGTACTTACACACTTTTATCATGTATTAAAACAAGTATCGTCCAGAAATAAAACACACTATCTCCAAAATTTCACGTAAGTCGCATGGATGGTACGCCTGGCAGCTTCTACTTGTAAATAATATTATTCCATCGAGTGTGTTTACTGTGTGGCCTGTAAATAGGTAAATAATCTGAATGTCCTAATTAATCAATAAACCTAATAGAAAGTAACGACTGTGTCAAAGTCATAGAATTTGGGGTTGTTTCTCCAGAGAAAAGTTTGTTATTCTGTCGAATTAATTATTGGAATTCCGTATAAATTGGTGGAAGCCGAAGACCAGGGTATCTAGAATGCGATACAGTGCGTGTGTACAGTACTTTTGCTCTCATTGATTTAGGTATTTGTTAAAAAGTGATATATGTATTTAAATTTTGGTTTCTCAATATACTTTTAGAATCTTACATTTGGCTATTTCAGTTATTTAATATTATTTATATTTGAATTTAAAACAAACAAAAACTTTAAACAAAAGAACCCATTCCGCAAATTAAGAGCCTGATATTTTCCACCACAGCACGTTAGATAGTTTTAAAATATTTTGAGAGTATATAAATTCTTAATATCTGATATAATGTTAATATACGTTATAGCATGTCAACGATGTTATTACGTTATTTATAGCTGGATCAGTATTCTTAATGAACCGTTCGGCGTAAGTAAGCATGTTTCTTATAATTTCCCTAAATTGTTTTAATAGGTTAGTAAAACATGAACTTGTTAAAGTAAGAAAAATTAAGTCTCGAAACGTGTGTACTTGCGGTGTCTTTTATAGCAAGTATAGCAAATTTGTTATTCTATTTGCATCTGCATACTACGTTAGGTACGTCCATCTATTACAACGTTTATTTTAACAGTTCCTTGAACTTCAATGGCGAGTTTTATGCGATTTCTATGAAACGGCCAAGCTTTGCGCTTTGTTTACAATGTACAATCGCCGCGCTATAATCGTCTTAAAAATAAACTATATTAAGTAACAGCAACGAAGTTAGTCACCTACCATATACCGGTAGCTTAGATCTTTAGCCTATAATTTGTATGGCTTTGATATTTAAAGCGAAGAACAATATGACCATTGTTATTACGACAGGCAAATGGAATAATTTAACCGATAGAACGACGTCAAGTATGTGTGATAGTGCCTCGTATCGAGTGTCGCAGCGGAGTTATTAGCTCAATTGCTCCCATAAATCCATCAGCTACCCAATTCCCAACCGTCAACTTCGATATCCCATTGCTCACCGTGAACGATGTAAACCGCTAACGTTTTTATTAGGCCTTTTATGAGGGTATTGAAGGCGTAATATGCAGCGGTAGGGTCCCATCGCGCCGTGTCCCTCGATAGGTTCGTTAACCCGTTCGGGGTAAATGCTTTTTTCAAATGGGCTGCGTTGTATTAGTTCGAAGTTAGATAAAGCGATGATGGATTGCTGAAGGCTTGTACTTCGAGCTTTTTGGTATTTGAAGTATACTGCTTGCTTATTTTTATGTTTATTATACTCGAAAGGTTACTAACGTTCCATGGGAACATTATCTCTAGTTATCAGGGAGAAACTACTTGCGCATGTTTAACTTAATATTGTGTTACTCGAGCCGACCATAATACATGATAAAACTTAGCGGAACTTAGACAATTAACTGATAAACGTAACTGTTATGTCTATACTAATAGAGATAGAATAATGGTGGAAGTGAAGTCAAATATAATCTACCACAAACATTGTATTACCTCAAAAGTAAAAAAGATATCGTATGGCTAGGAAATCGAATATTTCAAAGACGAGAAGGATTTAAATTAAAAGCTGTAGTAAATTGTATGTTTAAAAATGAGAATTTTGCAGAGTGACCCAAAATGAAATTACTTTCTTATTTATCTTTCAGTAGCGTTAGAAAACAAAATATCAATATAATGGGGATACATATTGCATCAGGTTACCAAATAAGTTCACGCAGTTTTTGTACACAGTAGAGTGTCATGAATATTTTTTAAGTTGTTGATCGATAGCACCAATTTACTACCTGCCATCTACTTTGATATGAATCCTTATTTTGTCAGATACACACACACTTGATGAGAATTGTTTTATTCCTAATTTGAACAGTTGGAAATGGAAATAAATACAACTTCAATTCGGGGTTGTTTACTCACGGAGTACAAACTTGATACAAAAGTTGGAATGCTCAGCTTGACTGATGAAGATTGTGCAAGCAAATTCTAGCGTGCCTAGAGCTTGCAGAAAGGTTCCATGTGAGTGAAACACATTTTTAACAAAAGAAGGGCATACGCCTAATCACATAAAACAACGTTTAGATGGTGTTTATGGTGATTCCTCTTTCGTATTCCATTGTAAAAAAGAGGGCGAAATGTTTCCGTTTGGGGCAAGAATTTCTGGGAGAATTTAGGGGAGATTACGTTGAAAAACAAAATTTCTTATATTGTTCCAAGTTTCTTTTTTCTATATCAGGCCGAGAATTTATGTCGCCTACCTTATCGGTTATCTTACCCTTTGTTCGGCAAACATTTTACGCAACGTAAGTGAACCATTTCTTCATAGGTTGCTATCCTGCGACGAAAAATGGATATTCTACTCAAATTCTAAGCGGTCGTTTGATTGATTGTCACCTATTGATTCAATATTGCACACTCCCAAAGCTTCCTTGCACCCAAACAAGATTTTATTGTGTGTTTGATGGACAACTGCGAGAATAGTTGTTTATTCGATACTCGATTCTCTTTTATAATCCATACAAATAAAACACATTTCTAAAACACTTACTAGTTATTGTCAATTTTCAAGTACTCCCCTAAACTTTTACTACTTTTGAAGTGTCTTTCAATATTTGTGACGAATTTGTTTCAATATCAATAATGGTCTCAAAATGGCATCCTTCCAGCACTGATTTCAATTTCGTGTGCTAGGTCTGGCAAGTAAGGATGCTTTTTTTGGCACAAGACTGACGAAGTAATAAAGCAGAATGAGTGAGTGCATTGTTATAGTGAAGATGACCGTTGTAAAACGTATTTACAAAACTTAGGGTTGACTTTCTTTTAAAGGATTTAGGTTTTCAAACCGCGTTGTAATATTGGAGTTTGCCGACGTTTCGATTTCATTTGCATGGAGCTTCTGGGTTATTGCATGTCGTATCGCTACTATACCTTCTCCTAACAGTCCATCAATTTCAAGTCAATCATAAACCTGAATAGGACCACTCTCGTACATAACTATTGGTATAACACAGTCGTGCATTATTTTTTCATCCTTAAATCGAAAATTTTTCATGTGTGACCACGCACTTAGACTTGTCGCTAAGGCACTTTTTTTTGCATGTTACTATACACCTAAACCGGCTAATATTCGAGAATCAGTGTGTGGAATCTGAGCCACACCGAATGAAGGAATTAACAACAAAGTTCACATAACACAATTAGCTGTTTTAGACAAGGATTTCTTTTGATAAATATTTTACATAGGAATTTACTTTTAAGATAATGCTGGTATTTTGCATAGCACCTTTTGCACATTATTTTCTTTGAAAATGTTTTTAACGAAAAATGATAACATTGTGATTTAAAAACATCTGTTGTAGCAGTCTCTGGATAGCGTTACATAAATATTTAGTGTTTTTAAATTCTGCCACTTACACATGGTTGTACATATATACACTTTTTATTTAAAAATGTAACTAAGACTGTTCTTCGTTTTATTAGAAATATTCTGTGTACGTGTGATGTGGAACCTTAGTGCCTTACATCATATTACAAAGAGATAAAAAATTTGCATAATAAAATGTTCTTATAATGACTAAAAATCCAACTTGGATTTCCTAACAGAGAACGAATTGATCCTATAAGTAAGCGATAAGTACTTAATATGATATTCTCACCTTAAGCTATTTTTAATTACTCCTACAGAAGATTAATACAATTACCTAACAGTCGAAATATTGTGAAAGTTTGAAATACCTCCCATATTATCGAATTTTTTTTTGTGACGTTAATTAAATCATTATTATAATATTTAAGTAAGCAGATATTATTGGTCTTACGACATAACCTTGAGGATTCTTGGAAGCAAGGTGAAATTTCATTTAATATATAGGTGATATTCCAAACTTCTTTTCAAAATTTCTAAAAGCCAGAAAAAGCCCAAAGCACAAGTATAGATTTCCCTCTATTCTATCTAATAACCTTATCTCTATCTATAATTTCTAAAGAGAGAAACGTTCCTTCTTTTCTGAATGGCCCTTGTATTTAGTCATAGATACATTTTTAACACATAAAAATTTCGCTTGTATTTATATGTACATACGTTTATATGGAAGGTACATCCTCTATTGTAATACTTCTGCTACATTATGTGCGGAAATGCAATGTAGATGCAGAAATGCAATTATAGATAACTTAGATAAGACATATTTACAGGAATTTCCTAGTGTTCATCTCTTATGAAGAGCTTAGTTCTTGGAATTTTGTATTGGACCGATGACAATTTTGTGTAAAATTACATTGTTTCAAAGAATCTTTCAACAAAATTAATTTATTTATCCGTTCTAGTAAACATGTCCCGAAGGAATTCACTTTTTATTTCAAAAGAACTTGAAGAAAAGCCATGTTTAAATTTTCAATCATAAAATCTATTAATTTCTTGATCTGAATTGTAACTAACGTAACTTATGTGAATGCTGAATGTTATGTTTCTTCTTCCTAGTATCGAATGCTGATTTTAAAATAATTAATGTCTTCTTAGTAAGATAATTTCATTTTATTTACTGCCTTAAACTAGCCAACCGAAGCAAATCTAAATATTGTTAAAATTAGGTACTTTCTATATTTACAAATCGGGTTTGATTTCTGCCTTTGATTTCTGCCTTTGATTCTGGTATCCGAAAGTAGAATATCGAAAATTTAATAAACAGATGCAAACATCTGTTGTTATTAGTTCCTCAACTGTTTACGTTAGGTGAATTTCGTTTACGGTTCCGTATATTATTAGAAAATTAAGAAAAAAGTGCATCGAAAGTTTATCGAACCTTCTTAAAACTAGTCTAAACATTTTCTATTTACCTTTTAGCGTGACGCAATTCCTGGTTAATTTTGATTAAAATTTTATGTTCGGTTGGAAAATTCTTTTACTTGAACTTTGAAAAGTCTACGTGTTCTTGTAGTATCGTTCGGAAATGCGAATAAAAATAAAACTATCGAATCACGTGGAGAATACCAACACTCACGTAATAACATCGTTTTGTTTACTGAACAGACGCTGTATCGTAATTGCAATGCGGATATATTTCTTTTTTCAATACAACGAAGAGAAACGTACGGGTTGAAGATGCCACTTCTTCTGTGTCATTTCTTATTGCCTTCTACACATGTGGGTTAATGTCGACGACGTGATCGGCTATGTTTTTCGTTTAAATTGATTACGCCTCGTAAGCGAAGGAAGTGGAGAAGGTTTTTTCTTTGTGGCCAAAGTATTATGGAATTTATTTACTAAGATTTTACTTTAAGTAACGCAATTAATTAGAATTCCTAGAGTTGCGTGAACATGCTGCTACATAAGCAATAACAAATATTGGTCAAGGTAAAGGGAATTAAAATGCTAAACTATGTTTATAAGTACTACGTTTACGTATTCTAGAAACTCGTAAAATAATTAAAAAACTGTAATATCATATACTTGTTTAGAGCAATGCGTACACTTCTCATTTTTGTTTACCGCGGTAATAGATTTCTCTTAAAATAGGATATAACATCATGTTCACATGCTGTCAAAAGGTCAATTGCAATATAGGCCAAATCCTTGGAATTATGAATAATTAAATCGTAAAAATATAATCGTTCATTCTTATTATTCCCACAACAATTGTCACTGTAATAAAAATAGAATCAAATAAATGTCCGGCAACTAATTTTCAGATAATCGTGGCTATAATTCATTTTGTACGAATGCAAGCAAAACCTTGTCTACTGGTATCTGATTAGCATATTCCTACTGATAAACCCAGTTTATATAAATTTTCAATTAAACGGATAGTTAAATACATACTACAGCGGTAGCTAAATTATGCTTGAAGGTTTAATACGTATTATGAGAGATAACACATGGGCTGAAAAGTCCCGGGCCTAACAAAGAAAACACGGTTTTTTTTTTATTCAAGATTAGCTTTATTCATCAACGTAATCTCCATCAAGAGCAACGCAATCATTCCAGCGCCGCTCTAACATTTCAATACCACTTTTGTAGAACGATTTATCTTTTGCCTCAAAATAGGCCTCAGTTTCAGCGATAACCTCTTCATTCGTGCGAAATTTCTTACCGGCGAGCATTTTTTTGAGCTCTGCGAACAGCCAGTAATCGCTGGGAGTCAAATCTGGCGAATACGGTGGATATGGGAGCAATTCGAAGTTAAATCCATGTAGTTTTGCCATTGTTTTGATTGACTTGTGACACGGTGCGTTGTCTTAATGAAATAAAATTTTTTTCTTTGCCATATGCGGTTATTTCTTTGCAATTTCGGTCTTCAAACGCTCCAATAACGCTATATAATATTCACTGTTGATGGTATTTCCTTCTCAAGATAGTCGATGAATATTACACCACGCACATCCCAAAATACCGAGGCTATAACCTTTCCAGCCGATTGTTGTGCTTTCGGGCACTTTGGACGAGATTCACCAGTTGCTGTCCGCTCAGATGATGATCGTTTTGATTCCGGAGTGAAGTGATGGATCCATGTTTCATCCACTGTCACATATCGACGCAAAAATTCCGGTTTGTTACGTTTAAACATGGCCAAACACTGCTCAGAATCATCAACACGTTCTTGTTTTTGGTCAACAGTGAGCAAACGCGGCATCCACTTTGTGCAGAGCTTTCTCATAGTCAAATGCTCATGCAATATAAACCCAATACGTCCTTTTGATATCTTTACGATGTCAGCTAACTCACGCAACTTCACTTTTCGATCATTCAAAACGATTTTGTGGATTTTTTTCATATTTTCTGGTGTTACCGCCTCATTCGGACGTCCACTGCGTTCTGCATCATCGGTGTCTCTACGACCACGTTGGAAGTCAGCAAACCAACGTTTTATTGTTGTTGCTGATGGAGCGGAGTCCCCATAACACTTTTCAAGCCATTGCTTCGCTTGAACGGTATTTTATCCCATCAAGAAACAGTGTAAAATTAAAACACGAAATTGTTTTTGATCCATTGTTTTAAAAATAACGAAAGTAGCGTGACTCTTAGCACAATAACTCACAAACTAATGAACAGAATATTATGAAATTTTAACCGCTGTCTTTTGAAGGTTAGTACTAACTGAGAGAAATGTGACTGCAATAAAACTAGCGTCATCTATGTGTGGACTTCAGCCCATGTGTTAGTTTACTGCCCGGAATGTATCTTACGGTGTAATAACTCTTTGAAAGCCAAGGGAGTAATTTTAACAATAAATTATATGAAGCAAACATCTGGAATTTACCAAATCGCATGTAATGAGGCAAAACGATATTCATTGAAAGGAACAAATACTTGAGCTATCCCCAATTTCACACACAAATTTATTACGGTAATACATATGTGCCTGTTATGAACTTTCTCAGGTGGAATTTAAGAATGTTTATAGCCAGCGCAGGAAATATTGCATGCGGTTGTAATTTTGGTATTCTTTCGGCAACTCAGTTGATGTTGAAAATGGGCGCGCTCTCGAAACACCTTGTTCCGAGATAGATAATCAATTTATGTGATGTGTTTATTGAGATGATTTTGTGTTGTTGATTTTCTTTCTTCTACATTTTTAATGACTATTAATTAGCTTATTTAAATCTCTGAAATCAACAACTGTCCGTTTTTATAAACAATTGTTGTAGCACGTAGCAGATGTTCCTATAACAGCTATGCAAGCTTCTGTATTTAATTTCAATTATACACATATGCTTTTTGTTTCATAGTTACTGCTTAAAACTATTCTAAGGTAGCAAGTGAAATACTTACACACTGAAGTGTACCATCTACGCTAAGTGTGATGCTTGCCTGTCTTCGTATTGCAAAATTTTAACGGTACTTTGAGGACCATCGTTCTTGAGCAAATATATTTTGTTCTCTAGTGTTATGATAGCAACATCTATCACGCCTACAGCTTGTCGAAAAATGCAATTCAGATTATTATTATGCTAATTTTACAACGTCTAGTCGCTTGAGATTACCATTTTTCACCTTTTTCCAGAACCGGCAACCGTAAGACACATACTAATGCCTAGTATGTATATTTAACTTTCTTATTTATGCAACAGTGTCGTTTCTAGATAGATTCTCCCACAGCACGTGTACATATATGTGTTTATGTATTTATGTGGCCGTATCCCCCTCGTGTTATCTGTTCTTCTTTTCTCTTTTTTTTCCGTCGTGCTTTCGGCTTTTCGGGTGTGCGTCGAGTGTGTGTACTAATTAGCGACGGGCAAGGTCTATGTCGACGTATATGGCGACTATGTTGAACTTTCCAAGTTCAAGACGATGAGAGAATGTCCTCCCTAAAATAACCGACACGGCCGCCTTTAATGTTACAGATGTAAAGATAAGATACCGTATATTTCGAGACGTTAGTTTCGTGTCTATTAGCTTATGTAAACAGTTTCCGAGCGTATTACCTCAATATACTTATTAATAAATAGGAGACATTTCATTCAAATTCTTGAAGTGGATAATTAGAGCGTTGGTTTGATCGAATGTAAAGGGCATTATAATTTAGGAAGCTGTGGTGTTAATAGATTCAAAAACTTCTGTTAGTTCCTTAAGAGCGAATCTTATTTAAAAGGGTATTGGAAAGTATATCAAACGAATTGCCATCACAAAGATAAGTGTTAAGATAAGCAACACCCAATAAATTAAATAATGTGAAATTAATTTGAACCGTTTTAATACAAAACTAATAATTTTGAAATCGCCTTTGTGTGCATGCGTGTGCGGGCATGTGCATGCAGGTGTGTGTGTTCGCGTGGGTGTGTGTTATGTAATTTCCTACCGTCTTCGAGGTAGCTCTGAGAAGAACTGTAGCTTTTTAAATTTATTCTGTATTTCTTTTTCTTTGTCTCTGAAATGAAGGCTAGCCGCAGGCTTCTGAACATAAGACAATAATTTGATCAAAGAAATTATAAAAGATAGGCATCACTTAACCAACTGAAGGTCAGACACAGTAAGACATGCAAGCACAAATCATTATGCTAAGAAACACACATACATACAGTATTGGCCAAAAATATAGCAACTTTTTCTAAGCCTTAAATAATTTATGTGTATGTAAGTATTGTGCGACAGTATTATGAGTTTAACAAATGGTATAGGCAAATCATGCAAGAAAAAATGGAACGCTCCCTATTTTTTACAGGAAAGTTAATATTTTGCGTGGTAACGTTTAGAGGTTACAAGGACTCTAGATCTCCGTGGCATAAATTCTATAAGTCTTTCTATTATTGTGCGGTCAATTTGATTTCAAACGATACTTAACACTTCGAAGAGTTCGTTCGAATTTTTATATGTTTTATCACGAATTTTTCTGTCCAAAATTGCTCACAGGCTCTCTATAGAATTTAGATCTGGGGACTGCGATGCTCACGCCATAACATCAATTTTGCTGGTTCTAAGGTTGTCAATCAAAAGTTTTGACTTGTGCTTAGGGTCATTATCATGTTCAAGTTGGTGCTTCAGCTTTACGGCTCTATTTTAGTTCGCAAAATCTCCTTGTGTACATACTTATCCATGATGCCATTTCATAATCCGTAGCATTATCGATTTATTTAGAGAAAAACTTTTTGAAAATTCTATCTGTATTTTACCTTTGCTGTACTGCTTTACTATTTGTTTTCTAACTTCATTTGCAATAGTTTTGCCACGGCCCATTATTATAAATTGTAGCGTTGTTACAGAATGAGGTGAACTACTATACTTATAGCTCTTCGCTTTGAACACTTCCGCATAACTAACACATTGAAATTGTAGTTGCTATAATTTTGTCCAGCATCAAGATTATTCCTGGACTAGTAGTAAACAGCTGTTAGAAAAAACTGCATAGCAGATTTGAAAGAAGATGAAGATTTAATGGTTTAATCATTGAATTTTACACTATAATCAAGTAATGAACAGTGTACGTTGTATCGAAGCATTCTAATCATAAATAGGAGTTCCTGTCATAATGGCCAATACTGTAAATTCTGACTCTACTCATAGCTTCTGCGCGGACGTTAAATATACCGAGAAAGCAAAAGTTATATTGAATTTTTAAATAATTCTGACGGGTTAAGTGACACACTGACAATAATATTTACCGTATCTTCTCTACAAATATTAATGTCAGTGTGACACTTAACATGCGAGAATTATATTAAAAAAAATGAAATAAGCTACCCCACACATTTTCAAATTCCATGGCATACTTTGGTCAATATAATTTTTGCTCTCTCGGTATACACAAATTTAAGATTATAGATCCTTACACCCGTTATCAGTGGTGTAGATACTTCAATACGATTCTAGACGGGTATTGGATTCAAAACCAGAACGAAGTGTAAAATAGTGAGCCGAAGTAATAGACAATTGAAATAGTCCGTCTAACACATGAATAAAATGAAAATCCTCGGCGTAAGAAAGAAGCCGGGGAAGAACAGTATTAAGTGAAGAGAATAAGTTTGCAGTAGCATGTGAAAGGTTTCTTCCGGATTTCTACTCTCAGAAGATTGACTTGTGTGACGATAGTAATCAAGACTTGCACGAGGGCGTTTCACAACCTGACATTTCTCCCTACAATCTCCCTAGAAAATATAAGTAATTCAATTTTCTCTCAAGAAGTAAAATACTTTTCGTATAATAAGCATCAATAGTACTACATTGAAGCAAATGCTATAATACTGGTACATCACCTTGTAGTTGGTACATATGTTAATTTATACAGTTTTAAGGATGTTATTACTGTGATTACATATATAAATTGTTCTGTTCAAATTAGTCGCGTAGCCTATAAATATTTGATTCGTCTGCAAAAATGTAGATTCTGTCTTATCAACAACATTTGTAATGTGTTATTAATTGGTTTCGAAAATTAATATAAATACTGTAATTTCAATAAATTAGGGATTAAAGTTCATCTTCATGTTTATTTGAATTTTGCTTATCATTTTTTCCATTAACAATTAATTTCTCTGTTTTCGGAGTGCCTAATTATGTTTAGATTTGATTGGGAATTAATTATCCAAACGTTTATCGATATTAATTCACCCACAATAAGCTAGCGATTCATGGCAAACTTATCCTTGCTGCGGAACTAATTGTCTGTATTGAAATTTGGCTTAGGTTGATACGAGGGATAACTGATTAAGCTGTGTAAGTGATTACAGCGTCTGCCAGTTGAATCTATTAGAAATGAAACAAAGATCCAATATAAAATGTTTATTATAAATTATCAAACAGTCCTATTATTCTTTAATTTAACTTGTTATGTTACAACATCATTTTTGGCCACTTCTTGTAATTTTGGGTTCTCCTACGAATTGGTGAATTGCTTAATTTGGAGATGTGTACGTGAGATATTCCACGGTCAATATATTTGTCAGGTTTAAACCTGATAAGTTTGTAGGTTAGAAATATTACGCGCTTCGAACAATGTATGGACCAATTGAATTGTACGGCATGGCATCCCATCTTCCACGAAAGTGTGCGCCCTGGTCCTTCACGTGTAATGTTTAAAAAAAAAATAAAACTTATGTTTCGATGACTATATAGGTTTATTATTTGCACTCCTACACGACCAAATAGCGACACGGAGTAGATATTTAATTTTCTTCTGTGTAGCTTCCTTAGTGTATCACTCTTCGTCAAACAAACTGAATACTTTTTCATAGCGCATTAAACTGGGATTCATCGCTAAAGATCACTCATAGCACAAAGAACGAAACTAGCAAAAACGATTTTTTTTTAAATTCATACATTCAAGAAAAGATCAGTTAATAACGTTAACCTGGGTTCTTTGACTGGGATACTTGACTGTTGGAAGCTAATCCCTTTCAGCAATTCTATGAGTACGGTGAAGATAACCATTCGATGTTGATAATAAATTTTATATTATGCGGCAAATTGGGTGCTGCAAAACTTTTCACACTATTACAGTACTTATTACTCATATTAATATTCTAATTGTCATTATATGGTAATAACTAGAGACCGAATTATAATAATCCGGTCTCTAGTAATAACCATTAAAATTATTATGGTCTTCAACTTATTATATTATGAATTTAACGCCACATAGACACACTACCGTCCATATTAGTTCGGAAAATTTCTTAAACATTCCGTTTATCAAAAAAAACTCCCTTTTGCGCGAAGAACACCTTCCACAATCCGAGGCATCCGTTCCACTAGTTTTTCATGGACTCTATTTGGCATATTAGTCCATTTCTCTTGTAAAATATTCCACAGGTGGCATACAGAGGTAGGGCATACTTTTCGGACCCTCTTTTACAATTCATCCCATAACAGCTCTGTAGGATCGCCGTGTTTCTTTCTAAATATATTGAAACAAAAAAAAACTTCCGATCTATCCTTACTGGTTCACTACTTTATTTACAGTTACTATTTGGTGAGTTCGGGTGGAATACATTTTACCTACTCTCTGCCACTATTATACTACTGAAAAACGTACAAGGCAAAGACACACTAGAATCACCTCTGGTGGTCGCCCTCTGTACTTTGACCTTAAATTCTAAATAATAGAATACGGTTTAAGAAGCTCGATGGGGTTTAGTTCGAGGCTTTGCGGTGACCATGCCATTATCTTGTTCTTCATTTAAGAAAATTTTACATATCACTACTAAGTGTTTGGGGTTGTTGTCCTGCATGAATACAACATTTTCGCCGATTAGACGTTGCACCGACGGTATTGCATTTTCTTGCAGTATTTCTAAATAACCATCTTTTCGCAGAATACCTTCGATTTGTTTCAACTCTCTTGTACAGGCGTAGAAAAAACAACCACAAACACGCACAGAAATCCTTCCTTGCTTGATAATTGGCATTACACAATCCTGCAACATGCTTTGGCCTTTCACTCTTCTTACAAAAGCGCGTCTGGATTGTTCGAACAACTCAAACTTCGACTCATCTGTCCATGCACGTGTTTTCAATCATCCACCCTCTAATTTCTGTGTTTCTGCCTTTTTGCCGTTTTTGCTTGTTTCTCCGTCGAGGTAGGTTTTTTTATTGCAATCTGGCCGTGAAGATTTGCAGCTTTTTATCTTCTTTTCACTGTAGCAACAGAAATTTTTCTTGGACGAATGCGATTTATTTCGGCAGCCATTTCTGGTGCTCTCAGTCTCCTATTTCGCTTGCTCAGCAATTTTATACGCTCATCGTCGGCGTGAGTTGTTATTCTCTTACGATTTTAACGAACCAGATCTCTTAAACTGCCGGTGCGTTGGTGTTTCCGAATATCACTAACAGCCGATTTATTAATATGTATTTTTTTCGGAAATTTTATGCACTGAATAACCTTCTTGGAGAAAAGCAACAATGTCAGAGCGCTTTTCTAAATTTATCGGTTTTCCTCTCGGCATTTTAATAACTTTAATCAGATTCACACAATAAGATACACTCTTAACACTAACGCACGCACAAGCAGGTTCATTTAAAAACTAAAGCACTTATCAATACACAATACACTTTCGGGTGGCCTGCTCCTACCCCAAAGAATATTGTAAATTTATTACCTGGCCATATTATTATTATTCTGAAAATTACTATATTGGGTTATAAAATATATAAGAGGTTTTTAATCGTTCCATAATCGATATTTTTGGAAGTTTGCCTGTACAATTAATAAACAATATACTTCATAAAGGACCTAATATAAACGTTATTTATATATAAATGCAATTATATTATTTTTTAGTAGATTTTACAACAGTTTGCACGGTGTTCGAACTAATATGGACTGTAGTGTGTATATGATGGAACGTTATAATAATCCATGCCGTCACATTCCTCAAGATGTTTTACCAATTAGCGATGGCCTGTTTCCGCGGTGCACATTCTCTGCAATAATATAATAATATTTTTAATGTCAATTTCATGCTAATTAAGAATAATGTAACGCCTTCGTTGATTTTTACGCTGATAAATTGCAATTTCTTTATAATTCCTAACGTCAAAATTTTGCTAAATAATGTCGGTCTCGATAGGATTCGGTTGTGTTTGCTGAAATATTTACAATATATCTACAGTCATTATGACATCTAGGTATTAAAAGTGATTTGAACTTACATGTTCCCGTGCTCTAGAGGTTATGACACTCGTCCGGATAGCCAGAGGGTGTAGGTTCAAATCCTAGCGAGACCGACATTTTTTACAGAAAAATTTAACATTGATAATTATAAGGATATTATAATTTATCATGATAAAAATCAACGAGGACCCCTAATATGAACTTGGCAGTAAGACTAATATTGTGCTGTCTGCTGAGATATTTGCGATATATCTGCAGACATTGAGACATCGGTTTTATAACACCTAGATATTAAAAGCGATTTGTTCGTACGAGGTCCTCGTCGGCTAGTGGTAAAGATGTTCATCTGTTGAACGAAGGGGTATAGGTTCAAATCCTATCGGGACCGACATTTTTTCCTTGGTAATGACAAGGAAATAAGAATTATATCTAAACCGTTATGTTTATACGGATCTCCTCGCTGAGAATGTGAGATGTGTACGCAGAACTGCCGTACCATATTTATTTTTCAAAATTTGGATTCTCCTTTAATTGTTTTAAATTTAATAAAGTTTTAATAAACAGCCATTTATTAAAATGACGAGCTTTTTCGCTGGAGCAATTTTGATAAAGAAATGGTTAGATTAATATATTCTTATATCTTTTTCGTTAAGTGTGGTCGCTAAAGATGTTATATGAATCTGTGCAAAATTCTGAATGAAGTGGTTTTGGAATATAATTGCGATGATGAAATCGATGTCTTTGAATTCGTAGAAAAGCGCCAACAGCTGCAATATTTTCTTCTCAAACAAGACAAGTCTAAATAACAAAATGAATTTATTTTTCAAAAGTTATGTACAAACAAGGTTACTTTTTTACATAATCACCGTGAAGATTGTTACATTTGTCATATCTATAAACGAGCCTTTCAATCCTCTCTGCATAGAATGTTACTGCCAGTGACTTGAGGTGGTCCATGACGTTGTTTTGAAGTGGCTCTGTGCTCTCGAAACTTTGCCCTCCTAGCTACTTTTCAGCTCACGAAGCAGATGGAAGTTGCTTAGCGATAAGTCGAGGCTATACGCCGGGTGTTGAGAAACTTCTGATCGAAATTGTTCAGGAAGTGGTTGGGTTATAGCAGCCGTGTGAGAGTAGGCATTGTCATGAATGAGAAGAACTCCATTAGTCAAAATGCCTTTTCTTTTGTTTTGAATGGCTTTCCGCAATCGTTGTAAAATCTGACAATAAACAGCTGCATTGATTGTAGTCCCCAGTTCCATAAATTCAAGAAACAACACCTCCTTTGGTCCCGAAATACTGTAGCCATAACTTTGCTGTCGTTAAATGTTTGTTTGAACTTTTTTGGTTTATTTAGTTTGAATACATCCATGGTTGTGACTGTTGTTTTGTTTCGGGGGTGCAATATTAAATCCAGCTCTCATTGCCAGGCGCAACTGATTTGATTATATTTTCGCGTTCAACTTCATAACGGGTGAGAAACGTCAGGGCTGATCCCATTCGGCGAACTTCCATCTTTGAAGTTCATCAAGCGTACAGTTTTTTTTGTAGGGTAGGTATTCCGTTACAGTTCTGTACACAGTTGATCTTGAAACTTCAGGAAATTCCGCACTCAATCCACTGATGGTAACCCCCCGTTTTTCTCCCAACCATTTCGTCAATTCGTTGAACAATGTCTTTCGATGCGCAGACTTGTGTCCTTGTCCCCTTTCATCGTGAACATTGGCTCGGTCTTCTTTAAACTTCCTACACCATTCACGCAAAATACCATCCGCCATAAAGTTATTGCCGTATAGTTTGCTCATTCTTCGATGAATTTCAGCTGCAGTATTCCCTTCTGCTTAAAGGAATCGAATTACATTACGCAACTCGCACTTGGCGGGAAAATCAGCTGCAGCAGCCATGTTTATGTTTTTTATTCTATTTTTTTTTTCTTATCTTTACATGCATGCGTACGGTGGTGGCACGAACGAAGTCTCCTTTTTACTGTAGTTGTAATTTTATATTTACTGTATCACATCAAAACTAAGGAACAAAAAGATGACAAAAACATGCAGGTATATAGAAAGAAATTCCGTCTATGCCAATGAATTCAATACGTAAACAGTATAACAAATTTGAAAAAGAAAAAGCTAGCTATTATTTAATGGGATTATCGGATAAAATAGATACCCTTTTAAAGATTGAAATTGAGATATATATACAATCTTGCATGCCAGAATCAAATCAGAATTGTAGTTTATAAGGACAATATTAATTTGCGAGCTATGTAACATATTCTGTGCATTCTGCAATGCATCGGAACATAGGACTATTGTAGTAATCATTAATAGCAATCTATCGCGCGCTCAAACCGTTTACGATACAAATTGGTATTATATTTGTACCGTACTTTAAGACGACATATGCAGCGCGCATATTTTAGAAAGCACCGTGGTACAATAGCGCCGTTGTTTCGTTGTATAAAATGTAGAATTGGAAAGGCCACCACGATAAATTACCAATCCGAACAGGTAAACAGTGCACGGCACAATTTCAAATCGCTACCGCGATTTGCATTACAAGAATTGGTTTACTAGAACGCAAACCCCGACTGAATTCATGCGGTAACAGTAAGCACGGCGCTGGTGTTTTTTTACAAATCGCTGATTATTAGCATAATCATGCCGCGAGCGGAACGATAGAGTTGCTGGTCGTTCATATGTATAGTAGGCTATATGTCAATTACCTATTCTTAACCTCGCACGTGTATATAAATTAATAATACATTTATTAGCAAATATTTTCCTTGTAACGACTATTTACTGTATTGCGTTTGAATTCCTAATGGTTCCCAAAAATAGCGATGCTGCAAATTTTATTGCGAACTCAGTATTACACGGTATACGAATTCCGGTTATGAAATAAGTAGCGAAATCGCTTCTGAATTCGTTAATTTCTTTCTATAAACCAGTTCTTTCTTTCCCCTATATCTGTACGTAATTTCCGGTACGGCAATGCGCAGCGTTTCAATTAAAAATAGAAACTGCTTTCTGATTCCAACATACATATTCTCGCGCGTTTAAATGTATCACTGCGTAGGTAATATTAGAAAAAAAATTATATTTATGCATGTAATAGGTCATAAAAAATGCAGTTCCTAATCTTAACGACAAGGTATGAAAATTGTCAATTGCTAAATGATGCAAAGGTATACAATTTGGTAAGAGCTGAAAATGTTAGGAAAAGTAAATCAAATATTTTATATCTACTATTCTTGAAATACATTATAAAATTAAAATAGAACTAATTCGAACAGGTTATAAGGATTCTAATCAGATAACATTACAGCGTTTACATACTCTACATCACAGTGAAAATTATGCAACCCAGTACGCAATTTTTATCCGAATAGGGAGAGCCCTTAGATGCACGTGTACTTTAGCTCTCTATCTATTACAATTGTGTTATGCGATTCTATCAGAAACAGGTTATAAGGTAACGGTAAATTGCAAAAATATTAAATAGAAGTGCATCCACGATACAGCATATTATTAAACGATATAATTACTTAAACGGAATGAAGAGCAAATGTAAAATAAGTCCAAAAAGAAATATTTAACGAACATGAGTTGTGGATTATTAGGCAATCTAGAAATAATCCACTGTTAAGTGCTCTTAAATTAAGCCGCGAGGTGAAACGTTTTCTGGAAAATGAAGAAACAGTTCGAAAAACTCTGGGGCGTGCGAGTTTGCACGGATGAATAGTCAGAACAAAACTGTTTATAAATCAGAAGGGTAAAAGAAGTCGCTTACAGTTTGCATTACAGGATTATAATAAAGGTTTCGACGTCTGGAAAACTGTTTTATTCCCATATCCGGGTATATTTAATCTTTTCGGCTCAGATGGGAAACGTAATGTGTGGAAGCAAAAGAATGAAGAATTAAAACCATCACATTTAAAACCAGCAGCTTAACATGGAGGTGGTCATGTAATGGTCTAGGCCTCATCCTTAAACAGAATTTAATGTTTAGTGCCAGGAAACTTGACAGAAGGGATGGTATTAGATTTTACCAGGACAACGATCCGAAACATTCTTTGTGTGTGGTCCGGGGATGGTTGTTATACATATATCTGCCGCGTTACGGTGAAAACTTCAGCTCAGTCACCTGACAAACATTATCGAAAATGTGTGGCTTATTCTTGGAACCAGAGTACGTAGTCATCGAATACCCAATAGAAATCACATAAAAAATGCTTAGTTACAAGAGCGGTATAATAGTATTTCGCTAGATTGTACGCATAAGTTAGTAGAATCTGTTCCAAATAGATTATAATTAATTATAAGATCTAACGGAAACCCAACTAAATATTAATTGTTTCTTTTTAAACTTTCAAAGATAATTAATTCATTATTATTATAGGTGCATCATTTTCGTTATGACGTTAAATATGTGACCGCTGTAATGTTATCTGATTAGAATACCTGTTCGAATTAGTTTTATTTTATTTTTGTAATATATTTCAAGAATAGTAAATATAATATATTTAATTTACTTTTCCAAATAATTATTTTACCCAACATTTTCAGCTTCTTATCAAATTATATACCACGGCATCATTTTCACTGTGAAGGACCATCGAAGGGCATCGTTTTCAAAATACATTTCATAACTTCAATAATTTTTCAATATTTTTAGAAAAGCAAATTAGCCGATTTCGCGAATTCTATTTTTCTTCTAAATATCTTAATTGCTTTTTGTACTTAGAGAGTGTACAGACTGTTCCGAATAACAGCATGTCTTGTCTAATGTATTTTTTCTTTAATTAAAAGTATTTTAGCTTTTCTTAAATTGCATTTTACCCATGCACTATTTCATACAAAATTTGAGTAGTTTTCCTAATTTTTTCTTTCATCTTCTTTTGAGGTTTATTACTCTAACCTTATATTAGTTATGAGACGCTAGTAAACTTTTGCATAGTTGATTTTCTCCTATTTAAAATGATGTGTAGCATGTGCAGTATATATCTTAAAAAGAATAACAACAAAAAATTGAAGGACAGTAGCAAAATATGTATGTAGACAATCCTATTATACAACAACACGTTCTGGTCGTTACATCGTGCAAAGCGTTATTGTAAATTTACCTTGTCCTTACACTTTTTATGATTCCACATTAAGTTAAGTTTAAGATATGTTTTTTTTCCATCTTTATGTGTTTAGTTTTTGAAATTATATTTAAGTTTATACTAGTATGTAATTTCCTTTTGTAACAAATTAAATTGTTCTGTAATTGGATTGTTAAATTTGTTGGGCAATAAATTATCATTATCATCATTATAGTTGTCTTTACAACTAGTTTCCTAATTCGTAAAACGGTAACCATGAACATGCATACACTACCGTCCATAAGTATTTGGCCACCTATGGATGTTTTCTTGAAATTTCGGATTTGAGTCGTGGATATTATTATTTAATGGTAATTAGTTAATATTTACATCTACATAAAGCGATACAAACACATATGCAAATATATAAACAAACAAATCAAGTTTTGCTTTGGTCAGTATAGCCTTTATTTTTTATATCTGTCACACATAATCGAGGCATTCTACCATTTAAATTTGTCAGAGTTTCTTGTGATATCGCGGTCCCTTCTTCCTGGAGAAGGGTCCACAGGCTGTTTGCAGCTGTTCGGGTAGCTTGTTTTACCAGTCACATAAATATAGTACACGTTGTATATATGACGCCTTGGAACCGACTGGGGTTTGGTACATAACATTGTCAAAATCTGGATGTATGTTTTTCTTGACTTTTCAATTTGAATTAAATCAGCTTTCGAAAATTTTGAGTTGTCATCTAAACTGCCGCTTATCACCAAACATGGAAAAGGTGCCTTCGTAAGTTCTAATCTACAGTTTAAGAACTTTGTACTTTCAAATTCCGCGACATAGCGAGGATTTAGGATTATGAAAAGTCTTATGTATGCATGAATAGATGAATCGGTGCAAAACCTCGAAATTCTTAAAATATATAAATATCTCATTAAAAGTGA